>CM051032.1:21731888-22416888 GCA_027627225.1 Congeria kusceri | reverse complement strand
TCATGCAACTTTTGGACAGACTTTTACATTTTAATTGGGATTTTGGAAACTCAAGTAATTATCTTACATGATTTTTGAAGCAAATTTATTATTTCTCCTTAATTGAAAAATACTTATACACTGTTTTACATTTTCTCCTTAATTGATAAATATTTTTACACTATTTAGAGTGCTACTTGCTCTTGTATAGTATATATAAGTAAGGGCTTGTAGTTTGGGGACTCTTTTTAGCTCACCTGAGGGTGAGCTATTGTGGTCAGTCTGTGTCAAGCGTCCGTTGAACGTCGTCCGTCATCAACATTTTACTTCAAACAACTTCTCCTCTGAAACCACTGGGTGGATTTTAACCTAACTTGGCAGGAAAGTTTCTGGGATGGTCCTTTACCAAATTTCTTCAATTTATTAAAAATATTGAAAACTCTGATTGCCATGGCAACCAAAAGCTTAAAAACTGGAAAACATAAAAAATCTTCGTGTCAGAAACCACTGGCTGGATTTGAAAATAGTTTTCACAGAAATGCTGCTTGGGTGACCCTCTACCAAATTCCTTCAAATCAATTTGATTCCTTAAAAAACATGGCCGCCAGGGGGCGAGGCAGTTTTCCTTATTTGGCTAATTCGAAAACTTTAAAAATCTTCTTATTTGAAACCACTGGCTGGATTTCAAAATAATTTCACAGAAATGTTCCTTGGGTGACCACTGTCTGTTGCGTTCTTCTGTTGAGTCTGATATCCATTCATATTCAGTTCATTCTAATGTTTATTATTATTATTGGTATTTCTACTTTGACTACAAGTGTTTTAAAAATAAGTCCACTGTTCGTTGATTTTTTGTTTCTCAGACCCACCGTCCCTAATTTTGTCTTAACTGGAAAAAAAAAATATATAAAATGCAAACTATTTTCTTCCTCGGACGAATGAAAAGTTGTTCTTGTTAGATAAATTTAGTGTGAATTACAAATGACAAGTTGGTTTCATTTTTTCATTACTAAAATACTGCATTCTAAATAGCTTGCAGTAATATTTCCAATTTGAACAAACAATAAAATCCGTCAAAAACACAGTCCTTGATAATAACACCTGTTAAAACTGAGAAGAGTGAAAGCGCAACGTCATCAATTAGCCAGGCTTCTAAATCTGCAAGCCGTTAGCAACAGCCATAGCAACGTTGTCAATTTAAAAGGTCTTTGATGTGACTGCCGAACTGGGGCCATCGTCTAGCGTTATGTAGCAGTAAGCATGTAACACGCTTAGCACATGGCCGGTGAAAAAACATCTATCAATACTACTGTACATGAACAACGCAAGCACTGTCTATAGAGCTTTAATGAATTAGCGTTCTATAAGAAACGACAAGGGTGTAAAAAAAATCAGACTGTTGTTTCACTGCATAGGATAAATTGGAGATTTAAAGGAGGGTGACAAAATATACATATCTTGGAATTAAAATTGATATTAATGTGTTTGTGTTGCGACACAAACTTTATTGAAGATTAACATGAATATTTAAATTCAATGTAGATTATTATGTCTTTCGCACTTAAGGCAATTATGTGTGCGTATTTGAAATTTACTAAAAAATTTGTTTATTTTATGAATGTAGATTAGTGCAATATTACAGAAAAACAACAACAACAAATATGGACAAAACGGGATTAAAAAAATCAACAGACATTGACAAAACATGCACATGTGTAAAGTGTATATCTTCCATTTCACTTGTGTACAATATTTGAATCACATTGGAAAGTACACATTTTATAATTAGTGTTTATAGAAAAATATAATCAAAAGTATAGTGGGTAGATCTTTAGTTGTATTACTGTAAGATGCATTCATTATTGCCCTCGAAATTCAAAATATGGTCCATTTTATTTGTGTATTAATACTATTACATATTTATTAAAAGGGTGAACATAAAAACAAACTATAATGGCATAAGATGCATTCATTATAAATCTAATAGTAGTAGTGTTTAAGTTACTTTTAAAAGAAACATATTAAGCGATTTAAAACAAGAAATGTCTTTAAAAAAAGACAATCGGCGTTGAAATTAATATTGAGATGTCATTTAAAGATTACCTAAACAGACGGCCAAGATGATCGGTTACGTGACTTCTCAGATCCCAGATTTTTTGGTCCCCACCAATATTAGGGGACTTATTGGACCCCAGATTTTTCGGACACTATAAGAAAACTTCTCGGACCCAAAAGTTAATGTGAGATAAATTTATAAATTTAAAAATTAAATAGAATTATAATTAATATCTATGCCGTGAATAAACCAATCATACAACTCCATGTTTCCACCAGTGATATATGAATAACCAAAATAATTTAGGTTTACATAATTGTTATCTGAATTTGTCAAGCCAATTTAACAAATTAACAATGTAAGAAAATAATTTCGGGAATGAATTAAAATTATTATGTATCAGACGAGTCTATATAGTTATTTATAGTACCGGTAATATACCATTCATGTTAGTTATCTAATATAATAACGATTTGAAGTCAAATAAGCATGTACCCTGTGTATCCCAATAAACAGCAATAGTCAGGGAACATTCAGCGATTTTTGAAATGTTAAGACTTTATTTTTTGATAACGCAAACATAAAAATTCATTAGACTATGACGAATTTAAATTATATCAGTAGACCTATGATATATCAAGGTTCCTGTGTATAATTCGTATTGCAAATTGTGTATTCATGCTACGCGAATAACAATTCGACATATTCCGAATCTTCTTTCATAACATTTTATCTATAGAAAATGTAGCATCTTTTTACAGATTAAATAACATCTACTGGAGAAGTTGATAGAAAGATGCAATTATAAATAATCGTTAATAAATCGTAACCACAATTTTAAATCAAATTAACAGTAAGTTTATAATATACATTCATTGAAATTTTTAGGTTTATGATTCTCTGAACGCTATTATTTATGCATGTATGAGTATATTAACACAGCTATACAGCCGTTGCTAGCTATTTTTAGAATGCCACTACTATTTGTGGAATGCGATGAACTCGCTAGAATCAATGGGCTACTTGGAACGGCAACTCTGTGAGTGAGATTTATGCATGGGAACATTGCACAATTGCTATTTACAGAGCGTAACGCTTATATAAATGTAGGCTAAACAAAATAGTTATTTCGTTACGTGAATGAATATATCATTTTGTTTATGGCATACAATGAGAAAATACGTTCATAATTAGCCTCAGTTCTAGAGTATACGCGAGGATATGTTTATAACTTCATTTTAACCGCTTATGTAAACAATTATTTAAATTTTTATTCCCAAAAGTATGCAACAGTTATTGGTATACGTTAAACCATTGTTTGAAGTTTGCATTCCCTAGAATTAGAAAATTTGCCCAATTCTATTGGCATTCAATTTCCCGCTGCATAATTATCGCAAGAAAATCTGGGTCAAAAGTGATCTTCGACAGCTACGCCGAAAAAATAATAGTTATGTAGACAGTCTTATGCAAACAGTCACTGTCTCATTTTGGTATATCACATGGGTGTTTAGGGAAGAGTCAAAACTGTTGGCCCAAGGTGGAAGGATATCTGTTTGAACTGTTTCCCGAGGCCGCTAGGACGAGGGAAACAGTTTAAAGTGTTATCCCGACACCGAGAGCCAACAGTTTCGACCGTTCCCCCAACACCCATGTGATAACTGTTTTATTGCCTTATAGTTTTTGTGTGTGGATTATTAGATCTAGATCTAATTTAAAGTGTCAATTATGTAATTTTGTATTTAAACAAAATAGTGTATACTTGGACCATCTGAAGCGTAGTACCTTTTAAAAACAATAAATAGACAGGATGTAATTTGATGAAATAACTCTCGGGATAAACATAGCTATATTTCAACCCTGAGAAATAGGCAAACACGCGCAATATAATGACGTCGTTTTGTTGATTTTCGTGCCGTCATTTTTTTTCGTGTTATTTGCCAAAGTTCATGGTTTAGGTTTTCTAAGTCTCGCTAAATAAACGTATCTTTATTCAACACTAACCTTGTATTCTCTATTCATTACACGAACCTGTAAATATATGGCGAAACAGAAATAAGTGGTAACAAGAATATCTATGAAGACCGAATAGGAATAGAGAGACTGAGGTAGGAACATGTTCTTCTATTTCCGTAGATGGTCTTAACTATACACTGTATCGGTAACTTCGGTATTTTCCGCCGGTCCCGACAAGTGACGGAAAATTGCTGAGTTTTAGAGGTTTCGTCTATAAATAGTTTTTTGGGAAACACCGGCGCGTGCGGGAAACAGTATATAAATATTGACATCCTTGAGGGTGACAGTGCGTATTGTCAACCCGAAGCAACACTGTCGACCGAGGCTTTAGCCGTGTTTGTCGAGGGTTGACGAGACGCACTGTCACCCTCAAGGAAGTCAATATTTATTTTATTATACCGAACAATCCCGTATCATTTGCGTACCGGGCGACATAGCGGTAGCGGGCGACATTGGCGGGCGACATATCAAATTGTTGCCCGCTGCAGTTTATAGGCATTATATAGAGAAATAATCAAGTGAGGTATAGTAATCAAAACTTCACCCAGTAACAGTTCATATTTATAGGGAACAGTCGTATCCATAATGAAATAGTGAAAAATGACGATGTAGCATTTATATAGGCGATCAGGTAATAATAAAACATGTAATCTAGTTGCAAAGCAAGTTAGTTTGAACCTATTTATTTTAGCTCGATTGCATCGAAAGCCTAAGGCTTATTGAGACACTCTCGAGTCCGTTTCCTGGGTAGAACCAGTACTTTGTGTCTTTGGGGAAGATCTTGAGAACGCTTCCTAAGTGGGGAAGATCTTGAGTATGCTACCAGAGTTGGGATCGAACCCGGGACCTCCCTATCGCTAGGCCGACAAGTTGATTGTAGTCAGTATTATACATGTTCTGTTTGTAATGTGCACAGATGAATTTTTATGGGATTTTTTTTTTCGCTCCTCCAATCCTAGGGTTGATTGCAAAAAATCTGAGAAAAAAGCATTTTTTTTAGGGTAGGTCGGGTTACCTGAAACAAACATTTTTTTTACGCCTTATCAATGTGCTATTTGTCATGATGAATAAAGATTCTTTTATGATTTTTCATTTCCCTTGTGTGGTTATGACATAGATTCAGTGAACTATGATGAAAGGGTAAAAACATACAGAGCTCTTTTTTGTAATGAATCATTGTAAGAATAACAATCAAATTAACAGAATGGAATTATTGCCCGTAGAGTTTCTCTGGCGTAATGCTTGTGTTGTCTTCCATGACGGAAGTTATTATCAATTGCATTTCTTGCAGATATGCCCCGGCAGCGGCTGCAAATAGTAATCACCCTGTTTTTTAATATAACTTGTCCTCTGTATCAATACAATTGTAGTTATGTATTAGTTATAAATGAATATGGCTAATAATGGTACCTTTCTGATATGCTGACCAGTGTAGAACCAATTCTCCACACACAAAAACAAGACTTGAAACTTACACACATTTATTGTTAATTAATAACAATCAGCAGACACATGTGACTCTTACAATTTTTCGACAGAGTAAAGTATCATTTTGGTATAATTTCACCAACTCTTGTTAAGAGATGTTGAGAAAAAAAATGATTTTCATGACGGTATGCATCAGAACTCAAAATATTTGTTTATTAACCAATGAATAGATAATTAAATATTTTTTTTTTTTTTCTTAATTAATAGCATATTTTCTGAAACTTCAGACTACTCCAGCCCAGATTGTCTGTGAGCATGGTCACCTGGCTGTACTTGAGTTCTTGCACAAACGTGATGTGCCGTTGTTCGTGGACACCGTCCTGCCGTGGCACGAGGAGTCGCCTTTCTACTTGGCTTGCAGACACGGCCATCACCCTATGGTAGACTTCCTGAATGACAGATTTCCATGTGAGTAATTTGTGCAGCTGCCACTTATATTTGAATGCTGTTTTATCTTAGTAATTTTGATAAAAGTATTATATTAACTTGTTTAATTGGCCTTTTATTTAGTTTAGTTTAAACCTATTTATTTAAGCTCGATTGCATAGAAAGCTGCAGTCTTATAGAGACACTCTTTGATCTGTTTCCTGGGAAGAACCAGTACTTGGTGTCTTTGGAAAGATCTTGAGAACGCTTCCTAAGTGGGGATCTAACACGGGACATCCCGGTCGCAAGCGAACACCTTATCCACTACACCATTACGACCTTTTATTTCAACATTGCTGAGTTTATAAAGTTGTTTTTGTATTCACTTGATCATTGATATGCAAGTTTTTCTTCATCTTCATCTGTTAATACTTTCCTATTATTTATTGTATTATATAGTATTATATTTTGTCACAAATACCACTAACTGTAACTGTTATAATCTGTTATTTACTTTAATATAGGGATCTTCTATTTAGTAGACTTGAATTCACTTGACTTGGTAAAAGGCAGATTAATAAATCAAAATATGGTAATTAATAGTTCAATAAAATTCTGTATGTGTCTTTAAAGGGGTGTATCGACGTCAGATCAACAATAACGTTTGCAAAAATAACGTTCATTTACAGAGAATTAATATTGAATCATTGTTAAATACGATGACCATGTGTCAATAAACAGTTGACAAATATATGTTATTTTAATATATAAACAGTGGTCACGGGTGACACTTTCCCGGACGTAGGAAAATTAGTAGTATTAGTAAAACCTATATAAATTAAATGTACATGAAGTATCATCACGTACATGTGCTTAATTGATTAATGTTGTGTAGTGTAAGAAAGTTTTCATTGAAGTGCGCGATTTTGTAGGCGTGAGTTCGAAACCAGCAGGAATTGTGTCTCCAACATTTTTGGGGGGCTTTGTATATATATTGTTTTATTAACAATTTCATAAAAATATTATTGATACTAGAAAAATATATTCGAGAAAAATGAGAATATGTCTCATTTTTATGTGTGTCTAATTTACTGTCTGTATTTATGGGAAATACAGTCAATATGCCCCTGTATACAAGTGCTTTAAAACTCCATTATTGAATTAGTCAAATTTCAATTATTTAATAGTATTAATATTATTTTAAAATTAAAGATTTCTTAATTTATTTTTGTCAAAATCTGAACATTTAAATGACAAAAAAAACAAGACTTAGTTTAAACTGAAATTCATAAAAGAGCTTTACATAGTCAGCTGAGATAAAAACTGGATATTTCACTACAAATAAATTAGGGTGAAATAGTTATTTGGAAATACCCTTAAATGTTCACTGAATTTCGCCATCATCCAATGAGTCTGGGATTTATGGTATAAAAAGCCACTATACTTATGTCACCAGGAAGGAGAAAATATACAGTTACACTCAAATATGTAGGCTTACGCCAAAATCAAGTGAAGCAGAGTATTACAAGGTGTGACAAATCATCATGTTATTCAAGTGGAGAGTCACGTACAATAAAATCAAAATGCTGACAGCATCAAAAGACTGTTGGCGACAAAAGAAACTAAAAGCATGTGAATTATGAGTGCATTATTTTTGCTAAAAAGGAAACGTACATTTGTTTGAATGAAGTTCAATTTCCAACCTTTAAACACTATAATGTGGTTTCTTATTTGATAATATATGACATCATAATAAAAACAAATTTGTAAGTAATGAACACATTTTTTTTAGCTAATTATCTTATGCAAACGGAATTATATACATGCCAATTAACAAGTCAATCAGCAAAGGGTTAGAATATTCTGATGAAGCATAGTAGTTAGGAGCACCATTTGTTAGTGCTTAGTAGCCTACTGAGTTGAAAGTTGGTCATACGATGTAAGCTCTCGATTTTCCATACTACTGTTTAAAATAATTAAATTGCAGTAATTTGTTGTCAAAATTTTCAGACTGAGAATCGATAACAAGAAAACCCACTTTTGCAACGAGTCAAAAATAACTGATGTAGTGCATTAATTAGGTGGTAGTATTCCAGGACAGTCAAATTACTATGTCGGTTACATACAAGTAAATACTGGTAGCAAAAGTAATGGTGTCATTTGTTTAAAGTTACATACAAATTTCGGGGGAGCATATAGTCGCTGCTTTGTCCGTCCGTCATTCCGTCCGTCCGTCCGTCAGTCCTTCCATCACACTGTCTTGTCCGGAGTATTTACCAGCAACTACTGGCCGTAATTCAACAAAACTTCATGGGAAGCTTTATTACCAATAGGAGGCGTGCATATTACCAGGACGTTTCGCTTCAGTGATTTTTGTCAGAGTTATGGGACTTTGAATATTTCGGAAATTAGTAAATATTGCACTATTCTAGACTTCTTGTTCGGAGTATTTCTCAGCAACTTCTGGCCGGAATTCAACGAAACTTCATGGGAAGCTTCATTACCAAGAGGAGGTGTGCATATTACCAGGCCGTTCCGCTTCAGTGATTTTTCTTAGAGTTATGGCACTTTGAAGATTTCTGAAATCCGTATATAGTGCACAATTATTGACTTTCTTGACCGCGCTATTTCTCAGCAACTACAAGAAGGAATTCAACGAAACTTTATGAGAAGCTTCATTAACAAGAGGAGGTGTGCATACTACCAGAACGTTCCGCTTCAATGAATTTTCTTAGTGTTATGGGACTTTGAAGATTTCTGAAATCAGTATATATTTAGTGCACAATTCGTCACTTTGTTGTCCGTTCTATTTCTCAGCAACTACTTGCTGGAATTCAACAAAACTTTATGGAAAGCTTCATTACCAAGAGGAGGTATGCATACTACCAGGACTTCCGCTTCAATGATTTGTCTCAGAGTTATGGGACTTTGAAGATTTCTGAAATCATTATATAGTGCACTATTCTTGACTTTCTTGTCCGTGCTATTTCTCAGCAACTACTCTCTGGAATTCAACAAAACTTTATGAGAAGCTTCATTACCAAGAGGAGGTGTGCATACTACCAGGACGTTTCGCTTCAATGATTCCTCTCAGAGTTATGGGACTTTGAAAATTTCTTTGAAGATTTCTGAAATATAGTATATAGTGCACAATTTGACATATAGAGTTTAATGCATAATTCTGGGCTAGCATGTCTCAGCAACTGGTAGCCAGATTTTAATGAAATATCATGGGAAGCTTCATTGCCAAGAGGAGGTGTGCATGTGCTTAAAGTGTCGACCTGGATCAGCCTGTGCAGTCTGCACAGGCTAATCAAGGACGACTTTTTCCGGTTTTATGCAATTTTCTGTTTCCATGAAGTCTCTTCTAAACATAAATCCACTGTAGGCGGAAAGTGTTGTCCCGGATTAGCCTGTGTGGACTGCACAGGCTGCTCAAGGATAACACTTGACGAACATGCTTTAAGCCCAGGTTTTCCACGACAAGCCTCATATCGTGTCTACCTTGTGATGGGGAGATCATGTGCTTGATCCCTACTCAATAGGCAATAGAGTGATCTTTCTCAAAGACAAAAAGTACAGGTTCTACCCAGGAAATGGCTTGAAGCATAATTGAGCTAATATATTAAAACTAAGTAAGAAAGTACCCAAAACAGTACGCATACATATTTCCCAGGTGGCCATCAGCATGTGATAAACTTCCTGCTGGAGATGTTTGGCCCCGAGCTTGAGTTCACAGAGGCCGTGTGCAAACAGTTCCCGGACATGATAGGGCTGTACGTGGACACGTTCTTCACTAGGGAAAGTTCGGAGAACGACAAGGATCTTTTTCCTGTAGGTGGACATAATCCCAGTGTTAAAGTGGTACGGCATGTAGAAAGGCTTCTTCCGGTAAAAATGTTAAGTCTTTTTCGTGTTTGTTGATCTATTACTCTTCATTATGTCTGCTTATACGTTGTTTTCACCTTATAACCACAATTACAAGGCTATGTATCAGTGCAATTTATGTCTAATATAAAAAGATTATGCAGTGGATGGTTTTGGAATACTGTGATTGTCATTGTTTCGAAATTACTTGATGTACATTCTTACGCTAACAAATATTTTACATTCTGTTTTTACATCTAAATACAATGATAATCACTCAATCTGCTGTTGTTATATTATGGCATTTCAGTTATAAGGAACCAGATGTATCCGTAAAAAAGTGATAGCCTATATCAATGAAAATATTATTAAATTATAATTGGTTGGGATACAAACAGGTCTTAATGACATAACCTTATGAGATATGTGTAAATAATTGACAACAAATGCTTATGAAAACAGAAAATGCCATCTGGAACTTGGTAGTAGGGACTAAAGGAACAAATGGTGATTAATACAGCTTCCTAATCATCTTTACAGTTCATCATTCTTCTAGCATACAAGTCATGTAAACTGTGGTAAAATAAGATGCTCACACAACTAAGGTAAAAATTCTTTTACTGGCGCTTGTGGACCTTTTCCTAGAAATAGTCCTTTAAAAATTAAAATAAAAAGCTATATAAAAAGTTATAGATAATTTCTGCGTATATGAACAAAAACCAGTATATTAAATCAGTCCTCTATATTATATTATACTTTTATATACGTTCAGATTAAAAATTAATCAGAAACAAATATTTGTATAAAACCTACCAACTTCTTGAAATGCCATGTCATTAAAAAATAATACAATTCTATTTCTTGTATGTACACTTATGATTGAACTGATAGCCTGTTGTTATTATAGATTGAAAAATAATGGCGAACATATATGTGTATGAAACCAACCAACTTCTTAAAATGAGGTGTCATTTATTTAAAAAAAAAGAGTATATTTCTTGTATGTACACATATGATTGAACTGATAGTAGTGATCAAAATTAGAATTTCAAAATGCATTTCATAATGAACAAGCCAGAAAAAGAAAGTACAAGCCCGAATGTTGAAACCATTTGTTTGTGTTATTTTAATATATCCATTATGTTGTTTTTGTTTATTAATATTAATTATTTTCATAAATAGACGACATATTGTTAATAAACCTATTTACTAGTGATTTGATAATTGAAAGTGAATTACCATGACAAAACACAATTTCATATGACAATGTAGACATCTATTAGTCAATATACATTTATTGCACAAATTAATAAATAATTATTCTTATGACAAGGCAATCATAATTGCATGTAGTCGGTGCTACACTGCTTTCTTGAATTTACTTAAATTCTGTATTTTTGAAATAGCAGTTGAAGTCATGTCCGTCATGGTTACATTTAAAAATAAATACAACCTGATTTATTGTATTGAAAACTATTTAAAAAAATATCAATTCAGTTATAACAACTATAATAATAACATAATTAATTGTGAAATTATAAACATGCTTATTATTAAAAGTGTTGTGATGATGATTAGAAATCAGTGTCTGTGATATTTTTTTTACATTTTAACATTATAACAACTACAATAATGTTTAAAACACTTTCAATCTTGTCTGAAGCCATTAGCAGGGAACACAGGTCTGAGATACAATTCATCAAAGATGACATGCAGCCTACCCTTTACATGATTCCGATAGCTGGATATTTGTTCTTTTCGTAGTGAGAATCTTGCATAATTTTCAGTTAATGGACATTAAATAACAGTTAATTTGATTGGTTCATTTGTTAACCACCTTGTTTATGTGACCAATAAGAATTAATGTTACACTATTGAGCTGATATTTATGGCTCCCAGAAATCAAATTGAGATGAATTGGAAGCAATTAATATTCATCCGTCGCATGTTCACGGCTCTCAGGTCGAATGGCTTTAGCAATCTGAACAAGCCCAATGGGCTTGTAATTCTACATAATGAACAAGCCGTGCCGAATTTTACCAGTCTCGGGCGTAGGGGCTTGTGCTAATTTCGATCACTGTGATAGCCGTTTGTTATTGCTTCAGCTGGTGACTAGTCGTCTTCGAAGAGGAACATCTTCTATCTCCATAGCAACTGGTTACTACCCGACCAAGTGACCTTGATTGACCTTGACATAAGCGAGAATTCGCTTACCCAGTTACCCGCCTGCCTCCCATGGAAATTTCAGAACCTGAAGTGTGTGAATGCTTCCAGGAACAACATCAGGAAACTCTTACCACCAGAGAATGATGACGAGCACTTAACGCACATGCATAAAGCCCGGTTTTCCCACGACACGCCTCATTTATTTCTGGAAAGGCAAACAGTCCTGAGGTCCATAGACATGCACGTGCTGTATCCAAATTATGAATGTCCGAAAATTATGCATGTCCAAAAATGTTCATAATAAATTTTTTTATACAGTTTTTAGTATTATTTGCAAAATTGGGATTGGTGGAATTTAATAAAACTGGTTGGACAGATTTCTAGACTTCACATCGGTCTTAAAAACTCTATCAGTCTTGCCAGTATAATTATATTACAAGTATTAACATTTCCAAAAATGCTTGAATATTGGCACAGCCATGTTTGTTGTTTCTAAAATGATTGTGTTGTTAATTTGGAATGTTTAATTATCACTTAGTTACAGTTCTGAGAATATATTATGTAGTAGAACGAATAGCAGGAACTATTTTCTGACACCTGCAACACCTAATCACATAGATCTTGAATAAATGTATAGTTTCAGTTAAACACAGTAATTAAAAGCTTTTTATACAAATGTTTTTCTGGTATTCGCTAAGAAAATATGTATAAATATTTATACCACATCTGCATATAGTACTTTCATAAACTCTGTGAAGTTATATCATTAAAAGCGCTGAAGACCATGATTGCACAATGCTTAGATTGTTTTCACAACTAAACATGATTGACACTCTCGTTACAGCTTTGTCTGAGACGGTGAAGTGGTGCTGTAGCAACCTAAGGAGGCTTGATTTATCCAATAACAACCTGGAGTGCCTGTCTTTAGACATAAAGGAATGCTCAGGACTCTCGTACCTTAACGTACAGAACAACTGTCTGACGGCATTCCCGCAGGCTTGGAAATGTCCTATGGTAAATTGTTTAAGTCATATATGATATGTGTAAATAAGGTTTTAATCAACAAAAACACATTATATTTAAGAACTTTTATCGACATTTCGGCTTATGCCTTTTTCAAGATAATAAACATAAACAACATATTGCGGACGTTACGTTAAATGAAAAATTACGTAACGTAAAATGGCGATAATACATATAACAATCAAAGATGTGCAAATTATGATAAACGGTATCATACATTTGAATGTTATGTCTTTAGATTATGCGCATATAAAAATATTTCCCATAATAATATGATATAATTTTTTTAAATGGTATGTGTGGATTGCATTTATAAAATGTGTAATTCTTAAAATTGTCTTAGCTTATTTTTTGTTAATAAACTAATCATTGACTTTTCATGTTACCTACACATAAGTTTGTGAGTTTTTAAATGTTGCCATTACAGTGTTAGTATAGTGGTTGGTGTATAGACTTGTCATCAATGCAGTGCTTATACGGGTACATATATGATTGTAAACTAATGTAGTAATATGGTGTAAATTGAATTTAATTGCGTAAACAGCAACAATAATGAGAAACAAACAATGAGGATTACAATGATAAAACAAAAACCTACAAAAACAACATACAATTTTAATAACGATTTTAAAAAAAACCACAATCTGTAGCTGTATTTTATTGATTCCAAAATTAATGCGGTTTAGAAGAAATTCTCATTGTTTCTGTTTATTGTATACATGTGTTTAATTGATTAAAAGATGGTTCGTACAGATCTGGAAAAGTCATGGAAAATGGGCTTTATCCGGAAAAGTAATGGAATCTTGATAATTTGGATTTTATCATGGAAAAATCATGGAATTTTCTAAATTGTCATGTAAACATTGTATAAAAGCATCTTTGAATATGCCTGTGAGTGTATACAAATGATCAAATCTGTTGAAATATAATCAAACAAAAAATCAAAATCAAGAGCTTAATGATGGACAGACATGTATTGCAGCACTACAAGCAATTCTTTTCTATTCTACAGGGCGTGAATCGGCCTAGATGAATAGTTTTATTATGCAGATCAAATAAAATGTGGATATCAATGTACTATTTTGACTTTAGAATGTTCGGATTGTGTCATGGACACTGAGCTATGTCATGGAAAAATCATGGAAAAATCATGGAATTTGTGTTTTAACAGTTTGTATGAACCCTGTTAAAAGGTAGAAAAATCTGTATTTTTATCCATTTTACAACAGAAAACTCTCGATGTGAGCTGTAATCATTTGGAAAGGTTTCCCACGAACATTGAAATGTTCTGGTGTGCGAGTCTGCAAGTCCTCAATATCAACGGCAACAAACTGGATTCCCTGGTCGAGGGCATCATAAAACTCGGTACTAAACCTTCCATATTATACATGTAGTCAGTGTAAAATGTGCGAAACAGTTTATCAGCACTCCTATTTAAGTGCTACCAGTAGCCCAAAATAGCTAATGGCTGTTATACTGGTCTCAAATTTATTGAAATCGTTTTAAAATTATAATCTGGTTCTGTGTTATAGTCATAATAACATGTTTATCAGCACCCATATTTTAGCACTTCCAATAGCCTATCACTGCTCATACTTTTTAAAACTATTCAAAATACTATTTTGACTGTTGATGGAAGCCAACGGTCTTTTGAGACGGTAATTTCCCAAACAGGTATCGCGGAAAACTACTTCTTTTCTTTGCAGGCTATTAGTCAATAAATCAAAACCAGAAAGGGTCCTTCTTCAAAACAGCAAAATTTCACACCCATTTTCTTACATTTTAATTATTTAAGATAATGTATGTAATATGTATTATAATGTGTATATCATGTGAATTATTACAATTACAGTTCGTGAAAATGTCAATTTATAAAAGAAATAACTTTAAACTAATGACACCCCTACTTTTGCTATTTACTTGTATGTAACCGAAGTGTAACTAAAGTGTCTTGGAATAAGACCACCCAATTAATGCGCTACGTCGGTTATTTTTGACTCGTTGCGAAGGTGTTTTTTCTTGTTACCAATTCTCATTCTGTATATTTTGACAGCATATTACTGCAATTTGTTCATTTTAAAATGTACCATGGACTATCAAGAGCTTGCATCGTATGATCTATTTTATTTATAGATCTTTGGCGATGAAGCACTTAACAATCGGTGCGCCTAACTACTACGCTTCATCGGTTATTCTGGCCCTTGCAGATTGACTTGTTAACTGGCATATATATAATTCCGTTTGCATAAGATAATTAAACAAAATATGTGTTCGTTAGGTACAAATTAGTTTTCTTATGATGTCGTATACTATTGAATAAAAAGCCAAGTCATGAAGTTTAAAGGTGGGAAATTGAACTTCATTCAAACAAATGTATCCTTTTAGCAAAAATGCACTAATAATTCACATGCTTGCTTTTAGTTTCTTTTGTCGCCAACAGTCTTTCTACGCTGTCAGCGTTTGATTTCACTATGGGAACACAAATTGCAGAATGACAAATCTAAATGCCTAAAGAATTGTTATGTCCCCTTCTTGAATGTATATTGTATTAGATTGTTAGTCAAAGCGTGTTCACAAATGTAATTCATTAAGAAATAGAACACTTTATAGTGCTTGTATTATAACTGTCTTAGCATTGTTGTTTTGGGATATTCTCTAAAACAGTTGTTTTTATGAAAGTTACTCGCTAGTACTTGTTAGTATCTGTTTCATTCACGTGTGTTTAACAAGAACAATGCATCACTCTTTTGTAAGAAGTCTTCAGTTAAACACAAATACAGCTCTCTTCTCTGTTTTCATTAAGCCAGTTCAATATTTTGTCTGTTTTTGCTTTCTAATTTCAAGTATAGCGACAATTTAGAACCGTATTTTCAATATAGAATATGTCATTCACTATAGAAAAGCATACTATTTAAGTTTTAATTCTGCGTGCAATGAATTGTTTGTCCCTGATAATTTATTGCAATATTTATATAATGTTGTACATCATCACGTATTTATCAAATAAAAAAATGAATACAACAGAACAAAAATATTAATTTCAAACATGCTGTCTTCATTGCTATGGTATTACATGATGACAGGAAATTGATTTCCTAGACAATACCCTAGACAATTTCCTCTTAACTGCTTATGCACAATAGATGTCAATATACGTTGTATTGTGTTTGCCATTAAGTTGACAGTCTTATACTGACTGATTTTTATATCACACGTGTTCATCGTCTAAACAGGAGGATACGATAAGGAGTAGTGGCGTACAATTTGTAAAATGATAAGTGAGTGCTGACCAGACAGTGTTTTTTAATTAAAAAATTTAAATAAAAAAAAACTTTTTTATAACACAAACTTAATGTAGGTATCGATGCAAAAATATAAACACTTATTGAATAATATATACATTTAATTTAGTGGGTACATGTACCAATTCCTGAAAATTAAAGTTGTATCTAGAGAGCCTAATGATGTAAACAGCAAATAGGTTCTTCAACACTTTCCTAAGTACAACTAGGTTGCTTTGAGGGGTCACACACTACTGATAATCTACTGCTTTGATAATGCCATGACATCTGTGCTGCACTTGACAGTTCTGTTCTCAATAAATCATCATTACTTTCAAAGTGTTAAAGCTGAAATATGGTGCAAAATTAGAAATACATTTGCTGCAGTGTTATAGCTGCATATATTGCACAACATTCTAGATTAATACAATGTTAGCCCTTAGGATTGCCAATATGTCTCATTAAATGATTGTCAATATGTCTCATTAAACGATTGCCAATATGTCTCATTAAATGATTGCCAATATGTCTCATTAAATGACTGCCAATATGTCTCATTAAATGATTGCCAATATGTCTCATTAAATGATTGCCAATATGTCTCATTAAATGATTGCCAATATGTCTCATTAAATGATTGCCAATATGTCTCATTAAATGATTGCCAATATGTCTCATTAAATGATTGCCAATATGTCTCATTAAATGATTGCCAATATGTCTCACAACATTCTAGATTAATACAATGTTAGCCCTTAGGATTGCCAATATGTCTCATTAAAATTCCAATGAATAGCCCACTAATTTGATAATGATGTTCTTAGAGTTTTCAGAGAATATTTCAAGTTTAATGATGTGTACTATTCTTCAAACTCAAACGTATTCATGTTTGTTAAATTTCTATGTCTGCATGGGTTGAGCTAACAACATACTTCATAATTGTTGCTGTATCTGAACACATACAAATGTGAACTGGTACAGTTTTGTCAAAACATCTTTGCTTCGTAACTGCTCATTTAAATATGTACCTTTTCGGGAAAATGTATTTTATGGAACAATTTAATTCATCCATTACTAAAATGGTATTAATCCTAGTTTAAACTTATCAATTTACAGACAATTAGTACTCATTTTCCATAGTAATTGCAACCTGTTGAGATTTCTAATTACTATTATACCATATTTTCCCCATAACTTTGACTCCTCTCCCCTAAAATTGCATGCAATTTCCCATAATAGTCATTTTAATGGAATGTTCGGCAGGAGTGCTCACTGACCTGAATGCGTCTAACAACGTGAAAGAGCGGCTGCCGAGCGCGGGTCTCAGGAGGTGCGGACATATACATTGCCTCAACCTCAAACACAATCAGCTGTGCATAAAGACTGACAAGGGCGTAGCTTCCTTAAGGCACTATAGGCACGTGCCGATACATTTTTTCCAGAGATGAAAAATTTAAATATGCTAAAAATGCAATAAAACAAGAGGGGGATGGGGGTGAGGGAATTTGTCTTGGCTGTGTTGATACTTCATTGTTTAACGAGTCGATTACGTCAATATGAAATAAATTTCATGAAACACACGCTTATTTTACAATTATTTTGTAGAATCTAGGTTAAGCTTAAGTTAGTTCGGTGTACACCAACGAGTATAAACACTCCTGGCCCAAAGTATCGCTTACAGCGTCATTTTGTAGATTCCGCCTATTGTGCCTATACATTTTTTTAACCCAAGCTACGCCCCTGACTGACCAGTCCAAACAAAGACAAGTAAATATGTATTTTTTTAAACTCACCCCACCCCCACTTCTCCAATAGGGTGGTACATATTCTAAAAGTGTATCGGGCATTTGAATGAATCTTCATATAATGCTAGAGGATATTGAAAGGAAGTGACTTGTACAAGATCCATAACTTTATCATCAATATTTATGGAGTGGCTGTCTTTTGTTTGATGTTGTGTGTGTACAATAACTATGGTTTTTAGATTGTTGGCGGAAGCCAACGGTCTTTTCAGAGGGTAATTTCCAAAACAGGTATTGCGGAAAACTACTTCTTTTCTTTGCAGGCTATTAGTCAGTAAATCGAAACCAGAAAGGGTCCTACTTCAAAATAGCAAAATTTCACAACCGTTTTCTTACATTTTAATTATTTAAGATAATGTTTGTAATTTGTATTATAATGTGTATATCATGTGATTTATTACATAAACATTTTGTAAAAAGGTCAATTTATAACAAAATTACTTTAAACTAATGGCATCCCTACTTTTGCTATTTACTTGTTTGTAACCGAAATATTTACCGAAATGTCCTGGAATAAAACCATCAAATTCATTCGCTACATCCGTTATTTTTGACTCGTTGCGAAATTTTTTATTATTGTGACCTATTCTCATTCTGAATCTTTTGACAACAAATTACTGCAACGTATTAACTTTAAACTGTATAATGGACAATCGAGAGCTTGCATCGTATGATCTATTTTGACTCAGTAGACTACGAACAAAGATCTATAAATAAACATGTTTATTTATAGATCATTGGCTAAGAAGCACTAACAATCGGTCCGCCTAACTACTAAGCTTCATCGGTTATTCTGGCCCTTGCAGATTGACTTGTTAACTGGCATGTATATGATTCCTTTTGCATAAGATAATAAGCTCGAACAAAATATTTTTCATTACTTACAAATTAGTTTTCATTATGATGTTGTGTACTATTGAATAGGAAGCCAAATTATAAAGTTTATTATAAAGGTGGGAAATTGATTTTCATGCAAACGAATTACTTCCTTTTAGCAAAAATGCACCCATAATTAACATGCTTTTAGTTACTTTTGTTGGTAACAGTCTTTCTACGCTGTCAGCGTTTTGATTGTTACTAATGAAGGACTTAAAATTAAACATCGTATTATGATAGAAGGAATTAATAAAAAAATCCATAGCACAATAACAATTACTCTTTATTCAGTATCTGTGCTGATTCTTCCTTTTTGACCACTTTCTTATATGGAGCATTATAAACTCCATTACTAACAAAGGCATTCAAAATGAAACTACATACAATGACAGAGAGTACTAAAATGATGTAGGGATGGGACCGAATATTCGAATATTCGATATTCGAATATCAGATAATATTCGAATATAAAAAAAACGAATACGAATATTCGATTTTCAAATATATTTAAAGAACACAATTTCATTTAAAAATCATGGTCTTTCGAATTTGATTGCAAAGTTAACATGAATTTCAGTCGTATTTCCTGCCTAGCAGGTGGGCGGGGGAAGTGTAACGTATTTACAATACATGCCAAACATGTCCAATTAACGACAATTGATAATTGGCAGGGGTGCCACGTCTTTACAAGGGCCGCAAATTAACGGTTTGTAGGAGGCGCGAATATGACACATTGTATCCACAAATAACAAAACTGGGCCATGTTGTGATAACGGTTTCACAGTTTGCACAAGGCGTATATCGTTGTTTATTATTCTTAAGTGACATCTATACGGTTAACTTGTTTACAGTAACTTACAATTACTCTCTAAGTAAACCAATAAAAATTAGTATATTATCAGCCAATCAATTTCTATAACAAAATTTGCATGATCTGGTCAATCTTAAGATACGTCACTTTTAAATTATTATCCATTATATGAACACCGTATATTATACCCGTGCTTTGAAGTTCTTTACGCGGTCATTAGACAAAACCCAGGCAACGTGCAATCTGCACAGCAGATACAAGCTTCATGGTTCTGAAAAAAAAAACGGAACGATTAACAAATTAATTAACAATACGTTTAACAATATCTGACATTTCTTTATATTTGCCTAACACTCACTAAGTTATATCGCTCACTTACCACTGAAACAAGGTAAAACAACTACGTACACGTAGTATACATATTTCGGATAGGAAAATATTCGGACAGAGTGCTGTATATAGTAGTATATAGTAGTATTTATAAAACGAATAGTCGAATATTGATTTCAGTATTCGGTCCCATCCCTAAAATGAAGTGCATGCGGCAAGAAACAGAACTTGTTTTAATATATTTTTAGAGTTGCTGCCATTTTTCTTGTTAAAAGTGTTACATAGCTTTTAGTTCAAGATTTTTTGGGGGCATGCTTGTCACTAGTCTTGTTATGCTCCGCTAAAATTTTTCGGGGGAGCAATTAGTCGGTAGCTTCATTACCAAGAGGAGGTGTGCACTTAACCAGGAGGTTCCGCTTCAATGATTTTTCTCAGAGTTATGGGACTTTGAAGATTCTGAAATAAGCATTTAATGCACAATTCTTGTCCGGTGTATTTCTACGCAACTACTGGTCAGAATTTAATGAAACTGTATAGGAAGCTTCATTACCAAGAGGAGGTGTGCACTGAACCAGAGCGTTCAGCTTCAATTATTTTTCTCAGAGTTATGGGACTTTAAAGATTTCTGAAATAAGCATTTAGTCCACAATTATTATCTAGTCTATTTCTACGCAACTGGCTGGAATTCAATGAAACTTTACAGGAAGCTTTATTACCCAGAGCAGTTTTGCAATGAACCAGAACGTTCCACTTCAGTTATTTTGGGACTTTGAAATACTTATAAATAAGTAGTTCTGAATTGCTGAATAGGGATTGCTGATAGGTGTGTGGGGTCAATGTCAAGAATCACCATTACTAAAAACAAAAGTTTCCACACAATAACTTATCAACTCATTGATTTATTTTCATGAAACTTCATATGTAGACATCTTATATCGAGACTAAACAATAGAAAAACAGTTTCTGCTCAATAACTTAAGAACGCATTTAGATATTTTAATGAAACTTCACATGTAGACGCCTTATATTGAGACCTCGCTTATGATTGCATATGGGGTGGGTGGGGTCAAGGAGACCATTAGTAAAATTAGAATAACAGTTTCTATTCAAGAACTAGAGAACGAATTAAGACATTTTAATGAAACGTCATACATAGATACCTCATATCAAGACCTCGCTTGGGATTTCATTATGGGTGGGTGTGTTCAAGGTCAAGTTCACCGTTACTAAAAATAAAAAACGTCTTATGTAGATACCTTATTATCTAGACCTCGCTTGCGATTGCATATCGGGTGGGTGGGGTCAAGGTCTTCTTTACTATAAGTAGAAAAAGGGTTTTCACTCAATAACTTAAGGTAAGACCTGGGTAATATACTTCCGGTTGATTCGTGATATTTCGTCATATATCGTGACCTTCCGACTAATCCGGTAAATTAACGTACTTTTACGTAATTCCGAACATGGTTCCCTGCGTTACAATTGAAATTATAGCGAAGGCCGAGAAACACGTCATTACATCCGGGGTATTCAAAATGGCGTCGCGAGATGCCAAAGGTCGTTTCGCTGTCAAGAAATTAGCAAAGAACACGAGCAAAAGACCACGAGCAACTTGTTTAGATCATGATTATTATACAAAAGGACATACGGCAGTAGCTGCAAATTTAACTAGGGGCAAACAAAATAATGAAAACCTAAATTTGCCAGGAAATGTTGACAGACATGGGTGGAGAGTTGGACGGCGGATCATCGAGTTGGGCTTTCTGTTAGATCAGTTGGAATACTGTGTGAAATGCAAGCTAGGACCAGTAGCATTAACTAAACATTCTATTGTTGGCGAGTTAAGAAAAGGGCTATCGGGGTTCCTGTACGTCAGATGCAGCAATATAGACTGTGAACATGTAAACAGAGTCCCGTATGGCAAGACACACAGAGTTAAAGGGAGAGGCATGCCTTGTTTCACAGCAAATACAAAGCTTGGTGTTGGTAAGTTTATCAATATTTAATAAAAATGTGTATATACATACTCTTTCGTGCAATATGTTTATGCTGGTCAAAACAATTTTGCAATCCAACGAGTAAAGTCTTATCCTAAGTTAATTCAGCACAAAAATAATTTTGACAGGTTATAAAACGTTGCATTTTAGTATACAGTTACGATAGGCTAATTTTAATCCCATTAAAATGTTTCATTTTCTGAGCAGAAGTTGAGTAAATCCCGCCTGACTGAATACTGATCAGTTCATGTATAGAACTACTTTTTGTCATTGTTGGTTAAGGTTTAGATATTTGTAACACAGTCTCGTGCATGGTGTTACCTGTGTGTTTGTTACACCCACATAATAAATACTATACTACATACTTAAATAGTCAGTAAATTGGCTAATTTTAATCCCATTGAAATGTTTAATTTTCTGAGCAGCAGTTGATTAAATCTCGTCTGACTGAATATTGATCAGCTCATGTATTGAACTACTGTTTGATTGGCTGTGTGATTAAACAGGTAAAGTCAATTACTAGAATTTCATACTTGTTTTGGTTTCAATCCGTATAACACACAGCAGTTTTTCTTGAAATTTGTGTAATACTAACAGGATTATTGTGTTGATTTAGATGGACTTGTTGAAAGATATCTTTGGTCAAGTAGAGATTTCTTCCATCGAACATTAAGAAGTACTTGTGAATGAATACGTAAAGTATATAAAATTATGATATGTGGCGTTAGTATAGGCTAGTCAATTAATTATTTGAGAAACTTGGAATATCGACGAGACGTCGCCAAATTCCTGTGGTTTCAGTGGACAGGCTCCTGTGGTTCAATGGAAGCGACACAAACTTTAGAGCGAATGAATTTCCTACCTTGAAATATGAATCTCTACACAAAGTAAAATATACAAGTCACGAAACGAAGAATCATCATGAGCAACCGAAGCAAACGAGAGTTAAAACGGAAAGATTACAAACAAATTCATAATTCAGGAATGAGTACAGAACAGGTTAAAGAGGAAGACGTTGAGGAATCACCAGATACCGATATAGAGAGTATCAACCAAGATGGCGCCGCCCATGAAGAAGCGGACGAAGAATACCAATATGACGAAAGCGAAATGATGTCAATGAAAGAAGAAATTGAAAGCTTAAAGCAACAACAGAAAACACTTCGAAGACAAGAAGAATATATAGCGACAAAAAAGGAACTCGAGAAGCAAAGGGCAGAAGTGCAGTCATTAAAGGGTACATTAAAAATTTCTAAAGCAAAAAGTAAACTCAGTTGTGCTGGTGACATAAAAGATAAACAGTCTGACCAGTTGAATAAAGATGAATGGCAATTGACTATAAACGATTTACGAAAAAATAAATCTTTAAAAAAGCTTGTCAGAAAAGACATTTCTTCGCTAGGCTTATTAAGCGAGTCTGACTCTGAAAACAATGACAGCTCATACTCTGACTCAGATTGTAATGACAATTCAAACGACAGTTCTGTATCTAACTCCAGTTCTGAGTCATCATACGCACATAATGTTAAAAAATCAAAGTTAAAAAAGTCCAAAAAGTCCGGGATTGCAATTCGATCGCATGATAAAGTCCGACATTCTCAAAGATACCCTCATTCATATCTTAGGTATGAGTTTGTCAGCAAAAATATCACCTTTGACAATTTAGATTTGAATCTGTTCATGGCAGGAGAATTGGAGATAATTTCTGATGCAAAAACGAAGTCCGTAGAAAGAAAAGGCAGATTAGAATTACTCAAAAGAATAATGTACTTGAGTTTATCATACGAATTTGAGGGATTGAAAGCATACTATGCAGCGGTGCTAAGAGAGATTGAATTAGGTAAGAAAAAATGGAGCGACGAATTAC
Source organism: Congeria kusceri (assembly GCA_027627225.1). Classification (NCBI taxonomy): domain Eukaryota; kingdom Metazoa; phylum Mollusca; class Bivalvia; order Myida; family Dreissenidae; genus Congeria; species Congeria kusceri. The sequence goes on along the minus strand of CM051032.1, from coordinate 22,392,969 downwards.
AATAGTTAGAAATAGCCATTTTAAATAAGTTTATATTAAAGAATATCAGTGCCACACGAAAATCAAATTATTCCATTTCAAAAGTTAAAAAACCAGATACAGTGAAAGAAAAAGAAGACACAGGTGTATGGTTTTGCGCATTATACCAAAGAAATAAATGTCAGCACAAAGGAGACCACACTGCGGTAGTTAAAGGACGAATGATGTATGCCTTACACATTTGCGCCACATGCTGGCAGAAGGATGAATCCAGACAACAACACCCAGAATGCTCACAAGAGTGCCCAAGTCGTGTTAAGTGACTCAAAGATATTTCTAAACAGTTCTTGGCAGAACATAAGGTGGAAGATATATTCATTCCAAAATTTTGTTTTCAATCAAAAGAAAGAACTATTTCACAAACTATATGTAACCATATTTGTTCGCATTCGTCTTCATGCACTATATGCAAATTTACAAAAGGAACCAATTATGACATTATTGACAAGGTATTAATTCATGAAGAGGTCAAAGCTTCAGGAAGGCCAAACTTTAAAGGATGTAGAATCCCAGTAAATAATAAAATAGACACAGAACTTATGAAAGTCTTATTACAAGATTATAGTGATGCAGTTGTTTGCGACTTGTTAAAGTATGGTTTTCCTATTGGAGTAACTGGTTACAATAACAATCGAGAAAGTTGTCGTCCAGTTTGGAAATATTTTAACCATAAAGGGTCTAATGAATTTCCGGAAGATATGTTGAAGTATCTTACAAAAGAAAAGGAATACAATGCGGTGTTGGGCCCATTTAATTCCAATCCATTCAAGAGTAGCATAAAAATTTCCCCATTAAACTCGGTACCTAAGAATAATGGTTTAGAAAGGAGAATTATATTGGACTTAAGTTTTCCAAAAGGTGCCTCATTGAATGAATTTATAAGTAAATCAGAATATCTAGGAGAAGAGATAACTCTGGTTTTTCCAAAGATTGACGATATGTGCAACTTGATAAAAGCCAAGGGACAGGGTTGCTTATTATTTAAAAAGGACTTGAAACGAGCATATAGACAGATAAATATTTGCCCAGGAGATTACAATTTAGTAGCTTTTGTTTATAAAAAACATATTTTCTGTGACACAGTACTTTCCATGGGTCTCAGATCAGCTGCTCATATTTGCCAAAGGGTCACAAAAGCATTAGCATATATATTGCTGCAATTTGGTGTTAGTGTACTTAATTATTTAGATGACTTTGCAGGAGCAGAGAAAAAAGAACATGCAGAATTCGCCTATTTATGTTTAGAAAATCTACTAAGTAAATGTGGGTTTGAAGAAGCTAAAGAAAAAGCTATCAAACCGTGCACTAAAATGGTGTTTTTAGGTGTTTTATTTGACACAATTAAATGACAATAGAAATTACTCCTGACAGATTGCGGGAAATTTTATTCTTGATTGAGAAATGGTTAAGGAAAGAGTGGGCAACTTTAAAGGAAATTCAAAAATTACTGGGCAAATTAAATTTTGTGGGAGCCTGTGTTAAACCTAGCCGGGTTTTCATTAATAGACTATTGAACTGGCTAAGAGAGATTTACAATGACAACTGGGATGAAACGCACATAATACCAGTAGATGTCAAAAAAGACTTACAGTGGTGGAAAACATTTTTGCCATTATATAATGGTGTGTCTATTATTTCAGTAGAAGAATGGTCGATACCAGACGGCATCTTTTCTAGTGATGCCTGTATGATAGGTTGTGGGGGATTTGCACAGGGACATTACTTTCATGCCATTTTCCCGGCATTTATAAATGACATGAAGTTACACATCAGTGCCTTAGAAATACTACCTATAGTAGTATGTGTGCATTTGTGGTACATGACATTTAAACACAGAAGAATTATTGTACAGTGTGATAACATGTCCGTATGTATTGCAATCAACAGTGGTAAATCAAGATGTGACTTTATTCAGAAATGTTTGCGAGAAATATGTTTTATTGCAGCATTGAATGAATTCGAACTTAAAGCAGTACATATTTCAAGTATTGATAATAGATTGTCAGATCACCTGTCAAGATGGTATCTTAATGATGCTCACAAACAGAAGTTCCGTGAGCTGACAAAGGAACTGACAAAGGAATTATATTTGTTTAAGCATGTTGCACTTGACAAAGACTTTGAATTCATTAATGAATGGTGAATTTGTGGTAATTTCAGTTAAACAGATGCGCAGACTCAGTGAGGACTTACATGCATCCAATAGAAAAGCGTACGCAGACGGGTCCAGGAAGAATTTGAGGATCCAGTGGGAATCTTTCCTTTTGTTTTGCTGCCATTTTGGGTTAGTTTTCTTACCTGCCACTACTCTTACTTTGCAATTGTATGTGCAATTTTTAAGCAGATCTTTTAAATCAGTTGAATCTATTCGCAATTATGTAAGTGGAGTCCGCACCATGCATCAATTGCTGGGATACTCCTTAGAGAATATCAATCAATTTTTATTAAATCTTACTTTAAAAGGTTTATCTAGAATCAAATGTCACCTTGCTAAACAAGCCTTACCTATTACTCCAGAATTACTTTCAAAAATACATTCAGTCTTAGACAAGTCTGATATCAATTCAAGTGTTTATTGGTGCTTATTCTTATTTGCCTTTTTCTTGTTGGCTAGGAAATCAAATTTAGTTCCAACTCTTCTGAAAGATCAGAGAGCTCCAAAATTTTTGTTGCGAAAAGACGTTACCGATAATAATAGTTATCTCCTTGTTCACATGAAATGGACCAAAACAATTCAATGTGGTTAAAGGATTTTGGTAACCCCTTTAGGTGGCCATAAAAGATTCTGTGTTACGCCCAGTAAGAGCTTATGCTAACATGATAAAAAATATTCCCGCTGGACCTGGATCTCCACTTTTTGTATTAGCATCTGGTAGACCAGTCACTTATGGTAAATATATGAAAACACTTCGAGAAACCCTAGGTAAATGCGAAGTAGATCCTTATGCATACTCCTCCCACTCGTTCCGAAGAGGTTATGCCTCTTTAGCCTTTAAATTAAACCTCTCCGCGAAAAAATTCAACTTTTAGGTGACTGGTCTTCAGATGCATATAAAAAGTATCTGCACATGTCATTAGATGATAAAATTGAAGTGGCCCATTTTGTGGCTGGAAACTTGTAAATATATTTGTCAATATCTATAAATACTTTATTTGTGCTGTTGATGGAGCATGCATAGAATTTATGCACTGGTGTATGTTTTCTATTCAACATATTATCGTTTGTTGGCGTTAAGATTATTTACATGCATTAAAATATTTGCCTGCTCAGAATGAATGCCTCTCGTGTGCCTTTGTCTTTGAATTCCCCTTTGTTTGTATGTGTTGGCCGTTGGTTGGCTTTAGATTGAATATTCTACGAATGATTACATGTATCTTGTTTTCAGCTATTACACGTCTTGTCGTTTGTCTTATTGGTAGATCAATTGATATTGCATGTTGATTAATTGCATATCCAATTTGCTGTGTTACCATGACAAATAAATTTAACAATTTGATCCATTAGTTTTTCTACTTTATTAATAAATAGACATTTTATACATTCATATAACTTTGAGATTGAAAATTGGCTAATTTTAATCCCATTAAAATGTTTAATTTCCTGAGCAGAAGTTGAGTAAATGCCGCCTGACTGAATAATAATCAGTTCATGTATAGAACTACTTTTTGTCATTGTTGGTTAAGGTTTAGATATTTGTAACACAGTCTCGTGCATGGTGTTACCTGTGTGTTTGTTACACCCACATAATAAATACTATACTACATACTTAAATAGTCAGTAAATTGGCTAATTTTAATCCCATTGAAATGTTTAATTTTCTGAGCAGCAGTTGAGTAAATCTCGTCTGACTGAATATTGATCAGCTCATGTATTGAACTAATGTTTGATTGGCTGTGTGATTAAACAGGTAAAGTCAATTACTAGAATTTCATACTTGTTTTGGTTTCAATCCGTATAACACACAGCAGTTTTTCTTGAAATTTGCCTCGCCCACCCTCCCTAATGTTATAATTTATAACGATGTTAATCCATGTTGTGATACACTTATCTATAATTCATAGATTGAAAAAATGAGAATTCATTGTAAATGCTTGTTAAAATTATCAATTGCATTTGTTTATAGTGTAAATAGTAAGTTCTTACATAAATTATCCTTGCTAAAATTTTTCAAAAATGTATTTAAATTATATATTGAAAGTATCTTTAATATTAAGGAGTTCGAATTAAGATGTATATTGTGTAATAATGAAATTGTTGCATTAAAAATGTGTGACTCCTGTGTACACCTCGTCGTATGCTTTAGATTGAATATTCTACGAATGATTACAGGTATCTTGTTTTCAGCTATTACACGTCTTGTCGTTTGTCTTATTGGTAGATCAATTGATATTGCATGTTGATTAATTGCATATCAATATTGTATATTGTGATTCCAATTTGCTGTGTTACCATAACAAATAAATTTAACAATTTGATCCATTAGTTTTTCTACTTTATTAATAAATAGACATTTTATACATTCATATAACTTTGAGATTGAAAATTTAACAATATTAACAATTAACATCCAGGGAGTAATTCTGAATATATGGGTCTATTGAGCACAAGTATGATCCGTAATAAATTTAAAACTGAAAATCATTCCAGAAATAAGCTTAATGATATATTTAATTTGTTGTCTGTTCAAGTCACTAAATAGTTAGTTGTAAATAGGAAAACTATAAGGTATAACAAGACGTTAATTTGAGTTATTCTTTTTTAATTTAGCCATGATAGATAACATTGGTGGTTCCGGGAAGGTGAACAACATGCTCTCCACCCTCAACATCGCCCCAATAAATAGGAAAAGTCTGCAGGAGATGGAAAGGCGTGCTGGAAGATTTGTTGAGTCTGTTTCCCAGCAGTCTGTTGATTCAGCTGCCCAAGACACCTTTCAAAAAGAAATGAGGTAAACTAAGTTATGTGTTTATTAATTCAATAATTGGTATAATCTTAATCCATAAAACATATTCGAACATTCTGTGTGAAATTGCAATTGTCAAAACGTGTCTTGAACATCCTATGGAAAAAAAATCTGACAAGTTAAGATTATTGCATCATCACTTGACATTGTTTTTTAGTAATTTCCTCAATAAATGGCTAAAAAATAATAAAAAGTGATTTATATACAAATTTGTAGGTACGACACATTGTGCAACTGTGCAGATTCTGACTTATTTATTGTTGACATGTGTTAAATTAATGTTTGCCATTGTGTTTATCAATATTTATTTTTTAAAGCGACGTTTCCAAAGAAGAATCGAGGGTAGCAGCAGTTAGCATGGATGGTCGTATAGAAGATCTGGGTGTAGCAGCATTACCAGATGCATCACCGGCAACCAAGTAAGTTAACTGTTGAACAATTTTCATTATAAAATTGAATGGTATGTTCCAAATAAAAATCAGAATTGTTAATCAGAAGTTTACATACATATAGTAAGCACTTACCTCTGTATTCTGTATCAGTAGTGAAAATATGTACATGAACAGGTGACCATTTAGATCTTTGTACTCAAGCAAGCAAATTATATAATTTATAGTTGTTCTTTTTAACTGTGTTCTGAATGAAGGCATATTTTACATCTGTTAATTATTATGAAGCTTTTATTTTGGAATACTTCAGGTCCATCTTACAAAATGCATTTCTGTCGGCCGGTAATGAAACAGAAGGCACTGAAAACCCATCTCCCTCACCACGACTACCTAGAAGAAGGTGTAGACTGTTTGGCCATAACACATGTAGAAAGACAACCGTCAGAAAAAATCTTCTGTCCAAGTACAAGGCCAAGAGTCGATACGGCATGTCCTGCTCTGCAGATACGGCTTGGCAAAAGCGTGGATTTGACAGCCTCACATGTAAGATTTCTTCTTTTCTATTGTTAGTTTTGTTTTATGAGTATATTTTGCTTCCTGTTTGTCCCTTTAAATTAGAATTTACCTATCTGATTCTTTTTAATAAGTAAATTCTAGAAATTAGACACTTTTAACAAAATATGTAACACAAGGTGAACTGAGTAGGTGCTATTTTGTTGGTATAGACATTATCATTACATTTTATTTAGGTCACTTGGACCTATCCATGAATAAGGTTTTTTAAAGATATTGTTTATTTGGTTAGGTCTTTTACACCTATTATTGCGGCTTCTTCCTGTGTTGCACGACGATGATCTGATAAATTAACTACATGATGCTATATCCTGAAATCTTTTTGTAAAAAGAAGGGATGTAGTTGATACTTGTTAGATCGTTCATTTCATCGTTCCTCAAAAAGTTGTAATTCTGTTGCTCTGGTTTCCTTCCTATCATTGAGTAATTAAATGGTAATTAAATTGAATACGTTTTATTCGCTTTTATTACGGTTTAATTTGAGTTACAATGCTATGAGGTTAATATTTATTTACAATTAAGTGTACAAGAATACTGCTGGGCCAAGTGTGAGGTTGAGCGCTCTAAAACCGGTTTAAACCCCCAATGTTTATCATTGACCGTTCCAAGGCGGTGACCCCAGCTTTATTCGATTATGTTTGTATGTTGTATGTTGTTTTGTATCGTACAGTGCTGTTTTGGCAATTGGTCACTTTCCATAAATAAAGGACCAAGTGCGTGTGTGTAATGAGAGAGCAATACTGCGGGAGCAACTGGAGTTTCACTTCTTTATATTGTGTCTTATCAGGTGCTAATGTTTGTATATTTCAGCTCATACATTCTTTATGAGTTCTTCAAAGATGGGGAAGAAGATTGTGAAGAGTGTCATCTGCCACCGACAGTGTTCTACCTGTAACTGGTGGAGACGTCATCGCCCTGGCCAGCCAGTACGACAACACCGATGTGTACGAAATCACTCTGGAAGTGCTCGTTCTATGGAGAGTGAGAGTGGAGAGAAAGCCGTACTGGATTTAGCTAAAGCAGGTACTCCAGTTGAAATTCTTGAAGGTGATGGCGACAACACTTTATTAGCCAGACTTCAAAGCAAGCATGGGATCCGTTTGAAAAAGAGATACGATAAAAACCATGTGATAAAAAATTTAGGCAAAAGCTTGTACGGTTTACAAAATGAGAAGGGAATCAAAATCAGCAAGATAACAATAAGTCATTTACAAAAAAGTGTGTCATATGCCCTTTCTAAGAACAGTGGGGACTTGAATGGATTACAAGAAAACCTAAAGGTAATAATTCCACATAACTTTGGTGATCATCAGTTGTGTCAGCCACGGTTTTGTGGTCATCTGAGAAATAAAGATGTATCATATATCCACCGTTCGCTACCATACAAATCAAGTTTGACTGGCGAGAAGTTACGGCAGCGGTTAGAGGACATTATGACACCTTTTATTGCCAAAGCCAGCCAACTGGTGGACCTAGGGTCCAGCCAGCAGTGTGAACACGCCAACCGAGAAGTGTCCCTAAAGGCTCCTAAGAATGTTTACTATGGTGGGAGTGAGGCATTAGACTTTCGAGTTCAGGCAACTGCCGCATTTATCAACGAAGGAAGGAACTACATAGTAGAGGTATGAGCTGTTGAAAAGTTGTTGTTTTTCCTTTTTAATGGGCTTGTTGTACAGCAGTTGGAACAAACAAGTATTTTTTCCAATTTAAAGAGTATATTGCGAATTTCTTTGTGGACTGTCTTGCACAGTTTTGATAAAAGTTCCAAGTGCTGTAATTAAACAGTTACTTTGTTTATTGTTTATATTTGTGAGTACATGCTTTTAGAGTTTTAACTGTGCCGTTTGCAGTATGACACTTTGTTAATTTTTCGGCTGTTTTACTGTTTCAATGTTCTTTTGATTTTCAGTTTCCATGTTTTACAGTTGAGTTACACTGTTTGATTTCTCCTACAGCTACAAGTAAGTGCATACACACCAATCTTTATATTTAGTAAGGTCATATTATCTTACAATTTCAATCTTCACGTTTCTGTAATTACATCAAAGACACAATTTGTCTTTCAGTCTATGAATATCTATTTATACATGTACACTTCCCCCTTTTGGTAATATTGATTGTTCATATTTTTTGTCCTCGGACAATTTCGTCCAGATTAATATATACATATTTTATGTTGTTGTTTTACGAATAAGTGTAATTTCTGCAGGAAGGAATATGAGTACCGGTACATTTTATATATTCATCACAGGTAAACAAAAGTACTGATCTGTCTCCTGGCTACTACACACAAAAGTATGCGAAGCAGTGTGCCATCAAACGCCAGAAATGTCAGGAAACCTTTGCTAAGCCGTCAACAAAGGGAAGGCGCCTGTTCCTGAAAAAAGAGCGTGCTGTCAACCAGTCAGCTACAGAGTCACTCGAAGGGGCGACATATCAGTCAGGTTTGTTTGGTTTCTAGTCACCTTTATATACTTGTTTCTATACCGGGTACATTGTTTTCATTCAAACATAATGGTAAATGACTGGTAATCCATGTTTTTGATTCAAGTCTCTGTTTATGCTAATTAATATTAATTTTGCTCTGGTCTGCCTGTTATTACTTCTCAGTCTGTTATAATTTGTGTATCTGTTGTTAACCTACATGGTGTTTTTGAGTGTACATATTTATAAACCAATTCTCTGTGTTATTGTGCCAGTTTTATCCTTTATGATTTACATTTTTGCAGAAGTTGGCCATACGGATGACACTGACATAAACAAAATCCCCGATCCCATACCTCGTGGTGTATTCAAGCCCGTTTGTGCCAGTGGCGAACCGTCTTATATCACTGTGGATCTTGAAACAACAGACCTTAGTAAGTACTGCTGTCCATTTTTTGTGTGAACATACTTACTTTTTATGTCTACCACTGCACTTCAGTAGCTGTAAAAATATGATCCAATACTACTCTATATATCTACCCCCCATCCTTGATTCAAGTAGGGCCGTTGTCAATTACTGACATATGTATGAGTACTTGGTATTGGAAACCCCAGAAAAATGGTGTATAATCTAACAAACAAACAACAATTAAACATTGTTTAACTCCAGTGCTATATATTGTTTTTCAGTTCGTGGAGATGTTTACCCTCATATCACTCAGATAGCAGCCAAACATGTGGGCACCGGGAAGAGCTTCAACTGCTATGTGTTGCCTAAACTACCTATGAGTGCATCAGCAGAACGAGTGACTAAAATTGTTGTAACAAACAGTACAAAGATGTGTGTAGATGGTGTTCCTGTGGAAACAAACACTATACAAAAAGCACTCGGTGACTTGTTCAGCTGGCTGAAACAGTTTCGCAATGTGTTACTGATTGCTCATAATGGAAAACGCTTTGACTTCCCCATCATAGTTAATGCCTCTCAAGCTACTGGAATGTTTGATGAGTTTTGTTCATGTGTGTTTGGATTGGTAGACAGTCTTCCAGTATTCAAATCTATCTCTCCTAAAAGTGAGTCTTACAAGCAGGAGGACCTAGCCCGCACATTGCTCTCCAAAGTGTATAATGCTCATAACGCAATGGATGATGTTGAGTGTTTATCCGAGTTGGTCAGTTATGCTGTTAAACAGGATGACAAGTGTGTGACAGTCAAGAGTTTCTCTCCTTATAATGTGAAGTACAATCTGGATTCCAACAAGGAGAAAAGGAAAAACTTGCCATCCCTGTCAGTTCTGGTTGCAAGTGGTGTCATGAAGTCGTCAACTGCTGAAAATGTTGCAAGTTCAGGGTTAAACTTTAAACATTTACAAACAATTTTTCTCCGAAATGGGGAGGATGGACTGTACAATGTGTTTACAATGAGAAATAGTGAAGGGTTGCCAAGAGTGACTAATTCTAAGAGAGTGTTGGAAGCCGTTATTCCTAAATTAGTGTCCTACTTTGAAGGAAAAAAATAACTTGAATATGTCGATACCGGACTAATATTTATTAAATTCTCGGTTCTAACTGTTGTTATGTAATGAGTTTATACTAGTTTTTAACCTTTTAAGAGTGGTTTATTTGTAAATCATGAATTTAATTTGAAATATATTGTTTAAAGTTGTGAAAACATTTGATAAAGACATTTTAAGCATTTTTTCATGAGAAAATGGCTATCAGAATTTAAGGGGGGGTCATCTTGTTTTTCCAATTGTCTAAAAGAAAATGGACGGTAAAAGTTTTTGATTTTTAAATATGTTATTACCTATACTTTGAATAAAATTTTGGTACCAAATTTACATGGTTACAGTCATTTCAATGTATGAATTTTGACATTGGAAAAAATTCCATGTAAATACTTAAAATCTGAAATGTGTCATTTTGAACTAAAATCACTGTATATTTTTGCTTATATTTTCTTGAACCCTTGTTTACTATTCATGAATGTTGTTTTTTTGTAAAATATATATACAGATGAATAGAAAACTTGCTGAAACATATTGATTTGTTCTTTTTTTGGGGAAGAAATATAGTATTTTGTAAAATAGGGCTTAGACTATTTTGCCGCTCAATTGTTGAAATGGGGTATTTACAAAAAACGCGTATAACTCTGAAACTACACGGTAAAATCTTTCAATATTTTAGATTTAGATGTACAATATGATACAAAACAGCAACATAGTGTGCAATTTTAGGGTCTTGATATTGCTCATTACCCAGGTCTTACCTTAAGAACAAATATAGATATTTTAATGAAATTTCATATGTAGATACCTCATATTGAGACCTCGCTTGAGATTGAATACGGGGTGGGTGGGGTCACGCCCAACAGCTCAAGTATGAATTAAGATATTGTAATGTTACTTCAAATGTAAATATTTTATGTTGAAACCCCACTTGGGATTGCACAATTCTTGTCTGAACTCTGCTCTTCTGATTGCTTTCTCATTACTTGGCACAGACCATTGGGGAGCATCCATCAGTTCAGTGATATCCTTGTTCTGTATTGCTACTAACATAAATCAAGTACCAGAATACATTTCATGTCCATTTGTTTTCCACTCCTATTTTATTTTATGTTTCAAAATGTGATTACATTGTTATAAGTACATCTGATTATTATATCTTTTGCGTGACTCCAAAGTATTTATTGTCAATTTGTGGGCAAATAACACGTTTCCGTCAGCCCAAGTTCTTTGTTTGGTGACAGGATGATTATAATACTAATGTATGATGAATTTTGTTCTTGAAAGGAAATGATGACATGTAAATTAAAAGTAAATGAACCAAATCTTTTTAGAATGATAGACAGTAAAATTGGTTATACTAACAACATACTATTTGTTCTCATCCAGAATTTTTGGCACAAGACGATCAAGTAGAACGTCAAGTAACAGTGAAAATTTACCTCAGTTTCCAGAAAGCCTGTCAGTTTGTCTGAAGGAGCTTCGATTGTCGGACAACAATCTGGACTGTGTTCGACCCAGTGTGTTCAAGTTGACCAGTCTAGAAATACTAGACTTATCAGAGTAAGTATACCAAGGCTATAGTTCTATCGAATAGTATAGTTAAATTTCGCCTTGAACAAGACCATAATGATGTGACAATGTGAAGTATATTTTGCATCTTCGACCTGATAAATTTCATAGACACACACAATTTCGATGATCATTATCACCCTAACATTTTCAAAATATTTTGTTTCATTTATGCACAAAATCATCCAAATTGTGTACAGAGCAAAATTGAACTGGCAGAATCAAGATTCCGTATTTCTATATTGACCACACACTGTGACTTATCGGTGTAAGTGTACTGGTTAGCGAGTATATGTCGGACAGTAAGATTTTCCGGACACTTTTAAATATTTCTATTTTGTAATTGCTTTTCATATTTTATCATCATATACAAATAAACGCTTGTGTTTTCTAGTGTGTTTCCTTGTTCTTTAAAAATAGTGAGTTTATGTTTGGTACAAAAAAAAACAATGTTTACGTTGATAGTCTTGAACGCATGCAACTGTTGTCTGGAGAAGTAAAAGGATGTGGCATGCGCGATAAAATCCCAATTTTAGGCAAAGACAGTGTTTGTGATAGTTTTGATTGTCTGGCTGTCTGGTAATTATAGCAGACAAAGTCTGGCAGAACATTATTTAACCCGCTGCGATGTTGATGGCTCTTCTAAACATAAATCCACTGTAGGTGGAAAGTGTCGTCCCGGATTAGCCTGTGCCGACTGCTCAGGCTGTTCCGGGACGTCACTTTACGCATATGCGTTAAGCCTGGTTTTTTCCCATGTCACGCCTAAAATTTTCTTGAGTTTTTTTTTTAGGAGCTTAGTATTAATTATCCGCATTTGGGGACATATTTTAATGTTTCTGGTTCTGGCCATGGTTCAGCAATCCATCGATTGGGACGTTACCCAGAGAGCTGGGTCTGCTGAAGAATTTAACCCTTTTAAAAATGAAGAACATTCGACCGACAGTACCAGAAATCTATCCCATTTGTTTACAGGTACGCATTCATTGGGAAATTAAATAATATGAATTTTTTTTTAATGAAATTGTAATGTTTTGTTACATGTATCTAAACGTGATTTTTTTTAATTTGAGGAATATTATTAATTGAGACAAAAAAAATCCAGTGTACAGTGTTAATAACACAAAAAAAGGAATTTTATCTATTAAGCAAAATTTCAATATTTGCAGTGTACATTAATGATTACACACAAAACATAATTTTATATATTTAGCAATATTGAAATATACAGTGTACACTTATGATTACACAAAAAATGAATTTTATTTTTGTAGCAAAATTGAAATATACAAAGTACACTGATGATATAGCTCGCCAATATTAACCTGATACTCGTGAACTCTGTTAGCATAAATTTCGTGTTTGAATTGTTTCCTATATTCATAATCGGTTTTGTTCGTGCACGTGTTTCATGAATTAAATCATAACATAAATGTATTTTAGAGGGATATTCTTTTATCTTGCTTACTTGATTCCAGTACGGAAACTAATTTGTTCATCGTATCGGTATTTTAAAATAGTCATGCATAAAGGTCAGTGTCAGGTTAATGTTGGCAAGCTATAACACTACTTTATATTCTTAAAAAGAAACTAAGTTGTGCTTGTGCCTAAATGATAGAAAAAACAACAGCATGTAAATATTTAATTCTACAAAAATAAATAATTTTTAGCTCGACTATTCAACGAATAGTTCGAGCTATACTACTCACCCATTCGTCGGCATCGGCGTAATGTTCTGGTTAAGGTGTGCGTGCAACAAGTCCATATCTCTGTAACTACTACAGATATTCATTTGAAACTTCACACATGTCTCTGGGGTCATTATGTGAGGTCACTGACCAAGGCCCATAACTCTGACCTGCAATTTAGCAGAATTATGCCCCTTTTTGTACTTAAAAATCAGGTTTTAGTTTGCATGCAACAACTCCATATCTCGATATCTACTACAGATATTCAATTGAAACTTTACACATGCATTCAGGGTCATTATATAAGGTCACTGGCCAAGACCCATAACTGTGACCATTATTTTGGACGAATTATGCCCCTTTTTGTACTTAGAGAAGTCAGGTTCAGGTTTGCGTGCAAGAGTAAATTCAGGTTAAGGTTTGCGTGCAACAAGTACATATCTCTGTAACTAGTACAGATATTCTGTTGAAACTTCACACATGTCTTTGAGATCACTATGTAAAGTCACTGCAATTTAGCAGAATTATGCCCCTGTTTGTACTTAGAAAATCATTTTAAAATGTGAGTGCATCAACTCCGTATCTCTATAACTACTACAGATATTCAATTGAAACTTCGCACATGTCTTCAGGGTCATTATATAAGGTCACTGATCAAGGTCAATAACTCTGACCCCGAATTTAGTAAAGTTATGTCCCTTTTTATACTTTATAAATTCAGGTTAAGATTTGCACGCAACAAGTACATATCTCAAGCAGAATTATGCCCCTTTTTGTACTAACAAATTTCAGGTTAAAGTTTGCGTGCAACAACTTCATATCTCTTTATCTGGTACAGATATTCAAATAAAATTTCACACATGTCTTCAACGTCATTATATCAAGGTCACTGGCCAAGGCACATCACTGTGTCCAACATTATAACAGAATTATGCCCCTTTTTGTAGTGATAAAGGCCCATAACTCTGACAAAGCGGTTGAATGGTCAAGCGCGCTGTCCTGAGACAGCTCTTGTTTTAATAATTAACTTTATAAACATCAGTGTCATGGTATATTCATTATACACTAAGTCCAATCAATCGCTTGATCAAATGAAGCCCTCCAATTGTCTCGTCCTAAGGTTTTTGATTACTGAGGTAAATGAAAGTCAATAGAGTTTTAACTAACCTACATTTACATTGCCAGTGTGTCTGACATTGTCTTTTACTTGGCTATTTTTAAACTGTCTCCTTGACTTATTAAATTCGTAGACTTCCATGAAAGACTTTGAAAGCTGTGTAATTTGTCATTTCTGAAAGGTGAACTGATGTTTATTTCAGTATGTTTGTCATGTAACTTCCGCTTTTGTAGAGAACATATTTTAGAAATGTGTTTGTTAAAGTGTTTGCTGAGTATCAATTTCAAACAGACAAATAATACACACAAATAATGCGTTGGATGGATTGGAAAACAAGACAAAAGAAATATGTGATTTCCTCTCCCACATACTGTAAAATAACATATTTCTCGATAGGCTAATTTTTGCGGTATATCGTAGTCCAAACCAAGTGCAAATTTTAGAGCCTGAGTTAATTTTGTTTTGCATGATTATAAAAAAAAAATAGATACGAAGGAAAAATGCCCAATTTTAAGACCATGCTCATTTTTTTTAGCTCACCTGAGCACAAAGTGCTCATGGTGAGCTTTTAGGATCGCCTTTTGTCCATCGTCCGTCGTTCGTCGTCCGTTGTGCGTCGTGGGTCGTGTGTCAACATTTTCATTCAAAGAACATTTCCTTCTAAATCGCTGGGCAGATTTTCAAAAATTTTACAGGAATGATCCGTGGGTGACCCTCTTTCAAAATTGTTCAAATCGTTCCGGTCCGCTGCATACGTAGGTCACAAGAGCTAAAAATAGATTTAAAAACTGAGAACTTTAAAAATATTCTCTGAAACCACAAGGCTTAGAGCTTTCGTATTCGATATGTGACATCCTCTAGTGGTCCCCTACAAAGATTGTTCAAATGATACCCCTGGGGTCAAAACTGGCCACGCACCGGGGTTCACATGGTTTATATAGACTTGTATAGTAAAATGACTTTTAAAATCTTCTTCTCTCTGAAACTGCAAGGCCTAGAGGTTTCATATTTGGTAGGTAACATTGTATAGTGGTCCTCAACAAAGATTGTTCAAATGATGCCCATTGGGTCAAAACTGGCCACACCCCGGGGGTCACAATGTTTATATAAAATTGAATAGCAAAATGACTTTTAAAATCTTCTTCTCTGAAACCGCAAGGCCAAGAGGTTTCATATGTGGTATGTAACATTGTATGATAGTCCTCTACAAAGGTTGTTCAAATGATGCCTCTGGGGTCAAAACTGGCCACACCCTGGGGCTCACATGGTTTATATAGACTTAAATAGAAAAATGGCCAAGAGGTTTCATATTTGGTATGTAACATTGCATAGTGATTCTCTACAAATATTGTTCAAATGATGCCCCTGGGGTCAAAACTGGCCACGCCCCGGGGGTCACATAGTTTGTATAGACTTGTATAGCAAAATGCAATACAAATTTTCTCCTCTGAAACCGCAAGGCCTAGAGGTTTCATATTTGGTAAGTAACATTGTATAGTGGTCCTCTACAAAGATTGTTCAAATGATGCCCCGGGGGTCAAAACGGGCCACACCCCGGGGGTCACATGGTTTATATAGACTTGAATAGCTAAATGACTTTAAAAATCTTCTCCTCTGAAAACGCAATGACTAGAGGTTTCATATTTGGTATGTAACATTGTATAGTGGTCCTCTACAAAGATTGTTCAAATGAAGCCCCTGGGGTCAAAACTGGCCACACCCTGGGACTCACATGGTTTATATAGACTTAAATAGCAAAATGACCTTAAACATTTTCTACTCTGAAACTGCAAGGCCTAGAGGTTTGATATTTGGTATGTAACATTGCATAGTGGTCCTCTCCAAAGATTGTTTAATGATGCCCCTGGGGTCAAATCTGGCCACACCCCGGGGTCACATGGTTTATATAGACTTAAATAGCAAACTGACTTTAAAAATCTTCTTCTCTGAAACCCCAAGGCCCAGAGGTTTCATATTTGGTTTGTAACATTGTATGGTTGTCCTCTAAAAAAATTGTTCAAATGATGCCCCTGTGGTCAAAACTGGCCACACCCCGTGGATCACATGGTTTATATAGACTTAAATAGCAAAATGACTTTAAAAACCTCCTCTAAAACCGCAAGGCCAGAGGTTTCATATTTGGTATGTAACATTGTATAGTGATTCTCTACAAAGATTGTTCATATGATGCCCCTGGGGTCAAAACTGGCCACACCCCGTGGGTCACAATGTTTATATAGACTTAAATAGCAAAATGACTTTGAAAACTCTCATCTGAAACCACAAGGCTCAGTGGTTTAATACTTGGTATGTAATATTGTATAGTGGTCCTCTATAAATATTGTGCAAATTATACCCCTGGGGTAGAAAGTGGCCACGCCTTGTGGGTCACCTGGTTTATATAGACTATACAAATCTTCTCCAGAAACCGCAAGGCCCAGATCTTTATACTTAGGTAAGTGCTTTAGTGCCATTTGGCCCTCTTGTTATAAACCATTATGATGCCTTTAACTCGGGTGAGCGACCTAGGGCCATCGTGGCCCTCTTGTTATCATGGTTGTTAATGAAGATATGTGTAGACTACGTATCATTACTATTGTTGGTGAATTATTCTGCAAGTAAATACAGTCACAATTACAGCGTGTAAGATTCGTGCATGGTCAATGCGGAACTACTAACATGATTATTGTAGCTCTGAATTACAGACAAATCATCACAACAAAACCTTGTTAACATACGTACTTTTCGGTTTGAGGACTTTCAGTTTCGTCTTCTTTTCCCCCCGTTTTCCGTCCTCGAATTGTACGATGCACGAGTACGCACCTCGGTGACGCTTCGGTTTGGCGCTCGAAATTTTTAACACCGACTCATCGTCCCTTATTTGCCACACCTCAAGCCTGTCTTTCTGTGGGTCGATTGCCTTCCCCGCTTTGTGCCATGTGTGTGTACCCGGGGCCGAGGATTTTTACCTGTAGACCACCATGCTGTCTTTGATGACCCTTTGTTTGGCGGGCTTGATCATTACTTTACATTGAACTGGGACACAAAATACGGTTACTTTTTGACTTTCAAACCATAATATAATGACATAGCTATGCAAAAGCTTTTAATTTCACACATGATGACTATTTACTTTGTTTACATTTAAATCAATTATTATTACGAATATTTATTACCACGATGCGTTCCGATTGATAAGAAGCATTGCATATTTAATTATTAAATTAAATTGCAACATTTAACCATATTCTAATGAAATTATTAACCATAAATTGTAAAAAAAAATACCATTTTCTTATTAAACCAGACATAAAACCTTCCTCTTGTACATTCGCAATTTTAAATAAAATAAATAAAAGAAACACTTAACAGAAATTACACGTGTCTTAATGAATGGCTGATATTAAACATCAATATTGGTCATATTTAAATTTATAAATAAAAACAAATGTTACCTCCATATAAAAGGCAACATGCCAAAACTACCACAAAAATCAATTCCATGGTCGTCAAATGGCTCCGTCGCCTTGGGGAGAGACACATTAAACACACCGTACAATGACAAAAAGGCTTCAATTATATGCCGACCCCCTACTAGAGCCTTTGGGCCAATTAATTCGTGCAATAGTAAACGACTGTTTCGGTCAATGAAAGCCGGGTGGAACACTCAACGAGTGTCAAAAACTGGGATGTTTTTTTTATTCGCACAATGGCAAACAGGTCTCCTTTTGCATTTCGATCCCTTTATCACCTCACAACTCTTAAAGATCCTTAAGACAAAACAGTTTATCAATGAAGACCTGACGAAGCCCTCAAAAGCACTCAAATGATCGGGAACGTTTTGATGATGTGTGAACAAAGGTTTTATTTGGTTTTTCTATGAGAGTCGGTCTAAACTAACATATTGGTCAAGTGTCCTAAGTTTTAGTGCTTATACATATAGGTCAAAAGTATTTTTCATTTTGTATACACCAATCTAAGAGGCACGCTTATCACCCTGGTCACTAAAAATGCTGACACACATGTTTAAACGTAAAGATTATTGCACTGTAATTCACAGATAGAGCAACCAAAGAAAGTAACAACGTGGCTGTGTGATGGTCTGAATCTTGACATATTCGACATGAGATAAACTATTAATTCACAGCATGTTTACACGCCATACCATATGCATTGTCAAATGAATTCAAACAATAGTCGAGTTGAACTAAAACTAGTAGACATCGAAGTGTCCAAAGAGAGCGAATATGCAAGTGTATACCTTTATGTATAACAAACAGAAGACGAGTACAGTTTGTGATTAAATGTCCTTTTAATATATATTCGTTCAAAAACATGGCCACCAGGGAGATTTCGGTAATTTGTCATTTATGACTAAATATATTAAATAAAACGACATTCTTCTTTCCTGAAATAAACTTATTTAATAAAAGACAAAAGGGAAACAGGATTCCGACGAAAAATTGCTCTTTGGGTGTCCCTCTACCTAATATCTTCAATTTACATGTAGTTTGATAGATTTTCTTCCAAACAGCAAGTCATTCCCTCTTGTCTTTTATTATATAACTTTAGTTAATAAGTTTACATTACTAATATGCACGTATCGGTATTTGTGGAGGTTTGCAAAAATGCGCAGAAGAAAAATCAAGAAAATTCTTATAGTTTATATTATACCTTATACGAAGAGAAAGCGCAAACATTCAAAGCGTTAGACACTATTTTTGAATCACATTACCAATTTCATTTTATTTTATAGAAAATGATATTTAGATCAATTCCACGGTCATTTGGCTTATGAAACGGTTTCATAAGCCAAATGACCGTGGAATTAATCTAAATATTGTTTTATCCAGGCACTTTTTGCACGGCGCGGCGCCATGCCCATTTTATCAAGCGCCACTTTGCCCTTGTCAAACCTTGCCACTCACCCTAATCGATAACGATCTTAATTGCCTCTTGAACACTTTTATCGGCCCTATGTCTGCGAAAAGGGCACCCACTGTTTTCTATTATTATCGCTCTGACTGTGCTCGATTTATTGCACACATGCATTTCTAATCGATTTGATTAAATCGATTACTGTGCTCGATTTATTGCCAACACACGTTTCTAAGCGATTTGATCCAAGCGATTACTGTACTAATGATTGTCAGCTTGATTCTAGAACCTGATTCTTAAACCGACCAAAGTGGTGACATTAAGGTCTAATTGAGCATACGTATACCATTAACTTAATGATACATAACGTAAACTCGTAGATTGGACAAATCTCACTATCCGTGTTCGTTACGGATTGATTTATTGAATTAATACGACTCATTATTTCAACTGACAACTACTTTTAGCACTGCGAAAATGTCAAATTACAAATAATTGCCATTAGTAGCTTAACTTCGGGTCAAATACCGGTCACCGGTAGTCGGTTTCTCTGTATAGAGACTTGAGGTGTGAAAGGGAACCCAGTTGTATAGTGGTATGCGTGTCAAATATGACTTACCTGGCAGCAACTTTTGGGCCCCAAATGTCAAAAAAACAAAACAAACAATCCCCTACAAAATATTCCCGGACGTGTCATTTAAGATGGCCTCACACAGAAGTTTTCAATACAGATTCCATTTTATTTTCAAACTTTCCTAATCAAAACCTTACATACATAGAGCAATTCTTGTTTTTGTACTTGTGTGTTAAATCGTCGGACAATAATTTGTGAAAAAGTTTTTTTTGATTAACTTGTTGCTTATATTTGCGAAGACGGAAAATGCCGTCGTGCAAAAGGAGGTTGGCATAAATTCGAAAGGAGAGTGTAAAAGTGACAAAAAATACCATTATTTTGTTAAAATTTGTGCAGAGAACAGACGGAACTGAAAGGTAATTATATATTTTCTACGAATCTTTAGGTTTGTAAATATAAAGTATCGATCTATAATTACTAAGAATATAATTATGTGATCCACAGAATTTGCTTCCCAAATTTTCCGTACGTTACGGACAATCAAGTTTATATTAAAACACGCCGCGTACTACTTACGTTATATAGAGAGAATTACATAAAACAAGAAATGTCTTTAAAAAAAGACAATCGGCGTTGACATTAATAGTGAGATATGATTTTTACCCTAAACAAAATACAAGAGGGCCAAGATGATCGGTTACATGACTTCTCGGACGCCAGATTTTTCGGTCCCAACCTATATAAGAAGACTTCTCGGACCCCAGCTATTTCGGACACCATACGAAAACTCGGATCCCCAAATTAATTTGTGATTCATTCTATAATTATTAATATTTGTACCGTGAATAAACCGATCATACCGCCCCATGTTTTCACCAGTGATACATGAATAACCTAAATAATTTACGTTAACATCATTATTATATAAATTTGTCAGCCGAATATAACACATTAACAATGTACGAAAATAACTGCGGGAATGATTGAAAATTATTTAGTGTCGGACGCGTATAGTTATTCTTAAGTAATATGCCCTACCTTCATCTTGGAAGTTATCTATGCATAATACATACACATTTCGAAGTCAGTGAATCATTTATACTGTTTATCCTCAGGAAAAGCAATCTTCAGAAAACATTCAGCTTATTTGAAATAATGATGACTTCCATTTTTTATAACACAAATATTACAGTAGACTATGGCGATTTAAAATAATATTCGGTAGGAATATTATGTATCAAGGGTTTCTGTGTATAAATGGCATTGCAAATAATGTATTAATGCTACACAAATGAAGTAAAAGTAGCATGAATATCATATCGACATATTCCGGGTGAGACTTATTTCACAACATGTTATTTATTGAAATGTATCTTTTTAGAGATTGATTAACATCTACTGGAGAAGTTGATAGAAATGTACAATTATCATTGTTTCTTTATAGAACACAGCGCGATTCAATTTCAAATTAACATGCACAGTATGTTTATAAACATAAATTCCCCATTTATTGAAATATTCGCTCTTATGTTTCTCTATACGCTAATTGATGCATGTATCGACAATCCCAGAACTCGATATCTACCGGATTACCGCCCTTGAATTCTCGCACGCGCGCCATGACGGTACTGAAGGTCTAATTACCCCAAAACGGAAGTCACATCCTCAGGGTTACATGCTGTCAGTTAGATAATAAGCACATGTGACTGAGTGCAGGATGCATATAATTTGTAAAATACAGTTTAAATGATCTGTTTTGGTATCATTTTAAAGGTATATATGTAAGCAATAAGAAAAAAGGCTGTTTGTGCACTACTTTGTTGTCTAGTGGTTCCCAGCTTCATAACTTTTGGCCCATGTATTCATGCGTAAAATGGCAGCCTCCATGCCCGTCAAAACCGCTGTGTTTTTTCTAAGGAAATATTTTGAGTTACAACGCATAGAATTTTTTGACATGCTGTTTTTTCAAAAGGTTATGTCCTCATCTTTCCAACAATGTATGGTGATATATTGGAAAGTAGCTTGGTCATGGTGAAAAGTGAGATCAAATTTTGAATATTTGATATGTAACAAAGAAGGAATTTATTTGCGCATGCGTAACCTTTAAGAACTTCACCTAATATTAGTCGTCTGCAAAGATTTTGAAAATGGACTCTTACAAACACACTGTACTGAAAAGAATAACTGCCAGATGCCACCTTGACCCCATTTAGGGCTGTATTTTATGGGATGGTTGCTCTAGGGGGCATTAGGGGGGTAAATATGGGAAAATTAAAGCAAAATGTCCCCCAGAGTGGCAATCCGAGAGCCATTGTGTTCATCGTGTTGTTTTTCAGTTTCATTTTGACATTAATTTGCATTAGTTTCAACAATTCTCTCATTAATGTCATAATGCATTGTGTTGTAATCCTGAATATTTAGTTTAAGAACCTGTAACTGACAATAATGCCCGCAAAGGTCGTGTCCGCACTGGCCGATGCTTTGGCCATGATGATTGTCCGACCTGCCTACTTTGAATAATACCAATTTTCCTAAGTTGCAAAGTTAACAGATCCTATTTAGTTCATACGTTATTTTGTAATTGTAGTTAAAAAAATCAGGCTTTCAGCTGAAAAATACATGAAATTCATGCATAAAACACTTAAGCCGCTAAGGACATCCTAGACTCCACGAAATGGAGATAGCGGCATCAAAATTTTAATCACCATCACAGTTTGGTTTAATATGAGTATGTTTTTTAAATGCAGTGTTAAAAAGAACCAGGATCTCAGCCGGAACCATCATCTCATTGGTATACATGTCTGGGTGAAGCGACGAGTCATCAGAACTACTGAACTTTGCAACTACACTGGAGCGTTGGGGCGGGGCCGCAAAGCTGACACAGTCGTGTCCGTACCATCGGTATTTTTTAAGGTTAGTACATGATTATTGTCATGTATTCTACTATCTAATGTTTTCTTTTCAAGCCTGGCATTATTCTTATCAACATCAGTAGGAAAAGCAAGAGTTTAACCCTTGTTGGGACTCTCAAACCCGTCTTAGAACTGAACTGTTCGCACATGAGCTCGACAATCTGAAGCCGGCATAGCAACTAGCCTTATCGCAGTAAATAAAACTTAGTAAACTATTGTATATGTACACTTATTGTATCTAAGTTACACTAGTTATCACAATATTGAGTAAACATGCACAGAAAACCTTTTTATTTTCTCAGATTACTCAGCAGAGAGTACCTGGAACAGATTGAAGATTGCAGGCGGCTGACCTCACCAACAGGTTCAGGTGTGACAGAAGACTGTTAATTAATATCTGGCATTGACATTTTGGGGTCAAATTCTTTTTTTGTTGTGTGACAGGAGGTCAAATCTGTTGATTGTATGTAAACAAACCCTTTTCTGGAGTCAAATGGCATCTGAAATGCTTAATTTATATGGATTTTACCCCCCAAAACGCAGAAACTTAAAAAAAAAGTTTGTTCAAAACTGACTAAAAACCTATTCTGTAACATTTAGAATGCCAATGAAGATTGTTTTCACTTCTGACTTTATATATTGTATCTGCTATGCCTATTAAAACTCAAACTTAAGCTTAATTCTGAGTTAAAATCATGTTTTCCAGACGTACCCAAGTACATTTTTTTCCGTCTTAATTTTTGCCTCAAAACGCCATTATATGTGACATTTTCAAATATTTTTTTTCCAATAATTCTTGAAACCAGTGTAATAGGACTTCATGTTCTTTCTCGAAATAGATCAGATTTATTAAAATTGTGGTTTTTATTCAAATTTGAAAGGGTTGGGTTCTCTTTAAGGTCTAATTACCCCAAAACTGAAGTCACATCCTCAGGGTTATATGCTGTCAGTTAGATAATAAGCACATATGGTTCAGTGTATACTGCATATGATTTTAAAAGTACAGTTTAAATGATATGTTTTGGTATCAATTTAAAGGTATATATGTAAGCAATAAGAAAAAAGGCTGTTTTGTGCACTACTTTGTTGTCTAGTGGTTCCCAGCTTCATAACTTTTGGCCCATGTATTCATGCGCAAAATGGCAGCCTCCATGCCCGTCAAAGCCGCTGTGTTTTTTCTAAGGTAAATATTTTGAGTTACAACGCATAGAATTTTTTGACATGCTGTTTTTTCAAAAGGTTATGTCCTCACCTTTCCAACAATGTATGGTGATATATTAGAAAGTAGCTTGGTCATGGTGAAAAGTGAGATCAAATTTTGAATATTTGATATGTAACAAAGAAGGAATTTATTTGCGCATGCGTAACCTGAAGACCTAAACCAGTAAGTGATAAAATTGATCGATAGTTTTCGAAGATTATTTGGGATGTAAAAATTCTTTGTGTTCGATCTGACATTATATCGCAAGGATGTCCTATAAGAACAGTGGAGGAAAACAGTGTGTTGTAATTGCTTTGTTTGTGTACTGTTATGAATACAAATATTCAATATCTGTAACACATTGCTGTTTTTCAATAAAGCATAAACATTGTTTTTCAATATAGCTCTTTAATATATTATGGTTTTTATATTATAACAGCTATACACCGGCAGCTCAACGCACGCTATTTTTAGAATGATCGTGGGTTGAACTCGCTTTCTAGAATCGATTGTTATTAACAGAGCGGGCCGCTAAGCTAAAAAAATAATGGATTAATTCTGGGAATTAATATAATATTCTATTCATGACATACAATAAGAAAATACGTTCATATTTATGCTCAGTTCTAGAGTATATGTTGAAGATATGTTTATAACTTCATTTTAACCGCTTATGTAAACAATTATGTAAATTTTTTATCCACAAAAGTATGTAACAGTTATTGGTATACCTCAAACCATTGTTTGAAGTTTGCATTCCCTAGAATTAGAAAATTTGCCCAATTCTATTGGCATTCAATTTTCCCGCTGCATAATTATCGCAAATCTGGGTCAAAAGTGATCTTAGACAGCTACGCCGAACAACATACAATATATTTCTCGTTAGTTTAATCCGCGTGAATATTGAATATTGCGTGTGCCAAAACTTGTATTTGGTACAAGAGTGTGCTCACATGCTTGTATGATTTTTTTAATTATATATAAAATTTGTATATATAAATATGATACCCATAGACATAGAGAATAACAGGATACTGCCTGGTCTTGTGTAATATATCAGGCGAGGCTTAGAATAATATAACGGCGAGGCTTGCCGAGCCGTTAATTTATTCGTGCCGTACCTGATATATTACACAAGACCAGGCAGTAACCTGTTTTTCTATTGATCATACCACATTTGTCATAAAATATCACCAAACGAGCTGATTTTTTTTATTTAAAAACTAAGGGCGGCGCTGATTTTGCTGAGCCGACCTTTACACGTTCACGTACATGTAGTTATGGATTTCTAAAAGGACTGAATAATACCTTATTATTAACATTTTGTAATGATAAGTGAACTGTTTTCACTATGAATATATAGATTACACGCATGCTCATTCATAAAATACTGAAAATGTGAACTGAAATGGATTGCAATGATCAATTGCATCGGAGAACACACAATGCCAAATTGTTTGGAGACGCCATTTTGGACTTGTGTATTGAAATTGACATTTCCAAGATCGAGTCAATATTGATAGTATTTGACTATAGTGTGTTCAATTTTTGGTAATAATGTTTTTGGTTCAACATAAACTGATGCTGTGTAGTGACTTTTAGTGCATTTATTATGAATATATTGAAATAAATGTGTATGGATGATTTATTGTGTTCCATATATGACGTCATATCACTAACAAAGTGCGGGTTTATGTGAATATTAAAAAAATAACGTTTTTGTTATTTATGATGATAAAAAATAATTAACTACATACGTTCTTGGTATCAAATTGTTTTTTTTTTTGTTCTGATTCATTTTTACTGAAACTGTTGACTTTATAGTTGATTCCGAATAATATGACGTACCTCCAAACATTGACTGATATAAACGCTAGTGACCTGATATAAAAAAAAAACCAGACACCTTTGTATCAGGCCGATATCAGCATAGTGGTATGATAAAACACAATATATTGCGCCATGCCCCTCTGCCTTTCTGGATTAAACACTACCTGAACCAAACTGTAATTTTGTTATTTCATTCTGGAAAACATCATTACATATAAGAAGTGGTCAATTGTTCTTTGATTGTTCACTATTTCGTCTTCTGGAAGGCAGTTATTAAAAATATTGACCCCATACACGTCGCATTATTAATAAGAGATTTCCAATATTTCTCTCTCTGGAAGGGGCATGATGAAAGGTGTATATGTATAGGTCCCCAAAAGTGTTAGAACTATTATGAGAACTTATGAATCTGGTGTCCGGAAGATGTAATTATAGATGTGCATCTGCCCACTCAAAGTCCTGAAAGAAACATGAATGTGTATATACATTATGGTTGCCTTTGAAAAGCACTTTATTCCACTCAGTACATACATGTGTATTCTGACTGTCAGCCAACCCGTTTAGTATAATTTCTCATAGTGCCTAATATATTTGACAGTGGCTCATATAGTGTTCGCTCATTTGAATAATGCACACAAATTACTGGTTGGATATGATATAAATAATGCTCGTTCTTACCAGGTCATTTGCAAACATGAGCGACATGACGTTCGTGCACTGCCCCTCTTCACTACAGAGATAGAACCGCACAATTCCACAGGCTGCCAAACAAAGAAAGCCGTATTGAAAGATAATCGAATGAATAATTTTCACAATCCAAACACCTTAAAATTAATATACATCTCTTGGGATGTGGATCTACATGTATAGAGTTTAAAAAATACAAAATCGCTTTCCTTATAGGTTTCAGCTCAAATATGCAATATTATAAATCAGTAGAAATAATTTATCTTTGCGTTATTTCTTAACTGTTATTGTAAATAACGACAAGCTAAATATGCGTTTCTGAAAAGAGATTGTAACATTAAAACACATATATAATCATTTTGATACAAATCAAACATTAAGATAAGAAACACGTTATTTCATTTTTAGTTGTTTTGGTACTTCACTATGCACCTGGATTTGGACACGGCTCTCCTTCAAATATCGAGGTATCCACTCTGTGGAAGCTCCTAGGCTTGACCATGTTCTCGATACCAAATGATCCCGGCACTGGCTTGAAGCCCCGGGTTTGGGTGTAGGAACCCTAGGGGACATGCTCCAAGGTCTCAAACGCGCGATCAAGGGCTTCCGTTAGCATTAGAGACGTGCGTGCTGTGAATAATACAGTGCTGTATCTTGATGCATTCCCTCAGTGCATGCTGACAGGCCAAAAGTAAAGTAACTTCATGTACAATGTTGTAAATGTATTTGTTGTTGTTTTTTACCAACTTTCGTGTCTTCACTTAAGGCTTGTTGCCAGTAACGTTAACACGAATTTACACCTCAAACAAATGCACATCGTTGTCTCTATTTGACGACTGAGATAGCATAACAATCTTAAAATTAAGTGTTTAGGCACGTGGGTGATTAACGATGCCCATGGTATAATGTTCTAGACGGATGGTATGAATAAAGTACTTGAAAGGGATTGGTGTTTAGGACAAATGTTCGTTATCACTTTTTTAAAGGCAACTGGTAATAATGCAGTATACAAGATAATATAAGAAAACCCTCGTTCGCCTAGCCACAAGTAGGCGGAGCTCATCAGCTATGGCTTACACATGGACAAATCTTTTGCAAGATAACGGTACGTTACGTTAAACATGTGAATAGAAGTTATACTAAGGAAAAGCAATCCCAACTTTTGACATTGATAAACGTCAGGCCCCGTGTTCACAAAACAAGGTGAGCCTGATTTTCAGGTTAAAGATGAACTTGAGCCAGATATTTCAGGATCAGGTTCAAAATTGGCGTTCACAAAATCAAGATCAAATTTAGTTGTTGGCCAAATATATACTATAAATTCGCATTACTTCTAATGAACGTTAATGACGTTTATTCGGCTGAAAACTGTTCTTATCTACGAAAGGCAATTTATAATGTCTATGTTCGAGAACGCTTGGTACGAATGGAATATACACAAATGTACATGCTGGTTTACTCCAGAAGCATCACCAGCTATCGCATACAGATTATTTTACGACGAAACTTTACCAAAACGTTTTTATTTGACCGATTTTAATATGATTTGATTTATTTTGATCGGTAAGATGTCCATTGCAAACGATTTCTGTAGTTTTATTTTTATTTACATATTTCTGGACTGCTGCTTTAATGAGAGGTAGGTATGTTCATAACATGCCTCTCTCTCTCTCTGTGTATCTGTTATGAGCAAGTCCTTAGCCTTTATCTGGATCGACGTGTAGTTTGGTTAGTGTGTCTTTAATTTTAGCACACTCTAACACACTATACTTATGCAAGATAAAGTTTGTTGATTCACATTTTTGACACTAGTTATGATCGGAACAGTCAACGTTCTATGCGAAGGCTTACCTGTATGTGGTATGGTGTATTTTGCTATTCTGGATCCATACCTCGGTTGACCATATTTAGAGCTATGTGACTTCCTCTCATCCGAATGTATGACCTTGAAGTAGTAAGTCGTATTAAGCGACAGGTTGTTGACCATGAGCGTATTGCCACGGCGCACATTTTGGCGTTCCCTGACCATGAGCGTATTGCCACGGCGCACATTTTGGCGTTCCCTGACCATGAGCGTATTGCCACGGCGCACATTTTGGCGTTCCCTGACCATGAGCGTATTGCCACGGCGCACATTTTGGCGTTCCCTGACCATGAGCGTATTGCCACGGCGCACATTTTGGCGTTCCCTGACCATGAGCGTATTGCCACGGCGCACATTTTGGCGTTCCCTGACCATGGGCGTATTGCCACGGCGCACATTTTGGCGTTCCCTGACCATGGGCGTATTGCCACGGCGCACATTTTGGCGTTCCCTGACCATGAGCGTATTGCCACGGCGCACATTTTGGCGTTCCCTGACCATGAGCGTATTGCCACGGCGCACATTTTGGCGTTCCCTGACCATGGGCGTATTGCCACGGCGCACATTTTGGCGTTCCCTGACCATGGGCGTATTGCCACGGCGCACATTTTGGCGTTCCCATGACTTATCATTGGTAGAGTTCTGTGTACAATACCTCAAATTCTGAAGAATAATATTTCAAAATAGTCGTTATATGCTGAGTATCATTAATTGAATGGTAAGACGTCATATCTTATAGGAAATGTATTAAGGGTATTTTGTTGATTTCAGTATACGAATGTGTTTTGTTTCAGGAGTTTTCATAGATAAAATATTTTCATGTGTAGCGCAGTCACTGGTGAAAAAAAACTTGACAACCATTGCAAAAATAATATACTGCAAACAATAACTTTATTATTTGTTGATGCTTTTTCCAAAAACATTTGAGGCGTGTCGTGTCGTGCATGTGCGTAAAGTGTCGTCCCGGATCAGCATGTGCAGTCCACAGGACGGCACTTTCCGCTTTTATGGTATTTTGTGTTTCAAGAAAGTCTCTTTTAAACATAAATCCACTGTAGGCGGAAAGTGCCGTCCTGATAGGCTGATCCGGGACGACACTCTGGCGTTGGTTTTCTGTTAGGTACCAACTTTACGCTAAGGGTTATGAGTAAATTAGTATAAAATTTATAGAAAGCTTTTAAATGAATCAATAAAAACAATGTTATATTGTGGTGATGATCAGAATCACCCCCAGGCTCAATGAGTTGTAATGATTCTTTATTATTGTGGGTACGCAAAAATATCTAACTTAACAACACATAGGGGGGATGAGCTGCCGTGGCAGATTTCTGAGCACCGAGCGTACTTTGTGTTGTTTCACTCCGATTTACCTAGGCATAAGTTTCAACTGATACAAGCAAAACGTCATTATCGGGTGTGCTCCGAGGATCATTGGTATGGTTGAAAAATAGTTCCTTACATTATGCGTAGTCGTGTCTTCATTATAATGACGCACATTAATTTGTTTATACTACCGACAAAATTATTCACGCACGTTTTAACACAAATTAGAAAGTAGTTCTAATGTTAATTTTTGCATCGACAAACAGTAAAAAGACAAGAAACTTAAAACACATGTTGATTCTTGTATGAAAATCAATTTTGGCATAATATTTTCTGTTTATTAACTGTTGTCAATAGTATATACTATTACGACTACGAATATATGAAATTCCATATTATGCATAATGCCATAAGTGATAACGTATTTGTGTACCACTGTTTATTTTATACTCTTACATTATCTGAAAACATGTGTAGAATGTTCTAAACCGCTGCCGGTGAGTATAACATATATAATTATATAAACTTATATACTTTATGGTCTTTTCAAGGAAGTCTCTTCTAAACATAAATCCACTGTAGGCGGAAAGTGTCGTCCCGGATTAACCTGTGCGGACTGCACTGGCTAATCCGGGACGGCATCTTACGCACATGCATTAAGCCCGGGTTTCTCACGACACGTCTCATTACCTTTTATTTTCCCATTTGGATGAGTAGAACTATACCAGTACATAACAACTGACTGGGGCTTGACTGGCGTGAAACCAAGATTCCATGGTACCACGGAGCCTAAAATACAAAGAGAAAACAATGGACTTGTATCACAAGTTTACATTTTACTCAACAAAAAAATCATCTGTACACAATATGGATCTCAAACAAAATAAACATTAATTACCATTTTAACATACCAGTCATAACAGTTATAGTTTTAGTTCATTTTAATTAATTACCATCTGGGGTTCTAAAGTGAGTGGTGTTTGACACTGGCAGGAATTCATAATTCCAAATTTTGCCCAGTACTTTGAAGAAGAAGGTCGTTTCGTTCTCTAGTCCGCATATGGACTTATAATTAAAATCGGTTATCTCGTAGTCCCAATCATCGTCATCAATGCTGTTGGTTTTTGAGTAGAAAACGCAGAACTCTGAATGAGGTCGTATGAAAACGTATTAACATAACTTTATTTGAGGCGTTTCGTGGGAAAACCGGAATTAATGCACATGCGTAAAGAGTCGTCCCAGATCAGCCTGCTGTTCCAAGGGATTCTCTTCTTAACATAAATCCACTGTAGGCGGAAAGTGCCGTCCTGATAGGCTGATCCGGGACGACACTCTACGCACATGCAATAAGCCAGATTTTCCCACGACACGCCTCATTTACAGCATAAAAACTACAAATCTTGCTTGAAACTCAAATGTACACTGGTGACACGCCAAAACATATGGTGATGAAATAGGAATAACATAATTATTGTAATAGAAATGAAACGACACGATTGATAAAGCTCAATTAATACTGCGTTCTTTTTGTCATTTACAATTTTGATTCTACTATCGGTCGGTCGTTTCCTGCTAACTCACCACCATTATTGTGCGTAGTATTGGACAAAATAATTGAGATTTATTCTTCAATAAGACAAATCCTGGTATTGAATCAGTTACATAATTGTGTCGGAAATAGTTTCCTTTCTATACGGAAACGGCCTGGGGACATATTCCAGAAACATCTTAAGTGAAAAATCTTATCCTTATACTGAAGGTCGTCATTTTTCTTAAGCATATTATTTCATGTATAGATGAAATTTCTGCTAAATGTTCACTAATTATCAATTATTGTTGACTAATATTTACTAAACTGCCATTTGGATTCATTAATTTATGTGTAGTTTTAAAAAATATTACCTTACAAACATTGGAACTAAAGTGAAAACATTTGAGGGGCGTCGTGGGAAAACCGGACTTAATGCATGTGCGTCCGCACAGGCTAATCCGGGACGGCACTTTAGGCTTTTATAGTATTTTCTGTTTCAAGGAAGTCTCTTCTAAACATATATCCACTGTAGGCGGAAAGTGCCGTCCTGGATTAGCCTGTGCGGACTGCACAGGCTAATCCGTGAGACACTTTACGCACATGCATTAAGACCGGGTTTCCCACGACGCGCCTCATTTTAACATAGCCTTAAGATGTTTCTGGAATACGGCCCTTGGATGCCTTACAACAGGCACGCTATATCTGTATTTAAATTCAAATATTTAACAATCCATATACTCTCTTTTAAACTCACGAGTTGCACGAAACAGAATAAGATTTAAGCCACATATGAACGTTTGAATTGTGTAAAATAGTGCTAACATGGTGTAGATCTCGGAAAAAAACAAGTCCCTGTATTGAATGATATGCATAATTCGCATTTGAATTTAAGTTTCAATGTAAAGTTTATAGTTTCAAACTTTTTTTTTCAAGAAAAAACACAGTGATAAGATCACAGAAACTTAAATTAGCTTCTCTCACACGAAGTATAGTCAAATGGAAGAGAAATCTGAATATATGTCTGAAAATTCACTTCATGAACAGAAAACATGGACACTTTCATTTCGTTTATGACGACGGACGAATTCCTGGAAAATATGTTGTTAGAATATATAGTAGCGATACACACTGCCTTCCGTAGAACTAAAGTTATTGTCATATCATGATGAAAACCCAGATAAATTAACATTTTCATGCACATTTATATTCAAACGAGCATCCAGAAAAAAAGAAGCAAATGTAACTCACTTATAAGTGTAATCTAAGTGCCAGATAAGTGTGTGTAATCATGGCAGTATCGATGAATCGTGTTGGCAGATGAACATACATGCACTATGTACAAATAAAGAACGTTTTCCTGACTGAGAGATAATTCCTGAGTATGATAATACCTATAAGTAAGAACAATCTTGGTAAGCTACCAAGCACAAGTGCTTGGTAACGTTACACGCTATACTGTCATTACTACAGTAAAACAATAATCCAGTCTACTAACAGCAAATTCGACTTAATTAAATCATTTAATGTTGTATTTTATATAAAATTGTATTCTGATGGTGTTTTGCTACATTCTACTCTTGTTGTGAATGCGATCATGACCAAACCGGAGGGTACAACTCACCTGGTTTATATTGGACTGTAGCCTGTGGACCGCACTATGCGTTGCCATTTTTATGTTCAGCCGCGCCAATGTATGTCCTTTTGTCGTTGGAGTCTACGTTAGAAATAACCAAGGTACCTGAAAAACAATACAACCATTGAAATAAATGTATGAAAGTGTTTTTAAAAGGAGATCTAAATATCAACACTAAAAAATAAGGCCGAAAATTATCGATGCGAAAAGAGCTGATAATTTGATTTCTAGTATCTTCTCCTTCTCTTAAAAAACATTTTTTTTTAAATTTGTTTCCAGTGACAAATAGCTAGCACAAGAATGGCGCATTTGTAACCAATTGCAGCTATCTTCAATGACCAATTATCTCCAAGAAAAAAACTGTGAAGTGGATCGTCCTGACCACGAACACCTACTTTTTGTACTGAATCTTCTAATCAAGATTCATTGATTCTGACAGCAGTTACTGGGAACATGTCAAGACAAACAGGAGCTGCCAGAGGGCAGCACGCTCGACAATTCGTAAGTATTTCAGTTGGTACATATTTTGGAAAGTGGAAGGGGCATAAATTTGTTTAAATACAAAACTGAGTTATGGCAATTATTTCATCAAATTATTCCAAGTTTCAAGTGAGAACGTTATGTAGCTAATAACTTGTTAAGTTTTAAAGTTATAAGAGTTTTAAATATAAACTTAAACTAGAAAATCTGTGTAAATAAGGTGCATAACTATGTCAAAATGCAAAACAGAGTTATAGGAGGTTGCCCCTGATACCGGAGTTGATAACAAAGGTTTGTTCCTATTTTCAAGTGAATAACTTATGTAGTTCTGAAGTACAAAAGTTTTTAATATAAACTTTAACCAGAAAATTTAGGTGAAAAAAAGAAGCATATGTCTGACCCCCCCCCCCCCCCCCAAAAAAAAAAACAGAGTTATAGGGAATGTTGCCCATGACACTGGAGTTGATGACAAAGATATTATTCCAAGTTTCAAGAGAATAACTTATGTAGTTCTGCAGTTACAAAACTTTTGAATATAAACTTTAACCAGAAAATCTATGTGAAAAAGTGGCATAACTCTGTCAAAATACAAAACAGAGTTATGGGGAATGTTGCCCCTGATACTGGAGTTGATGACAAAGGTATATTCCAAATTTCTAGTGAATAACATATGCTGTTTTGAAGTTAAGCGACTTTTGAAACAAAACAAAACTAATTCAGACGCCGGCGCCGGATGTAGTAGGAAAGCTCACATATTCTTCGAATAGTCGAGCTAAAAATGTGCACTATTTCTATTTTCAGGGATCTTCAAATGACTACAGAAAAAAATCACCGAATCATGTGTACATGGTACAGAAACTATTCATAACTGTTACATTAAAGTCACGTTAGTAGTTGCTGATAAATAGCGTGGATAATGTCGGAATAGAAGGACGGCTGGAAAAGCGTTTATATGTATATATATATGCTAAATGTTGAATTATTTTCGGGGACATAATACAATTTAATTTATTTTTAGTCATAGCCATCAGTTTGAGTTTGTTGTTTTATGGTCGTGAAAATATCGGAATGATTTTTTTTTTAAATAATTTTGGGCCGTTTTCCAATCTTTTCGTATAAGTAAAATGTTTACCGTTTTTTCTTATGGCGATGCGTTCGGACTTTTCTAGCACTTCCGTTACTTGGTCAGTTCCGGTTTTTACCCAGCGCCACTTAACCTTCACTTCTGGGTTTTCGAGGGAGCAATTTAGCCACAAATACGACCGACCTCCCTTTGCAATACCAGATACACCTTTGGGTTCTGTCACAGAGGTCAAGCGAGGAAATTCGGCCTTTACCTCCGATGTATATGTAACAGATAATACATACATTTGTAGATTGTTTGTTCAATACCATTCATATAATAATTAATATGTATATGAAGACTGTCGCATTGCGTGTATTTGCATTTGAAGAACGAGGTCGTTTTAGAATAAATAGATGAAACCTATGTCAGTTAGTTTGCAAGTAGGTTTTTGTTTTGTAATTCATTTAATTATATGGATGTTATATAAAAATACGTACTAGTATCTAGTTCCAGTGGATTTCAAAAGTTGTATTGATCAGCACATATATCTCACTATTTGTTTATGTCTCTAGGCTTTTACTCGTGGTTGTGATGAAAGCTATATGTGCACTTCTTATCATAACTAACATTGGAGAATCATGTATAAAAAAAATTCACCATTATACGGTGCTTGTAAGAATCATCTGTACATGTTCGTGCGCTATTTGTACATCTGCAGTACCATTTGAATGTATGCCTTTTAGATAAGATACACTGTTATGATGATTTTAAATAAGTATTACAGATACATCGTGCATCACAACACAACCTTGTGTATCATACATACTTTTCGGATGGAGGATTTTCAGTTTTCTTTTGCTCGCGTTTTCCGTCCTCGAATTCTGCGATGCACGAGTACGCACCTCGGTGAAGCTGCGGTTGGGCGCTTAAAATTGTGAACACCGACTCATTGACCCGTATCTGTCACACCTCAATCCCGTCTTTCTGTCGGTCAATTGCCTGCCCCTCGTGGTGCCACGCGTGTGCGCCCGGGCAGGGGACTTGCACGTGTAGACCACCATGCTGCCTTTAATGACCCTTAGTTTGGTGGGCTTTATCAGTACCGTACAGTGAACTGCAACAAATAACACGAATGTGTTTTTCTTCAATAATATAAGAACATGACTATTTATGACAAGGCAACACATTGCATGATTTATTATATCATGTTGATTTTGAAAACATCCTGT
Source organism: Congeria kusceri (assembly GCA_027627225.1). NCBI lineage: Eukaryota > Metazoa > Mollusca > Bivalvia > Myida > Dreissenidae > Congeria > Congeria kusceri. Next base: position 22,357,487 of record CM051032.1, on the reverse strand, counting down.
TGTCACTAAAGCGTAATAATGAATTTAACTACTCTGATTTATAATAATCAATTATTATTAAATTATTGACCATAAATTATAGAATTGTTTAAGTCTGAAAAAAAATCAAATAGTACATAAAGAAAATAGTAAATTAAAAGGTTTGTTTTCGCATGGACTCAAAACTTCGACCATCGTTAATTTTCAATGTTTTTTTTTGGGGGGGGGGGCAGGAGGGGGGATATGACAAACAATTTTAAAAATGGTCAATTGTCAATTATTTTTAAAAAGTGTTTAACCATGCGGAACTGTTTAAAAAAGAAACAAAGGTTATTACATGAGATGTTTCATATCATGAAAGATTAAGTAAGTCATTAGTAATGCGATCTAACGCAAGGAAAATCAACATGTCAACAGAAAATGTTTACGAGGTCAAAATTATTTTACCGTATAATTAGGCGATGGATACTACGTGTTTGTCAATATAATTCAATTCTAAATAGAGTTGTGTTATTTCGAAATAGTGTTAATTCAAAGCGGACCCTGTGCCTTTAAACAGTTCAATAAACATTTCTTAAAGATGTCTCTGTTCAAAAATTATTCTAAGATATTACTTAAAAAATTTGCGTAGAATGACATAAAGCCACCGAGGAATACCTTGTGCTAAATACACTTTAACAGTTAGTCAAGAGTGTTCCTAAATGATAAACATACTTCAACGAAATGCTTTAAAGTGACCTTTCAAGAATTGTTTGTTTGGATAAATGAACAGTAGTTTCAATTATCAGTTTAAAAGGCATGGTCGCATGCAGCGAAAATGTCCACTAGTTACATAAGTATCCATGCTGACTATATATATATATTTTTATACAAGGTCGCCTTCCGTGCCTTACATGTATGCCCTTTCACGTATTCTGGCCTCCGCTGGTATGGCACTGCAGCTGTTCATATCTGTTGTCCTTGCATATGCGTAGGTACGGATGATTTCGGACCATGATTCCACGAATGTCCCTCCCGATTATTGTCAGTCAGGCGGACATATGCCCTCCCGGACATCTGCCATCCCGGACACATGCCCTCCCGTTAATACACCACCCGGACACTGGCCCTCCCGTAACTCATCTTTCGCTTGAGACGTTCGACCGAGGTGCAGTGCACTAGATGCTTCACATCGGACACTAAAACACTTAGGTCGCCTCTGGAGTAGAGTGTTTCCTGTATCCCCAGTCTTCTGGGGACGATGGCCACATCGATAAATATTCATCGCACACAGGTTCGTCCAGCTATGTTTAAGATATGCGCTGGCAAAAACATAATTTTATTTAAAAGTTTTGATAAAGATAATCGGTCGTCTATATCAATTTGTGTAGAAATACATAACAGCAGCCTGATACATGTAATAATGAATGTAAGACAACTAAATTAGGTCTATTTCATTTTGTACGATCCTCTTTATTTCAATAACTTTTACTATTATGCAACCACTTATATAATCCCCATCGTATTGTTGAGTTGGTATCTTTCTTTGTATACATTAATTTAGTAGCACATCTGAAGATATTCGTGTTTGCTACCTATTATTCCATATATGCAGTTTGTATTGGACGTGCTTAGCCGGTTTCCACAGAAAGATGAGCGCCCTGAGCCGCTGCCTGGTGAAACGATTCTTTTAAATGGAGCATCTAGAGTCATCTCCAGTGACTGCTCAACAGATACGTAAATGGACAGAAAGAGACACTGTGCTTAGCAAAGTTAAGATCTTTGTAGCACAAGGCTGGTCGGAAACATCACCTGAAAATCGAGACATGAAACCTTATTGGAATAGACGCAGTGAACTGTCATTGGCCGACAGATGTATATTATGGGGTTCAATAGTTGTGGTACCACCACAAGGGAGAGAACTGCTATTGAATGAACTTCATGATGGACACTCAGGAATGACCTCTACATCAACTGCGACGATTGAATTGCTACGACAGTCTTTTGCTGTATATGGACTGCCTTGTGTACTTGTGTCGGACAATGGAACATGTTTCAAACACGATGAGTTTGCACATTGCCTACACATGAATGGAATTCGTCATTTTGGTCAGTGCGCCATATCATCTTGCTACGAATGGACTGGCGAGAGACCGGTGCAAATGTTCAAGCCGGACATGAAGAAGCAAAATGGCAAAATAGAGACAAGGGTAGCTCGATTTCTGTTTCAATACAGAACTACAGTGCAACCAACAACGGGACAAACACCATCTCAACTGATGCTGGGTAGGAAAGTAAGGACGCGACTAGACCCGATACGTCCGGATGTGCGCACCGAAGTGGAAAGAGACAGATGAACCAGCAGAAGAACTACAGACACAAGGCAAGAGAAGAATTCAATGAAGGAGATAAAGTGTTAGTGCAAAATTTCAGTAAAAATGGTGAAAAGTGGTTGCAAGGTGTCATTGTAAGAAAACAAGGTGTGGTAAAATTTGATGTGAAATTTAGAGATGGGAATATCGTGCATAGGCATCTTGATCAGATGAAAAAGTTTGAGTATGATTCAAAGAGTGACAATGGAGTGCGTAAGGAATCGAATCCTGAATTCATGGAGCAGCCCGACCAGATTCTCGTGCCAGAGAGGGCTCTTGATATCATTCCGGAAGTTCCAGGAAAATCCGAGCACACACCGATGAAGGATCAGGATCAAGGTGGTTTGAGTAGGGACAGCGTTCCATGTATCACACCAAAGACTCCGGAACCAATGAGAATGCGTAAAACACATGAGCGATTCAGGGAGTATGTGTGTTGATATGTTCTTAGACTTGGGGTTTTATTATGTATATATTTGAATGTATATTCTGTATAACACATTGTTTTGAACATTTAGCTCCAATTTGAGTACTGTTTATCGGATGTATCTTGGAAAGATTTCATATGAAACTTATATATTTTTATGTTGATAGTAATGTCAAGTTAAACATTGAATCAAGTGTTAAAAGTTTCTCAAAACGTTGTAAAAAACACAATAGAATAACATTCATTATTGTTATACATTTATAAGGTCAGGTGTATTAAAATGATGACTGCTTTTAAGTATGTTTGATCTAAAAGGGGAGGAATGTGGTAATTGGTACTTTTGTTATGTATGGTGTGTTTCGGGAATTAGTTAGACATTACGATTTTCACAAAGAAGTATTGTTGTGGTATTATTTATACGAAGACTTCTTGAAATTCCAATTGTTTTTGTTGGATCTTTACGAAGATACCACACCAAGGTTTAACTATAATAATGGACCGCATAATGTACATTCTGAGCAACGTTTGTAAGCAGTTTGCAGATTTCATACACACAGATGGCATTACATTTGGTGATTACGTGACAATGGAGCTGCGTCACCCTCTCAGTTTCTATCACTAAAGTTGACATCTCAGTTATCTGTTACGTCAAATGACATCAGTGTCATGCAGGGGCGATATAGGATATGAGAATACGTGTGGAAACAAACATCTCCCGGCACCAGTGTTCCTGTATTTAAGCAGTTACATTTTCATCATTTTCAGGTGTTTTATATATATCTTTATGAACATTTCTTATTACTAAAAACTATATAGGTTAGATACCAGTACTTCCAATTCCCATAGGGTCCCGTTATAAAACTTTCAAACGTTCCAAGCATTTTTCTAACATTTCCTTTATTTCAGATGGTGGAAGCCTGGTATCAATTTAAAGATCAATCTGTCCTCTTCCAAAATTTGCAAAAATGCATCTCACTTGAATGCAGGCACCGGTAGAAAACAGGGTTTCGACAGTCATATTTCGACAAAAGTTCATATAACCACAAAAGGCAGGTCTGAGATTCCTAAATGGCTTTTATGCCAGAAGAGAAGAAGAACTCTTTAGTAATAGGCAGTACTTTTGAATGGTATTTACTGGTATCTAACCTTAAAGAAAACTCAGAATTTTGCTATCATGGAAAAATCTCTTCTACATCATTATTAACCTACTTGTACAACACATGCAAAATTTCAGGTCGATCCGCTAAGTAGAAATGCCCCAAAAACGCATTTGAGTATGACACATGATAAGCCATCTGGCTTGCGTTTCAGTACTTGGATTGTATGGGGAGGGTGAACTCCAATTCGCACCTAAATCACAAAAACCAGTCAAAACACCAGTTTATTTAGACTTATTTTAATGCAATGGACAGTAATAAGGTATAAAACATGTAATATTTGCGTATAACATGATTCGATGTCGCAAAAGGCGAGTTTCCGTACTTTTTTAAATTTTTACCCGAAAAAAAACAGGTTTCGCTTTCAAAATCGTAGTTTACGTGTCAATTATGATATTATTCACATTTATTCCCGTGAAAAGTAATAAGTAATAAACGTAATAAACGCAAAAACATAACACAGTTACATGGGGAATTTATGTATAAGTGTATATAAGGTTAGATACCAGTAATTCTTATTCCCATAGGGTCCCATTATAAAACGGCAAACTTTCCAAGCATTTTTCTAACATTTCCTTTATTTCAGATGGTGCAAGCCTGCTATCAAGTTAAAGATCAAACTGTCCTCGTCCAAAATCTTGGATTTGTCGGCCTGTGATTTCGGTGTTGCTTTTGTGGTTTTGTTTTGCCTTTATGTGCAACTTTGCCAAATAAGGTGCTTTTCACATTTTCTGAGTACTTAATTGTTCTATGTTTTCAGACGTTAAAAATATTTTTTTTTTCAGCGTCTGAAGTCTTATATTCACCAAAAAATAATTTATCGATATTTGTCCGAAAACAAAGATTCTGAAAAAATTTGAAGTCGTAAAAATCGCAAATAAGCGTTGCACTTGTTTTATAGTTGTCTTCGGATATATATTCGTTTATAGCCGGAGGTGTTAAAAATCTTTGACACGAGGCTGTTTAGTGAAGCCGTAATAAAGTCCCTAACTTGATAGTTGACATGCAGAATGGTGCTGCAAATTTTTCGCAAGATGAAATTGGCAAACAATAGGAGAGAAGTCTGTGATAAAACCTGTCGCTCCCTATAAAAGGTTTTAGTATAATTGGTGTTAATTGCCAATTATCGATTCAAAATATGGCTGACGTAAATTATCCGTCCGAAAACATATAATCCCATTTTTATTCATTTTCTGAAAGTGTCTGAAAATATAGAGGGGCAAAATAATTTTTATTTCGACAGATTTTGTGGATGTCTGAAAACTTAGTGTGTCTGAAAACATAGAATAAATCATTATACGGTATTATTAAAATGTTCATCGGGGTTCGAAGGCGCGGTAATACGTAAAATGTCAACAGCACAGATCCAGTACTCCGAACAGCATTAACGCCACACATACAATCCCGTTTATAATTTGACGGTTTCCAGCAATGTCAACATCGAACTGATGTAAAGTAATTGTGGTATTATTTGTCTACATGTTCAAGTCAACAGCTTCGCAAACAACGTAAACACTGTGTAAATGTTCGCTTTTTATACATCTTAGAGCTCGTGTCAGTATAAAAAAACGAAGGTCCATCCTTATATATACATCCTTATATATCTCGTTGGACATCTCATTTCTGAAGTAAAACATTCGTGTTGTAAAACGTGACCAAGTCTTAAACTGACTGCCTATCGGGAAGCAATGTAATCGAAGATCACAGCTTGTAGGCTTGTGACAAACAATGGCAAGTGAAATATTAATAAAGCACCTGCATCATTGTCTTGTATTCTTGTATGTTAGAACTTCAAACATAATGACATACAGTTTTCTTTGTAATTTGCAAGTATGTTAATAATAAAATATGAATATGACTATGAATGCATATACATAAAAGAATGCATAAACCGTCACAACGTTTACTCAATATACGTAACGGGAACGCGTTGTCAACACCTATAAGAGATCATTTATAGACATTTTGTCACGGTTTGTTTACTTGGAGTCTAAACAATCAAAGTTTCTCGCTTGCTCTTTGTTTGTTTTCTGATTATTTCGCGCTATAATTATAGTGTGTGTAGAGAACACAATTCTTTACTGACATGTAATCCCACGTATACCGGTACTTAGTATATAGCACACTATTATTATATATATTCAATATTGTCTTTATACTTTATTAAAGAATATCGACATGCACAATTCCACAACATTATTGTTCCATATTTTACATATTATTTACAAGTCGAACGTGACTTGTTGTCTTTATGTTTATCTTTAAATTTGCTAACGAGTTAATTTTATTAGTTCTCAGTGAAGTATCACTAAATTAACTGTAGTAGTTGTTGTAGCAGAAGTAGTATTAGTAGTAGGCATAATTGAACTAGATATGTTTGTAGGCATTTATCAAAACATTTAAAATAAAGTATTAAAATCATTTCTATATAACAATCCAATAAGTCGATATTTACTTGGGTTGATTATATTGTCTGCACAAATACTTTTGGAAAAGCAGCTGTAAATATAAAAAACATACATGTATGTTTTACAAATACCTTCACAACTACAGAAGGCAAAACACGCATGACAATATACATGTATGAAAACAAAACAAGTTTGAAACAGCACTTCAAATTCACATTGGGAATGGTTTACGTCACGAATTTATAGATCGCATTTTAAACTGGTAACCTGGACTTTTCTTACACGAAACTCTCGTTTACAGTTGGCGTTTGTGTTCTCAGTTGTATCACATGGTTTCGAACAATAGTCGGTGACAAATTTGTCCTTCTATAGCACCGTGTTACAACCGTCCACATCGCTTTACGCAGCTCTTCGTTTCTGATGGCGTAAATCAACGGATTCCAGACGCTCGCAGACTTGGCGAACAGCGGTGCTAAGATGGCCACAGTCGGAGACATGTTGGACACGTCGTTGAACATTGTCCACAGAGAAAATATGGCGTACGGCAGCCAACCCGCCAAAAACCCAACTGCAATGAAGGAACACATATTCTACATAATTTAGACATGTAAATAATGAAAAAAGTCAAAGTAATATGTTTTATTTTATAATTTGTATAAATAATACAACTTATTGTCGCTTTCTATTTAACACAGGTTTTAAAGCGTTAACTGTACAAATATGACTTGCAACCTAAATGTAAAAAATCCAAATGTCAAATTCATCAATTTTACAGTCGACAAAAAACATTAACGGGAATAGAATTTTAACAAATTTTATAAAATATCTGCGGCTCATATGGGTACTGTTTTACAGGAAAAGGGCATCAAAAGACCCCCATCTTAATGTTCCACATGATGCATGTATGACCGTATAACTCGATATTATTTATCGTTAAGTAATACCAACAAATGAAGATATTTTGACTAGAGAATTATTTGTGTTTTGGTACAATAGTATATGCTGATTCCCTATTTATAATTTATACACGGCATCTAAATGTATTTATTTTCTGGTTTAAAACTGACCCGAAGCTGCGACATATGCCTCTCTGCTGCGCTTGAAATTGTAAGCGTTTCCATCCAAATGACATTTAGCATTTTATGGAATGTATTGGTCTTGCTAACCAAATGTTTGTGGCATACAATAACGTAAAATGAAAGAAAAGATATACACATGATAAATTATGAGAAAAAAATATTAAAAAGCGGCCAAACAAATAAATCTTGCGAAGTATGTTAAAGCGTTATATAATAAAATGTAACCATGTGTAAAGATTTACAATGTCAGAGGTGAAATTAATTAAATGTTTATTGTACGAAACCAGTTTATATCTAAATGTGCACATTTCTGTCTGTCTATCTATCATATAGATATGAAATCGATACCTAATTTCATCTTCGTCTAGCCTAATGTATGCATCTGATGCGAAACGTAAAATATAATTATACTCGTATAATATCTTACTTATGATAATACATGCAGTGGCTGACACGTGAATCTGGAGACTCTGATGTTTAGATAATTGGCTGGAACTGTTAGTTCTGTGCTTGTGGACCTGAAAAGAAAAAAATGCAAAACGCATTACAATTTTATTTAGCTCACAAAGTCTTCACTGTACTTTATAAAGCAGTACTATGGATATTTGTATAATCACAATTACGTGTATTGCAAGGCAAAACTGCCAACATTCTTTATATGGTGAAATAAGACTCAAACCTACCGCTCCGGTATTAAAGTGAAAGGAGCGGTTCTATGTGATCCTGCAAGTTTTCACTTAAATTATGCACTGCCGGGTCAAACATTTACTAGTTGTACATATAATTATATTCACAGTTTATATACATTTTAGCATATATATAACATATACTATAAGTAATATTAAGTACGCTTAGTACAAGTATACTGACAGACATATACACATAAACTTATAGACATACGCCAAGTATACTGACAGACATATACACATACACTTATAGACATACGCCAAGTATGCTGACAGACATATACACATAAACTTATAGACATACGCCAAGTATACTGACAGACATATACACATAAACTTATAGACATACGCCAAGTATACTGACAGACATATACACATAAACTTATAGACATACGCCAAGTATACTGACAGACATATACACATAAACTTATAGACATACGCCAAGTATACTGACAGACATATACACATAAACTTATAGACATACGCCAAGTATAATAAACGCAGTTATAACGTCATAGACGTAAACTGTAATAAAAATACGTAATGAAACGTATAGGGCCACCACGCCCGCACTGTGATAACTAACAATTCTCTAATAACGCAATGTACTCGGCCATTGGGTAAAGAAGCAAATCCATTTCCATCAATGGTCTGCAGGGCCCGTATCACAAAGCTCCTGAGTAAAAACCTAAGTAAATTCCGTGCATGTATCAAATTCCTTCAGTCTGTGAACGTTTCATGTATTATTAAACGCTTTTACGTAAATATTAAATGCGATGCTTCGTATTTCACCCTTTTGTGAATATAAAGATATTGCACATATGTAATTGTAATGTACACTTAAGAACAGCTTGTTCATATGAACGTTATGACTACAGGGCCTAATGAGAGTCCCAACAACTAGGACTTTGTAAACAATGAATCACAGGGTCAGATGATAAATGCATTAAACGTCTTATTTGTACAAAACAATTGTTTTTTACTTGTGTGAAATGTGTGCATAGTCTCTTGATATTCTTAAAAATGGTCATGTATTAATATTATGTTGATATATGTATCGTTAAATATGTAAATATACATGGATGAGACTCAAGTAATAAATAAATAGCTGAATATTGTAGTAGGTAACACCTATTTATCGGCTTCATATATACATTAATACCTTCAAGAGTCGTGTAATTATTGTAGTACGTGGTCAAGTAACTACAAAAGTTAGGCAACTACTATACTTAAATACATACAACTTTTTTTTTGTAAAATGCCATGTTACTTATATATTACCGGGCACGGTAACTTCTATACTTAATTACCTGGTAATCATATTACTTAAGAGCCAACTAACTAATATATGTAAGAATCAAGTAATGATTACAATTAAGATCCGTATGACTATTCTAAGAATGGTTTGTGCACCGTATTTGGTTGTCATACATGAAAATTACGACATATTGGGTTAATGAATGTTTCACAAAGAAGTCAAACTTCAAACATTCCTAATTCATTGACAGACAGACAGACAGGCAGACAGGCAGGCAGGCAGGCAGGCAGGCAGGCAGGCAGGCAGGCAGGCAGGCAGGCAGGCAGGCAGGCAGGCAGGCAGGCAGGCAGGCAGGCAGGCAGGCAGGCAGCAGGCAGGCAGGCAGGCAGGCAGGCAGGCAGGCAGGCAGGCAGGCAGGCAGGCAGGCAGGCAGGCAGGCAGGCAGGCAGGCAGGCAGGCAGGCAGGCAGGCAGGCAGGCAGACAGACAGACAGACAGACAGACAGACAGACAGACAGACAGACAGACAGACAGACAGACAGACAGACAGACAGACAGACAGATAATATTAAATACATAAGACATATTGGATTACCCATTTACAATGACGCCAAGTCATCTTCAGTTTCTACCAATGGCATTGACCAGTGACATAACAGTTAGCAGTTATGATAAAAATAACATCACCTCAGGCCTAAATTAAATTAAGTTTGTTTGCCCTCTACCGACCGACCCACAAAAAAGCCACCGACTCAAAATATTTTATTGCAAAATCTGTTGTAATTATTTTTTTATTTAGTTATTTTTTCTTGCTTTAAATTTCGTTGTTTTTTTTCGCTCACAACTTTCATAGGCAATTTTGATCATTACGGCGCTTGAACAAAGAATATAATGCGTTTGAGTGTGAAAACAAGCGCCTAGTGACCGGATACTAGTAAACATGGTGTGTTTCACGTTTTGTCGTGTACACACCGGTCGACGTATGACGTCATCATCAGTGTATAGAATTACGTTTTGTTTCAAGTTTAGATACCAGTAGATATCAGTGGGGTGGTCCCCTTGAAAGTTGTCCGTATATTAAATAGTTCGCTTTTTCTTCTGTCAAAAGAAAGAGATATTTCGCATAACGGACACGTCTTGTGTGCATTTTGATGTATCATGACACCGAATTGCTTGAAATTTGAATATTCAGCAGTTTATGTATAGGCAGCATGTGCTTTTGTCGAAATCGCGAGTGTTTCTTACAGGTGACTACAATCAAGTGAGATGAATTTTCTTAGAAGTGAATTTTCTTAACATTTTTTTTTTTTATTTTGAAAGCAGAGAGAACCATCTTTCCAAAGAGAGACTCGCAATATCTGTATCAAAGAAAAATGGCCAACGATGCCAGGAGATTTTGCTGTTTTACAATGGGACGATATGGAGATTTGAATTACCTATTTCTAAACTTCAGCGTGTTTGTTGAAATAAATAAATAAATACAAAAATTCATAAAGTTGAAACAAGTAAAATATGCGATGATGTATTGTATGATATATTGTGCGTGGTAGACAAAAACAAGAAAATTACCGCCAACGTTTCAATTTCAGTTAGCAAATCAAGTGGCTGTGCAAAAAAGTTTCACCCTGATATTAACAAAATAGTGTATGTCAATGCTTGCTTTGTTAAGGGATAATTCTTCTATCAGCAGACACAATTTTACATATGATACTAGTATTAAACTGTTCTTTGTTGAATTGTCATTTACAAAAACACAATTTATATTTGAACAGAAACATCCGAGTTAGCAATATTTCAGATTTTCTTATTTGTGACATTTTCATCAAATAATTTTTAATTTTCAATTCATTGATTTGACATTTTTCTAGTAAAACAGTATGTATTTGTACTGTATTAATATGATTGGAACTGTCTAGCCAGCTCAGCCATTGAGAATAATACACTAGTTTTCTTGTCAGACAGTATGTGTCTATGGTGTATAAATTAATATGTGTGTCTAGTTAATTTAGACATTGGTTTTAAATATAGTACAAGTACAATTTTTTTTAAAGCATTGTGTATTCTATTTTATGTTATGTCCCTTAATAAAGCCAGTTTTACCATGTATATTCTTGGTTGTATCAATCAAGATGAAGAAAGTAATTGTAATTTTCAAACAAAGATAATGTATAGCTATTTAAATGACGACATTTATGACAAAGATTAAATTCTCTGAATGAAATAAAACTTTTTTTCTACCTACCGACCCACCTATAAAATTTCGGGTCGGTAAAGGGCAAACAAAAGATTTTTAAATTAAGGCCTCACCAATTAACAACGAAGTTACGTTATCTTCAGGTTCTATAAATGGCATTGACCAGTGACATTACAGTTAGGAATTATGATAAAAATAGCATGAACTAACCAATAAACAACGAAGCTACATCATATTCAGTTTCTACCAATGGTATTGACCAGTGACATAACAGTTATCAGTTATGATAAAATAACATCACCTTATGTAATGCACTTCGTTATATATGATAGGGAAGAGGCGCGGAAAGTAGATGTTCGTGTTTTAAAGAGGGTATGTACGATCTTACAACAAAATAGTGACATAAATTTGAACAACCTCATAAATTTAATAACCATATACGTTGATTAAAATTGGAAGAAAAGTTAATAAGAATCATTGCTATAAAACGCATAATTTTCTACTTAAAGTATCAAAAACTAGTTTTCGACTGTACAAACGGAAATTCTAATACATGTATATACATTGATTTGACATTTGTTTTGGGTTACATAACACTAATAAACGATGCAAAAGTCGACATTCGTAATTGTTGATTTATTCGATATTTTACTGTTTCCTTCGACAGGTTTACGTTTACCTGTCTGCTTTCAAGCTATATTGTTCCTTGTATCTGCTTATTTCGAAAATAATTGATATGAGAGATCGTACATACACACTTTAACATGGTTAGATATTGAGACCGTGTTTGTTTCGAAATGCTTTTATTTTTCTACAATAGTGTATAGGTTTGAATTCGTACGCTTAATTCCATTTCTGCGCCTCTATACTCCTAAAACTGTGATTTTCGAAAACACACATTTATTGAAAACATTATGAGGCCATTAATACTACAAAGAGGTGAGGTAATGAATCCATATTCATTAAATATTACCTTACGAATTATCAGTGTGTAGCAGCCGAAGATAATTATTCCTGGAATACAAAGGATCATGATGATCAAGCATGCATTGTAGGATCTCACTGATACGTCCGTGTTTCTCCAGTCCGGTCCGCAGGTAATTCTGTTCGGCTCTATAGAAAAACTGCCCCAACCTACTAGAGGAGCCGTTGCCCATATTGACCCGTATACTAAACTGAATATAATGATCATAACGGAATGAAATTTGGTCATTCTTTTTGCAAACCGGTGCTCCATGACAACGAGGTAGCGATCAACAGCAATGGCCGTGAGTAGAGTAATATTCGACACTGATATAACGGTCAGGCAAAATCCGTATGAGTTGCACAAGATATGCCCAAAATCCCAGAGGCCGCGGAAACACGGCACAATTATAAAAGGATAACCAATGACAATCATTGCTAAGTCAATTGCAACAAAGCCTATTATTAAGATATTGGTCCGTGTTCGAAGACGTGGGAAAGAGTAAAACGTCAACAGCACGGATGCATTCAATAGTGTTCCGAATAACATAAGCACCACAAACACAAACCCGATGATAATTTGACGGTACTCAACAAATTCCGCATCGAGCAAATAATGCGTGTCATTGATCGTATTCATTTTTAAGTTAAAATCAGCACACAAGTATAAAACGTGTGAGTTTTACGCTTCTGTATACACTTTGAGAACACGTATGTATACTGTTAACACAAAATTGAACAATTAAAATCGCCTAATTATCTATCTCATCGAAGAAGCGTCCATTTGCGTCACCTTATGTTCAGTAAGATACTCGAACTAGCGCACACACAACACCGTTTCTCTATTTCACATATAACGAGAACATATTGTTATTTAATACTTTACCAAGTTGTTATTGGAAAGATATAGCGACGGAAATCGCAGCTTTCTTACGTGCTAATAAAACTGACAAATGTGGTATTAATATAGAACCAAATAGACCTTCGTGTATTATTTAACCAAACTATGTTATTGTATTTTTGTTTTCATGTTGACGTTGACGTAAATATTTTATATAACTATTATGTGCACATATACATGTACACCGTCTGATTAAAATCAAATCCTAAAGTAGCTTTGCATTAGGATCTGAGGACGACCGGTAGAATGCCATCTTCTGACAACTTTTCAGTCAACCAATCAGAGCCTTGCTTTCATGGGTTTGAAAGTGAAATTAACTAAGATCCCGACGTTTAGTTATAAAACATTCATATTGTTTCCTAGACAGATGCAGTCGTTTCTGTCAAATATCCAATTCATTAGATATAATGTTACTTTTCTCCTACTTTGCTCCTTGTATAGTGTGCTTGCTCAAGACAGTAACTGAAAACTGTCCCAAGGAAATTTAACTTAGTAAGATAAAACCAGAAACAGGATTTGTCGACCTTTACATTTTTTCATACGCATTTTCAGCAGTTTGTTTTCTTCAGGGACTAAAATTAGTCTACATTGTAATGTATGTTTCACATATAGCTAACAACTTCTGAATTAAAAATATAACATGATTTTTTTTTTAAAAATACTTCATTCACATTAGATTAACATTAAATTGCTTTTACTCTGCGAAGGTGAGGATGTGAAAACTGTCCCAAGGAAATGTAACTTAGTAAGATAAAACAAGAAACAGGATTTGTTGACCTTTACATTTCATACACAGTTTAAGCAGTTTGTTTTCAGGGACTTAAATTAGTCTACGCTGTAATGTATGTTTTATATATAGCTTAAAACTTCTGAATAAAAAATATCTTATAACATAATTTTTTGTTGAAAAAATACCCCATTCACATATATTCACATATTTTTACTCAGCGAAGGTAAGGATGTGAAAACTGCCTCAAGGAAATGTAACTTAGTAAGATAAAACAAGAAACAGGATTTGTCGACCTTTACATTTTTTATACCCAGTTTCAGCAGTTTGTTTTCAGGGACGGTTTAAAATTAGTATATTTTTTCCCATTTTAACACAATTTAGAGTCGATCTGTGGGATATACACCAAATAAAAACAGTTAGTGGGATAAATATCTTTTATATGCAACATTTCATGGAAAATTATAAAGTAATAAATCTAGTCGTAAATTACAACACAAAACAAACGACGTACATGTCAAGCTTCTCGAAAGGAACAATCCTACTGGTTGAGATACAAAACGTTGTTTGAACATTCCAGGTTTGCGAGAAGGAATTTAACAGGCCGTCATCAGATCTTCCTTTAGTCAGTTTGTACATGTATATAAAAAGTGATGTATACGCCCACCGGATTACAGTTGTTGACAGTTTGTTACACTGATATTATGCTGTTTCGTTTGTTTGTAGTTTTCTGGCCAGTTCGCACCGAAACTACAATGGGTGTACACATGCCAATGTGTGCTTTCAGTACAGATTTGTTTTTCCCATTTATTTAAGGACCGGGATCCATGTCGCATAAAATTTGTGAACGTTATTATTTCTTTATAAATACAATTTGTGGAATTTAATGTCGTCTTATAAGCAATTTTGTTTAACATGTTATTTCATGTTATCACTGGATCGGTAGATTATTCAATTAATTAGAAGCTTGAATGATAATGCCGTGTACTATATCATATACTTAAAGAAGTAAATGGTTTCAAATCGTTGTTTAACAATGAAAAATTGTTATATATTCAATATTTTAAACACAGAGCTTCAGCAAATAACATATAATATTTAATATACATGTACTGTAGTGTTTTTACAAATAATGCACTGTTAACTTCTTGTTTGAAATGAGCCTTCTGCTACGATCCAGACATTCTCACATGAATATGTAACAAGGGCTGTTTGAAAAACAGGTATGCCCCTCTATGCTAAAAATAATCTTTAAAATATCAAGTTTAGTGAAGATTGGATAAAAAAAGTTTGCACAATAGGGCGGAAACTGCTACAAAGGCCAATTTTAGATAAATTAATGAGCATAACTCTGCAGTACCTAACGCGATTTGGTTGGTTATCGAACTAAGCTAAGATATGCCCATAGAGATTGTCATCAAGTTCAGTGAATATCGGATAAAAACTGTTGGACTGAGACAGCGGAAACGGCTAAAAAGGCCAAGTTTAGAGAATGCAAGGACCATAACTCCTTAATTCCCGGTGTGATTTGGCTGATTATAGAACTTTGCCGAGATACTGTGCCAACAAACATTTTCATGAAGTTTGGTGATATCGGATGAATTGTTCGACTTATAGAGCGGAAACCAAATTGGTCTACCGACCGACCGACAGTAGTAAAAAATATACCCCGCGATCTTCGGGCATGGGGGCATAATTAATGCTTAAATATACTGCATCACTTTTTAGCTCGACTATACCTTTGTCATCAACTCCAGAATCAAGGGCAACATTCCGTATAACTCTGTTTGTATTTTGACAGAGTTATGCCCCTGTTTCACATAGATTTTCTGGTTAAAGTTTATATTCAATAGTTTTGTAACTTCAAAACTACATAAGTTATTCACTTGAAACTTGGAACTAACCTTCGTCCTCAACTCCAGTGTCAGGGGCAACATTCCCCATAACTCTGTTTTGTATTTTGACAGATTTATGCCCCTTTTTCACTTAGATTTTCTGGTTAAAGTTTATATTCAAAACTTTTGTAACTTCAAAACTACATACGTTATTCACTTAAAACTTGGAACTAACCTTTGTCATCAACTCCAGCATCAATGGCAATATTCCCCATGACTCTGTTTTGTATATGACAGAGTTATGTCCCTTTTTCACATAGATGTTCTGGTTAAAGTTAATATTCTTAAGTTTTGTAACTTCAATACTACAAAAGCTATTCACTTGAAACTTGGAATATACCTTTGTCATCAACTCCAGTAACAGGGTGAACATTCCCCATAACTCTATTTTGTATTTTGATAGAGTTATGTCCTTTTTTCACATAGATTTTCTGTTTAAAGTTGATATTCAAAAGTTTGGTTACTTCAAAACTTCATAAGTTATTCACTTGAAACTTGGAACTTACCTTTATTATCAACTCTAGTACCAGGGGCAACATTACCCATAACTATGTTTTGTATTTTGACAGAGTTATGCCCCCTTTTCACTTAGATTTTCTGTTTAAAGTGTATATTAAAAAGAAGTTTGGTAACTTCAAACTACATAAGTTATTCACTTAAAACTTGGAACTAACCTTTGTCATCAACTCTAGTATCAGGGGCAACATTACTCATAACTCTGTTTTGTATTTTGACAGAGTTAGCCCACTTTTTACATAGACTTTATGGTTAAAGTTTTTGTTCCAAAAATGTATAAACTATACAAAGCTTCACTGAAAAATATTGTATTTTAACAAATTTATGCCCCTTCACTATCCTAAATATGTACCAACTGAAATACTTCGAATAGTCGAGCGCGCTGTCCTCTGACAGCTCTTGTTATTTTACGAGTCTGATTGTTGTGTTTATTATGCATATGCCAATTGCTTATTTGTATTTAATTTGTACTGACGAAGTACTTTGTCAAGTCGCTAATAACAGTTCTGCACTAGTCTTGTTTTGGGACGCAATAACTGAATGGATGAAACATTGTGTCATTTGATAAGTATGGAAGCGTCCTCCTGCCAGAGTCTTTATTATTGTTCAATTCCATGATCTCATAAACTATTCGATACCGTGATATACTATACGGGAATCTTAATCGCATGGGATTCCAAAAGGCTGACTGATTGATGTCAAAGAAAAAAAACTGCAAGTGCCTTTTCTGAATTCAAACCTGTAACCTGTGAAGACCCCCAGGGCAATATCATGGGATGACGTCTGTTTTTATCCTTTATAAATGTTATGATTATTAGTATTGATGCTGATTGTAAGTTAGTTTTGTATGCAGCTGACGGTGCTTATCTATCAGCCGGGCCCGGCTAGCTCCGTTGGCAGAGCGCTGGAGTGTCAATCCGCGGTTCGTGAGTTCGAACCTCTCCCGGGCCACATAACGTGTGTGGGGATTGGTCATGAAATTATTTCTACGGCCATTCTCCCCCTACCTCAAGTAGGGCAGTTGTCAGTTACTGGCAAAAGTATGTGCACTTAGTACTGGTAACCCGCTTAGATCGGCTAAGCTTGCCCAGGAAAAGTGTGAGTAGGTTAACCGACCACCGTGATATGACTGAAATACTGTTAAAACGGCGTAAAATCCAAACAAACAAACAAAACAAAATATTTGCCAATAAAATCCATATAGTATCTCCACGAAACTTAGTAAATGCTCTAAAATGGTGTACGTCTTGGCTGGGGACATTGTCTTAACATCTTGGAAAAACAGAAGTTTTCGGCGTAGCTGTCTAAGATCACTTTTGACCTAGAATTCTTATGATAAGTATGCAGCGGGAAAATTGAATGCCAGTAGAATCAGGCAAATTTTCTAATTTAAGGGAATGCAAACTTTAAACAATCGTTTAACGTATACCAATAACTGTTGCATACTTTTCGGGATTAAAATTTACGTAATTGTTTACATAAGCGATTAAAATAAAGTTATAAACATATCTTCGACATACACTCTAGAAATGAACATAATTATGAACAATTTTACTCATTGTATGTCATGATCAGAATGTTATATTCATTCACATAATGAACTAACTATATTGTTTAGCCTACATGATCGGCGCATTCTATGAATAGCAATTACAATGTTACAATTTACGGAGACGACAGTCGGTCACAACGTACAATGTTGCCTGTTGAGCTCGCAAGCACAAAATATAAAGTGGTAAATTTCTGGTATTTTTCTGATAAATAAGGAAAAAAAATATTAGGAAATTTGATTGAGCTTATATTTCCTATTATTTTATCATTGTGTAAAAATATCATTGTTCGCTGTAACCGACTGTCGTCCCCGTGAATTCGTACAACCCCAGCGGAAGAATCTTTCTTAAAATAGCGCGCGGTAAAGCTGTGTTAATACACACGCATTAATTAGCGTCCGGAGAATCCTAAACCCGAGAATTTCAATAAATGGAGAATTTATAAACTTACTGCGCATGTTAATTTATATTTGAATTGTGGTTGTGTTTAATTAAGAATTATTTATAATTGCACATTTCTATCAGCTTCTTATTCTATCTATAAAAATGTTAAACATCTTTTTATCAGTAAAATGTGGTGAAAGAAGTCTCGTAATACGTCGAAACGTTAATCATGTTACTTTAACTTCATTTGCGTAGCATGAATACACTATGTGCAATAATAATGGTACATATAGTTTATTATTTAACATAACTATGTACACTTGTCTGATATATATAATAATTTTCATTCATTCCAGCTATTATTTTCTGACAATATTAATTTGTAAAATTTGCCTTACAAATTCATGTATCAATTATGTTTACGTAAATTACTAGTATTTAGCTTATTCATGTATCACTTGTGGAAACATGGGGCGGTATCTTGTCGGTTTATTCACGGTACAGACATTAACAATGATTGAGTTTATCTCAAATTCATTTTGTGGCCGATAAGTTTTCTTATGGTGTTCGAAAAATCTAGTGTCCGAGAAGTCTCATTAGTAGGGACCGAAAAATCTGGGGTCCGAGACGTTTCCTTAGTGGGGACCGAACAATATGGGGTCCGAGTGTTCACGTAACCGATCATCTTGGTCCTCGTGTATTAGATTAAGGGCAACAAAATAACATCTCAATATTAATTTAAATGCCGATTGTCTTTTTAAAGACATTTCTTGTTAATGTTTGGCTCAAAACGTAAATTAAAGTAAGTTGTAAAATATGTGTAATGATCACGCTTTTGAATTAACACAAGATTTAAAATACCAAAGTCTAAAATTCAAGGCACTCTGCCAGGTAAATCTGTTGCGAACAATATTTTTTCAAAAGTGAAATTGTTCGTTATATATTTTTTTGTATAGACGAGCAAAACTCTTAGATGTTAAAACTATGTTTGTTACGCTATCGGGCTTTCATGAGCCATCCCAGGTTAATAATACGCCATCGCAGGTTAGTACTACGCCATCCCAGGTTAGTACTACGCACATTCACTTAAGCTTCCTCGTCTATGTTACTTAACTTCACATTAATTGATTCAAACTAATGTTACTTAATTTGCTTCGAAATAATCGTTTCTGTAGCTTGTACCAAATTTTAAGAGTTTTCTTTGTTTTGCGGAATTCAATAACTGTGATATCACTAGTGGGCGGAGCCTTATAATAAGTAGCGTGCTTATGAATTACAACTAAATTTGAATATACCGCACGCTCAATATGGTATTAAACACTTGCAGCATATTTAATAATTTAATCTCGCCCTGTAGGCTCGTTAAATAACTAACATATTTTTGTAAAAGTATGCTACAAGTATTACATATTCAATAGTATTTTAGTAATTGCTTGTGATAGTTTAGAAAGCATCATTTAATATAAATAATATGAATATGTGTGGCTATCAGTCCAGTTGCTATTCATTAATGACAAATGATAACGAAGAGCGAACATATCTTTTCAGTCATTTCTATCTATATATGCCGGGACATAGATACATTAGCCAAATGGTTTTGCTAGTTAATTTTCACAATCAACGATTACAGACGGTCACCGTTTTGGAAGATTCATGCATAAAACATGTATACTAACTGTTGAAGATGTGGAAAATTGCAAGTGTTGTGGCATCGATCGGACAATCAACATGGCCTACAAACCTCACAAGGGCCGATATCACAACTCTTAAATGCGCGTTTGAATGACCTTTGAGATGTTGAACTTAAATTGAGCCTGATATAATAGATCGCTGTTAACACGGACTGTATAGTAAATCGCGGAGATGTGCTGATCATTATTTGCATCGGTTTATGTCCAGGACGTTGGAAATCACCGGTAAAAAGGAAATATCGAACTCTTGTATCAGATTCAGAGCCAACAGAGATACGACGTTTTCAGTAAACAGCTTATTATATGTCTGCATGCTATTAGTAATGACTACACTCACAATGTATTCTCTGTCAATTCTTTTGCACAGCAACGTATGAAGTACCTAGCGAAACGTCACGCTAACAAGGGTTAAAGTTCTGCACTAAGCAATACCATTAGCGAGATGTGCATTAACTAGTTGATTGTGAAGCTAGATTAATAATGAGACACACGCGAATCCATATTATATAGTGTTAATATTTCGACAGTCGGCGATTCAATAAAAAAAAGTACAATCAATTTATAACAAGGTCATAATATAATTAGAACGTCCGATTTAATGGTTTTATACTGTTCGCGGAGGCCAACGTTTTTTTGAGACGGTAATTTTCCGAACCTGTAACACGGGACTACTTCTTTTCTTTGCAGGCAACGAGTTAGTCCAAACCGCAAAGGGTCCTTCTTCAAAACAGCAAAAGTTCACGCCTGTTATCGTACCTCTTAATTCTTTCACATAGTGCATGTCAAGGGTAATCATGTGATTTATTACAATTACCGTTTCTGAAAAAGTCAGTTTTTTTTAAATTGTTAATTCAAACACCCCTCCATATTTAATTGTATGTAACCGAAATATTCACCTGAGTGTCCTTAAATAAGCTTACTGAATTAATGCGCTATATCGGTTATTTAATACTACTTGCGTTGACTTTATAATATTGAACGAGAATATGGTGAGTTTGTTCGCTTGATACGATGTAAACCTCGCCAATAAATTTCCAAACTCGGCCAATACGGAAAAAAACTTGGCCAATATGGAAAAACGCGGCAAATACGAGATTCAGCCAATTAGGATTCAGGATTAGCTCGGCCTTATACGAGATGGCAAGTTTTTTTACGCCATTTTGAAAACGCTTAGCATAGTTATCTTTACGCTTTGTATTCTTTACTGAAAGTTTCTACGTGTAGCACTCCCACATAATGAAGTGAGCAAGGGCAACATTCGTACATATTAATGTACTGGACCGAATCTACCGAGAGACGAATCATGAAATCCAGACGACATAGACCACGAAAACACACATTTACTTCCCTTGACGTATTCTTCAATTTCAGTTTATATGAACATGATGAAATTATTTGTTAAGGTCACAATATACTAAAAGATTTCCTTAACAAATTCAATGTAAAAGCAATAAATTCAACAAAAAATAAACTCAACATTTTGCGCGTAGAGACCCTCATAACCATACCTTTTCTTAAAGAGCATTCCGAGCCGAATTGATTTAGACAATAAAAAAGATAGGTCATGTGATATGTAAGAAAGAACTCGACGCGAATCAAAGTTCACTGTTTTACTGCCATCTTTTTACCGGCTACTCTCCAGTTGAAGGTATACTGCCAACTGTCAAAGTCTCGTCATGTAGTCTCCAACCTTCAAGCGAAACAGTGAATTTTTAGTACACAACAATGTTTTTCCTACCACACGTACAAAGAATTATTCAAAAATAAAGTCATGGCAAGTGACTATACAGAAAATTGTGTCTTCAAATAAATGGTGTTGATTTATTTAGAGAGTATAGCATTGCACACCTGAAATATTTAGTATACTGTAACCTATAAGAGAAATTTGTTCTCATTAAAATTAGTTTTTCTTGCATATAATTATCTTCCCATGCATATTGCACCAATATATTAAGTTTGGCTTGTATATCTGTCCATTTGGCCATTTTATTTCATATTTTCAAACACAGGTGATTTTGGTCGGAAGCCGGTGATTTCAAGCGTCTTGAAGCTTAAATGTCCCTCTAACAATTAAAGCTGATATTTGCAATATTTGTGACAAAATACCCAAACAAACCAAACAAACATGTATGGGGGGCTTATGTGGGGTGAGGAGAGAATGACTTTGTTAGATATTTTTACTCTAAGCCATTTTGATAATGTATTTTTTGTGTATTTTTAAAAAAAAATCACCCCAAAAATGTAAATTTAATAGAAAAAAAATTCCAATTTCATCCAAGACAATTAACAAATTAGTCAAAATGGGAGATCAAAGATACTTTGAAGTGTAGAAATCAATCAGCTTCCAGTAATTGCTTGTTTCAAACCAATAAAGTGTAAAATCTTTAAAGCACCTTGTTTGTCGCAGCCTCTTTAATTACAGGCCACCAATGATATATTCTAGTATATAATGTCATGAGTGCCTTTAAACTGCAGCAGGTGGTCAATTTGCATTGCCTGCTCACATTTAGAGGTTTAAGGGAATACAAAATTGCATATTTTGGGCACAAAATAAGTACTTTGACTTTTTTTAAGGTGGCAATCTGGTCAAAATGGGGTTCATAACCAAGCAAAAGAAAAAGTTGCTCAATGTTGGTTTTAAATGAGGTGGGACTAGTCCGGTGAAGGGGAAAAAACATAATTATGAAAGAAGGTCAAATTCCAACACAATCTATGTAAGGTTAGAAAGGTCATCCTTTGAAGCACGGGTAGCTTACAATGACAAGGTTCTTACTTTTCGGGATGTAGACGGCTCTCAAACCCCAGCTAAGCCCTTGCGTCCGAGAGCGAACAAGATTCGCTATGTAGACCTGTTACGGGTTCCTGCTCCATCAAAAGTCCATCCCGACTTACTTACGAACAAGGTCTATGTCCCCGTCCTACTCCAGTCTATGATGTCCTCTGAAAATAGAAAGCATAGGTTAAGAAGTGATAAATGTAGGGGCGACTTGGTAATTGACGGCAGTGCTTCCATAAAGTGGGGCTTAGGCTGGGAGGAAAGGTTAAAATGTACAAGATGCAGATATGTAGGCAAGCATTATAAGCTTTACAATGAGGTTCCATCAAGTACCAGGGGCAGAAAGGCAGCTCAGATCAATGTAGGCTTCCAAATAGGTGTTGCAAGTACTTCTATTGGGAACACAGGTTCCCGCAGAATTCTCAACACAACCAATATCATTGCTCCCTCTCCACTTGCTATGCAAAAACAAGCAAATAAGGTCAATACTGCCCTTAAATCCCTAAATGAGAGAAGCATGTACCAGATTAGAGAAAACTTAGTTTGCTGAAAATGCCAAAATTGGTCAAAAAGATCCCTCTAAGGTAAATGTTGAAGGGGACACTTGCTACAACAATCCAATTTTTAACTCTGACGCGACACCCTTTCAAGCCGGAACTATTGCCATAAGCACTATGTGTGAAAACAATACCAGAAACAAGCAAATTGTAGGGGTACAAGTAGCAAATAAACTATGCAGGACTGCATCAATGCTTAGGAATAAGGGTAAACCTGTTCAGTGCCCCAATCATAGGGGGCATTGTTCTGCAAATGTTTCAGAGAGGGAACCAATAGGTGATGAAGGCAAATGGAATAGGTTGTTAGGTGACCAGATCTCTAAGGACATCAAAATAGCAAATTTCACTTGTGATGGGGACAGTAGGGCATTCCAAGGTGTTCGTAACTCTCACGGTCACAATGTGGGTCATCTTAAGGATCTGAGGCACCTAGGCAACTCGCTGAAGCGCGAGCTCAACAAAGCGCCTTTCTCAAAGGGCATGCTCAAGGGTCATTCCAAGTCTAATATCAGGAGTCGGTTCGCTCTCTCGGTCAAAGCTAGGTGTATGGCTGAGCTTAAAGCTGCCCACAATAAACACCAGGGTGACATCAAGGTTCTAAAGAAGGTCATGGTTGATGTAATCGCAACCATTGTTCTATGCTTCAGTGGTTACTGCGGTACTCATTGTGCAAAGTACAGTTATGTCTGTGCTGGTACAAATAGGCAAGCTAAGAATTTCATGCCAGACAATGTCAAGGTTAAAATGGTTGACAGTGACCAACAAGTCCTTAAAAAATGCATTGAAATGGTTTTAGGTCCAGCTGCTCTTGACGCTACCAAACTTTTAACCACAACCCAAAAAAGTGAAGCAGTAAACAGGTCGTACCAAGCTGTCAATCCTAAAACTGTGACTTTCTCACGCAACTGTGTAGGTCGAATTCACGGGCAGGTTCACAAATTAAACAATGGCTATGCTGACTTTGTAATTGCAAAAACCACTGAACTAAATGCTAACCTTACCCAGGGGTCAAAGATTATTAAGCAGATAGCATATGAGGACCGCAACGACCTTAACCGAAAGCAAACATCCGCTACCAACAAAGCACGAGCTTTACGTGCCAGGACGCGGAATTATCGATACAAACTGCATGAGGAATTACACTACGGCAAGGGCATGAGTGACCCCAAACCTGATTATGACAGTCTTCCACACCTTAAGCATCATAAATATGCTTAGTTGATTGTGTACCTGATAATAAATTGTTATTATTACCTGTTTTGGCATAAGAGACCTCTAACAAGTGGCCCTCGCGTCAGCATCAGGCGTTCCTCTACCTGAAAAAGGCAAAAATACCCAATAGAAATAGATATAAAATGAAAAAAAACATGCATTTATGTATTTTAAGTGTATTTCTATGAATAAAAGGAAGTGATAAAGCTTGTTGTATTCATGTTTTTACCAAATATGCAGGCTGGCTCAGTTCCATGCCCGCTGCACTGTCCGAACTGTAAACATGTCCGCCGTTCCATGTTGGTGGAATGGGGCTCTATGTTTAAATGTTGAGGCTTAACACACAAGCTATTGTTGCATAAGTGGCTCACAGAGTCCCTGGCGTTCAATTCTGACTTCATGTAGCACATTAACGCTACACGGTGAACCAAGTATGTCTCTGATTTTATGTCCGAAGGCAATTTAGCCCTCATTCGGCCATAATAGGGTAAGGAACTATTTGAAATACAAACATTCCAGATCAAACAATCTGAATTGATGCACTTAATGCACTTATTTTCTACTCTTTTGCTCAGAAATGACCAAAAATCTGCTTTCTCATCCATATTTTGCACTTGCAGACGATATTTTATTTTAACCCAAAGTCAGTTTAGGTCACAATATACTAAAAGATTTCCTTAACAAATTCAATGTAAAAGCAATAAATTCAACAAAAAATAAACTCAACATTTTGCGCGTAGAGACCCTCATAACCATACCTTTTCTTAAAGAGCATTCCGAGCCGAATTGATTTAGACAATAAAAAAGATAGGTCATGTGATATGTAAGAAAGAACTCGACGCGAATCAAAGTTCACTGTTTTACTGCCATCTTTTTACCGGCTACTCTCCAGTTGAAGGTATACTGCCAACTGTCAAAGTCTCGTCATGTAGTCTCCAACCTTCAAGCGAAACAGTGAATTTTTAGTACACAACAATGTTTTTCCTACCACACGTACAAAGAATTATTCAAAAATAAAGTCATGGCAAGTGACTATACAGAAAATTGTGTCTTCAAATAAATGGTGTTGATTTATTTAGAGAGTATAGCATTGCACACCTGAAATATTTAGTATACTGTAACCTATAAGAGAAATTTGTTCTCATTAAAATTAGTTTTTCTTGCATATAATTATCTTCCCATGCATATTGCACCAATATATTAAGTTTGGCTTGTATATCTGTCCATTTGGCCATTTTATTTCATATTTTCAAACACAGGTGATTTTGGTCGGAAGCCGGTGATTTCAAGCGTCTTGAAGCTTAAATGTCCCTCTAACAATTAAAGCTGATATTTGCAATATTTGTGACAAAATACCCAAACAAACCAAACAAACATGTATGGGGGGCTTATGTGGGGTGAGGAGAGAATGACTTTGTTAGATATTTTTACTCTAAGCCATTTTGATAATGTATTTTTTGTGTATTTTTAAAAAAAAATCACCCCAAAAATGTAAATTTAATAGAAAAAAAATTCCAATTTCATCCAAGACAATTAACAAATTAGTCAAAATGGGAGATCAAAGATACTTTGAAGTGTAGAAATCAATCAGCTTCCAGTAATTGCTTGTTTCAAACCAATAAAGTGTAAAATCTTTAAAGCACCTTGTTTGTCGCAGCCTCTTTAATTACAGGCCACCAATGATATATTCTAGTATATAATGTCATGAGTGCCTTTAAACTGCAGCAGGTGGTCAATTTGCATTGCCTGCTCACATTTAGAGGTTTAAGGGAATACAAAATTGCATATTTTGGGCACAAAATAAGTACTTTGACTTTTTTTAAGGTGGCAATCTGGTCAAAATGGGGTTCATAACCAAGCAAAAGAAAAAGTTGCTCAATGTTGGTTTTAAATGAGGTGGGACTAGTCCGGTGAAGGGGAAAAAACATAATTATGAAAGAAGGTCAAATTCCAACACAATCTATGTAAGGTTAGAAAGGTCATCCTTTGAAGCACGGGTAGCTTACAATGACAAGGTTCTTACTTTTCGGGATGTAGACGGCTCTCAAACCCCAGCTAAGCCCTTGCGTCCGAGAGCGAACAAGATTCGCTATGTAGACCTGTTACGGGTTCCTGCTCCATCAAAAGTCCATCCCGACTTACTTACGAACAAGGTCTATGTCCCCGTCCTACTCCAGTCTATGATGTCCTCTGAAAATAGAAAGCATAGGTTAAGAAGTGATAAATGTAGGGGCGACTTGGTAAT
This sequence comes from Congeria kusceri, assembly GCA_027627225.1. Classification (NCBI taxonomy): domain Eukaryota; kingdom Metazoa; phylum Mollusca; class Bivalvia; order Myida; family Dreissenidae; genus Congeria; species Congeria kusceri. The sequence goes on along the minus strand of CM051032.1, from coordinate 22,330,532 downwards.
TGACGGCAGTGCTTCCATAAAGTGGGGCTTAGGCTGGGAGGAAAGGTTAAAATGTACAAGATGCAGATATGTAGGCAAGCATTATAAGCTTTACAATGAGGTTCCATCAAGTACCAGGGGCAGAAAGGCAGCTCAGATCAATGTAGGCTTCCAAATAGGTGTTGCAAGTACTTCTATTGGGAACACAGGTTCCCGCAGAATTCTCAACACAACCAATATCATTGCTCCCTCTCCACTTGCTATGCAAAAACAAGCAAATAAGGTCAATACTGCCCTTAAATCCCTAAATGAGAGAAGCATGTACCAGATTAGAGAAAACTTAGTTTGCTGAAAATGCCAAAATTGGTCAAAAAGATCCCTCTAAGGTAAATGTTGAAGGGGACACTTGCTACAACAATCCAATTTTTAACTCTGACGCGACACCCTTTCAAGCCGGAACTATTGCCATAAGCACTATGTGTGAAAACAATACCAGAAACAAGCAAATTGTAGGGGTACAAGTAGCAAATAAACTATGCAGGACTGCATCAATGCTTAGGAATAAGGGTAAACCTGTTCAGTGCCCCAATCATAGGGGGCATTGTTCTGCAAATGTTTCAGAGAGGGAACCAATAGGTGATGAAGGCAAATGGAATAGGTTGTTAGGTGACCAGATCTCTAAGGACATCAAAATAGCAAATTTCACTTGTGATGGGGACAGTAGGGCATTCCAAGGTGTTCGTAACTCTCACGGTCACAATGTGGGTCATCTTAAGGATCTGAGGCACCTAGGCAACTCGCTGAAGCGCGAGCTCAACAAAGCGCCTTTCTCAAAGGGCATGCTCAAGGGTCATTCCAAGTCTAATATCAGGAGTCGGTTCGCTCTCTCGGTCAAAGCTAGGTGTATGGCTGAGCTTAAAGCTGCCCACAATAAACACCAGGGTGACATCAAGGTTCTAAAGAAGGTCATGGTTGATGTAATCGCAACCATTGTTCTATGCTTCAGTGGTTACTGCGGTACTCATTGTGCAAAGTACAGTTATGTCTGTGCTGGTACAAATAGGCAAGCTAAGAATTTCATGCCAGACAATGTCAAGGTTAAAATGGTTGACAGTGACCAACAAGTCCTTAAAAAATGCATTGAAATGGTTTTAGGTCCAGCTGCTCTTGACGCTACCAAACTTTTAACCACAACCCAAAAAAGTGAAGCAGTAAACAGGTCGTACCAAGCTGTCAATCCTAAAACTGTGACTTTCTCACGCAACTGTGTAGGTCGAATTCACGGGCAGGTTCACAAATTAAACAATGGCTATGCTGACTTTGTAATTGCAAAAACCACTGAACTAAATGCTAACCTTACCCAGGGGTCAAAGATTATTAAGCAGATAGCATATGAGGACCGCAACGACCTTAACCGAAAGCAAACATCCGCTACCAACAAAGCACGAGCTTTACGTGCCAGGACGCGGAATTATCGATACAAACTGCATGAGGAATTACACTACGGCAAGGGCATGAGTGACCCCAAACCTGATTATGACAGTCTTCCACACCTTAAGCATCATAAATATGCTTAGTTGATTGTGTACCTGATAATAAATTGTTATTATTACCTGTTTTGGCATAAGAGACCTCTAACAAGTGGCCCTCGCGTCAGCATCAGGCGTTCCTCTACCTGAAAAAGGCAAAAATACCCAATAGAAATAGATATAAAATGAAAAAAAACATGCATTTATGTATTTTAAGTGTATTTCTATGAATAAAAGGAAGTGATAAAGCTTGTTGTATTCATGTTTTTACCAAATATGCAGGCTGGCTCAGTTCCATGCCCGCTGCACTGTCCGAACTGTAAACATGTCCGCCGTTCCATGTTGGTGGAATGGGGCTCTATGTTTAAATGTTGAGGCTTAACACACAAGCTATTGTTGCATAAGTGGCTCACAGAGTCCCTGGCGTTCAATTCTGACTTCATGTAGCACATTAACGCTACACGGTGAACCAAGTATGTCTCTGATTTTATGTCCGAAGGCAATTTAGCCCTCATTCGGCCATAATAGGGTAAGGAACTATTTGAAATACAAACATTCCAGATCAAACAATCTGAATTGATGCACTTAATGCACTTATTTTCTACTCTTTTGCTCAGAAATGACCAAAAATCTGCTTTCTCATCCATATTTTGCACTTGCAGACGATATTTTATTTTAACCCAAAGTCAGTTTAGGTCACAATATACTAAAAGATTTCCTTAACAAATTCAATGTAAAAGCAATAAATTCAACAAAAAATAAACTCAACATTTTGCGCGTAGAGACCCTCATAACCATACCTTTTCTTAAAGAGCATTCCGAGCCGAATTGATTTAGACAATAAAAAAGATAGGTCATGTGATATGTAAGAAAGAACTCGACGCGAATCAAAGTTCACTGTTTTACTGCCATCTTTTTACCGGCTACTCTCCAGTTGAAGGTATACTGCCAACTGTCAAAGTCTCGTCATGTAGTCTCCAACCTTCAAGCGAAACAGTGAATTTTTAGTACACAACAATGTTTTTCCTACCACACGTACAAAGAATTATTCAAAAATAAAGTCATGGCAAGTGACTATACAGAAAATTGTGTCTTCAAATAAATGGTGTTGATTTATTTAGAGAGTATAGCATTGCACACCTGAAATATTTAGTATACTGTAACCTTAATATATTTGGATCAAAATTGGATTGGATGGCTGGATGCACCTCAGAAAGGGAAGGAATCGGCGAGTTAGCTGAGCGTTTGCTCTGTCAACTCGCCGACAGCATCTTCACACGGACAAGAGGCTGTTGGAAGGCTAAACGTAATGATTTCGAAATTTTTCTTAGCAACTAAGTAAGTTAATAAATTATTCATCCCAATACCAAGGCCAATATGAATTCAACTATTTAATAGCATTATATTATTTTGAATATTCTTTCAACAAAGTACTAGAGGATATTTGTTGGTTTCGGTAGAATATCGATTTTAATTCACGAGTGATCATAGAAATGTATATTTTCACCAGTGGCGCAGCCACGAGTGAAAATATAGATTTTCTATGATCACGATGGAATAAAAAGTCGATATTTTACCGAAACCAACAGATTTTATTTTTATTTTATGCCTTTTTATGGTTTGTTTTCATTTTAATTGCTATCTAAGTGGGTTTTATTTGAAAAAATCGCGGGACTCATTGACAATTTTGAGTCCGGCATCAATTTGTCCAAAGGGGGATCACAAATACGTATAAAAGGAAACTTAGACACTGCTCTCGGCTGCGCTCGTTCGTGCGGGTCCAGTGTGCACATTGTCGCATGATTTCCGTTCCCGGTTTCTCGCTTCTCTCTCAGACTTAACCGAGTTTCTCTTTAGACGCTTAAGTACTTCAAACAAGGCCTTTCGAAGTTTAGTGTTCTTTAACGCGTAGATCAATGGATTCCAGACGCATGCAGATTTGGCGAACAGTGGCGCGAAGTTGGCTACGGTAGGAGACAGTTTTCAAACGTCGTTGTTCATTGTCCACATGGATAATATGGCGTACGGCAGCCAGGCTGACAAGAATCCGACTGAAATAGATATCAACGATCATATTATAATTCTGTATCAATTATGATCATGTGCATCATGTCATCAGTGATATGTAAAAGGCACACGTCGATAGGATTTTTAAAATATACAATATTTGTATTATTGCTTATAAACTATTCATTGCCGAAAACGCCATGGCACAAAGACAATGAGCATCGTGGATATGTATTTATGGGAAAAAAAGCAATGCGTCGATACCAACACAACGATGTACACGATAGATGAAAGAAATATGCCCATGTTACTATTGACCCGGCGCCTGGACGGTGTGCCCGATATATAGGGATCAACCGTCGTGAACAGATTGGAGAAATTGCCCCAAAATCGCGCTCGACCTTTACGATGCTCGGCGGTAGGTGGTAATTTGACGACTTTCAAGGAAACTAACCCTATTTTTTAGCCATCTTGTCAGCACACGTCCGATGTTATGACCTTGCCCATGCGACACTCAATAGACCAGGGAGAAGGTCGATTCTTATAGGCCAGCCAGCCATCTTTGTTAGAAAAAAACTTGATACTACTTTCAGAAATTTGATCACAGAGTGTGACTGCAGCATAAAAATACATACAGCGGACGCTAGCCGTTGGTCGTACAGACATTGACTGGGAACATTCTTGAAATCGGCCGATGTCTGCCCGATATCCGTTCGGGCGCCGGGACGTCGGCCACACGTCTTTTGGCACCTAGACGGCGACTAGTCGGAGTCAGGCCGACGACCAACAGAAATTTTGCAGTATATGGCAGCTAATTATCAGAAAACACACCGACTTTCATAAATCAAAAGAGAAGTGAAGACTGAAGACACACTGAATTATAATAGTGAAAGCAAATATAGTCGACATGTGCCTATTATATTATAAATATAATTATCTATAGAGTATATACTTTGGACGCCTTTCAATTAAATGGCAGCCTATGAGATTTTTATCCCAATTGCGGCGTGCCTCGTTTCAAGAAAACTGACGTCAAAGTTGAGGCAAGTGATTTCTTTTAGAAAGTCAAGATTATGATTAAGAGATTAAAAATGAAATTTTTGCTATGATTTCTTGTTTGGTTGCCATAGCAACCATCTCTTTATTATTATTATTTTTGTCCGAAACACTTGTACATTCAAGGTTTGTTATTTGTCGAAGACAGTCCAGTAGATATATATAATATAATTTACTTGTCCTCATCATGCTAGGTTCTGTATTGTATGCATAACAAACATTACAATCTGTGTTAAATATGAAAATTTGTCGTTATGGTGATGTTACATAAACTGCTCATTCTTGCTCAAAACGCATGATTGCGAACAAGGAAGTCATTTCCAGTTTTTACACACATCAATGTATTTGGGCCAAAAGTCTCATGGACTGACACTTTTATGCCTAAAGGCCTATTTAAAAATATACCTAAAGGTACAATTTTTACCTGTAGGTACAATTTAGGCTTGTCGGCATCTCAAAAGTTTTCGGTGTGCAGACTTACCGAAATCCCCGTAATTACCGAAATCCCCAAAATCCCTTTTTATTTTAAAGTAATATTAAATTCATTTTAAAGCTATTTATAAAAGGTCACTTAAAGGTAAAATGTATGCATAAACTTTATTTATTTAAGAGTTATGTTGACCTGCGTTAATTATATAATGGGATTTCGTGGTATTTTGGTGATTACGGGGATTTCGGTAATTCTACACTTAAATGAAATATATCCATACATTTCACTTTAAGTAAACTGTATACCTCTAATTTGCATTTCATATTACTTTAAACCAAAATAAGAAATGGATTTCGGTAACTGCAAACTGAAAACAAGGGAGAGCACTAACACAAATCCTATCGTTATTACCGAAATAGCTGTATAATATTAACGCAGGTTAACATAACAGGATTTAGTAGTTTTATTCAGAAATCGGTCTTGAGGGAACTACTTCTTTACTTTGCAGGCTATGAGTCAGTAAATCGATATATTACAGCGCTTCGCTCGCGGAGCAGTCATGCTTCCTGTTATCGACGCTACTGTCTATGAATAGATACAAGAAATAGATTAAAAACACTAAGAGGCAATAATCATAATCAAAATTTATTCCACATCAACAAATGCATTCACGTTATGTCTATGCACATAGGTATGATGGCGTCTCTGTTTGTGCTGTGTACTGGTTAACTACGCATTGAAACATATTGCAACAAGTTTAACAACAGTGTATTGACTCATTACACATAGCGGAGCAATCATAGCCACTCGATTGACGATTGTTATTGTTTATGACATATGCATAAGAATTGTGTAAAAGCCTTGTACTTCTGCATAGAGGTTTCAATGTAATTTAACTAATTTAACTTATTTTGAATTAATTGGATTTTACTGAGCACAGCGCGTGTGATGTAAAACACTTAAAATTGATTCAAACTTATACGGTTCATCGGCTATTTTTACCCGTGTAGATTTACTTGTATGCATTTAACTCTGTTTGCTTTTTAAATAATTTGCAAAAAAATATTTGCTTCCCACGAATTACAAAAAATAATGATGAGAATATAGATAAATAGAATTGAATTAGACGCGCGCTGTATAAGTTTTAATTTGCAAAATATAGTGGCCTGGATCTCCACCTTCAATTAGGTAAAATACCAGCTTATACCAATTTAGTTTAAGTAGAGTGTATAATTATGAGTTACGAGATTTATTTTATAGAAATTATAGTACAGACAAGTGTTTTCATTCAAATAAATGTTCATAAGTTAAAACAATACTCTCATAAGTGACTTGTTTTTAGTTTCTTAACTCGCCAACAGTCTTCCTACGCTGACAGCGTTTTGATTTAGACTGTTGGCGCAAGCCAACAGGATTTAGTAGGTGTATTCAGAAATCGGTCTGAGGGAACTACTTCTTTACTTTGCAGGCTACGAGTCAGAAAATCGATAAATTACTGCGCTCGCTCGCTGAGCAGTGAGGCTTCCTGTTATCGATGATACTTTCTATTAATAGATGAGTAGAAATAAATCCGACTAAAACAATAAAAATAATCCATTTAGTCCACATCTACAAGTGAATTCATATTATTCATGTTATGTCTGTTCACGTAAGTATGATATATGTTTGTGCTGGTTAACTGCGTATTACATCATATTGCGTAAGTTTAACAACAGTGTATTGAGTTAGTACTTATAGCGGAGCGATCGTAACCACTAGATTGACGATTGCTATTGTTTTTGACGTATGCATAAGAATTATGGAAAAGCATTGTACTTCTAAAGAGAGTTTTGACTGTATTGTACTAATTAAACTTATTTTTATTTAAATTGGTATTAAGTATACTATTTACCGAACATAATGCTTGTGATAAAAAGCACGGAATATTGATTCGAATTTGTACGGTTCATCGACTATTTTTACCGTTGTACATTGACTTGTATGCATATAACTCTGTTTGCTTTTTAAATAGTTTGCAAAAAAATATTTGCCTCCCACGAATTACAAAAAAAATATATAATGACGAGAATGTCGAAAATGCATAGCATTGCATTAGACGCGCGCTATATTAGTTTTAATTTTCAAAAAAAACAGTGGCCTGGATCTCCATTTTCCGTTAGGTCAAATACCAGCTTATACCAATTTATTTTAAGTAGAGTGTATAGTTATTAGTTTCGATATATTTTTTTGTAGAAATGATATAACAGACAGGTGACTTACTTCAAGACATGTTTCTAAAAATAAAAATACTCTCATAATTCATTTGCTGTTTTTTTTTCGCCAACAGTCTTTCTACGGTGTCAGCGTATTTGATACAGAATTTCAGTCATATCACGGCGGTCAGTTAACCTAATGACAGTTTTTCAGGGCAAACTTTGCCGATCAAAGCGGTTTACCAGTACTAAGTGCACATACTAACTGCCCTACTTGAATCAGAGGTAGGGAGAACATGGCCGTAGAAATAATTTCGTGACCAATCCCCACACAACTTATGTGGCCGGGCTGGGGTTCGAACTCACGGATTGACAGTTAAGCGCTGTACCAACTGAGCTAGCCGGGCCCGGTACACACCGAAAGAATCGCATTTCTGTTGAATATTGAGCAAGTCTTTGGCGTGACTATGGTGCTACAACTATACTGTGACAATATAATTTCACATTCATATACTTAACGCACTCAGTAACTTATACATATCTATTGACGTTTGGCTGAGAAATATTTAGAAATTAGCTTTATTTAGCTAAATAATTTAGCTTTAAATAGGAATTTATCTATGACCCGAAGAGATTTATCGATATTAAAAATACAATATGCAAGTTTTTGCAAATGCCAGTAAAATACGGTTTAACCAATAAATATTTTCGTATCTTTCAAAACAGCTTACCAAAATGGTGACCTTACGTTTTTAATTTGCATGTTTTATTTCAACAATGTTGTAATTATGTTCATTTTGACGCTGTTTATACTCAGTCATGCTATTTAACCATATTTGGTATAATTTCTTTACTGTCCACTTATCTTATAATCTTGCAGGGTCGTTACTTTTTAAAAGTGCATCCGCTTTCTCGTGTGTGCTAAACATATCGTGTATATTAGCCTTTATGCCTGCATGCAATGACCATTAATTCTTACTGATCACGAGGAAAGCGGACGATGCCACTTGGATTTCGAGCAATCGAGTTGATGACAACTTCACGGAGCCGCTGTTCACCTTGCGCTTCCTTATCTGTAATAAACATGTATATACATTTTTATACAAATTAAAGACATGTTGTTGTATTCAAAGTATCGCTCAGATTTGATCATTGTGCATCTGTAAGATTGACTATTAACAGTGTGTACCTAATAAAGGGTATTGTTTGATGTTGTTTTTTCATTGTTTGTTCCCTGTTGATTTTAGTTGAAATTGGTGTTGATTGGTTTTTCTCACCAATAGGCGTGGTGGTCAAGTGCAAGACTCCACTCCGTACACGAGAATACATTATAGTATCGCATTTACATCACATGCCTTTACAAGTAAAACCAGTGCTTTTTTACAACAAAGACATTTAAAAGTGTGTATGAATGAATTTTTTTTTTATCAATGACAATATGTCGTGAAATCGGATAATGGCTTAGCAACATAAAAATAACGAAGGAAACACTAGAATAACAAAGGGAACACTAGAATGTTGAATACAAAACACCTTTGCCGACGTTTGTATTGTTTATTTGTGTGTAGCCTAAATTAACTGTTAGCTCATTAGCTCAGCATATACATGTATATACATTCATAGGTATCGAGAATATTTTGGAAAGAGAAAAAAAACAAATTAAAGAACATAATAGTACGGCTTTATCATTGCCGGACAAATCTCTCAGGAGTAATAAGCGAACATGTCTGCAAAAATAGAATTGCAAAATGGTGAGGCATCCGCCTGCACCAAAAATAATGTAAACAATGAGTTCTATGTATTCTGATTGGCTGACTAACGTCACGTGATAAAACACATGTATACGATTGGATATTGACTACTGAACAATTTACGTGAACAATGACATAAAAAAAGGTTAACTTGCACTAAACAATTGACGTGAACAATGACATAAAAAATGTTATGTGTTCATAAAATATTATTTAAGATGATGCCTTTCAAGTGTATTTTAATGGTTATTTATTATAATTACAAGTGCCATGATTTGTGTATCATATATTTCGATGAAATTTTTCCAGAAACACAAAGCTACATGTATGTTCTATTGCCGTATCGACGTCATTTCGACGTGACTGGGGCAACTATGATTGCGTACAGTATAATAGTTAAGTCGTTTGCAAAAAAACTACGTGTCCGTTACTAACAAATTAAAAAAAGGGAGGGGGGGGGGGGGGTGGTATCGTATACATACTACCGAACAACAAACAGCCTAAATTACCCTCACGCCACATTAATATCAAGTTGCATACCTGTACCATACCAGCTTATACCAATACATGTATATCGAATTTCCTTTTGTAAAATATGACATTACAGAAATTTAACTTATTTCAAACAAATGTTTTCTTTAACTGAAAATGCACTAATAATTCACTTGATTTGAGTATCTTTTCTCGTCAACAGTTTTTCTACGCTATCAGCGTTTCGATTTAACGTTATAGTTTTACATAACGGAATCGTGATTTTCTCGCACCCCTTGTCAATTACTTCTACAAAGTGATTAATGACTTATGTTATCCAAATGAAAAAAATTACAATTATCAGCCGTCTGCCAGAAGTCCAACCTTGCGAAAAGCCCTTCTCCATTCAAATGGTAATATAATTACATGTATATTGGTTTCAGGATCGGATCTTGACTGGCTGCTTAGCAGAGTGGTATATGTATGAATTGGTGTAGCGTTGCATTCATGTGTATTTGAGTTCATGTTACAACCCCCGACACTTGGATTGGTTGACAGACGCCATAGCGAGCAGGTGTCTTCTCTGGGTACTTCACTGCCTAAGTTACAGCCTGCATGTTCTTATTGGTTATCCCCTTGTTGTAGTATATTTGGTGTTGTTTTTTGTGGGTGTGTAATGTGAAGTTGTTTTCCTTTGGATGCTTCTACTTATAAGTGTCAATTCAACAGGTAAACATACATGTTAATTCCAATGATTAAACACACACAATGAAGTCAGTCAAAAGTAGCTACACGTGTCATTATGTTTATAAAAACATGTTATGACTGAGATCAATGCACAACATTCCGGTAATGGAACAAAATGTGGAGAACATAGTGAATAAAAGCTCTAGAAATATTATTACATCTATTAATATTACGCAAAAACAGAGGACAAACTGCATTGGTATTAAGAATAAGACGTTACCTTCAGGAATATTCCAATATAGCTTGCGAATATCACTGTTCCAGGAACACAAAATATCATGGCGAACAATGCATAGTTATAGGATCGAACTGAGAGGTCCACGTTCCTCCAGTCCGGTCCGCATGTCAGCCGGTTGGGCTCCACCACAAAATTACCCCAGCCTAGAAAAGGGGGCGTTGCCCAACATAAAACGGCGTTAGCGTAACATAGCGCAATAATTATCAAAGAGTGCAATTTAGTGATCTTCTTTGCGAAACGGAAGTTCATAATCACTATAAAACGGTCGACCGCTATAACCGCGAGAATGGTTATATTGGCTACCGACAAAGTAGTCACTATAAAACCGTAACATTTGCAGATGACTTCGCCAAAATCCCAAAGTCCGCGGAAGCAAGGTATGATAATAAAGGGAAATCCCATCAAAACCATCACCAGATCGCTCCCAACGCACCCCATTATGAAAACATTCGTATGCGTCTGAAGTCGAGGAGTTTGATGGAAAGTGAACAGCACAGCTGCATTTAATAACAATCCTAATATCATCAGCACCACGAACACCACTCCGATTGTTATTTGACGATCGTCTTCCACTTCCGGTCTGGTCTCATGTTCCGCTAATGTGCCGTTATTCGCACCCATGATCGCGTTTGTAAAACAACGACAACGGTGGTGTCAACAGAAAACTGCTATGTCTGTGCTTAGCTGTCGAACCCTAGTCCCATCTATGAAATAATTGCATTCAACAAGACACATATTTTCTGGCGCGCATCAAGGATATTCGGACGCCAAGCAATTCTTTTTTTTTCGACACTATAATTGAAGAGTTTAGTTTTTGACCGCTTTTATGATTTGATATTTGATTCAATAAAGCAAGACTATTTTAAGAAATCCGATTTTCTATGGATAGGGTCCATGCAATCAATGCAATAAGAATCGAGACAACTTGAAACGTTCGCTTTTAAATACATGTATGGAGTGACACTGCGGTATTTGAAACCTGTCTGCTGAAGTTGCAATCAGCGTACTAGTCTCATGACAATCTGTGAAGGCATACAGAACCAGGAGTGTGCAGCTCTAAAGACGATTTCTACAGTTTTTCCCTTCCGTGAAATTTTTCTTTTTTGTATATTTTGCAGATCGTTCAATGCCTTATACAATGAAACCATAAAAAATGGAGGTCACCGCATTAGACTTTTTGGAAATTGCATGTAAATGACCTACCCGTGAATGCATTTTAGGAAATTTTGATGCTGTTTTTGTTTTATCAAAAAAATAGTATTGACTATTGATTGGGTAAAAAATAACGACATCCTATTGGTTGAAATGGGTAATTGTAAGAAAGCAATCCGTTACATCGTGAAAAAATAATATTATATTTGCCAAAAAATGCTTTTTCATCCTTTTTTAACGAAAACATTATACATTTTGTAATTATATAAAAGTTTAGTTTTGACTATAGAACAAAATATGTTCCGTGAAAATTCCCGAATTTTCGACATTTTTTGCATAATTATATTCTTAACAAACTGCAAACAAGTAAACAGGGGGTCACCGTTCTTGTTTTCGAGAAGAAAATATGTAGTTTGCATGTGCGTATTGGACATGTTTCTGTAAAAAAAAACAGGATGGAATGACAGTCGTTATTTATAACAATACACTTATACAAGTAGATAGATATATATTATATATAATTATGTTAGTAACAGAAGTTGATTATAACTATCTACAAAACGTTATTACAGCAAAAACACCTTCACAATAATCGCAAGCATGTGCACAACTATATGCGAGTCCAATGTTCAATCAGCGTGTTCCTACTTTCGTTTTCAGTGTATTATGCAAATAAAATCGAGTCACGAGACACTTCTACTATGATCATGGCAATTGTTATGAATATATTTGATTCTAGTTGGTAATTGCAGTGTACCCAATATTTTATAAATATGTTTATCATTCAAAACACTTCCCATTATGAATATTCAAATCAACTCCACTGATGCGAAACAAGATGCGCAGAAAACACTACCGAAATCGTCTTTTAAGGGTATTCATGTTTTGTCTTAGTTATATTTTTCTACGCATACCTTCGCGCATCAGTAGAGAACTCTTCAAAAATTGATAAGTGCCTGGAAAGATAATATCTAATAAATATTGCGTACATATTTAGTATCGACTATTGTTATCTAAAGAATCATATATATTTTAATAAGAATAATTAGTCTTGTGACTTGATGTTTTGTGAAGATTGTTTATACACTGAAACGACAGCTATTGTTTTGCATATACTATGTGTGTTATTTTCATGTAATGTGACAAAAATAAAGATAGTGTATGTGTGTTTGTTGCGTATGCGTGTGTGTGTGTGCGTGAGTGCTTGCGTGCGCGTGCGTGTGTGTGCGTGCGCGCGCGCGTGCGTGCGTGTGTGTGTGTGTGTGTGTGTGTGTGTGTGTAGGTGGGTGTGGGGGTGTGGATGACAGAGGTAATCCCAGTCTGAAATACTAAACTCGCACATTTATGTACTTGCTAGCATTGACAGTTGAAGTGTTGTAATTACTAATGCGTATTTAGTTATTATCAACTGCTGTTATTTATATAATCAAATATATAATCTAATATATTCATTTAGCTGTTTATGATTGTATTGTTATGATAATGATAGTAATTCGCCCTATTTTTGAGTAAACAAAATCCGATACGCACATGCCGAATATCTACTTTTTCTTGGAAATAAGCACGATGACCCCATGTGTTCTTTTTTTCCAGTGTATTAAGCATGTACTTACGCATACAATGTTGCTTTTTTATGGAACAGATTTCTTCTGTATTAAAAAAAAAATTAGACGATTACAAAACATAGGGTTTTCCTCAAAACTTTGAATAACAAAGCAATTTTGTAAATTACATATTAATTTCTTCGCCATGTAACAAATTGTTGTCTTACAATAAACCAGTAAAATAAAGTCATTTTCGACCAAGTTATGGTCAACACTATATTTTGCTGAATAAAAACAACACAATATTTTCTAAAAATGTAATTACGGTAGGTCATTTCCATGCATTTTTTTTTCCACAAAATCTAATTTAGTGACCCCCACTTTTATTCTTTCATTGTGTTAGACATTCAAATATCTGCAAAATATGAGAAAATGAATTTTATAATGGAAGAAATAATTTGTAGAAATTGTCTAATTTCTATATAGTTGACAGAAATGTGTGTCAGTCGTTTTGACTTGTCGTGAAACAAACGCGCGATGTTGTTTTGAATGTGTAAAAGCCGTCCTTTTCATTTCACGTGTTTGCTGTTTTTCCATTTCTGTACCATAAATAAGCAATTGAACTTGGGCGACGAATGACGGCCGATGATTTGATACAGTATTTCTGTTTTCTGTCAATCAGGACGCATCCGTCGGGGATGTGATGTACTAGGACAAGCATCATTTTATATAAATAATATGAATATGTGCGGCTATAAGCCCAGTGGCTATCGATTAATGATAAATCATAACGAAGAGCGAACATATCTTTTCTGTCACTTTTATCTATGTATGCCGGCACATAGATCCATTAGGCCGATGGTTTTGATGTTAATAACAAGATCGAAGATATCCAACGGACATCGTATTACAATACAATACCAATACTGTTTATCTGTATCATATGGCCACCAGCCCAAAACACATTTAAATTTTCTCATAAATAAGTGATGTCAAATACGAATACAAACAATATAAACAAACAAAATAAATACATGCATGTGCAATGTACGGAAGATCAATAATTACTTTACATAAATAAATTAATGCTGATAAAGCAATATATATTTATAAAGATATTTATATTTATAGATAGTTGAGACAATTGCAAATTTACAATGTTATACTATTGTAAAAGTTTGTGCTTATAGTCTCCATCACATTATATATTTATGTTGTACACATTGAACGTTTTATAAATGCCAAATGGAGAAATTTAGAGAGAAGTAATAAACTATTGTTACTGTCATCTAAAATTATCTTAATAAATTCAGCCTGTGGATTTACAATACACCTCCACTCTTCTTGTTCACGTAGTTCATCATATAACGGACAATTTATAAGAAAATGGATTTCATTTTCAATAGAAAACATATTATTTTTAAGACAATTCTGACAAATCTATATAATCTCGATAACGTCCGTCTATATACATATGGTACTGAAACGGTAATATAGTTTTCTGGTGTCAATACAGATTTGTACAGTTTATAGCTGAGCGCTATAGGCGAAGAGTTGATACTCGCGAGGATGTTTTGGATCGCACAGTCTTTTAAGCGGTTTGTGAATGTCTGTAGAAATACTTCCTGTTGTCCGACCTCTTGTGCTATCCATACGAAACTAAAACTGTTGGTGAACAGGAGTCGCTTAACGTGTGAAGCCCATGTTAATCTGCCTTGCTCGTCTAAGGAACGCAACATTGCATAGCACTGGCGCGGATACCGATGTCGGGGCATGGTCAAATGTTTCAGCCATTATTTATTACACTCTGTCATATATGTTATTGACAATGGTAGACGCCCCGTTTCGCTTAGCGGGAAAAAGTTCGCAACGTTCTTATTTAAACACGCTAGCCTTTTACAAAACACAATATGGACTTGTTCAATTTGATCGCAGTACTCATACCTCATATTTCACATGAGTACGTCAGTATTGGCTTTACCAGGGTATCGAACAGTTTAAATGCTTCAAATGACTGAAAAATCCGAAATGCCTCTTATATATTTGAAAATCATCTTCACAGCCTTCGTTGCTTGGAGAGCGAGAATTTTTTTAGTTTTAGTCCACGAACGTGTAGGCGTGAGATACGCCCCAAGGTATTTGTAGAATGGAACTACTTCAATGTGCCTTCCTTGGTAAAACCATTGTTCGTTTATTCGCAACGGTCCACCATTCCTAAACACCATTATTTTTGACTTTTCCAAATTAATCTGCATTCCCGTCTCGGTGCAAAAATTATTTATACAATTAATTTGCGACTGTAGATTGATAACGGTATCATCCAAATTTGCGATATCATCAGCGAACAATAGTCCGTACAATTCGTAGGTTTCTCTTTATTTAAAGATATTCCTTTTCTTGCGTGCAGTTTCACATATGATATGAGATCATTGATGAACAGATTAAAGATTATAGTTGACGTCAAACAGCCCTGTTTTGTACCAATATTACATTGAAAGTAGTCCGTTAGTGAAATCTTACCACCTTTGTTCAATTTCACACATGACTTAAGGTTAGAGTACATTGTTTTAAAAACTTTCAGAAAATCAATGTAAAACACATAAATCCTTCCGCGTTTCTTGATAATGTATTTCTGAATAATAGCTTGCAGGTTGATGATGTTGTCGGTCGTTGAATACCCATGTCGGAAACCCCCCTGGGCCTCATCGAGTACATCGTTTTCCTCTGTCCATTGGGTTAGGCGGTTGCTTAAAATTTTCAAGAATATTTTTCTTACACAATTTCCGACGGATATTGCTCTGAAATTATTCGGGTCGTTTACAGATCCTTTTTTATGTATGGGTGTAATAATACTTTCACACCAAGAAGTTGGTATATTTCCCGTATTAAACACATAGTTGAAAAGATTGTTCATATAAGGCAGCGTAAAGCCAATAGTGCTTTTAAACATTTCAATGCAAGTTTCATCGGCGCCTGACGAACACGCTGGTCGCAGTGATGACACGCTCTGTGTTATTTCATCGTCGGAAATGTTCGCGCATTCAGGCACGAGTCGTCTCTGGTTTGCTGAAGCTCCCGTAGAATGTTAGTTTCCGGGTTTTCGTTACATGTCAAACGAGCGGCATATAAGTCCGTGAAATAATTCACCCATGTTTTACCATTGATCGCCGTGGGAATTTCGTTGCGTGAGCTCTTTGCCTCTTTCAAGCAATTCCAAACAAGTTAGTGTTATTTCTATTCTCAACCAGTTTTTGTCGCATTTTCCCTTCATAATATAAACGCTATATACATATATACCTTTGCACAAATTTTTGAAACACATTTATTTGTTACATAGCTTTAGAAGTTGCCATCTGAGTGTCTTTGTGGTTTTATTTTGCAAGCTACTGTACATTTCGCTATATTTCGTTCTTTTACATTCATTATCCCACCACTTAGGCTACAGCTGATTTCTAGAGTACATATAATTTCTCTTTGGTTTCATAACGTCACCTGCACTTTTGAACATGTTGATTCAATCGTTCAAAGAGTCCAGAATATCTACATCATTTAGTATAGCTGTAAAGTTATTAAATAGGTCTGTAAACGTCTGTATAAAAGTCTCTTTTAATGCTTCTTTCCACTTGATTGGGCAGGATTACTGACCATTATCTTGTGTATATAAAGTTTTATTAACGGTTTGAGGCCTGTATTGAGGACACAATGCGATTTCACAACTAACAGGGAAATGGTCTGACAAGATTAGATCTTCCACTCCAAAGTCTATGATTTGATCAAGCAGTTCTGATGATGCAAGAAAATAGTCCACCGTACTACGTCCGTTGTTAGCGGTACAGTTTATGTAATATTCCCGTAAGTGTCTATGTGAACTCTGCCATTTACAATATGCATGTCTAACGAACAACACAGTTCAATTAAAGAATGTCCAAATTTATTCGTCTGCACATCGCAACTTTGACGCGGCATTTGAAATTTGTCGCCAGGGTAGCTGGTGTCCCTACCGAAAATATAGTCTAGGTTGTCTTCTGGGATGAAGTCTAGCATGTGTCCTACTCGCTCGTTTAGATCGCCGGCAACAATGAAACAAAAATCATCAATGTCTGACGAAATACAGTTTAATTTATCACACATAATATCAATTCCGTTCTGCGTGTCATTGTCATATATTGGGGATTTATCTGGTGCTATGTACGTAAAGAATATAATAATGTGCTTTGCACCATCTATGAAATGCTTATCAATATAGAGAACAACACATTCCGTAAATTCATCGTATATTCGTTTAAAAGGTCCTTGTTCATATAGCTAATTTTTAACAAATATCGTGATTCCTCATAAACCACGCACCTGTTCATTGTATTGAAAGATTCATACATAAAACAAGTATAATATTTGTTGACGATGTGGAAAATTGCAAGTGTTGTGAAATCGATCGAACAATCATCGTGTCCTATGAACTTCACAAGGGCCAATATCACAACTCTTAAATGCGCGATCAAGTGACCTTTGAGATGTTGAACTTAAATTGAACCTGATATAATAGACCGTTCTTGGATAAATGTACAGTGAATCAAGGAGATGTGATAATCATTGTTTTCAACGGTTGATGACCAGGACGTTAGAATTCACCAGAAAAAGGAAAGATCGAACTGTTTTATCAGATTCAGAGCTAAAAGAGATACAACGTTTTCAACTAATTATCTGTCCGCGTGCTATTTGTAATGCTTAATGACTACACACGCAATGTATTATATGTCTATTCTTTTGGACGGAAACTTATATATAAGTCCCCAGAGAAACGCCACGCTAACAAGGGTCAAATGATCAAAGTTCTGCACTAATCAATACCATTAGCGGGATGTGCATTAACTAGTTGATTTGTGAAGCTAGATTAATAATGAAACACACGCGAATCCATATTATAAAGTGTTAATTTTAAGTTTCACGGCGATTCAATAAAAATAAGTTAATAACAAGGTTATAATATAATTAGATCGTCCTATTTTGTGGTTTAAGACTGTTAGCGGAGATCAAGGCTTTTTGAGATGGTAATTTCCCAAACCTGTAACACGGGAGCTACTTCTTTTCATTGCAGGCAAAGAGTTAATCAAAATCGTATAGGGTCCTTCTTCAAAACAAGAAAATTTCACGCCTGTTATCGTACCTTTGAATTCTTTAAGATAATGCATGTCAAGGGTAATCATGTGAATTATTACAATTACAGTTTCTGAAAAAGTCAGTTTATTTAAAATTGTTAATTCAAACACCCTCGCTATATAACCGAAATATTCACCCGAGTGTCCTGAAATAAGATTACTGAATTAATGCGCTACATCGGTATTTCATACTATTTGCGAAAGTGTTATTTCTTGTTACCGATTGTTATTTTGATTATTCTGTCAACAAAGAACTGCAATGTTCTAGAGGATATTTGTTGGTTTCGGTAGAATATCGATTTTTGTTAACCAGTGATCATAGAAATGCATATTTTCACGAGTAGCGCAGCCACGAGTGAAAAAATATATTTTCTATGATAACGATGGAATAAAAAGTCGATATTCTACCGAAACCAACACATTTTATTTTTATTTTATGCTTTTTCCACAGTTTGTATCATGTTAATTGCTTTCTAAGTGGGCGTTATTGGAAAATATCGCGGGACTCATTGACAATTTTGAGTCCGGCATCAATTTGTCCAAAGAGGATATCACAAATACGTATAAAAGGAAATTCAGACATTGCTCTCGGCTGCGCTCGTTCGTGCTGGTCCAGTGTGCACATTGTCGCATGATTTCCGTTCCCGGTTTCTTGCTAATCTCTCAGACTTAACCGAGTTTCTCTTTAGACTCTTAAGTACTTCAAACAAGGCCTTTCGAAGTTCAGTGTTCTTTAACGCGTAGATCAATGGATTCCAGACGCACGCAGATTTGGCGAACAGTGGCGCGATGATGGCTACGGCAGGGGACAGTTGTTGTTCATTGTCCACATGATTATTATGATGTACGGCAGCCAGGCTGACAAGAATCCTGCTGAAAAAGATATAAACGATCATATTATAATTCTGTATAAATTATCATCATGTGCATCATGTCATCAGTGGTGTAATAGGCACAAGTCGATAGGATTTTTAAAGTATAAAATATTTATATTATTGCTCATAAACTATTTATTGCCGAAAACGCCACGGCACAAAGACAATCGCATCGTGAATATGTTTGTATGAGGAAAAAGCAATGCGTCGATACCAACACAACGATGTACACTATAGGTGAAAGAAATATGCCCATGTAACTATTGACCCGGCGCCTGAACGGTGTGCCCGATATATAGGCATCAACCATCGTGCACAGATTGGAGAAAATCCCCCAATATCGCGACGACTTTCAATGAAACTAACCCTATTTCTTAGCCATCGTGTCAGCACAGCACACATCCGATGTAATGACCTTGCCCATGCGGCACTCATTTGGTCAGGGAAAAGGTAAATTCTTATAGGCCAGCCAGGCATCTTTGTTAGAAAAAAACTTGACAATACTTTCAGAGCCGGATGAAATTTGATAACAGAGTGTGACTGCAGCATAAAAATACATACATCGGACGTTAGCCGGTGGCCTTACAGACATTCTGGGAACATTCTAGAAATATGCCGATGTCTGTTCGGGCGCCGGGACATGTGGTGGCACCTAGACGCCGACTAGTCGGAGTCAGGCCGACGACCAAAAGAAAGTTTGCAGTATATGGCAGTAAATTATCAGAAAACACATCGACTTTCATAAATCAAAAGAGAAATGAAGACTGAAGACACACTTATCACAATGAATTATAATAGTGAAAGCAAATATAGATGACATATGCCTATTATAATATTATACATATAATCATCTATAAAGTATATACTTTGGACGCCTTTCAATGTGGAGGCTAAATATAAATACGTTGACTTTCGTCTTATAGTGAATAATTTCACGACGTGTATTGCACATTTTTTTTTTGCTTTTGTATCTCTATAAAGTGGATAACGCCCGCGAACGGAAATAAACACACCTGCCTATACTGGGCAAAATTAGTCGGTTAATCAGTACTAAGTGCGCATACTTATGTCAGTAACTGACAACTGCCCTACTTGAATCAGAGGTAGGGGGCTAATGGCCGTAGAAAAAATTCATAACCAATTCCCACATAAGTGATGTGGCCGGGCTGGGATTCGAACTCCCGATCCCAGGATTAACAGTCCAGCTCTCTACCGACGGCGCTAAGGCTTCTGCGTATTAGTCTCTGTATGGCTACCAAAAACGAACCAAACAAAATTCTAAGAAAAGAAGCATGTTCATTGCATAGATACCTGTTTTAATGCATCCCCCCAAAAAGATAATAAGCATTTTTTAAGATAAAAGAAAACATTTTCAACTCTGCCTCTGTCCAACTTTTGATTCCGCCAGGATTTGAACCTGGATCTTTCACCGGAATAGTGAATATGTTTACCATTACACTATAGAAGTTGGGTTGTTGAACAGACAGACTTTGTTCATAAAATTCCTCTGCTTGTACAGCACAATAAAGCAAACAAAACATTGCTAAGAAATGAAATGTTGTTGTTTTTTTACAATAGTTATTGGAAATTTGTATCTTTCATTATAAAATAAAAGAAAACATGTTTAATTCTGTCTATGTCCAACTTTTGACTTCCACCAGGATTCGAACCTGGATCTTTCACTGAAATAGTGAATATGTTTACCATTACACTATGGAAGTTGGTTTGTTGAACAGGCAGACTTTATTGCTACAAAAGTTTTCCTCTGCTTCTACAAGGGCTTGGAACGTTCTGTTAAAAAAATGATGAAAAACACCACTTTTTTTACCAGGCAGCGTTAAAATTTTAATTTTTTTTCCTCCATCACCACTGTCACACATGAATTCCAACTGTCATAATCAATAGCACTTACAAATTAAAACTGTCACTATCAGCACAAAAATTAAAACTGTCACTTTCAGTTGCACATATAAATGAAAACTGTCACTATCAGTTGGCACACAGAACTGTCACTTATCAGTAGCACATACATATAAATGAAAACTGTCACTATCAGTAGCACATACATATAAATTCGAACTGTCACTATCAGTAGCACATACATGTAAATGAAAACTGTCACTATCAGTAGCACATACATGTAAATAAAAACTGTCACTATCAGTTGACACAAAAATTCGAACTGTCACTATCAGTAGCACATACATATAAATGAAAACTGTGACTATCAGTAGCACATACATGTAAATGAAAACTGTCACTATCAGTTGACACAAAAATTCGAACTGTCACTATCAGTAGCACATACATATAAATGAAAACTGTCACTATCAGTAACTCTCTGATATTTCTTCTTTCGGTAATGTTTTCCTCCCATAGCCCCCATCCATCAGCAAGTCCTTCCACTCCTTAAACGTACTTGCTGCTGTAGTGGAACAGTACCAATTGCCAAAGTACTGCTTAAGAGTGGCATTGGCACGTTCCTGGCCACATTTCTTACAAATAATTGTGGTGGTCTTTTTCGTGTACTTCCTACTGTGTACACCCAACTGCTCCAATTTTAACTTTTGTTTCCTATACTGTTCGGTGGTATAGGGCACATCACTGACAGAGTAGGAAGGTACACTGGCACTAATAATAATGTATGGTTGGGGCTGTGGGAGGATCTCCAACATTGGTTTGTTATTTGGAGTACTTGCAGCAGGAACAGTGGATAGCAGGAACAACCTAGCCATAGGAACAGGCTGGTCCAAATGGTGGCGCTGCTTGATCCTAGCTGTTCCTGCTGTATTGGCTGGACAGTGAAAGACATGGGCGTCTGTTTGCCCAGAAGGCAGCTGCTTGGGTCTCGCTAGTGGCGGAGGAAGACTCTCGGATGCTGTCTGCGGAGGCTGTTCGAAACGAACACCTTGGTTTAGAACCAGCCTATCCAGAGCCTTTCCTCGCTTACTCTGCTTGGAATTTACAGAAAAGTCATGTATTTATTAATAGAACCAAAAAATGGTAAGATGAAAAAGTTACTATTCTATTTGCAAAAGTTTCCATATTTATTCATGCCGATTATTTCTTCATAACAGTCTTAGAAATTAACGGTTGTCCGGGAAAACCAAAATAATGATTGGACAACCAGTATTAGATATTTTAGTTGCCCAATGGACAACCAATAATTGGAATGATGAATTAGGTTGTTTTTTTTTAAACTGAAAAAAAACAGACTTGGAATTTTGAGTGCAAAATATATTTTAACACCGGCAGTAAAAAACTTAAAATTGTACTCTTCCCATGAATAAATTGTGTTGATAAGATTAAAAAATATTACTTTATCATTATTGTGAAATATGAACAAGATTCATGCAAAAACAAACAAAACAACAGCACACATTTAATGTTTGGACAACCAAACCTGACTTGGACGCACCCATTTCCAAGCTGACAGTGGCAGCACCTACAAATTCATGATATAAAATTAATGACTGCTGACAGTGGGAGCACCTACAAATTCATGATATAAAATTAATGACTATCAAGGGAAGCAATTACACGCCCTATTACTGTTATACAGCATTTTGTGTGATTCAAGTACGATTATGTAAAACAGTTGTCAAATTTCTTATGAAATAAATCATGAAGGAACTTAATGTTCAACTTCTTAAAGTGTTACTTAAATAGAAAGTTTTATTAATAATGACCAAAAATATTTTAGAAAATAACATGATTAATGCACATCCACGAATATCACACTTCGAATGATTATACATCATGTACTCTTAACTTTTTGTACCCATATAACATATACACAATTGTACGAATTACTGCAAGCATTACATTTTAACTCGGACAATAACTTTTGTGAATTTCTACATGACGTTGCTTTTATATAGTAAATAATATGTAAACCACACAATAGTGAAGATACAAAACAAGCAAAATATGCCATCTTAAACCAACTTTTGTTAGTAGAAACTGGAACTGGTATTCAGTATTTGTCTCTGCGACAGTACATAAACAGTCTGAACAAATTAAAACAACACCAAAATACCTTGTTCATGAGTTTGTCTGTCAGTAAGCTGACAATAGGAGCACCTACAAATTCATGATATAACATTAATAACTATCAACTGAAGCACTTAATGGACCCATTATTGTTTCATAGCATTTTATGGGATTCAGATTTCTTTCTGTAAAACAGTGTAAAATGTCTTTCAATGTACATCTCGGTAACCCTTAACATTCTTAGTCTGACGTGTAAACGTACACTGAACTGTACTGGTTACAGACTAAGGTCAAACAAATTTAAATGTTACACTCAAAAAATATTATTGGTGTATTAATTGAAGGAGTTGCTCTCATTCGTAAATTATGTAAACCACACGACACAATACAAGCAAAATATTCCATGATAATCTTAAACCAACTTTTGCTAATTGTCACAGGGACCAGTCATACAGTGTACAGTATCAGGGTGGCCACTAAAATTCAGAAGTAAAATTCCCTGAAGTTTCCCTGACTGGAATGACTTTCCCGGACATTTATTGTCAAATTACGGGCAAAATTTGTGTGCAAAAGTGATATCGTACATAAATATATGACCACTGTTCTCCATTTATAGCATTTTTACTATTATTAACTACTTATTCTAAACAAATATGATAATTTTATTGCTTCATTGTCAAATTATTATAAATTCTAGATTTCAATTTTTCATTTTGGATTTGTTCTAACACTTTTGGTCAAATTCTCTGAATTTTTCCAAATTTTAGCTACATTTCCAATTCCCTGATATTTCCCTGCGGGGAATTTTTTTCACTTTTTCCCTGCTTTCCAGTCTGTGGCCACCCAGAGTATTTGTCTCTGCAATAGAAGACAAACAGCCCGAACTAATTTATATCACATAAAATACCTTGTTCATGAGTTTGTCTGTCAGTCTGTGACTGTGGAACTAGTGGTGTGGAAGCTGACTTCGACGCACCTGTTTCCAAGCTGCCAGTAGGAGCACCTACAAATTAATTTAATTTAATAATATACAACTGTCAAATGAAACGTGTCCAATTGTTGTTTGACAGCATTTTGACAAGTACAATTTCTATTAAATACATCATGGTTGAAGTTTATACAAGAAATAATTGATGGGTTAGCGTTGGTTATTGCTGTAATAACCAACGGTTTGGAGTTCTGATGCGTAGGAATTAAACCATGAGGGCGATACCCAGAAGGGTTTGATAACAAGCATCGCGAGTTTAAGCCTGTGCATTTTACTGAAAAAAATGTTCGATTTTCCGGAACTATTTTCAAAACATTAGGCTCCACCCATAACTTGTTGCAGAATAACCCATTGTTATTTTCCTACATTATCTATGTAAAACTAGCAGCCTGTCGTCATAGTAATTATTTTAAAAGAATCAAAACCAATGAAGCACAATCTTGGGTCCAGACTACATATCCTTCAAGATTGCATACTTTCTTAAAAAGCAATTGAGTGAACATGCAGAGTGTAAATACAATAACCTGTGTATACAAATAAGAACACCAGTTACCACACACTGAAATCCACACCACACATAAAAATGTTAATTTTAAGCAGTATAAAAGACACACACCAATATCTTGTCTATATGATTAGGACTAGGTAGAAACAAGAGTAAAATGTGTTCTGAAGTGCTACAGTTAAATAGCTGACAAAGAAAAGAGACTACTAGCAAACTAAAAAAAAGAAAGCTATTTTTATTAAGTAGAAGAAATTGTTGTACAATGCATATACAACCAAAAATTCATTCGCGAATTTACCACAATAAAGTCTTTAAAGTAAATAACTATATTTCATAATTTGAGCATTCAAAACAAACATAAAATGTCAGAAAGATTCCAGTTAATGTTTGCCAGCATATTTTAATGATGACAACGTAAAGGAAAGATCACTTAAGCAGGGTTGTACAATACGTTTCACAACAAATTTACACAGTAAGGCTTAATATACTAGCTAGTTTGACGAAAAGCTACAATTCACCTATACACTTACCACAAATACTTACTTCATCATGTTGATATTTTAAACAAAACCCAAGTTTCAAGATTAACATTAACACTGTACTCTTGTATGCTTGTTTTATTTCTGAAGTACATATATACAGTCTTCGACATAACGCACTTGGCTGAAACCTGGGACGCTTTTACATGCATCTAGGAAAGGTAAAATTATGACAGGTCAGTCCAAAAGTGCAAGTACTAAAAAAATAACAAAGTCCTGCCAAAGAATTATTGTTAAGACTGAGTGCATGGTACTAGTACTAGGTCATTTCAGATATATACAGCAATAAAAGCTGGCAAGATCCCATAAAACAAGAGCTGTCTACAGACAGCGCGCTCGACTATTCAACCGCTTTGTCAGAGTTATGGACCTTTATCACTACAAAAATGGGGCATAATTTTGCAAAAATGCGGGTAACAGATATGTACCTTGGCCAGTGACCTTATATAATAACTTTGAAAACAGACATGTGTAAAGTTTCGATTAAATATCTGTGGTAGTTACAGAGATATGGACTTGTTGCATGCAAACCTTAACCAGAGCAATACGCCGATGCCGACAAAAGGTTGAGTAGTATAGCAAGATCTATTCTGTGAGTAATCAAGCTAAAAATCAGCATTCTTTGCTGTTTTTTTCTTATAACAATGCTTAATACATTTTCAATATCTATTTTTAATGGCTACTATACTTTTTACATGATATATGTGTAATAATAGATTTAAGCACCTCATTTGAATAACTATCCAGAACTCCAAAAACATATGGTATATAAATACAAAACCATACCTGTTGTCTCACTCTCAATTGCTTGTGCCGCCGTCAGCAGTTCTTGGTCAGTCATCTCCATGCCAGACAGGAATGTAGCAATCGTCTCGCCTATTAGCGCAATTGAACAACTTTTTCATACAATATCTTTACCAGTAGGTCAAATAGTAGCTTCTAATGGGGATACTGAAAGGCACTTTTAATAATGGAAATTTCTTAAATTTCAAAGCTCTTTCAGTACATTGTTAACATAGTGCTCCTGATAACAGAGCTTAAAAAGTTAACACAGCAACCCGACACTAACTTTTGTGCACAAACATATTACAAAGTGATAACAAACTAGTTTGTGGTTTTCACAACAAAACATAAGGATTTGATAGATACTTCTGATTACCAGCAATTATTAGACACATATTTAAATAGCGTACTGGTGAAGTACCTAAATCCGGACAATTTTGCTGGTTTTTGGACAATTTCTCTGGATAATTGCATCAAGCGAAAATTGCAAACTGTTATCTAAAAGTCACTGAATGATGTGCTGGTCTGAAACACATCTGGAAATACAGCTAGAAAGTACCTAAATCCGGACACTTGAAAATTATGTTTTATTAAAACAAACAGAATAAAAATAAACATTCAACTACAACTTGTTGGTCAGTAATCATGTTCTTCTTCTTTGTTTGCCTTGTTAGGGTGTTTATTTTCAAATTTGTCTCTGTGAAGCTTTATTTATCGGATATACTCATTTTATTTCAATCCCCCATGTGCAACTGTTTTCATTAAAAAGGAAGAAAACAACAATAATACGTTAATAAATTAATACTCAATTAATTCTGTGGAAACTTGACATATGTTGATGAGACAGGTGTGTGCATCAATTGATACCATAGAATTATGGGTCTTGATCGTACAAACACGTTTTTTCTGAGGTGTCCGGATTTACGTACAGCCCGGATTTAGGTACTTCACCAGTACTAAATGTCTGTTGCTCAGTAGGTAGCAATAAAATAATTACCTTTTGGCCATGACTGCCTCTTCTGTTTTATAATTTCATGTCCCTCATCAAACATCAGCATGTACCTCTTCAAAGCCATCTTGTCGACCCACTGGCACGGCACTGGTGACTTTGGGATGACTCTTCTCTTTCGGTGGCTGCCACAATGAACCCAGCATAACCCGGAGCGTTCTCTAGCAGCCACTTGAATGTCATTCCCCTGCAAAGCCACAAAGAAACCTTTGGCATGACTATCGACATAACAGCATGATTTTCAACGCTTTCTACACTTAATTCCATATATGCCATTTTGAATTTTCGCAGCAGGTTTGTTCACTTCCGGTGTTGGAGCTTAATTACCAAAAAGATGAGTCTATCAAATGTAAGAGGCAGATTAACTTGTCTTCATAAAAGGGATAACATTTCCTTATCTGTTTCCACTGATAATTCTGAATGTCAGATGTAATTCTTTGACAGATTTTGCAAAAACAACCCAACACTGGAATCCTGTTGTCATTTTCGATACTTTTTGATATTTAGCTACAAGCCAATCTAAGGTTACAGTACACCATTTTTTAATTGTTGCTAATTTCATTTGTCATGTTTGCTAAATTTGTCAATTAAATGAATGTGTCTTTTCAACTTTTTTAGATTAACCAAACTTCAAATAGCCAAACAGTATCCTTCAAAAAAAGGGAATTATGTTGTATAATGTAAAAAAAGAATTTATAAATGAACATTTTAAATATCTGTCTCTGTGGTTTATTAACTATAAGATGGAGATTAAATAAATTACAATGGAACTGTTCATTAATACCTATATTGTCCAAACTGCATTGCGAAACACCCAAGCAAGGGCCTGGGGTTTCCACCATCACCACCTTTCTGCTCGCACAACTTCAATGCCTACGCTCTAACAGTGTGTCTGTGCTGGAGACCACTGCTTTTTTCGGTTTTCTTTATTCAAATAGTTGGCCTCAACCGAGTCAGACATGTGCAGTTTCCCATCACAGGTCTTCCGGAAAAATAGCTCCATCATGAATCTGACAAAAATATTACCACATTCAAACTGCATGTTCAATGTAATTCAGCACCATCAAAGCATTATCATAGTGTGGTATAATAATTGAGACGTGCAACGCAGTCTTCACTAATAAATTTGAAAATCATTGGACCGTTGGCCCACCAAGCCAGCTAAATACTGGACCGGACTTCAATTACGTGGAACATAGCTCTTTTTACTAATAACCATTTAGGACCTTAAACAGATGGACCGCCGGTCCAGTAAGCTTACACAAGTTAAAAATTTTGATGGACCAAGCAAAAATTTGGTGGCCTTCACTGGTTTATTGTGAAGACTGCAATGTAATTAGTGCTTCTTTTTATGGAGGGCTAAATTCGCAGCAAACATTAAGCATATTGTTTGCCCAGGGCTTACAAGTGTACTGTAGCTAGTCTATGTACATATAACCTTTTTGTGCATGAAGCATGCCAAAATTGTTTTAATCAACATTGCAAAATAACAGAAATAAGTCATAAATATATGAAGTCGTACATTTTATTAACAGCATATTCAAACAAGAAGTAAGATGTTTCACTTACACTCGAAGATTTGTTATGAATTTTTACATACAAAATTATTTCAAATTTAAGTATTTCTGCGATCTAAACGTACAATATATATGTCACATTGTATATGTCTGAGGAACTAAACGGACCATTTCAGTGCGATATATGGAAACATACCATTTATGAATATGCATCAATAGTCATGTTTAAATATATACAAATCCTACAATATAAATCGACAAACAAAACAGCGAAAAACATTTCAGTAATGGACGATGTACGATTGGGAACAAACGTTTCTTGACGTCTGCAGAACCATACTACTTACCATAAATCATCAATACGCATTAATAATTATTTTGCAAAATATCTTATGATGCCATTAATCGGCAAATAAAACAGCGATCACGGTTCCAGTACTGGACGCCGCCATGTTGTGCACTCAGTAACTTATACATATCAATTGACGTTTGGCTGAGAAATATTTAGAAAGTTTGCTTTACTAATTAGATAGGAATTTATCTTTGACCCAACGAGATTTATCGGTATAAAAATACAACAGGTAAGTTTTCGCAAATGCCAGTAAAATACGGTTTAACCAATAAATATTTCCTTATCATTCAAAACAGCTCACCAAAATGGTGACCTTACGTTTTGCATGTTCTATTTATTTTACACATATTTTAGCTACATAACAATGTTGTTATTATGTTCATGTTGATGCTGTTTATAAAAAATACTCAGTCATGCTTTTTAACCATGCGTGCTATAATACATTCATTTTCCACTTATCTTATAATCTTGCAGGGTCGTTACTTTTTAAAGTGAATCCGATTTCTCGGGTGTGCTAAATATATCGTGTATATATTAGTCTTTATGCCTGCATGCAATGACCATTAATACTTACTGATCATGAGGAAAGCGGACGATGCCACTCGGTTTTCGAGCAACCGAGTTGATGACAACTGCACGAAGCTGCTGTTCACCTTGTGCTGCCTTATCTGTAATAAACATGTATATACATTTCTATACAAATTAAAGACATGCTGTTTGTATTCAAAGTATCGATCAGATTTGATCATTGCGCAACTTTAAGATTTGACTATTAACAGTGTGTGCCTAACAAAGGGTATTGTTTGTTGTTGTTTTTTCATTGTTCGTTTCCTGTTGATTTTAGTTGAAGTTGGTCTTGATTGGTTTTTCTCACCAATAGGCGTGATGGTCAACTGCAAGAAACTCCACTTCGTACACTAGAATACATTATATTATCGCATGGACATTACATACTTTACCAGTAAAACCAGTGCTTTTTTACAACAAAGACATATATAAGTGTGTACGTATGAATATTTTTTATATCAATGACAAGATGTAGTAATGGCTTAGTACCACAAAAATAACGAAGGAAACACTAGAATGTTGAATACAAAACAATTTTGTCGACGTTTGCATTGTTTATTTGTGTGTAGCCTAAATGAATTGTTAGCTCATTAGCTCAGCATATACATGTATATACGTATATAGGTATCGTTTACAGTAAACGTATTGAGAATAAATTAATATTTTGGGAAGAGAAAAAATCTAATTAAAGAACATCATAGTACGGCTATATCATCGCTGGACAAATCTCTCAGGAGTAATAAGCGAAAATGTCTGCAAAAATACAAGACCATAATAAGTGTCATTTTTCAGTTCAGTAAGCCAACTGGATTGGGAGGCAATGTTCGCTAATCTTTACTTAGGGAAGTACTTCTTTTCTTCGCAGGCAAATTGTCAATAAATCAAAACAACGAAGGATCCCGCTTCTAAACAGCAAACGCTCATGCGTGTTTTCTTACCATTTCATTATTTAAGATGATGCCTTTCACGTGTTTTTTAATGATTATTTATAACAATTACAAGTGCCATGATTTGTGTGATCATATTTTTCGATATTTTTTTTTCCAGAAACACAGAGCTGCATGTATGTTCTATCGCCATATGATGTTGTTATTTGTGGGTGTGTCGGTGTGGACAAGTTGTTTTTATTTGGATGCTTCTAATAAAGGTGTCAAATCTTGTTTTACTCGTTCAGATTATATTATCGCCTTCAAATTGTCAGACGCTTTGGCTCTTTGGTATTCTTCAAGTAAATGCACAACATTCCGGTAATAGAACAAAATGTGGAGAACATAGTGTATGTAAGTTCTTGAAATATTGTTACATCTATTAACATTACGCTAAACAGTAGACGAAATACATTTTTATTAAGGATAAGACGTTTATCTTAAGGAATATTCCAATATAGCTTGCGAATATCACTGTTCCAGGAACACAAAATATCATGGCGAAAATTGCGTAGTTATAGGATCGAACTGAGAGCTCCACGTTCCTCCAGTCCGGTGCGCATGTCAGCCGGTTGGGCTCCACCACAAAGTTCCCTGAATATTTTATATGTAACAATGAAGGAATTTATTTGCGCATGCGTAACCTTTAAGAACTTTCGGTTAGATTTGTCGTCTGCAAACATTTTGAAAATTGATGCCTACAAACGCACTGTAATGAAGAGAATCACTGCCAGATGCCAACTTGACCCCATTAAAGGCTGTATTTTATGGGATGGTTGCTCTAGTGGACATGAGAGGAGTAGATATGGCAAAGTTAAAGCAAAATGTCCACCAGAGTCACTATCCAAGACCCATTGTGTTCACCGTGTTGTTTTTCAGGTTCATTTTGACAATTATTTGCACGAGTCTCAACAATTATCTCATTTATGTCATAATACTTTGTGTTGCAATCCTTATCATTTAGTTTTAGAACCTGTAACAGTTAATAATGCCTGCAAAGTTTGTGTCCGCACTGGCCGATGCATTGGCCATGATGACCACCCGACCTGCCTTCTTTGAATCATAGCAATTTTCCTAATTTGCGAAGTTAACAGATCCTACAAAGTTCATATTTTATTTTGTAATTGTACTAAAATCAGGCATTCAGCTGAAATGTATGCATAAAACACAGCAAATGAAGGCAAATCTATACGTATATACAAGTACAAGGCTCGTGGTCCAGGTTTTCTAAGCCTCGCTAAATAAACTTATCGTTATTCAACACAAATCTAGTATTCTCAATTTATACATAACTGTGGTCTCGTAAATGTCTAGAACTTCTGACGACGTGTACCATGTCAGTGAGACCCTTAGAATAATGCAAATGTTCATGTAATTTATACCGTCTCTGGCGTGTCGCGTACCTAGTAGTTTTGCGTTTTTCAATTACCCATTTATTCGGCCTTTGGGTTCTTTGATCGGTCTTCCGTATTTGACTTATGACCGTGGAACCTTTTGAAAGGGTGGCCCCGATAGACTTGGTTTTAATCAATACCGACACTGCGTAACCATTGTTTAGTTTATGAACCTGGCCGTGAATCCTACCGGCAAAGTTCCTAGGGTTAGTTATCATTTTGGGGTTAACTGTCTGGTAAGATCGATTCACGGCCTCACACTTTTGTGCAGTGGTTAAAAATTTGGTTTGATCAAGTCCTGAGGGAGACAGCATAATGGCCATGCATTTTAAAAGTAATGCCTTATCAATCTCTGTCATTCTTAGTTTAGCATTCATTGGCATGAAGTTTTTAGCCTGTCGGTAGTTACCACAATAAACTAAACTAGATGCTTTGCAGGGCTCGCCGCAATACCCACCAAAGCAAGAAACAATTGCATCGGCTACCTTGGGCATACATTGTTTTATTTTGTTTAGGTCACCATTGTAAACCTTGTGGGCTGTCTTTAACTCTGCCACACACCGTTGTTTTATTGAAAGAGCAAAGCGATTCTTAATGTTTGTGTTTGAAGACCCTTGGAACATATTTGAACTGAAGTTGGCTTTGTAAACAGCACGCTTCAATGAATTTCCTAAGTGCCTTATGTCTTTAAAGTGTTCAACTTTATGTTCATTCCCTTCGCTCACACCAGCATGACTCCTAGAGTAACCATCACCAGTATAACCAGCTATTTGAACATCATTTGATATGTTGCGGGACACAATTTCAGACCATTTACCTTCGTTACCTATTGGATCTGATTCGGATACATTTGCGGAGCAATGGCCCCTATGGTTTGGACAAACAACATTGTTCGACTTATTTCGCAAGCGAGCTCCAATCATACACAGTTTATTAGCAATGTGTACCCCTACTATTTTCTTGTCTTTAGTGTTATTTTCACAAAACGTGGTTGTCGCGATAGACCCCGCCTGAAATGTGGTCGAGTCGGAATTGAACATGGGGTTATTGTAGCACGAGTCGCCCTCCACATTTACAGTTTTGGCATTTGTTTTGACCTATTAGGGCATTTTCCTTCACAAGGGACACTCTTTGCTCATGCATGTCCTGAACATTGACACTTTCTACCTTTTCATTAACTTTGTTACTTAACCTTTGCATGGAGGACTGGGTGGGGGGCTATTGTTTTATCTCAATTTTCACCATACATTGTTGGAAAGATAAGGCCATAACCTTTTGAAAAAACAGCATGTCAAAAATTTATATACGTTGTAACTCAAAATATTTACCTTAGAATAAACACACCGGTTTTGACAGGCATGCGGTCTGCCATTTTGTGCATGAATACATGGGCCAAAAGTTATGAAGCTGGGAACCATTTAAGATAAAGTAATCCCTAAAACTGTCTTTTTTTCTTATTTCTTACATATATACCTTTAAATTGATACCAAAACATATCATTTAAACTGTATTTTAAAAATCATATGCATTATACACTGAACCCTATGTGTTTATTATCTAACTAATGTAACCCTGAGGATGTGACTTCCGTTTTGGTGTAATTTGACCTCTATGAATTTATGGTTATTAAAATACCTGCGGCCAACAATGTCCTCCACCTGTAGATATTTAGAGAAAAGGTTAACTTCACTGCAAACGTTGTCAAATCCCGTGTTAGAAGCTTCACCAATGGAATGTTTTCCCGTTGATTGATAAGTGTTAATAAAATACTAAAAATTAAAAGACTCTAGAAGTGAAATACTGATTAGTTAAGTTACAAACGTTGCATTGTTCTGAACTTATGTTTTAAAAGTATCAATTTTTATAACGTCCGTTTGAAAAATGGGACGTATAAAGGCAATTCCCCTGGGGGCGGTAGGATGCCAGAAAAATGTTTCTCCGCAGCATATCTTGGTCTAGCATATTTTAAAGAACTTTGCAGAAGTGACAAACATGGTGAGACGGAGTGTCGCGCGCAAGAACCAGGTCCCTAGCTCCAAGGTCAATGTCACGATTCAAGGTCAAATATAAGGGAACTATCCATAACACTTTGTCTGGAGTATACTTTGTCCAGCATGGATGGATTTTCAAATAACTTGGCAGAAGTGATAAGCATGGTGAGACGGCGTGTTTCGAGCAAGAACCAGGTCCGTAGGTCTAAGGTCAATGTCACCAACATAAATGGATTTTCAAATATTTTGGCTAAAGTGAGACGGAATGCCAGGCGCTATAACCCTTGGTCCAATGTCAAGGTCACAATTCGAGGTCAAATATAACAAATCAATCCTTAACACTTTGTCCGGAGCATATCTTTGTCCACCATAGATGGATTTTTAAATAACTTGGCAGAATAGATAAATATGGTAAGACGGCCTGTCGCGTGCAAGAACCAGGTTCATGGGTCCAAGGTCAATGTCACAATTCAAGGTCATATATTTGTCCACAGCATATTTTGGTCATCCATTGGCACAAATTATCACCATCATAAGGTGGTATGACACGTACAAGCACCAGGTCCCTATGTGCACGGTCAAGGTCAAATTTAAAGTCAAAGGTCAAATATTTGATCGGAGTATAATGTTGTAATAAATACAGGGATTTTCAAATAAGTTTGAAGGAATGATCGCCATCATGAGATGAGGAACTGAAGTTTACAAGAACAATTGCGCATAATTACCCTAGTTGTATTATCACCGGTCCCCCCCCCCCCCCGCCTTGTCCTTGATTATAGTTTTGTCTTGATGTTAGAATTAAGAATATATATGGAACAGATTTGATACCTCAACTCACCTCACAGAGAGAGGCTATGGAGATGAATTACAGGTACAAATACCATGACTCTACTTTATTAGTTTTTGAATTATTTCTATTAGTCATTGAATCTTTCCCCCTAAAAAGCTCATTTGACGGGCGCATCTTTGTGACAATGGCACTCTTGTTATTAATGATTTGTTAAAGTTATATGGGAGGTTATGTCTTTTTAAGAGTGGGTTTGTCTGTTTGTTTGTTACATATATAGTTATCACCTTTAAGCAAGAGTTATACACGGATTTGAATAAACGTTTTCTGGGAAGGTTGGAAATGGGCTAATGAACAAATCATTTAATTTTGGTAGTGACCCGGGTTGCCGTCTGGATCCATGACTTTTTTTTTAACGATTCTTCATTATTGAGAGATATGTGAAATTGGCTGCTTTCGCAGAGGTTAGAGCTTTCCGAGTGCTTTCTAATTTTCTTCTGTTGCTTCATGGCTTATGTTTTAGGTATCATTTTGGTAAATATATGTCACAAGGGCAGCAGCAAAGAACGCAGTGCTGTGTCATCAGAAATCTACATCCTTGCATATTAGCCATGTCTTCATGTTAGCAATCTACATCCTCGCATATAAGCCATGTCATCGTGTTAGAAATCTACATCCTCGCATATTAATCATGTCATCGTGTTAGAAATCTACATCCTCGCATATTAACCATGTCATCATGTAAGAAATCTACATCCTCGCATATTAACCATATCATCATGTTAGCAACATACAACCTCGCATATTAACCATGTCACCATGTTAGCAATGTAAATCCTCGCATATTAGCCATTTCATCATGTTAGCAATCTACATCCTCGCATTTTAGCCATGTCATTTGCAGCAGTTGCTGTTGGTTAAAATATAAGAAGACTTGTTTATGTTTCAAGTGTCTTGTCTTATTAAACGTTGAACCAAAATAATGACATGTATATAGCATCTCCCATCTGTTCTGTCATTAACTCATCCCCATCCCTTCTCCCACCCACTTACACCCCTCACTCATCCCCAATATCTGCTCTTGTTCACTCATCCTCACCCTTCTCTCAGTCACTAATCCACCACCCCTTCTTTCATTAACTCATCCCCCATCCTTGATCTACTCCCCCGTCACTCACTCATCCCCCACCCCATTACACTCTCACTTAACCCCCACCCTATTTTTTCATTCAATCATCCCAAATCCATTGTCTTACTCAGTTATCCCCCATCACTTCTCTTACTCACTCATCCCCGTCACTTCTCTAATTCAGTCATTCTAGATCCCATGTTTCACTCAGTAATCCCCATCCCTTCTCTCACCCACTCATCCCCATCACTTTTCGTATTCACTTATCCTCCATCACTTCTCTTGCTAACTCATCATCCACCCCTTCTCTCACTCACTTATCCCCCATCCCTTATCTCACTCACTCATCCCTTGCCTCTTCTGTCACTCACTTAACCCCTTTCCTTCTATCACTTACGCATTCCCCATCCCATCTCTCACTTACTCATTCGTCATCTTTTATCGCACTCACTCTTCCTCCACCCCTTCTCTCACTCACTTCTCCCCCCCCCCCCCCCAATCCCATCGCTTGCTCATGTTTCAGTCCCTTTTCTCAGACTCAGTCATTGATTTCCCAATCCCTGCTCTCACTCACTAATCCAATCCATCATTCACTTATCCCCATATCTTCTCTGTTTCACTCATACCTCATCCATTTTCTCACTAATTCAGCCACTATTGCTTTTCTCAGTCATCCACCATTCCTTCTCTCATTCAGGCATCCCCACCCTTTCTTTCATTTATTCATAAATGACATTAAATAATGAATATTCCAAACAGTAAACATAAACTATAAAAAAAAACACCATTAATAACTGCCCAATAAATGGCCGCCTAAATTCCCAGTCACAAACCCAGCCTGTATAATTTGTGACTTATGTTTAACCACTAGTTCATCAATTATGAATAATTATTTGTACTAATACTTATTTTTTTAGCATTTTGATGTTTCAAAGGATTGTTCACAAATCAAAACCTTGAAACCGACCATCAACACTCAACAATCAAACAACCAAATAAACAACCGAAACATCAACAAAACAACCTTACTGTACAAACTAACATTTAACCACACTAACGGAAAACCTAACCCCAACTAACCAATAAAGTAACAAATAATTATTATTAAAATTGACAAACTTTGTTGAGTTTGTTAGCCATGTATAGGTTGGTTCATTCTTGGTTGTTTGTTTGTTTCCCATATAGTATTTTTGATAGTGTGAATATTCATTATTATTTTTTGTTATCAACTTGCATATACAAATAAGTATATTCAAAAATAGAACTTTATAACTCGTAAGCCTGAATAAAAATACACATGGACTATAATAAGAAGTCATTTTGCAATATATAGTGAAGTAAGAATTTTATAAAATTCCCTTTCAATGTGTTTGTGATGAATAACACGACCGGCGCAACATCAAAGTGTAACAGTTTGACGTCACCAGCTTACATTGCGCAACGTCCTTTCACTGCAGTCGCTTTAATTAGCAGCCCAATTTCAAACAGCTGTGGGTCGTGAAAAAAACGTGCTGCACGCCGTCCACGTGGTGGGTGTTCACAGTCACTGTAAGTGACAGATCAATACTAACCTATATGAAAACAACGTTATCGATACCTCGTAACTGCTTTCGCGTTTTAAAGGTAAAATAAATGGTGTCTACAAAAGAGCTAGACTGAGTAAAAATATGACACATACAATTTTCACATCATTCGCGCTTTTATAGACACCTAATTGTTTTGCGCTACAAAACATTTATACAAAAGTAAAGATTTCACAGTTCTTTGGGCTATACAATTTTTATATCACGGTCAATACGTCCACGCTTTGCATGCTTATGACGTGACGTTGTGATTATCAGCATAATTTTCGCGGGCTTTTTTTTTTTACCTAACCACGGGTTTTATATGAACAATATATGCATTCAAAATATAAATAGAATATGTGTGTATGTCTCATGAACAGTACAATTTGGATAGGCCTTTCGGATTTGCATTGTCACATCGTAGTTTGATATTGATTAAATGTATTGTATATTTTATGTTATGGATGTTAACAAAAATGTTAAGGTGAGAAAATTAGGTTTGCTGTTTGAGATCGCAAAAATAGTGTATACATTCATACTATAGACTATACATACATAAATGAATTTTCGGTCCGGCAAGTTTAGACAGGTTGTCGGACCGAATGTCTGACACTTTTTTTGAGCTTTCGGGAAGTCTGTACCTATAGCTAATATAGCAATAGGAAAAAATTTCTAGAAAAATGCGCACATTACACTCTATGAACAGCGCAACGAACGCGTAACAGGCATGCAATTGCACGGTGGTGCGATGGTACGATGACGATGGTACGATGACACGATGGTACGATTACAATGGTGTGATGACACGATGGTACGATGAAGATGGTACGATGGTACGATTACAAACGAATACAATGGTACGATGACACGATGGTACGATGACGATGGTACGATGACACGATGGTATGATGACGATGGTACGATAGTACGGTTACAATGGTACGATGAGTCATGACGATGGTACGATGACACTACAGTAGAATGACGATAGAACGATGTAACGATGACGATGGCACAATCACCATCGTGCCTTCGTACATTCGTGTATCACTATCGTACTATCGTCGTCGAACCATCGTTTCATCGACATCGTACCATCGTGCCATCGTTGTTTGGATATCTATTCAAAATCGGGATGGCCGAACGGAACACCGTAGTATTTTCAATACGTACGTTCACACTGAGAGATAAAAACAAGAACGACAATTTGATGCAAAGCAGACTACTGTCTCAACACTGTAAGTACATGTTCTATTTCGAATAGTTTTATGTCTTCTTTAAAGCTTTTTTCTGGTACATCTATGCGTTTTTAACAGCCCTGTTTAAGTCATTATCAATGGGGCATAAATATGAATGTAATTGTAAACTGATTGTCTGTCAAAATCTAATTTCTACTTTCGATTTCGAATAGTACATGAAATATTACAAATCGGAAATAAATAATTCCTTAAATTGATTTTATGTGCTTTGTCTCCGTTATTGAACTAATGCGAGTTAACAAATTTTGTTACTGTATTGATTTTTATGTTGGTTTGTATAGTTAGCAACAAGCCTGGGCTTACTAATCAGAACTGTATTAAATTGCGTGCCAGTCTGGACTAACGACTGCATGCCAAATGGGCTGAACGTAGTTTATCGTCACTCAGTACTTTTGCAAAATGTCCAGATTTGTGTCTTGTGGTAACTGTAGGTGTAAACAGTGTTTAAATGAAATTTATGCTGTAGCAACGTGTTTTGCGTTTAATAAAACGGGATTTTAGCGGTTTCTCCTATAAATCCATTAGTATTATTTCAATAACTTTATCCACTACAGACACGAAATATCCGTAAATATTTTTAATATATGCATTTTTAAGATGTATGTATATTACTTTCAAAAAAAAAAAGAACACTGAACTGTGCAAACACTCAATTCAGCCCATTTGGCCTTCCATTTCACACCCCACAATAGCCAGTATTTTCTTGCATTGTTAATTTGTTTAATTTGCCTGACAAATTCATACAGCAATATATATGTTAAAGTAAATTATTTAGGTTATACATATATCACTGGTGAAAACATCGCGCGTTATGATCGGGTTATTCACGGCACAGATATTAATAATGATAATGTGTGTTTTCAAAGGAGTAAAATGAATACAGCCCCTGGAGAATATGAGTTTACTGTTTTATTAACTCCACCATACACATTAACTGTAATGTAGACATTTTCTTTTCCGCTATATTCGCTTTTTACGGCGCCCTATGATGCTCGGGCATCAATGTTTTTCTTGTAAATGTAAATTAAAATGGGACCAACAACATGCGTATTGTAAAACAATTCTAGTTATCTCCCGTCTTCAAAATATTGGACCTAGTATTGAATGTGTTTATTACTTATTATCAACCAGGAATAATAACATACTTTCAGAAGATATAAATACCATATATTATTACGCATCATACTTTTTTTTTACTGTATACATTTCCATATTTTGTCACTAGATCTAATACTCGGTTACAGCACTCCCAGCTTTGATAAAACTGTTTTCCATTCAACAATTTCTATTACACGTGGATCACTTGCGCAGTCAAAAATATTACATGTGCACTTTGTGTAGTCTGGATTGACGATGTTAAGGATAGGTAGCCCAGGCAATTACATTGAAAACGATTTGCAAATGTGGCATTGTGCGTAGAAATACGAACCAGGAGCACTGGTATTTGTGCGCAATATACATCTGTACTTGTTCTCAAACACAGTTTTCAAATAAGTTTTACATTTATCAATCAATTGCAACTTTATTTAGATTTACGTATAGCACATTCCTGGTCATTTTCAGATTGCAGATCCAGTGAATTATGGCAGCAAAGGCAGTAAAAGTACAAGACAAGAACAGAGACCTGTCTGTTGCCATACACAAAGGCCTAACTGAACTTTGGCTGGACGATGTGTGCACGGATTTTGAAATTGAAACTGACACCAAAACATTCCGCTGTCACAAAGTAGTTCTAGCTGCCGTATCGGACTACTTTCGCGCCATGTTTAGCTCAGGAATGACGGAAACGCTTGAGAATAGGGCAAAATTTCAAGACATTTCTGCCGAAACTTTCGAAACACTTTTCAAAATACTATACCCAAGGAAAAGCACGAAGAACATGGATGTCTTAGAAAATAAATCCGAGGAAGACGTTACGGAGCTTCTGAGCGTGGCCATTCGATTGCAAATGAACTTCCTACAAGATATATGCATTGGTTATTTTATGGCAACAATGTCTGTCAAAAACTGTGTTGAAAGATGGAAGGCTGGACAGTTAATTTTATGCGACACTGTTACTGAAATGGCGTGGGAATTCATTCTTGAGGATTTTGCAAACCTAGTTGGTGACCCCATTTTCTTGACATTAGAATTTGAAGATTTAAATAAGATCCTAAATGATGTGGATTTGTTTGTAAAAGAAGAGGCCATTGTTTGGTCGGCAATCAGAAAGTGGATTGCCTTCGACAAAGCCGTTCGTGAGAAGCATTTCTTGAATTTGTTCAAGAACTGTTGCCTTTCGGAGATCGACCAAGACTTTTTCCTTGAAAATATTGTATTTGATCAGCTAGTTAGAGGCAGCGACGACGCGTCATGTTTAGTAAAAGATGCTGTATTATTTGGTAAGCACTTAGGCAACCATGGTAACGTAGAATTAACATTTCGGCATTGCAACACAAAACAGCAGTCGTTGATTGCCTTATGCAAAGCAGATGCTGACTTTGATGATGTTGATAAGATTAAATATACTGGAAAGAAACAAAGTTCGACGAATGCTGTCACAGTGGACGTGCACAGATTGGATGTTCATACGCACTACTCGAAACGCTGGGAGTCCATTACAGGCATTGGTTCCAGTCTTGCTTGCTGCGTGCACGGTGATGCTCTGTATGTGGTAGGCGGACCTAATGGTACTTTGAAAAAACTGGGCGGACATTCCGTGGAATGGGAAACACTTGAGGCCATGGAAACGCCGCTTGAAGGTCACACCATGGCAGCGACTGATGGGTGTTTGTACGTTCTCGGTGGCAAACATGCATTTCAAGCTAATAATACCGTGTTTGCCTACCTATTAGACACCCACCAGTGGAGAGAAGAGGGCGAACTGCTCGCTCCAGTTGTCGGAGCTTCTTCAGTGGCTGTCAATGGTGTAATTTACGTCATTGGAGGCAAGCTGGGTCAAACTCCTGCAGACTGCATTCAGTCATATGATACCCGTGGTAATAATGGCAGTATTTTCTGTTCATTGCCGACCCCGTGTGAATTCTCTCGCGCAGTGTGCAGAGGTGAAGTATTATATATAGTGTCTTCAGCTGGCGAAGTCTTTAAGGTTTCTACGACGGCTGGAACATGCGAAACGGTAGCATCGATTGCCAGCTTCAGTCGCACGAACTTCGGAATCGATTTACGCGATGGCCAATTATACATCTTTGGTGGCCAAGAGATGGTTGTGGTACATGAGCCTGAAAAGGAGAAGTGCAAAGAAGTCGAACATGATAGTGGAGACGACGAAGAAGAGGAAGAGGGAGATGTTGTATTAAGAGTCAAAACGTCTTTAAAAGAGGAATTGCAGTTTCCTTCATTAGAAAACCAGCGAGTTCGTGAAGTCATTGTCGTGGACATTCAAACAGGGGAGATAACTGGTGGCAAGCCCCTTAATACAATTATGGAGGTGCTGGGTTGTGGACTTCTGGTTCATGACCGCATAAAGTGACGTGTTTTTTTTGATGTTGTTGTGTGTGCTTACATAGCAGTCAGTTGCAGATCGTTGTCGTTTAGTGCTTTATTCGGGACTTGTTTGCTGTGATTGTTATTTAATTGAAAGAAGTTAACACTTGTACCATTTAAATCTTATTGGAAGTCTACTAATAACATTGTTGAAATCATTTTCATTTTAACGCAATTCCTTAATTTAGTGTATATCCAATTGCTCGGTGAGCTATTATTTCGGGCTTCATTCAACCCTTACCAGTATGTGTATGTCTCGGACGATTTTGTAAATCACAACCAAACGTGCTTAGATTGTGTATGAATTTATGTTCTCAAATGGGCCAGATCAGTCGATTGACACTAGAGTGATTGATCCTTGTTTCTTGAAATGTCATGTTCTTCCATTAATGTGTAGTTGTGCAAGATAGATAGATACTTTTTTCATGTTTCACCCAA
The DNA here is from genome assembly GCA_027627225.1 of Congeria kusceri. NCBI lineage: Eukaryota > Metazoa > Mollusca > Bivalvia > Myida > Dreissenidae > Congeria > Congeria kusceri. Next base: position 22,288,177 of record CM051032.1, on the reverse strand, counting down.
TCTTGATCGCCTTTGCACATTTTGTGTATGACCATAAAACCTTGATGAGTTTGATTATGTGCCTGATCGGACCCGAAACACTAGAGTTATTGCCGCCCCTTTTATTTGAAATGAATTACTTGCGTCTTCAATGCTGGATAAATGCCAGTTTGACGAATATATTAAGATTGTCTATGACCATGAGTTCTCAACTAAATGTGAGAACAGTCAGTTGTGCAAGAGTTAATGCACCCAATTTATTAAAATGAAATAAGTTGCATTGAATGCATTGATTGGGTCTGTCTTTAATTTTAACAAATTTCACTAGGTAACATATTATTTCTTATGGATAAAATAATTGGTATACTCAGAGTGAGCTATACATTTTGGATAAGCAAAGAAATGCCAAGGATTAAATAAGCAGCTTGTAAATCAACCAGTTAAATGATACAAATATATTTACAGCACGATCCTTGTTAAGACAAGTGCACAAACTTGTTATGCCACAAAGGTGTATGTCTGAGTCGATGCCATGGACCTCTTGTTTATTTGATATTGTGCATAATGTACTTTGGTTTGAAGGTATTTAAACTTTTTTTCGAACCTTTATTTCATTTATAATGTTATTTTTTAAACAACTAAGGTATTCTATTTGTATAAAAGTAACATTGTTTTATTATACTTTATTATATGTGACGTAGATGATACGTAAATCACGCATATCTTTTGTGCATATTTGGGAGGACATTATGTACAAAAGTTTCTTATTTGTGTTTTTCATTTACTTACAGGTATATACAGTGTATATGTAAATATATTTCTTTATTGATTACTTTTTGTAATAAAGTGATGTTTCACTAAACCAGTTCACATGTCACGCAATCGTATTGAATACAGTTTACATGCATTTATACGTACATACATGAAAACTTGGCTCATAACCGAACATATAGTGTTAGAATGAATAGCCATAAGTTTGATATCAAGCATTATTCAGACACAGTTACTTCTGTATCGGAACATTTCAATTCTAATGGTCACTCTTTGATGACTTTTAATTTATGCCGATTGATAAAGTTAATAACAATTGGCAGCGACTTAAAAAAAACTGAGTGAATGTAATGGTATGAACACAAAATTACTTTACTAAATAGCTGTATTGTCTCTGGTGTACATATGATGTATATATATATATAGTTCATACTTGTATTTATTAACACGTTGCTTTATTTGCATTTTACATGAATGGTGTTATATTTTGTGAATCCTATATATTGTAATAAGTACGCCAAATTATGTTTCATGTATTATGACATTGTGATTAAATAAATTTTCTATGTTTGAAGTTTGACTTCTTCATGAAAAATTCTCTTAAGCAATATAAACTTTATATATATATATGTATGTATGTATGTATGTATGTATGTATGTATGTATGTATGTATGTATGTATGTATGTATGTATGTATGTATGTATGTATGTATGTATGTATGTATGTATGTATGTATGTATGTATGTATGTATGTATGTATGTATGTATGTATGTATGTATGTATGTATGTATATATATATATATATATATATATATATATATATATATATATATATATATATATATATAATGACAATTCCAAGTATGCAAACGATGACTATAGTTTGAGGTCATACATTAGTAGCTGTGACTGTAAAATATTGAATGTTATACAGTTCGTAATTTATGCCAGATTACGCATTGCATAGAAATACAGTTCGTAATTTATGCCAGGTGACACATTGCATAGAAATTAAATTCAGATAGTTATTTTCAAGCATAATTAATCAAATTTACAATATTTTACATAATATCAGTGATAATTCACGTTTTATATCACTTAGCACGAGTAAATAAAACGATCAACTGTTCCTGTATTCATACAACTGTTTCTGTATGGGATCTAAGCATTATTTTTGGCTAAATCTAGTGTGTGTATGAGATTTAGCGCTTTTGAGCTGTTTCTATATGGAATTGGGAATATGGGAGTTTTTTTTCCAGAAACAAAATGACACCATCTTGAAATAAACAGTTTTCTTATCATCCTTCATAGAAAAAAACCTTAAAGAGGTTAGCAATTTTAGTCAATAATGTAAAAAGGTTGATTAATAAAATACTTATTAAATAAGTTATTTCATACAGGCATTGTTATTTGTCCTCCGTCTGCTGTATTGTCATTCGCCATTTCAATATAGTAGATCTCAGACAAATAATAGTGCCTGTATAAAATCGCTTATTTAATAACATTATATTATTTTGTCTATATTTATTTTTATTTTGCGCAAGTTTAGTTATTGTAGGTAAATAATGGTAACATTATAATTTAAATCGACAATACAAAATGAATGCATGAATAAATAAACAAATAAATAAATAATTACATGTATGAATTAATAAAATAGAATGAACAACGAATGAATGAAAACCGCCGAAGTGTATTTTGTATTGTGGTTTGAAATAACAAAATCTTTTGAATTCAAATAATGTGAAGAACAATACTTTTTACAGGTTAAAGACATTTCAAAGAATATATAAACTCTTTAATAATTGCAATGATTTGGAAAGTTGTACTTGTTCAAAAACAAAGACCTTTGCACGCATGTGACAATGCCTACACCCTACCGTCTTCATAGTTTTAACCAACATCGTAGTTACTATTTTAAGCAAGGTATTTCATGGGTTTAACATAAACTAATTATGAATAAAATACCATGTACTTGGGATAAAATAACAAAGTTTTCTCTTTCAATCTATTATAACTGATGGAGGGATTCCTATGATAAAACCGAATGAAATAAAAAATTATTGCTCACAAAACGTTCTAACACTGCTTATTTTGTTTTTGTTCCCATAGGTCTAAACATGCAAAGAAGTCGAACTCTAAAAAATTACGAAAAGTCTAAAGGAAAAAAAGTCAGTTCAACAATAAAACCACAGCAATGTGTCTATTCTAATATATAAAGGCCTGACTGAGCTATGGATGGACGAAGTGTGCACGGACTTTGAAATCGAAACTGACACCAACTCATTCCGCTGCCACAAAGTTGTTCTGGCTTCAGTATCGGACTACTTTCGTGCCATGTTTAACTCTGGGATAAAAGAAATGGCAGATAACAAGGCGAAATTCAATGACATTTCTGCAAAGACATTTGAACTTGTTTTCGAACTTCTTTATCCAACATACACGAAAAGAGCTAGGCTGGCAAATAAATCCGAAGACGATATCACGGAACTTCTGAAAGTAGCATGTAGACTTCAAATGAAGTTTTTGCTAGATATTTGCATTAAATTCTTACGAAAGACAATGTCTGTAAATAACTGCGTTGAAAGATGGAAAGTGGGACAGACACTTTCGTGTGTCCCTGTCAGAGAAACGGCCTGGCAATACATCCTACAACATTTTGAAGGAGTTGTACAAGAGTCCGCTTTCTTGACCTTAGACTGACGGTTTTCACAAAATCCTTAGTGATAAGAACCTTAACCCTACAAAGGAAACAGTTGTTTGGTCAGCAATCATGAAATGGATTAACGTTGATAAAGACATGCGTCAGGAACATTTTATCATTCTTCTCAAAGATTTCTGTCTCTCGGAAATCGACCATAACCTTGTTATTGAACAAATTGCCTTTCATCCCATTGTCAGACTCAACGACGAAGCGTCATTACTTGTCCAAGAGTCTCTGACGTTTCCTTTTAGGTATGCATCGTAACATCGAATTAACTCTCCGCAATTGCCAAGCAAAGCAACAGTCTTTGTTGGCGTTATGCAAATCTAACTCACTACCAATATGTTTTGAATATGATTCAAGGAATCGAAATTGCAAGGACACCGTCGACATAAATGTGTATAGTACAAATATAAATCGACAGTCTTGGAAACCATTAGCAGATTTCGGAAACAAACCTTGCCTGCTGTATACACGGCAACAGACGACCGTTTGTATGTATTTGGCGGTAAGATGGCAACGTATGCAAACCAGCGCGTGGTTGCGTACTATTTTGACAGAGGAACTTGGAACCAAGACGGGGAAATAATAGCCCCTGTTTTTGGAGCTTCTTCAGTGTCAGTTAATGACATAGTCTACATCATCGGAGGCGTTCTTGAAGGAAACCCAACAGACTGTATTCAATCCTATGATACTCGCACAAATACAGGGGCTGTATTATGTTCTATGCCTTCCCCATGTAAATTCTCGCGCTCAGTTTGTAGAAGGAATTGTGTATACGTAGTCTCCTCAGGGGGTGAAGTCATCAAAGTGTGTATAGGAAATGAGAATTGTGTATACGTAGTCTCCTCAGGGGGTGAAGTCATCAAAGTGTGTATAGGAAATGAGAATTGTGTCAAGATAACGTATATTCCCAACTTCAATCGCAATAACTTCGGAATTAGTTTAAGGAACGGTAAAATATCAATCTTTGGCGGTCTTGAGAAGATATTGTTGAAAAACGAAGATGGGCCTTCTTTTTTTGAAAACGTTCTAGTTCGGGATGTTATTGTCGTGGACATTAAGACAGGGGCAACAACTGATGAAATGCCTCTCAAGATAGGCACTGAGGTCTTGGGATGTGGACTCCTAGTGCATGATAAATTTGCAGACTATGAAAGTTGATTTGCAAGATTTGTTACAGAACATTTAACAGAAGATTAGACTAAATGCACTAAACCATTAATCAGTGGTTGTCGTTGTTGCGAATAGCTATTTCCATGTAATGTTCAAATTGTATTCGAAAGCTTTGCCTTTCTGTGGCCTAGCATTGGTTAAAGAAAGTCCAGAGTCAACGTGGCATGTACTGGGACTTGGACTTAAATAGATAACGCTTATTTTAAAAGCGAGTGTACCAACCATCGTGTGGTACTGAAACGTAGTCCGTCGAATAAAATTGATAATTCTACGCAAAACAGTACAAGTTCAAAAAAATCAATAATTATTTTGATACACTTTAACGCGAATCAAATCAACCGCGATTACAAAAATATTCAATATCTGATATAAAATAAATTCCACCCTTTTATAATAAGCATGAACCAAACGAGTTAATTAACACATGATAATAACTTATCCTATGCTAAATTTTTAACTGCGATTTAAAAAAAAAACTAATTTATTAAGCTTACAATAAAATTCAGCACTAATTGTTTGCTCAAAGAAATGAAATTTATGACAAAACAAGTTCGTATTTTTTCCAAATATATACAACCAGATAACTGATTTAAATGGACAGCCAGTTTCATTGACTTTAATGAACAACCAATTTCATAGTCTGATGACTGTACTCGACCGCCAGCTTCGTGATTATCACGGACAATTATTAGTGCGATATACAGAAATGGACAACCAGTTTAATTGCCTGTAGTTGACAGCCAGTTTCATTGACTACAATTGTCAACCAGTTGCAATGACTATAACATACAACCGGTTTCTTTGAATAAGGCAGTTAACTAACTGTAGTCAAAAGCTCATTTTATTCTTTGTAATTTTAGTCACCTTCATCGACCGCAAACAACTATCAGCCCATTCCATTAACAGTAACTGTTATGCACAATAGTCAGTAACTTCACAGATTATTGACTACAACTGACAACTTATTTTATTAATTGTAGTGTACTTCGAATTCAACGACTAAATGAACAATCAGTTCATTTACAATACCAGGCAACCAGTTTCATTTACATGTACTTTAATGAACATTCAGTTTCATTTACAATAACAGGCAACCAGTTCATTTAGTTGAATGAATAATCAGTTTCATTTACAATAACAGGCGTCCAGTTTCATCTACTTTAATGAACACTCAGTTTTATTTACTTTAAAGGCAGTAAGTTTCATTTACTATAATGAGCAATCAATTTCATTGACAGTAAAAACCACCAGATTTTTATGGGGAAACGTTTTATTCTTTTAAATCTTTTGTTGAATGTTAATGATTTTAACACAGTTTTTCTCTTTCGATCGCCAACTTCAAACGCAAGAACTTAGGATTCGATTTACGCGATGAACATTTATACATCTTTGGTGGCATTGGGATGGATGTTGTACAAAAACCTGAAAAGGAGAAGTGCACAGAAGTTGAGCTTGATACTGGAGACGATGTCCTAGAGGAAGAGGACGAAAATGGTGTTTTGACAGCCAAACTCCCTTCGTGTGAATACCAGCTGGTTTGTGAAGTCATTGTCGTCATTGTCGTGGATATTAAAACAGGGGAGATAACTGGTGGCAAGCCCCTCAAGGCAGGCATGAAGGTGCTGGGTTGTGAACGCCTAGTAAATTACCGCGTTAAGTGACGTTTTGCTGTGTTACTGCTTCAATAACAGTCAGTTGCAGACCGTTGTCGTTTCGTGCTGTGTCCAGGACACGTGAGTTATGATTATTATTAAAAAATAAAAAAATTACTATTTAAATACGATTCGAAATGGAAAGCTTAGTAATAACCCTGTTTAAATCATTGTAATGTTAACACAGTCAGTTCGTCACTGATTGAATATAGTATGTAAACATTGATTTAATTACTTTCAATTTTGTGTGTTACAGAATATTAATGGTTTGTTGATTCTTACCTGTACTATGCATATTGTTGTAAGAAGCATTTCTCTGTCTAGTGTATATTCAATGTGCTCGATGAACTTCATGAAACCCTTACCAAACTTACAATTTTGGTGTATTTCCCTGATGATTCATGACTTGCTTGGCTTATGTATAAATTTATGTTCTCAAATTAGCCAGAAAAGTCAAGTGATTGACTCCTTCTTCTTGATATATTATTTGTTCTTATGTATTTGTGCAAGATAGAAATTAAAAGCTAAATTAGGTTTGTAACACGAAAGGTTGTACATCAAACCGTAAATGTCCAGTTTCTTTTTTGAGTTAGTAGGTTTTTATAACATTCACATTGTATTTACTATATATGGTTAGGTGTTTATGTCAATCACGCATACATTTTGAAGGACAATATCATGTAACAAACGTTTCTAATTGGTTTTATTTAATATTGTATTGTATTTCTTCATTAATTGTTAGAATCAGCAATATCATGTGATACTATTATTCGTAGTCTGTTTGTACTCGTGTATGCTATATGCCCAGTCCAATCATACATAATAATCTGTATACATTTCTATATTGATTACCTGTCTGACTCAGCTAATGCTTTACTAGATCAAATACGTCATGCAATTGCAAATTGTATACGGTGCATACATTTGTTTATACGGAAATATCCAGAGCGAAATAGCATGGTGCTGCGCCCTACTCCTTTTGCCCCTCCCCCTCCCCCCCCCACCCCCCACCCCCGCTGCCCTTCTGAGCTGGTCAACAGAAGAATATTTCTTTTCTTTTGAAAACCAATATCAATATACTTTTGCAAATATTCAGTAACAAATTGAAATATAGAGACTAGTTTAAAACACAACTCAAAAACCATTTAATTGATAAAAACCAAATTATTAGAAAATGTCAATGAACTGCCTCCTCGCTCCTTTTGAGCTCCGAGCTATGTACCTAATTTGTGTACACGTACATACAGAAATGGAAAAAAAATGTTCTTCTCCCATGACAAAGTAAACGTCAACTGACAATCCCAAATGTACAAATAATAGTTTTTGGTGACAAATGGGTACATATATTTGTAACTGTAAAATACAGAATGTTATACATATTATATGTTATGCCTGACGAAGAAATGCACAGAAATTTAATAAAAACATTTATGTTCGAACAGTTCGTTTATATTCATGTTTGCACAAGTTTCATTTATATACATAAATAATTCCTTTGTTTTAGTTTTTATGGTAGCGTAATTGTATTAACATAATATCTTAAGTCGACAAAACAAACCCTTGAAACAAACTGTTTGTATTCGTGTCTTAACACAATGAATAAATAAATCACTGAAGGAATTAATCAATCAATTAGTCAGTCATCCAATCAATCAGTATACCAATGTCTGAATGAGTAAAACGGAACGAACTAATAATGGACTGAACGAATGAATGAATGAATAAAACAACTGAAGCATAATACTTTACATTGTGCTTAAAATCAATAAGCAAAACTTGTTTCCAATAACATACAGTGCAAGGTCAATAATTCTATACAGTAATGTAAAATTGATAAATCGATTTCTTTGTTTATATACACCTGAAATGTTTCAACGCAGTAACATAATAACATGTTTGTTATACATGTAGTTCCGTTCGTTTAGGCAAGTCTGTAGGTATGTTGGAACTGATAGATGTTGTGCGTTTTAGTTTGTTTATTCTCTTAAAAAAAATAAATCATGGGTATGTATACGTATGCACTTTTACACCACTGTCATGTATTTACTATGCATTTTCAAGAAATGGTAAATGTTATATTGTAACAAATATCTTTCCGTCGAATTCAAATTTTGTGAAGGACATTTCACATTAGCGAAATTTTAATTGAATAACTAAGTACAGTATAGTCTTTAATAGTGTTGGAGAGATTAAAATTATACACATGTGTAATATTTTCAAAAAATGGCAGTGTTTAACTTTCTGTACGTACTATTTTCTGTACTATTTTAGCCAACAACATTCACCAGTTTCAAAAAACATTCATTGTAAATTAGTTGTGGATATTGAATTGTATTTTAAAAGTTACTTTAATACTTCGTCACTTAACAAAAGCATTCATTGTAAATTAGTTGGGCAGATTGAATTGTATTTAAAACGTTACTTTAATAATATTGTTTACCTAACGCTCATTAATATATTTTAACATTTGAGCTCGCTTCACAGAATTTGGAATGGGTTTCGTAAAACAAAAATGTGATGTGTCTGTTCTTATACACAAAGGCCTGACAGAGCTACGGCTGGACGCAGTGTGCACAGATTCTGAAATTGAAACTGACACAAAACCATTCCGCTGTCATAAGGTAGTTCTTGCTGCAGTTTCGGACTACTTTCGCGCAATGTTCAACTCGGGGATGAAAGAAACGGCAGATAACAAGGTGAAATTTGACGATATTTCTGCAAAAACATATGAACATGTTTTCGAACCTCTTTACCCAACATACCAGAAAAAGAATGTGCTTGAAAATAAATCCGAAGACGATGTCACAGAACTTCTGAAAGTGGCATGTCGAATGCAAATGAAGTTTTTCTGAACATATGTATTGAATTTATAAAGACAACTATGTCTGCGAAAAACTGCATTGATATATGGGAGGTGGGACAGACCCTTTCGTGTGAGCCCGTCACATACGTTGCCTGAAAATATATCCTAGATTATGTTGAAGAAGTTGTAAAAGAGTCCGATTTCTTGACCTTGGACTTTGAAGGATTTCACAAAATCCTAGGTGATGCGGACCTAAACGTTGGAAACCAATTTGTTGTTTGGTCAGCAATTAAGAAATGGATATATTTTAATAAAGAAAATCGCGATGAACATTTAATTACTCTCCTAAAGGAATGCTTCCTATCAGACATAAGTGACAGCACAGCCATTGACGATATTGTATTTGATCCACTTCTCAGTCTCAACGACGAAGTCTCATCTCTAGTACACCAATCTCTGACCCTTCCCAAACATTCAGGCATGTATGAAAACATGCAATTAACTTTTCGTAATTGTCATACAAAACAACAGTCGTTGATTGCGTTATGCAAATCGAAAGCCATCTACGACCACGATAATATCCGTTATGACAATCCGATCCAAAACGTAAACGTCGAAGTAAATGTGTACAGTGTAGATATGGACATAGGGTCTTGGAATCCGTTAACATATTGCTGATCAGACATTGCTTGTTGCGTCCATGGTAAAGCCTTGTATGTGGTTGGTGGCCGTCGTAGGGCAATGATGAAACTGTGTGGACAATCACGGAAATGGACAAAAATGGAAGATTTTCCTTTGCATATTGAGGGTCATACAATGACAGCAACAGACGACAGTGTGTTTGTACTTTGGGGCAGGAAGTCTGTGAATTGTGCAAATCAGTCGGTATTTGCATACGCTTTTGACACAGAACAGTGGAGAGAAGTTGGAGCTCTTATGGAACCCGTTGTCGGAGCGTCCTCAGTTGCTGTTAATGGAATAATCTATATTATCGGAGGTGAACTTGCAAGGCTACCAACAGATTGTATTCAGGCGTATGATACTCGCACAAACAAGCGAACTAATATTTTGTTCTATGCCAGCACCTTGTTAATCATCTCGCTCAGTTTGCAGAGAGGATAGTCTGTACGTAGTTTCCTCATGGAGTGAAGTCATCAAAGTGTGTGCACGAACTGGGACATGTGACGCGAGAGCATTGATTCCCAACTTTTATCGCAATAATTTTGGAATAAATTTAAGGAGAGGTAAAATATCAATATTCGGTGGCTTAGCGCATGTTGTGGTGAAAGGACAAGATCGATTGACTGACACCGTACCGGAAGATGTAGAGTGTGCAAATCAAGTCAAAGATTCTAGAAAGAATGTGAAAAAACTGTTCCGTTGGAGGATGATAAGGATTGTATTACGTTTGAGGTCATTGTCGTGGACATTAACACAGGGGAGGTCACTTATGGCAAGCCCCTCAAGGCAGGCATGGAGGTCCTGGCTTGTGGACTCCTGGCTCATGATAAGTTAAAAATGAAAAACATGGTTTGACGATGAAGAAGAAGAAGATTAGACTCAGAGTCAAGAAGACTGTATAAAGGAGAAACAAGTTAGATAAATTACATATAATTATATTCAACATAAGCACATAAACATTCAGAATGTTGACATTGCTTCGCCTTACCAACAATTTATTATTTTATACATATTAAAGGACGAAGATGTGGTTGCTATTGCACATAAGTATCATGCAACAACTTAATTCCTGGTCTGCTTTTAATGCGGTTAAATCGTTATTGAAGTCCGTAAAGGCACATATCGGAAATCAGACCAACTATGGTGTCACATATCGGAAATCAGACCGACACTACGGTGTCACATATCGGAAATCAGACCGACACTACGGTGTCACATATCGGAAATCGGGGCCGGTATTCACAAAGCTCCTAAGGAAAATTTTAACTAAGGTTGTACTTAAGTGCAAATTTCAGATGAAGATTTATATGTACAATCCACTGATTTACGTTAAGAAAAGGGTAAAATCTGAAAGATCAGAGTACTATTTACTAGTTGGAAACATTTAAAAGTAAAAAGATCTCTACGTGAAGTAACCACAGACTAATGGAATTTTATAAATTTAAGGAATATACTTAAGTTGTCCCTAAGGAGCTTTGTGAATACGGGCCCAGACCGACACTACGGTGTCACAAGGAGATTATGCACATTGTTCCATTTTTTCCGTCCGACAAAAATTGTGGTTGCAATATGGCCATCTGGCAACATATTTGTAAGTTATAATTGCGAATAAATATCATGCTACATCTTTATACATGATTGGGAATTAATGGGGTACACAATTTATGAAGAAGTCAACATTGTAGACGTCGACATTGTAGAAACTGATTCTAATGCCATATTGAATCACGCAGTTACACGGTATTGGTCGGGTCAGTCCAAATCAACTAGATGTGATGTGGTTAAATTTCTGAACAAAATCAACATAATTAAACTGAATCTGAAGTCATAAAGAACCAGTTAGTCGATATGTATCTGGTACCGCTGGGTCAAACCAAATCTACTTGTCAAGTACTGGTTGTTTCTTCTCAATTGAAGTTTTCTTTGGTACTTGATAGATTACTTTAAGAAGACGTGACTTGTCCGCTTAATGTGATAAGTAGCTTACATTGTTTTAATAAGTAATTGAGGCGTATCGTGGGAAAACTGGGCTTAATGAATGTGCGTAGAGTGTCGTCCCGGATCAGCCTGTGTGGACTGCACAGGCTGATCCGGGACGCCACTTTACGCACATGCATTAGGTCTGGTTTGCCCACGACACGCCTCGGGTGGATATTTATAAACAAACGTCGGTTGCGTTTTTATATTTGAAAACTAATGAGTTCTCTTGTAATCATGTAAATGCGAAATAATTAGGTGTATTATTAGCTGCTCACAATCACCACATCTATATTACTATAGGCTTGAACAGCGGCGACAGGAGTTTCAATATAAATCATGTATTTTGTTTTACGTTTTATTTTTTGCCAATGAATTATTGTATTAAATTATTAAATTAAAAGGTAACAACGTGCTGTGATAGACGTGTTTCTAAGTTGTTGTTTTTCCCTTTTATATGATTCATGATCATATTACCGGTATTATAAAATGTCCATTGTTTGTACTCGAAAAGTACAAACTGTTGGTAAAAAGTTAAACATGCGTTATAATTTTATATACTTATAACAGTTTTGTTGTGAGTCATTATCATTGGGAATTGTAGCAATTAATAATTAATAATATATGCTGTATGCATCGAACATCTCTGACGCTAACAACCTTTCATTCACTATTACGAGTAGATAAACACAAGTATAATAACAGGCGAAAAAATCACGAAATAAGAATTCCTGGTTGGTATTTATAAATACGATTAGTTGAAATATACGAAAAAATACCTAGAAACGAAATGCATTGTTTGATGATTTTGACACAGAGGCTGCAATATAATTCCAAGAAAATTGATATTTAGTATGTGCCATGTACATGTTCCAGTGCATAGTGTTTCAAACACAATTTTCTAAATTAGACTTGTATAACTTGAAATTTTTTATAAATATGCGCCCAGAATTGAAAGGTAATGGCGCAACGAGAATTTTAGTTTGCATGTATATCCAAAACTTAGACAAAACATTGTATACGCCAAACACAAGCATAATAACGTTGTGACATGTTTAACTGCTATGTTTTGAGAAATGTTTTGTAAAATGCCGTCTCCAGTAGTGCCGTTGTTTTATCGTTGTTGTTTTTAGACTGTCGTTTTAACGACAGTCTTATGTAGTGGGAACTGAAGGTAGGATTGAAGGATCTACTTTTTCGACGCGACAAGTGAATTTATTACTGCTTGCATCGGCGTAGCAACAGATTAACATAATTTGTTTCTAATCAGTACACATACTAGACTAGACTTCTATTTCATATGATTTCAAAATACTTTCTGACATTTTGAAAACACGAGGAAACCAACGGGAAATTTATCCAGTCAACGAGTGGGAAATCGAACCAGTTAAAATATAACACGAAATATGACACTGTGTTTCGTACTGAGTGCATTAATATGAGCTATATATTCACATACTACTGTATACATATTACGGCGGCGTTTTTAAAAAAAAATACTTTTACTCTCCTATAATGTCAAGGAGACACCACACAACATATAACATAAAATATAACACAATGTTTCGTACCCAGTGCATTCAGATGAGCTATATATTCACATACTATTTCACCTATTCTTAGAATAGACAATCATTTAAAGTTAAATGATGTCGCAGCTAGTTTTTTAAGTCAAGGGTACTATTTCTAGACAAAAACCTGTGTTTTTGCAAGATATGACAGTTGTCTACACAACTAGTGTGTTTGTTAGTTTGGATATGCAAAACAATTCGCATATATTTTACGGTTCTAAATGTCCATTTTGTATAAAACACCATGTCTCCAATGACGGTAAATGTGAACAAATTATCACAAAAATATTGTAGTAGTTATGGTAAGCACGTGAATATACATTTTAAAGTAATAGGTCTAATAGTCAAGTTAACATAAACACAATTTACTGTGAACAATAAATAAATTTAATTCAAATGTGATTTTCTCCAATTTTTTGTAAGCTACGTTACATTCAAATACTGGTTGTTCACGTTGTACATGAATTATACATATCAGAAACCTATTTTGGCTAAACGTTACATACCCTGATCAAATTTTGAAACTTTCTGAGAGAAAAACACAAATCTGGGTTGGTTTTAGTTTCAATGCCATGTACAATTAATGAACATTAGGCGTAACAGTTTGATTAAGGTGTAATATACGTGTATACTGTGTTTACAATTAAGTGAAATAAAGTGCACATTTCTTGTTGTTTGCTTCATTGTAAGCAGTATTCCGTACGCAGGCCCTAAAATTAGGCAGTCTTCAGTACGCAAGGGGGGGGGGGGGGAATTGACACCCTCGTCCTTTTTTTTGTGGCTTGTTTATATTTTTACTGTCATATAATGCGCAGGAGAAACTGCATATATCTAATTATAATAATTATTTCATAAATAAATGAAAGTATCTTAAACTTGAAACGGAAGAAAGTAACGAATGTTCGGAAAAAGTACGACCAACTAGCGTAAATAAAATCTACACATGTGGGTTTTGTAAAGTCTGCAGGCTATGGCCCTGCATAAAAGCCGCGCCAAAAATACTTTAAGCACAGGTGGTATAGTACTGTTAGGCATACAAATAAGAAATGTTTCTCAATTAAAGTCTGCTAATTGTGGGGAAAATGCTAATATTCCAAAAGGTTTTCATATGGAAGTGGCACATGTGTTTACGTTGAAAAATACCGAAGTATCTTAATTAAAGTAATTTCAATAAACAAGCTGGAACGACCACGTGACCAACGAACGCTAGACCTTTGCTAAACCAGCTTCATTCGACATTTTATTTTTTGTGATCACTGTTAGTTAAAACCAGGCGGCGGGCAGTCATGCAGGCGTCGTCCACAATTTTGAAGTCCTGTCATATCTTCAACAGTTCTTTACCCAATTTCAATGATACTTCGTAGGTAGGTTGGATATGGATATGAATTCCTGTAATATCTTCAACAGTTCTTACCCAATCTAAAAATACTTCGTAGGTAGGTTGGATATAACTAGTAGTGAGTCCCTATACAATATAGGGCACTTGAGTCAAAGGTCAAGGTCAAACTGACCAATAGTTCAAAAAGTTTCACTGGTCAATCAATATGCACTCCATAGGGCTAGGTTCATGAAACGTGATATGTTCATTGGTCATGACAAGTAGAGGGTCCTTATTGATTATTGGGTCATTGGGTGAAGGTCAAGGTCATTGGATGTCTTACTTTCTTGGTTTGATTATGTATGTAATGAATATTACGCAAAACAATAGCTTCGCCTGTGCAAATTCTCTAATAAGTAAACTCCTAATAACTCATAAACTTGTTAAGATTACCCTCGTCGCCTTGATAACAAACTTGCTTCAAACGAATTCACATGGTTTACATTTTTCTAACAAAAACAATACATTTTCGCCTAACTTTCTTACCTATTTCCTACGGCGTACAGTCTTTCGGCGCCTTCAGCGCTTTGATTTGCTTCATAAAGTAATTACGCCTCTTCTACAACTGCAGTATATTGCCTTCAATACTGCTATTTAATATTAATGTAAGCAAATGTGACAGTTTCATAAAAAATAAATATCAATAATACAGTACTTGCTTACATTACTTATAAGATGTTTTTATTTTTGTTATGAATTTATGACCGATTTTTCTCAACATCTGGGATTAGATTATTATGCAGTTAAAACATTGACTAAGACTGCTACGCCAATCACACCCCACACACCCATAAGATAAATAATGAACTTACGGTGTCCTGTTAAAGCCATCGTAATTCCTCGACGTCGACCTGTGCTTATGAAAGGGCGCTGACGCGTCGACACGATACGCCAAAGCGCCGACACGATGCGCCGAAGCGATATAACGTCGCAATGTTTGACAATAAGACTGTTTGCTTAATTTTGGTTTGGGTCAGACAAAATACCTACAGGTGCAATTTTAGTGCGGGTATAAATTTATTCATGTACGTACACAAGTATGCCTGTAGATACGATGTTGTACCTATAGGTCTATCTATTTATAGCTGTTGTGTTTACATTTGCTTTTGAGTCAAACTGTACGGCGTAGTGTTATAGCTACACATGAAAAACAACAAGAGACTGCAACGTTTATAACGCTTCGGCGCATCGTCTCGGCGCTTCGGCGTATCGTGTCGGCGCGTCGGCGTATCGTGTCGGTGAGTCGGCGCATCGTGTTGGCGTGTCGGCGTATCTTATCGGAACGTCGGCGAAATGTCGTCTCATCGTATCTTCGCCCAATTTTATAGCCACAGTTGAAAACAAAACATGAGATTGCGACGTTTATATCGCTTCGGCGTATCGTGTCGGCGCGTCGGCGTATCGTGTCGGCTCTTCGGCGCCCTGTCATAAGCACAGGTCGAAGTCGCGAAACTTCGATGGCATAACGGGACACCGTATGGACTTCCTTTCAACGCGATTCACGATTTCGATGTAGATATCAAGTGTAGCTATTATCTACCTACCGCACTACCCCACTACAGCTCGTGTATTTCGAGACTGCTATTGCTCGTCGCGCTGAATTATACGTTCTATAAATACGTATATGTATGCTACTTTGAGTAATCATTTTTGCGTTCTGAAATAGAATTTTAACAGTACCTAGCTGTTCACGTATCTATTCTGCTGTAGTTCTTTGTGGATTACATATAGGTAAGTAATAAGGAGCAGTGCTGTAGGCGCAGATTAGTATTATTTTGTTTGATTTAATATAATATTATAACAAAGATTGTAGACTGATGCGTTGTTAATAACAGTTAACCTAGAAGTATGGGTCGAATAGATCTCGGCGTGGTGGCTTAAAATGATAATTAAGAATTGTATGGTTTCTTCGTGTCAAATCGCATTATTAAACTGCATTCTATTAAACCATTTATATCTATTGAGTAAGTATCTCAAGTGCATTTAAAGTGGTAAGATTGTGCTATCGGATGTAGTTAAAATAGCATTTATGTGTTGATAAGTCGATTATAATTTCTAGGCGTTGTTGGCACGCATTACTATGTAAGTTTATGTTAAAATTATTTCACTGTATTGTGTCTTAAATATATTTGATATCTCGCTTATACCTGAATACGTTTATGTTGTAATTCAAACTAACGATGTGATTTAAAAGATCTAGTTCAGAGGTTTTGTTAACACAACTTCTACTTTCGTTTTCAAATACAATTGCTGTAATTCGAAAATACATTTTCCGATATGCTTGGAATTGTTTTACAGTTTAGTTTACGTCATTATTTCTTGTGTATTGTGCAGATGATTACTTTCTGTATTGTTTATTAGGGGGAAAAAAACGAGAAGACCTGTAGAGTCAAGGAGTAATTTCTTACATAAGTTGCCTCCATTGCTTGTATTTGTATATTGCCCATGACCACAACATGTGTATGTGGACTTATACAGACATTTTATGCAAAGTCTATGCAAAGCACTGACATTGCAGGGTTAACCTTGGTTTAATCATATATTTTTATCCTCAAAAATCATTGTGGTAATGTGTCATGTTTAAGATCATTATGCAGCACACATGGATACTAAATCGCGCTAATATAAGTTTATATTTAGGTTCCTTATTGTTTTAAAGCTTCTAAGGAAAGCTCTTAATGTCAAAATTTATAACTATGTGAATGTCAAATACAGAATCAAAAGTGAAGGAAATCAGGTGACAATTTTATATTTCAATGTTATTTAAATCTATGTTATAGTGATTAATGTTTTATTTCAGACAGCAGTAATTGTTTGAGAATGGCCAGTGGAAATGATGTTTCAAACCAAAACAGCAGCAATTTGTCTGCTATTCTACACAAAGGTCTGACTGAGCTCTGGCTGGACGAAGTGTGCACGGATTTTGAAATCGAAACTGACACAAAAACATTCCGCTGCCACAAAGTAGTTCTTGCGGCCGTTTCGGACTACTTTCGCGCCATGTTTAATTCAGGGATGTCAGAAAATGCAAGCAACAAGGCGAAATTCGATGACATTTCTGCAGCAACATTTGATACGCTATTTCAGTTCTTATATCCACAAAAGCAGGTCAAGAATGTGTTCGAAAATAAAACAGATGAAGACATTATAGAACTTCTTAAAGTAGCAAGTCGATTGCAAATGCAATTTCTAGAAGACATTTGCATCGATTTCTTCATTAAAACCATATCTGTCAGCAACTGTGTTGAAAGATGGAAGGCTGGTCAGTTGATTTTATGCGATGTCGTGACCGAGATGGCGTGGAAATGCATTCTTCAAACATTCGCGGAGTTAGTCAAGGAGTCCATTTTTGTTACCTTAGAAATCGAGGACCTCATCGCCATCCTAGGTGATTTGGATTTGAACGTTGAAAAAGAAACGTCGGTTTGGTCAGCAATTAAGAAGTGGATCGATTTTGACAAGGACGCACGCGAAAAACATTTTATGGCCTTGTTCAAGACATGTTGCCTCTCAGAAATTGAGAGCGACTTTCTAGTTGAAAAGATTGCATTTGATCCGCTGGTTAGACGCAATGACGACGCATCATCCTTAGTTCAGGAAGTGTTGTCGTTTTCAAAGCACTTAGGGAACCATGGTTATGTCGAATTAACCTTTCGAAATTGCTACGAAAAACAACAGTCGTTGGTTGTGCTATGCGATGGCGAATGCCCGAAAGCTGAAGGCGACTTAAATTCTCATGAAATCAAACGATGTGTAACAGAAGATGTGGATGTAAGTGTGTACTCAATAGATGTTTGGACTCAAAACGCGAAACCTTTACGACCGTTGCAAGGTGTTGGGTCTGGCCTTGCTTGCTGCGTTCACGGGTATGATCTGTACGTGGTCGGCGGACGTCGCGGCACGTTGACGAGGTTTAGTGGGCAATCACAGACGTGGAAAACGCTGGATAACTTGCCGGCGCCTCTTCAAGGTCACACAATGTCAGCGACTGACGCGTGTTTGTTTGTACTTGGCGGCAAATCCAAGTTCCACGCAAACCACAACGTGCTTGCGTACAGTTTTGACACAGGTAAATGGACTGCAGAAGGAGAACTAATGGCACCCGTTTTTGGAGCGTCCTCGGTCGCTGTTAATGGCATAATTTACATCGTTGGAGGCGAATTGAAACATCAACCAACAGATTGCATTCAGACGTACGATCCTCGCGAGAAAATGGGAACAATATTATGCTCCCTGCCTTCTCCGTGCAAATTCTCCCGGTCCGTATGTCGAGGAGCGTTTCTGTATATAGTGTCGTCAGAGGGCGAGGTCGTCAGAGTGTGCACAGAGACCGCAAAGTGTGAAACAATTGCATCCATTCCTCACTTCGATCGAACTAATTTCGGAATCGATCTTCGCGGTGGTAAATTGTCAATATTTGGCGGTCAAGCGACTGTTGTGGTACAAAAGACTGGTCCAGAGAAAGGTAACAGAGGTAAAGTTAAATTCGACACTACAGAAAGAGATCTAGAAGAAGAGGAGGATGAAAATAGTGATGACGCGCATCATCAAGAAGTTCCATCGTTTGAAAACCAGCTGGTTACGGATGTCGTTGTCGTCGACATTAAAACAGGGGAGATCACGGATGGCGAGCCTCTCGAGACAGGCATGGAGGTCCTGGGTTGTGGACTACTGGTTCATGAGTGGAAAACTGTGAAACCAAATAAGTGTGTGCCATACAAACCACTTGCTCGCAAGAGATAAACTGTTTCGGTTGCAATATTCCTCTCTTTTTTTCACTTGTAAACTGCGTATAGAAAATGTAGTTGAATTGTAGTTGAAGCTGTACTATATTAATTATTTGTTATCAAAAGCATGTCATGGATGCTTACTCCATGAAACATTCTGACATTGTAATATACACTGATATTTAGGTTAGTATTTTATTTGACTGTTGTATACATGTTCATATACTACAATAGCAATATAGTCAAGTAACTTCAGTGACACTCATACTGCTGCTTATCATGTTAGACGTATAACATACGTACTATATAATTATGCTTCCTCAGTTTGTATACTGCCGGTTTTATTGTTTTGCTTACACATTGGGCGAGGATAAGCAGCAGAAGTGGATTGTGCAATTTTTTTTGTTCTTGTTACTTTTTGTGATATGTATGGCTTGTTGAAATTGTATAAATAAATAAAACTGAATAATAACTAGATATATGATTAATTCATTATGCACTCTATGGAGATATTATAATATATCATCTAAATATCCCAACAATGTTCCTTTGATAGTGTATCCACCATTCAGCAATGAATTGTATAGCTTCGAATATCTCGTGTACCTTGAAACACATGGATTGAACCTGCGACTAGCCTAACAGAACAAGGCCTGCACGTGATGGCAATGTCATTTTGCTTGATTTTATTGAACAGTTGGCACCTTTCTAGAATTTTCTAAACATGTCCGCAAATATCGGGAGTCGAAAGGGTCAACCATTTTGTAAAAGTAGTTGCCCGATCAGCCAGTTTTTCTATTTTAATACTAAGCTTGTTTTTTCACTACACCCATTTCATCACCGGTAACGTAATCGCAACGGAACATAACGTTTTCAAGAAATGTTCTCTGAACATATATAAAAGCAAACTACTAGTATCACATCCGATAAATGAATCATAGATAGTATACAACAGGTAGCTTGCTCTGACAAAGGGACGCCACTTTGATTCTAGGTTAACGTTCAGAAATGTGGTTGTTTACCGTTGCTTGTTGTTGTACAGGCTGCTTCCCAAACTCCTCAAACTGATTACTTCCCCATTGGTACTCTCTCAGTTACCACTGCCACCACGAGTTAAAAACTTAAAGATTTGGAAGTTTTCAGGGGAGCTGATTATGAGGATATTGAAGATTTATTGTTTACCAGATTTTAATTGTTAAACAGTATCATTATTATTTTATAACAATGACACAGACATGTTGCATTATTGGTCCATGTATATATATATATCGAGTTAAAATGAAAAAAAAAAAAGTAAAAATAACGCAAGAATTTTACGTTGTCCACGTGTTTATCATGTGCTTGTCCACGATTTTATTTCGCGCCAAGTGTTTGCCTATGGTCACGTCGAACTACATGCCGGCAGGGATTTAATGAGCTATGCTCGGACACAGTTAAATCTCTGCGCAGAGGTTGGCTATTTCCAGCTGATTTTAATGAATGCAATGGGTTGTGCTGTGGGCCCTGTATTGTGAGGAAACGAAATGGGGAAGCCAATCTATCCGGTATGGTGCTCACTATATCAAAATGCCTTGGAGTGTAGACGTGAAATCTAACCTAGCGCGCCTATTTGAAAAGCGAGTGTACCAACCGCTGCTCTAAACGGACAACCAGAAATTAATTAGTTAATAACTTTAAAGTAACTTCCATATAAGTTATCTATGAAAAGCAATACATAATCGAAAAAAACGAGTCTATAACATTGATATACCCTGGCGGCTAAATATGTGTTCTTATGAACATACCTGTCAAATAGGGGACATAATATTGTTCTGATAATGTTATAAATTTTAAGCAATAACTGCCCTTTGTTCAGATATCCAAAATAACCTCGATACAAATGGTAATGTTATGTTGGTCATTAAATTGCAGAAAAAACTGTGTTTGTTTAACTGCAATCTACTGTACAACAGGTTTCTCTTACTGTTAAAATCTATCAGTTTCCGTGACTGTAATTGGCAATCAGTTAGGTTAACATTACATATCCATTAATTTTCATTTCATTCTAATTATTAGTGAAGTATCTTTTATATATTTGGTTGAATATTAATGATAGGTTTTCACATTAAAATTATAATATTTTTACAGGATGTAAAATTGCAAGAGAAGAAAGCACAGTTTTGCAGATGGTATTTCAGTATGGGGTTCAACATTCCACAACTAGAGCATGCAAAACGTGCATTTCGCGAGGCGTATAGTTGTTTTCCATTTGTGCTTATAAATAATAATTAAAATCATAGGAAAAGGTCCTTCTGTCTTTTTAAGATGCTAACATCTCGTGTTGTTTTTACTGTTGCACATTAAAGAAACAGATGTTCTTAGTTTTGTTCCCAGTAAAAGTCGCGTCAACATACATAATAAAAGGCTTGAGTCGATGTGATAACGCGTTGATATGTTCAAGTGCTAAATTTAGATGTCAAAAAATGGCGTCCGAACCGTACGTTACACTGAGGGTCCGTTGTTATTGTCATTGCTTGTGTTAAATGTATCGCTTGCAAGCTTGCGGCCGTAAACACGTGACATTGCACGTGATTGTGAGTGTACGTGCGAGCGCTCACGCGGGTTACCTCCCCCTCTACCAGGCCCTGATGTTGGCCGGGGGTCAAGGGGTCAGTGCTGACCAGTGGAGGTCAGTTTAAGGAGATAAACCCTTACATGGATATCATACTTTTCGATATCGCTAAAAAGCGGGATTTTCTGCTCAAACAACTACAAAAGAAATCAATCCTGCCTGTATTTGTTCACTTAAAATTCACTTAAATTAAATTCTCTTCAGCCTTGTTTATCAATTTCAGTTCATACAATACCGATTGACTGTTTTCGAAAATAAACTGCTTTTGAAATTTACTTCATTCGGAATGTGTTCATTTATGAAAACAAGAAATTAATTGTGTGATATTATGTTGTTATTTTTTATATACTCTGATATTTCGTTGCATTTTATTACCAAAAACGTGTCAAATAATATTTTATTATACAATAACTAATCATATTGATTATACAATTATGCATATACGTGAACGTGTATTATTTTTCATTTGGGACTCATTGAAATATGCCTCTTCACAAACGTTTCCGTAATATTTTCGTTAAGTTTTACTGTCCAAAACATTAGTTTCAGCGTATCAGGACAGCGAAGGAATGTCGAAAATCTAGAGTTTTAATTATTTATACTTCAGGCTCGGTCAATGACTTTCTAAATGGTAATTTTATGGTAATTCGCTAACAATGCCAATTAAAATATATGTTTATATGCCAAAAGTCGAAAGAAAACACCTGACCCGTGGACAGAATTATATATTTCAATTAATAAGAGGCATTCTTGTTCACCTGCGGGTGTCAACTTAGACACCTGAGTTGACCTGAACCGGAAAGACATGACAACTCTTCCCCCACGGGCGCCTCGCGGAAAACATGAGGTCACGGCACGATTATGAGCCTCGACGGTCAAATACTTTGGTTTTGTTAACGTTTTTGTGTTGTTGTTTTGTATGTTCGATGCATGTAATCTTGCTTTGACATTTCAAATGTAAACAGAATATTATGTATTTGTTGTTGTGGATGGCAAACGTTTTGTGCGCGCATTTGGGTCAGAGCTATAACACTTTTCACTACAACTTTGGACACTGGTCTTGTCGGCTTCGTGCTATTGTTGTGGCTGTTGCTGTTTTGGGGGGCTTATACGGAAAGTGCACCTGGGTACCTGCTAAAACGTATCCCACCTCTATAAAACACGTGTTTCTTTTGCTTTTCGATGTATCGTTTTATTCTGGTATATTTATTTTTTAAACTATGATGCGATAGCATATTTAATCTCTTGTCCGAACAATTCAAAAGATACGTGACCCCTAATTCTGCCACAACACCGTTCATTATGCTTGTTACAAAATAATTAGTCTTGTGCTCAAGGTTGGTGTTTTCAGTAATACAACATACTGCATGTAATAATAATAATAATAGTAATAATAATACAATGTAAATAAATGCGCTCTTATTAGAGAATCCTAATTTTATTTTCGCCGTTGTCCATTAGATATCACTCATCTTAAGTCTATTTCGGTTCCATTATTCTTCTTACGATCGAAACGTGCATGAGCTTTGTACGGTTTCCTCAAAGGAAATTTTCGTTGCGCAAAATGACACATGTATTAAACTCATGAACATCGTTGAACATTGCTGGCAAACGTTGTCATTCAATTTAAAATTCAGTAAACATTCGTGGCGGACAAAGCAGTTAAAGCGTTAGATGTGTTGTTGTTTTTTTGGTGATCTTTCCTGGTTTTAGGTCAAATATTCGACTTAAGCACTTGTACGCAAGTATTTTGAAAATACATCTGGACATACCTCTAGTATCATTCATCGCGACGTACAATGAAGTACATGTACGTAATCAGTATCGCCCTGTCTTCCCCACTTATTAATACACCAAGATAACCCGTGTTGTTTTGTGCTGGCAGACATGTCTTCCGTACCGCCATGCAGACAAGAGTTATCAAATCATCAAAAACACGATTGTATACACAGAGTACAAATGTAGTCACATTTTAAAATATTCGTAAACATGGAACGACTTACAATAAGCTTGGACTTCCAAGTCAATCCACTTTGATATTGTATATATTTGTATAATGCATATGTATGTAACGAATAAATATGTTTAAACCAAACATGAAATAGTTTTACAATAAGGCCATGCCCGTCGCATGAAATTGATTGCCGGTATATCTAATGCGTTACATTTCAATTCACGCACAAAGAACTAGACACATTATTGGTTCAGTTTAGTTTTAAGTAAAAGCGCATTGCAAATGGGCCGTGGTTTATTTGAATATATCCCAAAGCAAACACAGATAATTATAAACGATCACAAACTAGCGCCGTTACGTGCAATAATGAGCACACGTGGTTTAAATCCACGCGTTTTAGTGCGATTGTAAACTTACCTTTGATTAAAGCGCGTTAATTCAATGATATTTTTGTACCGTTCCCACCGTCATAAAGATGTCTTATTGAACTTAAATAAATGTTATCTATATGCATATCGTCTGCCAGAAGCGGGCTGCATTTTCATGTGCTAATACATAACAGCTTACATCGTCACAAATGTACTGAGAATTAAATCAACTGTATTCAAGGTCACGAAAATAATGATATTAAGTATTTTAAAACTCTGACAAAACTGTAGAAAATCCCGTAAATAAAGTTTACCCCATAATTTTCAGCAGATATTAAATGTTCAATCGCAAATTAACCATTTTTATCCGTTGCTATTCTCACGTAATAAAAATCACCCGAATACCGTCTGTATTCTTTTACCATCATACTTAACCATGTCCTAAATTTTCCAGCCGTATTTGTTGTGTACAGTTGTGCACTATAAAATTCTTCGCAGCCTCAACTGTCGATCATCTGATCTTGCCCGCAATACTCAAACCAGAATGGCCCTGAACCCGCTCAGTTTTCCGTCTCTTTATCCCGGTTTCTGGTGCATTATGGACCGCCGTGCCGTTTTGCACGTCCACAGTGCTCCGTGCGTTCTGCCGACGCGCCTATACGCTATATATACTGAAGGGAAAACCTGCTTTGACAATAGCTTCAAGGCGCTTCATTGTGAACACAGCTATCGAGTCACAAAGTTGAACTGGAGAGAACGCTGTTTTGTATTTATTTTGGTTTACTGTTTGAAAGGTAAGAGTACATTTTATGTATAGATATATTATAATTTAGTTTATTTGAAATGTGGACATATTGTTTATTTTCAATAAAAGTAATAATTCAGGATTAATATTAACCACGTATTTTCTAGTATTGTTATTAAACGAGAACAACATCAACAACAACAGTCTCAACAACAAGAACTACAACAACAACTACAAAAACAATACTACTACTAGTCTACTACTACTACTACTACTACTACTACTAATAATAATAATAATAATAATAATAATAATAATAATAACAATAATGTTGGTGTACAGATACTACAATAAACGGAATTAGATTAATACAGTTCTTGTTCATACAAATTAATTTATAATACACATTCGTTTAAACAGTATTATACTTAACAAATATTCGGCTTTCATTCTATACTTCGTTTCTTCCACAGCAACGGGTAATCATGGACAGCAGGCGTGAATTTATGGGCCACCACACCCACCACTTCCGCCCGGAGAAGAATCTCGTTGCTCCGCAGGTCAAACACAGCATCTGGGACATGTTCAAACCGTCCAAGCCAATCGTAATTCAGGTACGCGTCACGTGATTCACTCTGTGCTTGATTCTTTTTGGAGTTGCTTTTACACTAATCGATTATGATTTGGTAACACTTGATTAAGAACCGGCGCTTGAGACCCTTTACTGGGTAGAACCAGTACTTAATGTGTCTTACTGTTAGTGTGACAATAAAACTCTGGTCATGCATGTACTGTAAACAGCGCATGATGTGCTAGTCAAACATGGACACCATATTGATAATTCGTTTTGTTCATTGTTTTGATTTGGTTTTCACTTTCTCGTGTTACGCATTGGTGATTACATTTCCGTATTGCAATTAAAATATAACACCTAAATTATACGACATAATGAGCAGTTTCTTCGTGATGATGATTACATTTACTAGTATCTGCTTTATTAACAGTGTTTGCTTACTCAACATTGCGCGTGTGTCTATGGATACCTTTCTACATTGCAGCTCGACACCCCGAACCCAGAACAGAACGCTGAGAACGATCCCAACCACACCGACACCCCCGCCGCCTCCACACCGCCCGCGCTATGGGAGAACCCACTCCGACACTCCAGAAGTTGATGCAGTGATCTCATAATGAACTTGTCAACCTCTGATGTCACATGTGACGTCACTCGTGGCACAATACCTCACATATAGATATGACTGTGTTGATACCAGTAAAAGGTCTCTCGGGACCAACGAAATGTATTGAGTGTATGTCATTCTATAAACGGTTGTATTTCGTATTGTTAGATGAATACATGTATATTCGTACTTGTTGGTAGAATAATTCACGTGTAAGCACTGAACGTTATCTAAAGCGCAGTCTTGTCACGCGTATGCACCTCTACAGTATGGTTGAGTATGTTTGCATTGTGTAAGTTGAGGGTTAGTGTTTCTGTTGTGTTTTTGTTGTTGTGTTTGAATTTTAAACGAAATGTTGGCTTTGGCGTTTTAGTCAATGTTTGTTAGACATGACAAGACAATGTGTATAACATGACAGTAGCATGTATTTAATGATGATTTGTTAGAATAAATGAAAATGAAATACCGATTTTAATATTATGATTATTAAGTGATGAGCATTAACTTATACTGCGTCTTTCCAATTAAAGAAAAAAATAAGAATTTGTGTCTGTGTGTGTCTACATTCCTATTAATAGTGATAGTGTACTATAAAAGTCTACATTCCTATTAATAGTGATAATGTACTATAGAAGTCATTTTCAGTGTGCATCGTGTTTGTATTTGCATATTTGTAAATAGTTTTTATGTTAATATTTTGAATTTCATGTAAGAAAATTGGCATTTGTATTGTTGAATATTAAAATAAAATAAAAATGTTGTGAATAAAAACAAATAAAATTGTTAAAGTTAGCAATAAAAACTATTATAATTTAACAAAGTGTTGATTATTTCTTGATTAAGAAGGCCATGCGTCTACTGTCTTATCAAAGTCAAACTGCAAAACTTGTAGGTAGATTAATTATAAAAGTTAATTTTATTTTAATTTAGTTAATTTTTAAAAGTTGGTGCGTGGTGCTAGTTGGTACAATGGTTCTAGTTTGTACATGTTTCTGGTTTGTACATGGTGCTGGTTGGTACATGGTACTGGTTGGTGCTGGTTAGTGTGTGGTGTTGTTTGGTGCATACTTGTTGGTGCATGCATCTGGTTGCTACATGGTGCTGGTTGATGCATGGTGCTGGGTAATGCATGGTGCTGTTGCATAGTGTTGATGGTTGTTGTTGATGCGTTGTGCTGATGGTACCTGTTGGTACATGATGCTGGTTGGTGCGTGGTGCTGATGGTACTGGTTGGTACATGATGCTGGTTGGTGCGTGGTTCTGATGGTACCGGTTGGTACATGATGCTGATTGGTGCGTGGTTCTGATGGTACCGGTTGGTACATGATGCTGGTTGGTGCGTGGTGCTGATGGTACCGGTTGCTCATGATGCTGATTGGTGCGTGGTGCTGATGGTACCGGTTGGTACATGCTGGTTGGTGCGTGGTGTTGATGATGCTGAATATTGCGTGGTCTTGATGGTGCTGGTTAGAGTGTGGTGTTAAAGATACTGGTTGGTGTATGGTGCTAGTCGGTGCGTGGTGCTGGTTGGTGTATGGTGCTACTTGGTGCGTTGTGTTTAAGGTGCTGGTTGGTTCATGGTGCCGGTTGGTGCATGGTTCTGGTTTGTGCATGGGGGTGATGTTGGTGCTTGGGGTTGATGTTGATGGTTTGGGCATGGGATTGATGGTGCTGGTTAGTGCGTGGGGTTGATGGTGCTGTTTTGGGGTGCAGATGGGTGCATAGTGCATATGATGCAAGTATTAATGGTGCTGGTACGTGCATGGTATTTGTTGGTTCATTGTGTGAATGCCTGGTTGGTGCGTAGTGCTGCTTGGTGCAAGGTGCTGGTTGTTACATGGTGCTGGTCGGTGCGTGGTGCTGGATGGTACATGGTGCTGGTTGCTGCATGGTGCTGGTTGTTGCATGGTGCTGGTTGGTACATGGTGCTGGTTGCTGCATGGTGCTGCTGCTTGGGACATGGCGATGGGTATTGCATTTTGCTGGTAGGTGCATGGTGCAAGTTGATACAATGGTTCTAGTTTGTACATGTTTCTGGTTTGTACATGGTGCTGGTTGGTACATGGTACTGGTTGGTGCTGGTTAGTGTGTGGTGTTGTTTGGTGCATTATACTTGTTGGTGCATGCATCTGGTTGCTACAAGGTGCTGGTTGATGCATGGTGCTGGGTGATGCATGGTGTTGTTGAAGCTAATAGTGCTGGTTGGTACACGGTGCTTGTTGGTACGAGGTACTGATAATGCTGGTTGGTGCGTGGTGCTGGTTGATGCATAGTGCTGGTTGGTACACGGTGTGCTTGTTGGTATGAGGTGCTGATAATGCTGGTTGGTGCATGGTGCTGTTGAAGCTAATAGTGCTGGTTGGTACAATGTGCTTGTTGGTACGAGGTGCTATAATGCTGGTTGGTTCATGATGCTGGTTGGTACATGGTTCTGGTTGATGCATGGTGCCAGGTACATGGTTCATTGTGTGAATATCTGGTTGGTGCGTGGTGCTGGTTTGTACATGGTGCTGGTTGGCACATGGTTCGGTCGATGCGTGGTTCTGGTTGGTACATAGTTCTGGTTGATACATGGTTCTGATTGGTACATGGTGCAGGTTGGTACATGGTGCTGGTTGCTGCATAGTGCTGTTTGTTGCATGGTGCTGGTTGGTACATGGTGCTGTTTGCTGCATGGTGCTGGTTGCTGCATGGTGCTGGTTGGTACATGGTGCTGGTTGCTGCATGGTGCTGGTTGCTGCATGGTGCTCGTTGGTACATGGTGCTGGTTGCTGCATGGTGCTGTTCCTTGGGACATGGCGATGGGTATTGGATTTTGTTGGTTGGTGCGTGGTGCTAGTTGTTACATGGTACTGGTAGGTGCATGGTGCAAGTTGGAACAATGGTTCTAGTTTGTGCGTGAGACTGATTGGTGCATGAGGCTGGTTGGTGCATGGAGCTGGATGGTTCAAGGAGCTGACTGGTGCATGAGGCTGGTTGGTGCTTGAGGCTGGATGGTGCTGATTGGTGCATGATGCTGATTGGTGCATGGAGCTGAATGGTTCATTGGTGCATGAGGCTAGTTGGTGCATGGAGCTGACTGGTGCATGAGGCTTGTTGGTGCGTGAGGCTGGTTGGTGCGTGAGGCTGGTTGGTGCTGATTGGTGCATGGTGCTGGATGGTTCATGTAGCTGATTCATGCATCAGGCTGGCTGGTGCATTAGGCTGGTTGGTGCATGAGGCTAGTTGATGCGTGAGGCTGGTTGGTGCATGAGGCTGGTTGGTGCGTGAAGCTGGTTGGTGAGTGAGGCTGGTTGGTGCTGTTTGGTGCATGGAGCTGGTTGGTGTACGGAGCTGATTGGTGCATGAGGCTGTCTGGTGCATTAGGCTGGTTGGTGCATGAGCTAGTTGATGCGTGAGGCTGGTTGGTGCATGAGGCTGGTTGGTGCGTGAGGCTGGTTGGTGCTGATTGGTGCATGAGGCTGTCTGGTGCATGAGGCTGGTTGGTGCGTGAGGCTGGCTGGTGCATGAGGCTGGTTGGTGCGTGAGGCTGGCTGGTGCATGAAGCTGGTTGGATCTTGAGGCTGATTGGTGCATGAGGCTAGTTGGTGCATGAGGCTGGTTGGTGCGTGAGGCTGATTGGTGCATGAGATTGTCTGGTGCATGAGGCTGGTTGGTGCGTGAGGCTGATTGGTGCGTGAGGCTGGTTGGTGCATGAGGCTGGTTGGTGCATGGAGCTGGATGGTTCATGGAGCTGACTGGTGCATGAGGCTGGTTTGTGCGCGAGGCTGGTTGGTGCATGAGGCTGGGTGGTGCTAATTGGTGCATGGTGCTGGTTGGTGCATGGAGCTGGATGGTTCATTGGTGCATGAAGCTGGTTGGTGCATGGACTTGACTGGTGCATGAGGCTGGTTGGTGCTGAGGTTGGTGGGTGCGTGAGGCTGGTTGGTGCTGATTTGTGCATGGTGCTGGTTGGTGCGTGAGGCTAGTTGGTGCATGGTGCTAGTTAGTGCATGGTGCTGGTTGGTGCGTGAGGCCGGTTGGTGCATGGAGCAGTATGGTTCATGGAGCTGACTGGTGCATGGTGCTGGTTGGTGCGTGAGGCTGGTTGGTGCGTGATGCTGTTTGGTGCATGGTGCTGGTTGGTGCATGGTGTTGGTTGGTGCATGGAGTTGGTTCGTATGTGAGGCTGGTTGGTGCATGGAGTTGGTTGGTGCATGAGGCTGGTTGGTGTGTGAGGCTGATTGGTGCATGGTGCTGGTTGGTGCATGGAGTTGGTTGGTGTGTGAGGTTGGTTGGTGCATGGTGCTGGTTGGTGCATAAGGCTGGTTGGTGCGTGAGGCTGGTTGGTGCATGGTGCTGGTTTGTGCACGGAGTCGATTGCCACATGATGGTGATGGTGCCGGTTTATGTATTCTGTTGGTTTTTGTAGAGTGTTGAAGGTGCTGGTGCATAGCGTTTATGGTTTTTGTTGATGCGTTGTGCTGATGGTACCGGCTGGTACATGATTCTGGTTGGTGCGTGGTGCTGATGGTACCGGTTGGTACATGATGCTGGTTGGTGCGTGGTGCTGATAGTACCGGTTGGTACATGATGCTGGTTGGTGCATGGTGCTGATGATGCTGGTTGGTGCGTGGTGTTGATGGTACCGGTTGGTACATGATGCTGGTTGGTGCGTGGTGCTGATGATGCTGGTTGGTGAGTGGTGCTGATGATGCTGGTTGGTGCGTGGTGCTGATGATGCTGGTTGGTGCGTGGTGTTGATGGTACCGGTTGGTACATGATGCTGGTTGGTGCGTGGTGCTGATGATGCTGGTTGGTGCGTGGTGCTGGTGGTACTGGTTGGTGCATGGTGCTGATGGTACTGGTTGGTACATGATGCTGGTTGGTGCGTGGTGCTGATGATACTGGTTGGTGCGTGGTGCTGATGATACTGGTTGGTGCCTGGTGCTGATGATACTGGTTGGTGCGTGGTGCTAATGGTACCGGTTGGTACATGATGCTCGTTGGTGCGTGGTGCTGATGGTACCGGTTGGTACATGATGCTGGTTGGTGCGTGTTGCTGATGGTACCGGTTGGTACATGATGCTCGTTGGTGCGTGGTGCTGATGATACTGGTTGGTGCGTGGTGTTGATGATGCTGAATATTGCGTGGTGTTGATGGTGCTGGTTAAAGTGTAGTGTTAATGGTACTGGTTGGTGTATGGTGCTAGTTGGTGCGTGGTGCTGGTTGGTGTACGGTGCTAGTTGGTGCATGGTGTTTATGGTGCTGGTTGGTGCATGGTGCTCGTTGTTGCATGGTGCAGGTTGATACATGGTGCTGGTTGCTGCATGGTGCTGCTGCTTGGGACATGGCGATGGGTATTGCATTTTGCTGGTTGGTGCGTGGTGCTAGATGATACATGGAACTGGTAGGTGTATGGTGCAAGTTGGTACACTGGTTCTAGTTTGTACATGGTGCTGGTTGGTACATGGTACTGGTTGGTGCTGGTTAGTGTGTGGTGTTGTTTGGTGCATTATACTTGTTGGTGCATGCATCTGGCTGCTACATTGTGCTGGTTGATGCATGGTGCTGGGTAATGCATGGTGCTGTTGCATAGTGTTGATGGTTATTGTTGATGCGTTGTGCTGATGGTACCTGTTGGTACATGATGCTGGTTGGTGCGTGGTGCTGATGGTGCCGGTTGGTACATGATGCTGGTTGGTGCGTGGTTCCGATGGTACCGGTTGGTACATGATGCTGATTGGTGCGTGGTTCTGATGGTACCGGTTGGTACATGATGCTGGTTGGTGCGTGGTGCTGATGGTACCGGTTGGTACATGATGCTGGTTCGTGCGTGGTGCTGATGATACCGGTTGGTACATGATGCTCGTTGGTGCGTGGTGCTGATGATACTGGTTGGTGCGTGGTGTTGATGATGCTGAATATTGCGTGGTGTTGATGGTGCTGGTTAAAGTGTAGTGTTAATGGTACTGGTTGGTGTATGGTGCTAGTTGGTGCGTGGTGCTGGTTGGTGTACGGTGCTAGTTGGTGCATGGTGTTTATGGTGCTGGTTGGTGCATGGTGCTCGTTGTTGCATGGTGCTGGTTGATACATGGTGCTGGTTGCTGCATGGTGCTGCTGCTTGGGACATGGCGATGGGTATTGCATTTTGCTGGTTGGTGCGTGGTGCTAGATGATACATTGAACTGGTAGGTGTAAGGTGCAAGTTGGTACACTGGTTCTAGTTTGTACATGGTGCTGGTTGGTACATGGTACTGGTTGGTGCTGGTTAGTGTGTGGTGTTGTTTGGTGCATTATACTTGTTGGTGCATGCATCTGGTTGCTACAAGGTGCTGGTTGATGCATGGTGCTGGGTAATGCATGGTGCTGTTGCATAGTGTTGATGGTTATTGTTGATGCGTTGTGCTGATGGTACCTGTTGGTACATGATGCTGGTTGGTGCGTGGTGCTGATGGTGCCGGTTGGTACATGATGCTGGTTGGTGCGTGGTTCCGATGGTACCGGTTGGTACATGATGCTGATTGGTGCGTGGTTCTGATGGTACCGGTTGGTACATGATGCTGGTTGGTGCGTGGTGCTGATGGTACCGGTTGGTACATGATGCTGGTTCGTGCGTGGTGCTGATGGTACAGGTTGGTACATGATGCTCGTTGGTGCGTGGTGCTGATGATACTGGTTGGTGCGTGGTGTTGATGATGCTGAATATTGCGTGGTGTTGATGGTGCTGGTTAAAGTGTAGTGTTAATGGTACTGGTTGGTGTATGGTGCTAGTTGGTGCGTGGTGCTGGTTAGTGTACGGTGCTAGTTGGTGCATGGTGTTTATGGTGCTGGTTGTTGCATGGTGCTGGTTGGTACATGGTGCTGCTGCTTGGGACATGGCGATGGGTATTGCATTTTGCTGGTTGGTGCGTGGTGCTAGATGATACATGGAACTGGTAGGTGTATGGTGCAAGTTGGTACAATGGTTCTAGTTTGTACATGTTTCTGGTTTGTACATGGTGCTGGTCGGTACATGGTACTGGTTGGTGCTGGTTAGTGTGTGGTGTTGTTTGGTGCATTATACTTGTTGGTGCATGCATCTGGTTGCTACATGTTGCTGGTTGATGCATGGTGCTGGGTAATGCATGGTGCTGTTGCATAGTGTTGATGGTTATTGTTGATGCGTTGTGCTGATGGTACCTGTTGGTACATGATGCTGGTTGGTGCGTGGTGCTGATGGTACCAGTTGGTACATGATGCTGGTTGGTGCGTGGTTCTGATGGTACCGGTTGGTACATGATGCTGGTTGGTGCGTGGTGCTGATGGTACCGGTTGCTCATGATGCTGATTGGTGCGTGGTGCTGATGGTACCGGTTGGTACATGCTGGTTGGTGCGTGGTTTTGATGATGCTGAATATTGCGTGGTCTTGATGGTGCTGGTTAGAGTGTGGTGTTAAAGGTACTGGTTGGTGTATGGTGCTAGTTGGTGCGTGGTGCTGGTTGGTGTATGGTGCTACTTGGTGCGTTGTGTTTAAGGTGCTGGTTAGTTCATGGTGCCGGTTGGTGCATGGTTCTGGTTTATGCATGGGGGTGATGTTGGTGCTTGGGGTTGATGTTGGTGCATGGGGTTGATGTTGATGGTTTGGGCATGGGATTGATGGTGCTGGTTAGTGCGTGGGGTTGATGGTGCTGTGCATAGTGCATATGATGCAAGTATTAATGGTGCTGGTACGTGCATGGTATTTGTTGGTTCATTGTGTGAATGCCTGGTTGGAGCGTAGTGCTGCTTGGTGCAATGCTGGTTGCTGCATGGTTCTGGTTGGTACATGGTTCATTGTGTGAATGCCTGGTTGGTGCGTGGTGCTGGTTGGTACATGGTGCTGGTTGGCACATGGTGCTGGTCGATGCGTGGTTCTGGTTGGTACATGGTTCTGGTTGGTACATGGTTCTGGTTCATGCATGGTTCTGATTGGTACATAGTGCTGATTGGTACATGGTGCTGGTTGCTGCATGGTGCTGGTTGTTGCATGGTGCTGGTTGGTACATGGTGCTGTTTGCTGCATGGTGCTGGTTGTTGCATGGTGCTGGTTGGTACATGGTGCTGGTTGCTGCATGGTGCTGCTGCTTGGGACATGGCGATGGGTATTGCATTTTGCTGGTAGGTGCGTGGTGCAAGTTGATACAATGGTTCTAGTTTGTACATGTTTCTGGTTTGTACATGGTGCTGGTTGGTACATAGTACTGGTTGGTGCTGGTTAGTGTGTGGTGTTGTTTGGTGCATTATACTTGTTGGTGCATAGTTCCGGTTGCTACAAGGTGCTGGTTGATGCATGATGCTGGCTGCTGCATGGTGCTGTTGAATCTAATAGTGCTGGTTTGTACACGGTGCTTGTTGGCACGAGGTGCTGATAATGCTGGTTGGTGCGTGGTGCTGGTTGATGCATAGTGCTGGTTGGTACACGGTGCGTTTTGGTACGAGGTTCTGATAATGCTGGTTGGTACGTGGTGCTGGTTGATGCATAGTGCTTGTTGGTACACACTTCAGAAAAAAACGGACTATACATCGTGTTTACATTGCACCAAAATGACATCAATAAAACCTTGCACATCAAGCACGTAATACGACGAGAACATGAAAATCCTCCACGCACGCTCCCGTCGAGTGACTGCCGACAATGTGCAAAACAAACCTATTTCCAAGACAAAATTTCGCGCATTATTCGGGAAAAATATAAACAGATTTGTATGTATAATGATATCTCCTGCAGTTGAATTTCGAATTGCAAAACCGTAATTGTGGTGGCGCCGGGCCTACATTCCCAATAAATCCCTGGACGGAAATAAAATCATAATTATGTCACGTGAGCTGCAAGGAACATGCAAAATTAGGCGTCAGCGTACGGAACGACGTGACGGAACGTCTGAACGAAGTTTTGATCATCCTGTAACAACAACAGCGGCGTCGGAGTTGCGCGGAAATGGTTGTAGTGTGCAGCTAATTTAACTGTCGCAAACTTTGAGCATTGTTGAAAGGCATGTGTTTGTGTATTTATGTGTGAATTGATTTATTTGTTTATTTATTTATTTATACTATTAATTTATTTAAGTTTACTCATTTATTTATCCATACGATGTATTTGTCAATTCTTCATTTTCCCTTCATTGTTTTCATACTTTGCTTCCTAGGCCATCCTTAAAAAATTGTTTGTTTGCGGTAACGCGACCGACTCACGAAATTGGGTCCGACTCACATTTGTAAAGGCTTCCGTGAAGCAGATTTTTTGTGTCGTCCGCGCAATGTCAGTGTTTTCTTTTCTTTCCTGCGTTTCCTTTCCGGTATTAAAGTTTCTTTGAAAAAAAAAATGTATTGAATTATATTAAATATTTCAAGAAATAAAGCTGAATTTTGAACATTGTTAGTAACCTGATGTCCTGATGCCACTGGTATACTCTAAGCAATGTTGCTCTGGTATTTCGTATTAAGGTAATTTGTTCCGTGTCTAAGAGTCGTCTACATTTTTCCCACCAAAAAAATGAAATCGACCTACCTACCCGCCCTAAAAATTCTAGGTCGCGTTACCGCAAACAAACATTTTTTAAGGATGGCCCTACCTTCAGCAATGTATTTACTGTATTTACTTTATATATGGTATTGTATTATATTACGGGTCGGTTCGATAGGGGAGGGGAGGGGAGGGGAGGGGAGGGGAGGGGAGGGGAGGGGAGGGGAGGGGAGGGGAGGGGAGGGGGCATACTGTAATCAGGCATTGTTGTTCACGCACTCAGCCCGCGACTGGAGCAATATAAAGTGTATCTGCATTTTTTCTAATTCATTTATTAATGTACATATGTGTCTTTAAATTGATTTTGTAATTTAAAAAATCATATAAAAATGCAATTTTGACAGATAGGCAATATATTAGACGTAATTTAATTTGTCAAACTTATAGCTTAAGTTAAGAAAAGTCAGAAAAAATGTAACCGCGGTTATAATTATATGACGACTGCCATATTCTGTGACTGTGGGTATAAATTGTAACTGCAGGTATATTTGAAAATGTAACTGTAGTTACAAATTGATGACTGCTGTCTTAAAATTGTAACAGTAGTTACAATTTTATAACCACAGTTACATCTATATTTAGCTGGCGTGCGTATTTGTACTGTTGACCCAAACATTGTACGCCATAAAATTATGCAATGTCTGTCTGCCTTCATGCTTTCGTATTTATTCATTCGAATATTGTTGTTGCTGTTGTTTGTGTTCCCTTTATTCCAACAGGATATAAAAAATAGTTATTATAATAATAACAAACACGTTTGAACTGAAAACAACATTAGATCAACGAATCTCTGAAGTACATTTATGAATATACATGTATATGCACTAAATATGGTAAGAAGCAATAAACAAACTACCCAAAGTAAAATTAAAAAAAAACAGATGCGGGAACATTACTGTTCTTACATAAATATAGAAGAAAACATAGTTTTAACGTTAACGCTTAATCGGAATGGTTTATAAATTAACATAATAAAACCCACAAAAGAAAAAGCAATTCCGATTGCGTTCAATGTCTAGACGTTGTTCACGAAGGAGTGACTGGATATTAACTTTAAGGGTGCTGCATGCAAAACGTGGGCACAACGTTTGATGCTCCGTGCGGGAAAGCAGATATGCATTTGATTAAAGCGAAGATGTCGCAGTTTACAGATGTCAAAAGGCACTCACATTGATATTTAAACTGACACTTAAACTGTTAGATTTCGGTACTTGAAGTGGTGATAATTGGGGTTCAGTGCTATCTGATCTGAGGGCATGCTATATGTTAAACTTATTAAGTACGTCGTGATTATTTTTGCAACTGTCGTGACAAGTTGCCGATGTCTAAAACGATGTACCGTCTCATTCAATATTTAAGATGTGTCGTGGAAAACCCGGGCTTAATGCATGTGCGAAAGGTGTCGTCCCTTGTGCAGTCCGCACAGATTAATCCAATACGGCACTTTCCGCTTTTATGGTATTTTCTGTTTCAAGGCATAAATCCACTGTAGGCGGAAAGTGTCGTCCCGGATTAGCCTGTGCAGACTGCACATGCTAATCCGGAGCGATACTTTACGCACATCCATTAATCCAGGGTTTCCCACGACACGCCTCATTTTTAAAAATAAGTTTCGAGTTTTGCATAACGCCAGGTCACAGTGTGACGCACCGTAGGAACAAAGCGGACCAATGTATTTTTAACATTTTGGGGTGATTTTTGTTATTATTTTACGCAATTAGATCTACCGGTAATTTGTATATTTTCAACGACACATTTGTTGTAATGAATCTTTGAATAACTTTTTTGCACTTCAGTGCGATCGATAATGAACAAGAGATACTAATTGGTCGACCTAATCAGAATTTGTTTTGTCGTATTTTGACCCGCACTTTTCAACATTATTTGTTTAGTTACTTAAACCTTTAATCGGTGTTATTTAAGTTAAAAACATGTTATCATCATAACTTTCTCAAGACCACACAATTTATCATCGTCAGCCGATGATCGTCTTCAACATCACCAGTATCCTTATCATCATAAGAAGCAGGGATTTATGTTAATCATCGTCATAATCATGGATATCTGAAATGCATTTGCAATCATCATTAGGACATTTTCTCAAGGTACCAATAACAAGCCATTGTGTTCTCTTGGTATTTGACAGACTGTGCAATTGGTTTCACTAATAAAAGAACGCTAAACTTGCTACGGACTAATAACACCTAACAGGTGTGCGTTTTTAGCATTGAACCCGTTGCTAATCATCATCATCATCATCACCATCATCGTCATCATCATCACCATCATCATCGTCATCATCATCATCGTCGTCGTCATCCTCGTCATCACCACCACCACAATCATAATCACCATCATCATCACCATCATCGTCATCATCATCTTCTTCTTCTTTATCATTATCATCATCATCATCATCATCGTCGTCGTCACCACTACAAACTGTTGTTTCCTCCATCTCATCAGCAGCAAAATCAGCACCTTTTGTATTTTTTCTTCACAGTCGTTTTCCTCGTCCTCGACCACGTTTTCTTTAGCATGAACTAGACAATTGGCCTTTCAAAGAGATGAAATTTCAAACAGTAAAATGTGGCCCTGACGGTGTCCTGGCCGCCCGACCAAAACGCAATAGTTCGTATACTCTCGTTTGTCACACGGCTTCGATTCCAAGTCGTGCCGCACCATGTTTTTCACCATTACGGTCAGACACAATGCTACATTAACATCAAAGTTTACAAAAATATTCAATTAAAAAATAAGGCGTGTCGTGGGAAAATCGGGCTTAATGCATTTGCGTAAAGTGTCGTCCTGTGCAGTACGCACAGGCTAATCCCGGACGACACTTTCCGCCTACAGTTGATTTACGTTTAGAAGAGACTTCCTTGAAAACAGAAAATACCATAAAAGCGGAAAGTGTCGACCTGGAGTAGCCTGTGCGGACTGCACAGGACGACACTTTACGCAAATGCATTAAGCCCGACTTTCCCACGACACGCCTCAAATAAAATGCTGGACGTTGCATCTATTGATTAATATTCGCCCCACGTTTCAAGGTCTCTGGCCCTTTTATTAAGAATCGGTGAAGTGTGTGTGTGTAGTACATTTTATCGAGTGCACCACATGGCCATCGCCCATAGACGACTTATTAGTTGGGTTACGGGGGAAAGTGCAAGATACAGGAGACGCCCCGTTCCAGAGGCGACCCTGGGTCTTTTAGTGCCATGGGTGAAGCACCTAGTACACTGCACCTCGGTTTAACGTCTCATGCAACAGACGAATTAGTAGGTTAGGTTGTAGCGGGGGCTCGAACCTGCGACCCCTGGGTTGTGAGGCCAGTGCGTTACCACTAGACCACGGATCCGTCACTTCGGTGAAGTGTTACATCCCGTGTCCACATATAATGCGGCTTTGCCGCGGAAGGACCTAAACTGCCTGAATATGAAATCAGTTTACTAGAAAATGCCATACTTCGGACAGTCGTTTAATTAAATGATATACCAGACATCACATAAGCCGCGGTAAGAAACTAAAAAGATATAAATCCCGCATACATGAGAGTCGTGAAAGCTATCGGTTATCAAGAAAAAGAGACCCAAATCGCTCAACAAATATATATCTTCTGGTCAAGGCAAGTGAAAGGTTGTGAGTTGGTAACAAGCTAAGATCACGCTGTCTAGTGCAAAACAAGCCCGCTCTACTCCGCTGCATTGACATATTAGTATTTGCCTACAGACAATTAGTTGACTTCATTTTCATTCATCGGACATGTTTTGACGATATCAGGTGGCCAACTCGATGGCTAAACAGCTGTGACCGTAAACTGTCCAGTACCGCGTCATCAGAACGAGGCTTCGTCGTGAGGTTCCGCACGTCGTCGCTGTATGTTTGGGCGGGTTTGTTGTTGTTGTTGTTCTTGTTCTTGTTGCTTTCGCCAAAATGGGTGACAGGAAACATCCATCAGTCGTTTGAACAACACCAGCCGGTCCACATTGCGAGCTAGCGAAGCGCAACGAGATCACTGTATGGGCCTACTGATTGTACGTTTACTAAAATTTAAAAAAATAGTCGCACATTTGCCCGAATTAGGGTTGTTTTGCATTTTTCAGAAGACGCTTTCCGTGTGGATAAATACTTTGCCAAATCGTCATATGGTATTGCTTAAACCAGTTCATACTTTGCGACAGGGGGGCACTAACTATTTTTTATTTTTGCGAGTTTTGACTGTGATTAACGATCAATGACAAACGTGTTTGGCCAAAAAAGAAAAAAAACGGAACGTATTTACGCATGTACGGTTCAAAACTACAGACGTTATCACTAAAAATATTCAGATAAACAAAGAAAATAAAAAAATACACAAAAACGCACACTTGAGTTATGACATTTCACTTATTAAAACTGACACATGCATGATAGCAGCACAGCACGCGCTTGACGTATCTCATCCGTGTTATTTATAATATCAATTCCATATCGCTTAACTTAAAAAAAATCATGCGAACTGTAAAAATGAGAAACTGTGCGTAATTTGGTTTCACAAAAATGTAACCAGAGCGACCATTGCACAATCATTACCACAACAAAACCATTGCATCATATTCACTGAATATAATATATTTGTGACGCTATTTAAATTCATAATTCAGTGGTTGTTATTTGAGGCGTGTCGTGGGTAAACCGGGCTTAATGCATGTGAGTGAAGTGTCGTCCGCACAGGCTGATCCGGGATGACTCTTTTCGCTATTATAGTAGTTTCTGTTTCAATGAAGTCTCTGCTAAACATAAATCCACTGTAGGCGGAACGTGTCGTCCCGGATTAACCTGTGCGGACTGCACAGGCTGATCCGGGACGACACTTTACGCACGTGCATTAGCCAGGTTTTCCCACGACACGCCTCATTTACATTAAAATTAAAACTATTTCCACTGGTTTCTTATTTGGCAAACGGCTATTGGCCTAGCGCGCTGAATGTTGACATTTGAATGGCTCAGAGCTAGAGAACGACTGATCACGATATTAAAATATGACTCAGATTTCTGATTATGTCACACAGGCGTTCAAAGTGGCACGGTACAAGCGCGACAACTACCTCTGACATGTATCTACTCGTACACTGACGTGATTTTAAATGACGTTGACAGCCGAATCATTCAATAACCGAAGTACACGTCGTGGAGCACATTCATTTGAAAATAAGACAAGGTAGGGTAGACAGCCATGAACCGTTGGGTTTGATATATCGTCTTATTTACTCGCTCGAAGGACAATAATGCACCTGTCAGTATGGACGGCGGGCATATACGGGATTTAGACTAAAAGCAATTCCCAACTGGCGGGAATTTGACAGGCCGAATGATTCCTGGTCCCGGGAAATATACTTTGTTCTGATTTTAGATCCCGGTAATATTGGCCCCCGGGCTATTTGATACACCAATTAAGCATCACCCATTGTTGGGATTTTGACAAAAAAGCTTGGCTCTTGGGTGGGGAATTAGATCCCCAAAAATACAATAAGTCAAATTCCCCTGGGAATAACAGAAGAACGTAGATGACAAAACAACAGCAAACACATTTGGCGAAACTCTATTTAAAACAAACTGCTATAAGCTTTAGAAGAAGCGAACGCCGACTATTGTATGTTTTCCTCGATTCTAAAGCTATATACACCATATTATGGATGTTTGTGTATATTTGCTGTACACATTGATTTGGTGATTTGCCGTCAGGAAGTCTTGTCAATGACTCAGAACCGGGTCCTTAAATTTGTTTGCCAGATAAATATCGCACCCTGGTTATTATCCTCAACTTTGAGCATACCTCTTTAATCATATTACCTTTGTTAATCCATATGGTTAAGCACGCGATATGCTTGCACGCGAATATTGCAAAAAATCGTTTTATTTCATGTCTCAACCTACGAGTGATAAAAATCATAAGTACTTTGCTGTCAATCTCGAGGTATACAATGCACTTGTCCGGGGTTTAATAACAAGTACTGCAAAAGTTCACATGTCTCTACACTTAGTAACCGAAGCTTCGCTTATGTGCAGTCCTGAAAGTATAACAGGTATGATTTTGTTTCGTTTTGTTTTGATTCGTAATACACACATTTTATATACCAATTAATGTGTGTTACCCAACTCCATTGACAACATTAATCACCCCCGCCTGACCTACCATATCTTTTTGAAATCCACTCGAAAGCTGGATAATAGGGACTCCACAAGCGATTTCACGTCGCGTCATCAGAAAACGTTTGTGAAATCATGTTCATCTATTTATATGCACGCTGCATAAGCATGTTGCTTCGTTAATTCTTTGTGTTCATTGCTGGTCGTGTTTCCTTGATGCACACTTTGATATTGCAGGTTTACAAAAGATGCAAATATTTGCGTCGCGTTGCGCCACTGAGCAATCGCGCAGCCTATATCCAATCGCCACGAACCAATTTGTACGTCGCTATCCTACTTTTCTATTTACGCAGGACGTCGAACGACGTGCCTGGCCGCACGAAAGAGCTAGCTAGGCCAAGAGATCTACATACTAGTTGACATCACATATAGATCGTCGACAGAAAGAGACCTCTCTTCATTGGTGCAAACATAGCGGCTACAATACTTTAGAACGTTTGCGGAAATTCTAAACAATTTATGTTTTACTTTTCCTTGGAATAATTTGAACGCATTGGAGGCAAGTTTATTTTATTAAATTGAACCAATTTCATAAATGTATTAATTTTATTATTTATGTTATGATCTGTAAATAATAATGTTTATTTTTCTATATTTAGCTACAGTGATAGCTGGCCATTGTTTACATTTAAATGCCGCCATTGTTTACATTTAGTTGACGATGTTGTTGATGCTATTGTTGTTTATATTGATGTTGCTGCTGCTGGTGCTGATGATGATGGTGATGACGATGATACTGATAATGATGATGATAATGGATTATGATGAGGATATGCTGATTATTATTATTAAGATGATGATGAATATAGTATTGATAATGACTGATTCTGCTGCTGCTGATGATGATGATGGTGATGCTGATTCTGCTGCTGCTGATGATGCTGATGATGGTGATGATGATGATGAGGAGGAGGAGGAGGAGGAGGAGGATGGACGATGAGTATGATATGCTGCAGCCGATGATGATTGTTATTATTGATTTTTTTATTATTAAAATCACTATTAGTATTATTATCATTACTATTATTATTATTATTATTATTATTATTATCATCATTTTCATCGTTATTATTATTATTATTATTGCCATTCAACATGTCTAAATTATATTCAGTGTTGCATATTATACGTAGTTTTATTTATACGTATTTCGTGAATATTCTACGTTTTGCTGTTTTATATATTATTTACACTTCATAAGATATGCATTCAGTGATAACAGTTAAACACTTCTACTAGGATAACATTTAATAATAATTATTTTATAATAAAATGTTAAGTTGTTAAGACTCCGAACCTCTGTGCACCCTTTACGAATCCGAAATGTGAGGTGAAAAGAAAGGTACTGTATGTGCAGCGACACAAGGGGCATTGAAGACGAATACCATTTTACACTTATTTGTTCATGTTATTCAACCATTAGACAAAAATACTTACAATCAAAATATTACAAAACACCATCGGTATTTAATTGTTTAGAACTCATGAAATCCTGTAAAAGGGAAGAGCTAATAAAACTCTCATTATACATAAAAGAAGCACACTGTCTTAGAAAAAAAAGAATGTTGTTAAGGGATAACAATAGTCTTTTTATGTTCATCCTCACTATGATTGTCTGTTACTTACTATACGTGTATATTTACTGGCTTAAATTATTCTACTTTGGATTTATATATATTAGATAATTAGATACCATTTTACTATTCTGTGGCATTAATCTGTTGTCACATGACCTTTATTGTATTATATGTCTATTTATAACAAAGACAAGTCTAAATAAACCATCGTTTCTGTTCTGTTTTGTTCTGTTCCTTGTTTTCCTTGCAACAACTTTGATACTAATTGGTAACAAGAACAGCAGTGGTTGTAATTATGAACAGTGGTGAAAATTTCAAGTGACCGCACGGTCACTCACCTTGAGGGCAAGGTGTTTGTTGTTCATGGTTGTTGTTTGTTGTTTTTTTGTTGTTTTCAAAATAAGCCCTATGTTGTGTTTGGGGGAAAATATTCCAAAACATTCATGATAAATGGGAACAGATCCAGATGCAAATAAACTTTTGGGGAAAAGTGTATGCTTTTATATAAATTTTACTTAGGAATGCAGCTTTTACAGGTCTCTGCTATTCGGTTATAATAAAGCCCTGCAAATACCAAAGAAATGTCAATGTCCACGAAAGTTAGCCTCAGATCCATTACTGGCCACAAGATTTGGTAATTTCTTAATTATTTATGGCCCGAACTCCGTTATTACTGGTTACTCAAAAACGTTTAGCTTGCAAGCCATACCGTTTCATGTAGACCAGCGTTCTTGTCATTTTCACTTGTCTTCGTACAGTTTAGCTGGCTTTGTCCGACGTCTGACGGACTGTTGCAAAACCTCTAAATCAGATGTCAGACACGCCATGATTTATATGACATATACCAAATGTTGGAAACATCATATACATTGTGTAATAATTTATTATTATTTATTTGTTTGGTATAATATGATGCATACAGCTAATTGTTGCAGGACATAATTCCGTTATTTATTTAAAAAGTTCAACTTGCGTAAAACATGTACAATGTGTGTTATAAATTTTGTCAGACGCCCACGTTTTTTGGCAGACATATCTGACAGGCTTCACGTTGTCTGGG
The DNA here is from genome assembly GCA_027627225.1 of Congeria kusceri. NCBI lineage: Eukaryota > Metazoa > Mollusca > Bivalvia > Myida > Dreissenidae > Congeria > Congeria kusceri. The sequence continues at coordinate 22,243,542 of CM051032.1, read as the reverse complement.
TCTGACAGATTGCCGCGGAGACTGGAATGTTAACGTTTGTTGTACTTTTCTCTCCCGTGCAGCCACGATGTGCAAGTCACGTAACGTGCGGGAGTCCATGGGGCACTACTCGTACCACTACTGCCCGAACAAGACCCAGTACAACCGGCAGCCCAGGCCCTCGCTCTGGGACTTCATCAGGCCCGCCAAGCCCATACAGGTACACGGTAGTCATGGTTACGTGGAAGTCACGAAAATCTGTTTAGTTTGAACTTATTTCTTTTATTATTTGATCTCATTAAGTTTTGTTCGAAGTCCAATGATAATAAGAGCTTGGTATGAGATTTGGAAATATTGAAACTGGCATCAAGCAATCTAAAGGCATTAATTCAGTAGGCCAAAAAAAAAAATCGTTGGTTTCCGCTTACATGTCCAAAAAATCTAAGAGGGGAGGTCAAATATAACATTTTTTCTTTCACTTTTTTTTCTTCGCCGCATTTTTACCACACAGTTTACGTATTTTGGACTGCAAGTAAAATGTTTAAACGCCTCCCAACAAAGAAACTGTACCTGAACAATAAATAAGGTCATAGAAAAAGAGATTTCTGGTAAGAAACTTATAATATAAGCGAAAACTGCTCTCTTTTTCCGAAAATCAGACAAAGTTAATGATTGATAGGCAAAACAACCTTTTAGAGTCGAGGCCCAAAAAAATTGGGGGGGGGGGGGGGGGAGGGCGGGGTCGGGTAAGCGGAAACCAACAACTTTTTTACGCCTTACGCTTAGGTCGTCAAGACATTTCTCGTCAGTATTTGACAATAGAGCGAACGTTTGTATATCGTGTATTGAAAATTGCACATTGATGTCACGCAATGCAATAAATCCGGTCAGGTTTTATTGTGCATGTTGCATGTAAACTGCCAGTTTTGCTTGCACAGGGTGCATTACACGTTTTAATATGCATTGAAGTAGCAAAGTACTATGTCGAACAAATTGTGCGTACATTCGAACATTTATTATAAAATTTATTTATAGAAACCCTCGTGTATGAGATCTGAGAGCCTGTATTACTCCACTTGTTACAGATCGTGATGGATAAGGAAGCGCCGATTGCGGAAGGGCATTCGTCGGACTCGCCGGCGGCGTCGGCAACCGGCTGGGTGCTACCCCTGCAGGCGATGACGCGCTTCCTCAGTCAGTAGTCTCGCACTTTCGCACGAGATTTCTGTGCCGCCGTGTTTGATACACTCGTGCAACGAGTCTGTATGCGGCACAGGACCATGTTTTGTTTCTTAATTTTGGGACAATGGGCTAACATGATTTAATTACATTATGACTTTCACATTGGTGTTTAAAATATAACGTAAACAATGAGGCGTGTCGTGGGAAAATCGGTCTTAATGCATGTGCGTAAAGTGTCGTCCCGGATTAACCTGTGCAGTCCGCACAGGCTAATCCAGGGCGACACTTTCCGCTTTTATGGTATTTTCTGTTTCAAGGAAGTCTATTATAAACATAAATCCACGGTAGGGGGAAAGTGCCGTCCCGGATTAGCCCAGTTTTCCCACGACACGCCTCATTTAATACGTATGAATATCTGGACACAATTTAGCCAATGATGTTTCGTTTTCATTTTCAATGGAAATTATTCCCTATTCGGATTTATATTGAAAATTGTTACCAAATATTATAAATATTACCGTTAATAATGGGTTTTGAAATTCTCCTATTATCTGTTCTTTTTAAAGACCTGTTTAAACGGAAGACAAGTACCTTGAGACCAATGCATGCTTAGCGTTCGTTCATATTATTCATTAAGAATGTGACTTTAGTAAATAGCAAATCTGTGCACATAAAGTTTACCGAAGGGTTTTATTTCTTGGTGATTTGTGTCCTGATATTCACTGTAAAACACACACGTGATCATTTGTAACAAACTTAAACGAGAACAGATACGGACTGTGATATAACGCTACGTTCAAATTTGTTACGAATGTTGTTTTTTTGCGAACTTAGTTGTGGGTAACCCTCGGGGGAGACAAACTGTACGATGTTTCATTTTTGACAAGAATTAATTCGTCATCTTCGCACGAAGATATTTTTCAAAGATCGTCAAGGGCTTATCATCTAAAACGACTTGTAGATTTCTTGAGCATCAATAATTTTAAGTCACGATATGTTTACAGACTTAAATTGTAAGTTCAATTTGTTGTCGGTGTTGTACATTAAGCTTTTAACGCAAACGGCTGGTACCATTGGTGGCTTTCAAGGGATCATACAATATTAAATCATGTTAAAATCGTTAAGAACGAATCGCGGATTTTTGGAGCCCTGTAGGATCAAATTTTTCCCAAACATATTTTTCACACGCCTGTGAAGAATAGGATCTCATTTGTCACATTTATAAGTGTGAAGAATGTGATTGGCCAAAAGGGGGTATGTGTACGGATCAAATTTTTCACATATTTTAAGATGAAATTGTATCGCGACAATCGATGAATTATTATTTGGAGCACAATTATTCAGTTATCATTATCAACATCATCATCGTCATCATCATCACTGTAATCATCGTCACCATCATCATCATCATCATCGTCACCATCGTCATCATCTTCGTCACCATCGTCATCATAATCGTCATATTAATTATTCTCGTCATCACCGTTATCATCATTATAGTTAACGACATCAGTATTGTCATCACAATGAGAAACTAAGCCCTATTTAGGAGCTGCTAATGTATGCATGCGCTTAATCATTAGTCAATACGTTTGTACGATCGAACTTGGAGATAGAAATGCATACACGCGTTCGTCCATGCGAACGTACGCCTTTTTATTTGGATATTAACCAATGTACGCATCCGAACTAGAATATACGTATACACGCACGATAATATAATGACCTTATTAGAACCTCCACATATGTTGGTACGTACGTTTGGACAACCTCCGCGCAGATATTTGACTGGTTCCGAGCATAGCTCTAATAAAATACCGTTAACCGATAAGTGAGGTAACCGCTGCGAGGAGTTTGACGTTTGGACAGTACAGAAGCGTACCGTACCGTACCTCCCGTATCGTGCCGTACCTTAACTTTTTGGAAAATTTGAAAACTTTCGTATCATGTGTGAAACATATGATTTGAGTGCATATCAAAAACTGGACTCGATCACACATTTCACATAAAATGTGAAGAATGAGATCCTATTTTTCACACCTGTGAAAAATGAGATCATATTGTTCACACCTGTGAAAAATGATTTGTGAAAAAATATGGTTCTACAGAGCGCAAAGCACGGACAAACAGACGCAGTACCGGAAACCGGAAGTTTGTACCGTCTTCAAACTGTCTTCATCCACCCTACCCGTTCTTGGGTTAACCATGGTCGAGGAGAACGTTCAAAAGTTCTGGCAACTTTAATATTGAACATGTCATAATACAGGAGCTAAGCGTAGTTGGCATTATTTTTGCATACATTATATTTGTGTCGTATATTTTTGTATGTGTATATAATGTAACGACGTTATTATACTCTATAGTTTACACGTTTTGTTTGTAATTTGTGTTTTTAGTGATTGTATTAAAACTACTATCGCCATTTGTACAAATGTATTTCAAATAAAAATGTATAAACCCGTTATTATGCTCTACAGCATTTGTGTTTGCTACTATAAAACCTGTACCATTATGACTGAAGTGCGTCATCGTATAGAGTAATTTCTGAAAACAACTCAATGTCCGCTATTCAAGGCAAGTGACCAGTAGCATATGTAACACATGTAGTACACAATAAGGAAACACGAAGACAGACAACCAATTATTGAAACTGCATTGGAACTATATGTAAAATGTCCCGGGGGGGGGGGGGGGGGGCGAGCACCGGTTTTAAAGCGAGCCGAAAACGTCAATCGAAAGCTGTCCGTAATTAATTCATATTTTTTTGTTTATACAGCGCCTAATATTAATGTCATTAAAAAGTTCCACATGATGTCAAACCAAAACTACAGGGTTTGAATAATTGTAAACTTTAAAAGCGTGTAAAAGTTTGAAAACATGTTGTTTTTTTGCGAAGAATATGTGTTGGAATTGAACATATTTATCGATATCACGCAATTATAAACTCGTAAATAGTAATTAACAGAAAATGGACACATAAAATACAAAAGCATATAGGACGTGAGTGGAACAAGTAAGTTGCAAAACAGAAACGTACGGAATCCGGTTAGGCCATATGAAATATCGTGCCTCTTACGGCGAGAGCGAGACACGAGAATGGCGCGAAACACGAAGCGAGACACGATATTCCCGCGAGACACGACGCGAGGCACGATATTGTAACAGGAGATCTCGCACTGTCGCAGTATCCCTTACCACGATATCTCGCGGCAAAATATCGTGTCTCGCTTCGTGTTTCGCGCAATTCTCGTGTCTCGCTTCGTGTCTCGCGATAAACTATCGTGCCTCGCTTCGTGTCTCGCGCAATTCTCGTGCCTCGCGTTGAGAGGTCGAGGCACGAGATGCGAAGCGAGACACGAAGCGATACACGATATTCAGGCGAGACACGAAGCGAGGCACGATATTATATCGTTCAAATATCGCCCGAATCTCGAGTATGGCGGTAGATTTTCAAACCACGATACTCGAAACGCGAAGCGAGACACGAGAATCGGGCGACACACGAAGCGAGGCACGATACTGTATCGTTCAAATATCGCCCGAATATCGAGTCTCGCGGTTTGAAAGCAGGGAAGCAAAGCAGGGAAGCAAAGCAGGGAAACACTCTTTTTCCTAACGAACGAATGCGGGTCAGGACGGCCCAAGTCGTTGACGGCTCAGACCATGACGGCCTAGTCACTGACGGCCCACTGTCTGTCTGTCTGTCTGCCTGCCTGTTTCTCTGATTGTTTGTCAGCCTATTTGTCCACCCATTCGCCTGGATAATACTGCTGCTTTGTGGCTATTTCTACTCGATTTGATAGCTGTTTCTGTTTGAACTATAATGATGTTCGTTTTATTTATGCTTATTGTTTATTTTTATGAAAAGCCTATTGCTGTACAAGCAACGGTCTGTCTCTCTGTCAGACTGTCTCTTTGTCTGTCTATCCGTCCGTCCGCCCATCCGTCTTGAGGAAACTGCGGCTGCAATTACTTCTGTTGCGTTGTTAAATAGTTGTGTACTAAAGGCCTTCTTCAAATTAACTTTCACATACTTAAAGTAGGTCAACACGACGTGGGGTTGCATCATGCACTAAAGCAGATAGGTGCATTGCCCTATTGTCCTATATAACAACGCACTTTGGTGTCAACTCAACTTCGGTGTTACTTATCATCATCATCATTATCATTATCATCATCAGCATCATCATCATCAACAACAACAACAACAACAACATCATCATCATCATCATCATCATCATATTTTTACAAAATAATATCAAACAACTACAACGTGATAAATTCCTGGTACACCGGTAGACGCGAGCCTCGATATTCGAGCGATATTTGAACGATACAATATCGTGCCTCGCTTCGCATGTCGCCGGATTCTCGCGTCTCGCTTCGTGTTTACTGTATCGTGGTTTGAAAATTTGCCGCGATACTCGAGATTCGGGCGATATTTGAACAATATAATATCGTGCCTCGCTTCGCGTCTCGCCTGAATATCGTGTATCGCTTCGTGTCTCGCTTCGCATCTCGTGTCTCGACCTTTGAACGCGAGGCACGAGAATAGCGCGAGACACGAAGCGAGGCACGATATTTTACCGCGAGACACGAAGCGAGACACGAGAATTGCGCAAAACACGAAGTGAGACACGATATTTTGCCGCGAGATATCGTGATATGGGATACTGCGACAGTGCGAGATCTCGTGTTACAATATCGTGCCTCGCTTCGTGTCTCGCGGGGATATATCGTTTCGCGCAATTCTCGTGTCTCGCCCTCGCCGTAAGAGGCACGATATTCCATATGGCGGCACTAACCGGATTCCGTAGAAACGAAATAGTATCCGGGTGAACAACGCATGTCATAGTAGGCTAAGTAGCACAATTATTATTCCTTATTAGGCTAAACAAATTAATGAATTGTTTCTCAGGCACTTTTTCCAAAAAATCAGGAGGGAGAGCGAAGTATTTTTGTCTGCTACTCTTTTCTATTGGCACTATGTAATGGCTTATTATAACAAGTAAATAAGAGCAGATTAAAGATATTTTTAAGTTTTAATAACAACATATTGTATAAACTTCTAATTATAGATTTATTAATCACAAACGGTCATTTATGCAAGCTGACGTAAAAAGGCAATTGAATTTGAATGTTCATAATTAACATACGTGCCTTCAAATTGATATACCATCAGCATTAAAGTATTCCTGTTTATAGAACTTAACTTTTCGTAATTCATATTTTTTATAACTGTCAAAAATAGGAATTATTTTTGCAATAAATCAACAATAAATTTTTGGAAAGGAAAACCAACTATTTCAATACGACTTAATTGACACAGATCTTCTTCAAACAATATGGAATGCTAAATATTACACAAGCAAAAGCATCTACGAAACAAACGTTTAAGTCAACAAATAGACGATATTTATAACGGTTCACAATCGAATATGACTTTTTTTCAAAATTTACACAGTATTTCACAATTTGTGTATATCCGATTTATATAATTAAATGAGACAGGAAGAAAGTTACTGGAAATCCCGAAATCTCTACCGGGTAACCCTTCTTCCGCTATCTTAAAATGCGGATTCGATTAATTTTAAGCCGCTGACCATGGGATCTTAATCAATACATCGTAATTTTAGTACAAGTCCTTATGAACGTTTTATAGAAACCTGTATAGTTATCTTTACACTTGATACGCTATTTAATTTTACGCTATATAATGCCCATTGTCGTTGCGTGCGAAGAGGTGGCGTTGTTTACACCATTTGATGCACCGATTTGTTGTTTCTTACACTGTCTAATGTACATGTAGTTACTTTCATGATAAAATTCCCCAAGTTGTCGTCCCTTAAGTACTATTGCACTAGGTGCATGAAGTTGGCTAGGTAATGGGTATTGGGTATTGGGTATTAATTATCTAGCCAGCCTCCAATACCCAGCTCGGTATTGGGGATTCAAAATACACCGAATATCGACCCATGGATGAATACCTAGCTGGGTATTGCGTATTTGCGAAATACATGATGCGAATATCTAGCCAGCCTCCAATACCCAGCTCGGTATTAGCGATTCAAAATACACCGAATATCGAGCCATGGATGAATACGTAGCTGGATATTCGGTATTCGCGAAATACATGATGCGAATATCTAGCCAGCACCCAATACCCAGCTCGGTATTGGGGATACAAAATACACCGAATATCGAGCCATGGATGAATACCTAGCTGGGTATTGGGTATTCGCGAAATACATGATGGCGAATATCTAGCTAGCACCAAATACCCAGCTCGGTATTGGTGAATTCAAATATACCGAATATCGAGCCAGGGCTGAATACCTAGCTGGGTATTGGGTATTCGTGAAATACATGATGGCGAATATCTAGCCACTCTCCAATACCCAGCTCGGTATTGGGGTTTAAAAAAATAACGAATATCGAGGCAGGGCTGAATACCTTGCTGGGTATTGGGTTTTCGCGAAATACATGATGCGAATATCTAGCCAGCACCCAATACCCAGCTCGGTATTCGGGATTCAAAATATACCGAATATCGAGCCAGGGATGAATACCTAGCTGGGTAGTAGGTATTCGCGAAATACATGATGGCGAATATCTAGCCAGCCTCCAATACCCAGCTCGGTATTGGGGATTCAAAATATACCGAATATCGAGCCTGGGATGAATACCTAGCTGGGTACTGGGTATTCGCGAAATACATGATGCGAATATCTAGCCAGCACCCAATACCCAGCTCGGTATTGGGGATTCACAATATACCGAATATCGAGCCTGGGATGAATACCTTGCTAGGTATTGGGTATTCGCGCAATACATGACGCGAATATCTAGCCAGCACCCAATACCCAGCTCGGTATGCGGTATACAAGATATACCGAATATCGAGCCAGGGCTGAATATCTAGCTGGGTGTTGGGTATTCGCGAAATACATGATGGCGAATATCTAGCCAGCACCCAATACCCAGCTCTGTATTCGGTATTCAAGATATACTGAATATCGAGCCAGTGCTGAATATCTAGCTGGGTGTTGGGTATTCGCGAAATACATGATGGCGAATATCTAGCCAGCCTCCAATACCAAGCTCGGTATTGGGGATTCAAAATATATCGAATATTGAGAAAGGGATGAATACCTAGATGGGTATTGATTATTCGCGAAATACATGATTGCGAATATTTAGCCAGCCTCCAATACCCAGCTCGATATTGGGGATTCAAATACACCGAATACCGAGCCAGGGATGAATACCTAGCTGGGTATTGGATATTCGCGAAATACATGATGCAAATATCTAGCCAACACCCAATACCCAGCTCGGTATTGGGCATTCAAAATACACCGAATACCGAGCCATGGATGAATACCTAGCTGGGTATTGGGTATTCGCGAAATACATGATGCGAATATCTAGCCATCCTCCAATACCCAGCTCGGCACTATGGATTCAAAATATAACGAATATCGAGCCAGGGATGAACACCTAGCTGGGTATTTGGTATTCGCGAAATACATTATGCGAATATCTAGCCAGCACCCAATACCCAGCTCGGTATTGGGGATTAAAAATATAACGAATATCGAGCCAGGGATGAATACCTACTTGGGTATTGGGTATTCGAGAAGTACATTATGCGAATATTTAGCCAGCACCCAATACCCAGCTCGGTATTGGGCATTCAAAATATACCGAGTATCGAACCCGGGCAGAATACCTAGCTGGGTATTGGGTATTCGCGAAATACATGATGGTGAATAGCTAGCCAGCCTCCAATACCCAGCTCTGTATTGAGGATTCAAAATATACAGAATATCGAGCCAGGGATGAATACCTAGCTGGGTATTGGGTATTCGCTAAATACATGATGGCGAATATCTAGCCAGCCTCCAATACCCAGCTCGGTATTGGGGATTCAAATACACCGAATACCGAGCCAGGGATGAATACCTAGCTGGGTATTGGATATTCGCGAAATACATGATGCAAATATCTAGCCAACACCCAATACCCAGCTCGGTATTGGGCATTCAAAATACACCGAATACCGAGCCATGGATGAATACCTAGCTGGGTATTGGGTATTCGCGAAATACATGATGCAAATATCTAGCCAGTCTCCAATACCCAGCTCGGTATTGGGCATTCAACATTTAACGAATATCGAGCCAGGGATGAACACCTAGCTGGGTATTTGGTATTCACGAAATACATTATGCGAATAGCTAGCCATCACCCAATATCCAGCTCGGTATTGGGGATTCAAGATATACCGAATATCGAGCCAGGGATGAATACCTAGCTGGGCATTGGGTATCCGCGAATTACATTATGCGAATATCTAGCCAGCACCCAATACCCAGCTCGGTATTAGGCATTCAAAATATACCGAATATCGAACCCGGGCAGAATATCTAGCTGGGTATTGGGTATTCGCGAAATACATGATAGTAAATAGCTAGCCAGCCTCCAATACCCAGCTCGGTATTGGGGACTCAAAATATACCGAATATCGAGCCAGGGATGAATACCTAGCTGGGTATTGGGTATTCGCTAAATACTTGATGGCGAATATCTAGCCAGCACGCAATACTCAGCTCGGTATTGGGGATTCCAAATATACAGAATATCGAGCCAGGGATGAATACCTAGCTATGTATTGGGTATTCGTGAAATACATTATGGCGAATATCTAGCCAGCACCCAATACCCAGCTCGGTATTGGGTATTCAAAATATACCGAATATCGAGCCAGGGCTGAATACCTAGCTGGGTATTGGGTATTCGCGGTGCTTTTCTTTTCTTTTAAATGGATGCCATAATTTTGTGACTATACTTATTGTAGGGGTATATTCATCACTCTTTGCCCAATTCCAGTTGCAGCATATTTCGCCCTGCAGTGCTATTTATTTTAAGTTATTTTATTTTCCGCTCTTCTGATAGCATTCCCATTACTTGGCAAAGCTCTTTGGGGTGCATCCATTATTTTATTGATGTCCTTGTTATGTTTTATATTGCATTAGAAGCACTATTTCAATGTTGTGTTACATTATTTTTGGATAATTATGTAATTTTTGCAAGCGAAATTATAAATTATAAGTGCAAGCGAGTGCCGACTTATGCCTTGTTACGTAGTCTCATGTAACCTAAAAGAACTGTCGAGTCAACGTTTACACGAACTCGCCCCTGTTTTGGAGTTTCCGTCTGTTCAGCCGAAAGTAGTTTGTGTTAAACGAGGTACAAATGTATGCTTTTTACAACACTTGTTTCTTTCTTCCATTTTAAATCAAAGTATATGATAACTTTTTTTTCGAGTTGTTTTAATTTATGTCAATTGATATATCAGCTGTTAGATCGTACATACATTGCTTAATGTTTACATACCGTGGAAACTCATATGCGTAAAATAAATGAAACATGTATGTCAGTATAAGCAATATTAAGGATGGACAAAATGCATTTAAAACGCTATAAAACGAACCTTTTTGACAAGACTACTGTACTATCGCTTGAGCTACGCCAGATGATGTATGTTTACTAAACGTTTTACAAAGAGAATCTATGTCTTGACAATAATACGTGGTAAATGTGTGTTGAAGCAATTTTCCCACGAAGACCAAACCAGTCAGCTCGTATCAAGAAACATATTTTCTTTATGACGAAATGTTAAACATGATTAAAATAATCATGTCCAAAACGAGGAATTACATAATTATGTACATGCTTACAAAAATATGTCATACAGTATTATCATAAGATGGCATACATTTCCATTTCGTTAATTGATTGAATAACAATGATTAAAAAGTTATATGATTTAAATGTATTGTTCTATTTACTCCATTATCACAGCATTCACATAGCATAGAGTTTCCCATAACTTTAAATCCATGAGACATCACAAACGTGCTCTTGACCACAAATGCATTAAAGCCGATTGTTCACATAAAATAACTATAATAAAATACCGACTATGTGTCTAATGTAGTAGTTAGTTAGTAAAACGGCACGTTCGTGTTAGATTATCATATTAAATTTGGAAATTGCATGATGATGTTTTCCAGTTGATATGACGGAGTTTCAACGGAAAATATCGATCATTATGTATTGTCCTTTATAGTTATACAATGTAATATAAGACACGTTTAAGTTTAATAAGGACAATACCAAAAACGTTATTTATGACCATAACTCTATGCGTTCAAACTTGATACATACAGCAGTTTAGTAGTATATTCATGTATCTGTAAATGCGCATTTTGTATGTATTTTGTAAACTACAACTTCTTCCTGTATACTAGTTACTAAACAATATACTTTTTAATATACTATACTATTTATAAATCATGATGTTTCTTCCGTTTACAAGTTACCAGTATCGAGAATGCCCCTTGTCTCTCCGTAAATATTTATGGTGTCACCTAAACCCCTTTTCGTACGCATTATTCCAACCTTCTTATTCCGAACGCTGATATTTTGTCTTTAAACTTGAAGGAAATAATCCTGATGTTAGTTGTCCAATCCAGCCAATGTTGTGCTTCGGCTCATAAGCGATAAAATTTGATACATTATCTTGAAATAGATTGTCGCAATAGTAAAATTGCAAAGCAATACCGGTTTAAGTAGCAAGGATCACAGACAAGTTTGTTCTTAAATGGACACCGACTTTAAGATATATTCTAGTCAGGAATTTGCTCATTTGTTTTGGTAGTTTGGCAAAACTTAAAAGCATATAATACAGCAGACGTGACGTCAATCTTGTTGAAAAAGAAACTTTATGCAGACACATTTAAAGCGGGAAAGTTTGTTTATTTATCAAATGTCTTGCAATGTCCAGAGAAGCAGCTCATGACAGCAAGAAAAAGATACCCGCGGGTTTGTAGCATGTAGTTCTGCAGTGTTTGATTGGCACAAACTGTTCTAAAAGCAGCTTATACGAACAGGAAAGGTCTGTGAATTTCACTATTAGCTGCGTATTGTAAGTATATATAGCTAGCTATGAAATCGACATACAGGCTAAATTTGTTTTATTCTATGTACAAATATAACTACACGCAGCTGAGTATTCGGGTTTTTTTGGCGCGCGAATACTGTAGCAGCGATACAATCAGCAATATAAACCCCTGCATGTTAATGTTAATAACGTACGAGAACACTAGCGATTTAAGGTCTGCTTTAAAAATGTGCACCCCATGGAAGCTGATGTGTACTATAATGGGGCGGCGCGAAAAGGCGACAAATCACTGGGTTACCGCGTGTTCATGTCGGTGGGTTGTCAAACGAGCGTTTTCGCGTGGGTATTGAAGTCTGTCAGGATGTACGCTATCGTGAATTTTCTCGAATAACAAATACCCAGCTAGGTATTCATCTCTGGCTCGATATTCGGTATGTTTTGAATACCCAATACCGAGCTGGGTATTGGGTGCTGGCTAGATATTCGCCATCATGTATTTCGAATATCGTAAGAGTTTCGAAGAACAAAACTACATATTGTTTTTTAATACGATGCTTGTTTAATTAATATAAAATACAAATATTTTTTGTATGAAATGAAGATATACACTCAACAAAAGTTTTAACGCACCGAATGGAAATAAATGGTGATTGTTGTATTTTCTTTATTTATAAGACGAGCTTGTCAGCTTTGATTATTTGAGTTACACATGCATGTGTTCATACCAACCTAATGGACAAAAATACGAAAGAATTTCGTGGCGCAGCTGAAATTAATATAAATAAAGAAAATAAAACAATTTCCATGGGGTGCGTTATAACTTTTGTTGAGTTAATATATATAATTTTAATACTTAATTATTCAGGTTTGGTCCTGTACACTGACGCCAACAGGTTAGCGCACGAACTCGGAAAAAGGAATTACGTCGTGAATGAATTACGACGTCAATGTACGTAACACTTCGTAATACAGAAACATGACTGATCATTTCAACGCCCCTGTCTAATATGACTACCATCGTGCGGTAGATCGGCGGTTGATTTGTCAGTTTACATTGATGTATGGAGTTTTAAATAAAAAAAAGCGTAATAACGGTAATCCATTACAATGACAAAATACCAGACAGTGAAAATCGTCTTTGAAATAAATTAGAATATAAAGAAATAAAAACAAGTCAACAACACTAGTATTTTATTCTTTATGAGCTATATATGAGGCGTGTCGTGCGAAAACCGGGCTTAACGCATGTGCGTAGTGACTTCCCGGATCAGCCTGTGAAGTCCGCACAGGCTAATCCAGGACGGCACTTTCCGCCTACAGTGGATTTATGTTGAGATGAGACTTCCTTAAAACATGAAAACGAAAAGTGTCCTCCTGGATCAGCCTGTGCGGACTGCTTCGGGACGACTCTTTACGCACGTGCATTAAGCCTGGTTTTCCCATGACACGCCTCATTATGTCCTTCAGAGCGCCATTATGTGTGGGTCCGACAGTAAAATGTGAGGAAAATGCAATTTCCAGGTAAATAATGTTACTAAACGTTTGTTTTTAAATATTAAAGATGTTTACTCACAAAAAATAAACCACATAGTATCTGTTATGCACCTACCGGTATCGATATTTCCCCCCAGGGGGGGAGGGGGGTATATACGGGACTTTAGACTGAAAGCGATTCCCGACAGGCGGGAATTTTCCGGGGAAATAAACTTTGGTCGGATTTTAGATCACGGCAATATTGGCCCCCCCCCCGGGCATCTCCCACTGTGGGGATTTATACAAAAGTGCTTGGCTCTAGGGTGGAGAATTAGCCCCTAAAAAAAAAAGTCAAATTCCCCTGGGTCAGCCCGCCGCTCTTTTTCCGGGGGGGGGGGGGAAATATTGATAGGTGCATTACTATCTGCATTTTCTGTAAGCATTTCTGTAATATTAACTTTTTGAACGTTGTTGGTCCAATTTGTTAGACAATAATAGAATGGCATATTACTCGAACATAAACAGTAAACAAACCAATAACGCTGGTGGCGTACATTCAACTGCACGCCAGCCCCCAATAGCCATGTACGCGCGACGTGCAATTCAGCAGATTTAACTTGTAAACTGAGTCACATGTGTTTTCCGTGGGAACGAGTGCATGAACTCTTGTTATACTTTGTTATGTTTTGAAACGAGTGTTTGTTTTGGTAAGCGTAGCTATAAACAATGGCAAAAAGTGGACGATTTACAAAAAAATACCAAAACATAATATTATCTACTTATATGACAAAACAATCTCGTTTTTTGTTGACACGATACGCTTGTTGAACATTGCTGTACGCTGTTTCTACGATATCGTAGATATGTAATATGTTCTATACTGTACAATAATGCATAATCTCTTATTGGATAATTACAAATAATCTCATTCCAAATGCAGAATTCCGTAATACACGCGACAGTGTATGGTTTCGTTTGAAAGCTTTATTTATCATCTGAACCACAATTTAAATAACAAATAAAATTATTAAATGAATGTAAAATATTAATCAAAAACTAGTATAGTTAAAATATCAAGCTAATACAAAGATATGGCGAAGCTATCGTTAAACAATATATAATTACTAATTAGTTGTATGCAACATGTAAACAAACTTTTAAAAGTAGGGTCGCTTGTTTACATTGTGTGAAAAGTAGGGTCGCTTGGTTACATTGTTTACATTACATAATTAATGCGAATTACGAAATTGTATTATGATGTAAAAGCTTAAATCTGTTCCTACGAAAATTTGACTGATCTCCTAAGAAGAAAGTACGCACGTATCTGTATACATAATTATATTGTGTTGCAGTTAAAATATCTGATAAATTTGCATTTTAAACTTCGGTTCATTACGTTACACAAAAGTACATAACCGTATTGCCTATTGTATGCCAGAACCGATGTACCCTTAATATACTCGACAAATTGCACGTACAGTTCGATTTCGAGCGGCGCTTTCTTTGTTATCCTCAATACTTTTTCCGTGCTGAGTATACAGAGGAATCAAATCCTAGAATTCAAACGTCTAGAACTCTGATACCTCTCGGCTGTCAGGGCATGACGTAACGGCGTCAGACTGGAGTTGATTCTAACGGAATTACGCACGTGCAAATACCTAATATAAACATTCGTGTAATTTGAAGCGCGTGCCGGGATTGTCGTCTGCACGTTTGCGTTTAGCAAGTGCATCGTGATTTATAAATATTTCGTTGCATAATTGGCGTGCACTACGTGTTTGTTTGCATTAAATATTAAATATTAGTTAGGCCTATCCACGTTGCTGCTACTGCATTGGGAGACGTGATGTACCCGGAATCCCTGGAATAAATCACGCCAAAGATTTGCTTCGTCGAGTCACTCTTAGAATAGACAATGCAGTAGCCTGCAAATATAGAATAACATTAAAGGCATTCGCAACAATTTCCTTCAATTTCTTTCCAACGACAGATTTTCTTAAAAATTGGCACAAACATGCATCAATGCATCCTAAAACTAAAACAGTCTTAAAAAAATAGGGGTCACCGGCCTTATTCCGGATATATTGAATTTTGAACACGGTACCTGTCGAAGCCTTTTTTCAGTTTGTGTTACTTAGAATGTTTAATAATATAACGCGTTTATCTTCAAACAAAGATGGAGATTTTTAAATGCATCTTTTTTAATGTTTCGAGTGGCTATATACAAGTGCAGTTAAATGATAAAACGCGCTGTATCTACAGTTATCATTTAAGAGATGACTTGTAATGGACACTTAACGAGGTTAATTGTGCATTAAATATGCCTGTGAAAACACCAATAATTTATCAAATATACGAATATCGTTTGTTCCAAACGACAGATTTTGTTAAAAGATTCCACATACAAGCGTCATTGTATACTTAAACTAAAACAGTCTTTAAAAATAGGGGTCATCGGCATTGTTCCGGAAATATTAGGTTTTGAATGTCCAAGCCCCTTTTTCAGTTTGGATTTTTTTAAATGTTTTAAGTATATAGGATAGTGTTTTTTTCAAACAAGGTTATGGTTCTTTCAACTGATATGTTTGTATATGCTTTGTTTGGAAATATACAAGTGTATTTTGCAAATAAAAACGCTTTGCCTACATTTACTGCTAAAATAATGAATTTGACTGGACATTTAAGTGTGTTAAATGGGAACTAATAATGCTTTCTGAAACTTCATTTTTATCAAATGCATACTAAGTATTTTTTTTTCAAAACTAAAGATTTTCTTAAAATTGCGCACATACATGCATCAATGTGTACTTACACCAAAACATTAATAAAAATAATGGCTCACCGAACTTGTTTGGGAAATATTGGATTTCATATAGGGTACCTGTGTAGCCTTTTTTCCTGTTTCGTTTTAACATACATAAACAACTTATCAAAAGAATGGATATATTTCATGGATCATTTCTGAACTAATTTGTTTGGAAATACATTGCATAAAAGTGTTTTTGATTATTATATATGCTTTATGAACTTTTACGATTAAAAATATTTATTTTGAATGGACGTTAGAGATGAAATTAGTATATTGTAACCTGTAACACAGAAAAAAATGGAGCAAAAGGAGATATGAACCCAATTATTTTCTTTTTGTTGCGAACGTCTTTAAGGTACAAATATGAAAGCAGGGAGATAGATACTTGAACTTTCAACTGATGGACATATCGCAAGCACAGATGCAAGTGGAAAGAACTGTGCATGAAATACAATGTTGCAACTGAATGTATGTAAAACTGTTGGGGGCCGTACTAATATCGTTCCGTCAACGCACGGCTTTCGGGTGTTTTCGGTTTTGATGGACAAAAGCTGTTTCTGCAAATCGTACGCTTATTTTTTAACGTACATCTGTCTCACGGTGACCGTATGGGCAACGTACGGCAAACGTACGATTGTGAATTTGTGTTAATGTTGCCGCACAGCCACTGCAATGTTATCGCACGGTCATCACAAGTACTCAGTGGTATATTGGCAGTAAGACTAATATTTTTATTGAAAAAAAATCTTAAAAGGTATTATGTTTCACGACTTTTATCTTGACATATACATCATAAAGATAGCATTACATTTTGTATTACATAATCTATATTATTATAACATACGCATAACAAAGAGAAAATCTGAAAAGTGACAAGAAATGTATGCAAAATATTCAAACAGTTGTACAAATCATGTGGTCACCGTACACCGTAAGGTGTCCGTTTCTGTCTTGCGGCAAGGTTTGTAGCAATAAAGACGTACGGGCTACGCAATCCGTCTCTGCGTCTTCCGCAATTACACCGTGCGATCCATTTTTTGGAAAATTCGAAACCGAAATCGTCCGATGCCCGTAGGCACACGATGTCCACCCACTTCATATGCAGTTCCAAGCGAGGGTTTAGTATAAGGTATCTGCTTATAAAATTGCTTTAAAAGATCTCTATTAAATTGTATTTTTAAGTTAATGAACCAAAACCATTTGTCTAATTTTAGTAACATTGACCTTGGCGTACCTACCCATAGGCAATCCCATGAAATTATATTAGCATGGGCACCGGAAGGCGATAGTACGATGGTGATAAGGCGACAGTACGATGCCGCTAACGCGACAGTACGATGATGATAACGCGACAGCACGATAATGATAACGCGACAGCACGATGGTGATAACGCGACAGCACGATGGTGATAACGCGACAGCACGATGGTGATAACGCGACAGTACGATGATGATAACGCGACAGTACGATGATGATAACGCGACAGTACGATAATGATAACGCGACAGTACGATAATGATAACGCGACAGCACGATGGTGATAACGCGACAATACTATGATGATAACGCGACAGTACAATACTGAAAACGCGATAACACTACAGTACGATGATGATAACGCGACAGCACGATGATGATCACGCGACAGTACGATCATGAAAACGCGATAACACGACAGTACGACATTACGATGGTGAAAATGCGACAGTACGATGGTTAAAAACACGCAATTATATCGCATTATCATAATCGTACTGTTGTTGTATCGCGTTTTCTTTATCGTAATGTCGCGTTATCATCATCGTATTGTCGCGTTTTCGTTATCATAGTATCGTGATTTCGCGTTTTCATCATCGTGCTATCGAGTATCGCGTTTAAGATCAACCCATTCAAAGGCGATAGCCTAACGGGATTCCGTAGTATTTTGCTCTTCTTTGTGATGTTTACCATAGCTTTTTTCGGGCGGCGTTAAGTGGACTATTGTGAGCCTTTGTTAAAAATCTGGTTGCGAAAAGAGATACTGTCAGTAAACGATCACGTGACGTTTTGAGTTTATTGTACTTATTACAGAGATCACGCGGAGGAACACATGTTGGTTGGGTTTACATGACGTTTGCGACAAGAGTCTCGTTTTCGATTAAGCGTGTCACTGTGTCACGCTGCAAAACGCTGGTATTGAGGTTTGACTGCGCGCAGCGCCTCAATATCTGGTGCAGGGGCGCTGAGCGAAGTTTTATTGGGTTATATTAATAATGATGCTTTAAAGAGATCAACGCAAATACATTTGTGGCGTGGCGTGGGAAACCCGGGTTTAATACATGCGCGTAAAGTGTCGTCCCGGACCAGCCAGTGCAGTCCGCACAGGCTAATCTAGGACGGCACATTCCGCCTACAGTGGATTTATGTTTAGAAGAGACTACCTCGAAACATAAAATACTATAAAAAGCGTAAAGTGTCGTCCTGGATTAGCCTATGCGGACTGCACTGGCTAATCCGGGACGACACTTTACGTACATGCATTCAGCGCAGGTTTCCTACGACACGCATAATTTTTAAAGGCTATTGATGTTACAGCACATAAACCGTGTTCTTTCGTGTCTGAAGGAAAATACCTTGCGTGTATATTCTTTTTAATTGATAGTTAACTAATTTATTAGACAGCGTTTCCGCGTTCGAATCGCTAATTAAAATCTTAATTTACATAGTGCCTTTATGTCTGTTTACTTAATACATTTATCTCATTTTCTAGTTATATATCAAGACCTTTTATACCAGGTAAGAGTGCTATGGCGAGGAAGTTGAAAGAAGCTATAGCGAAACGTTTGCAACACATACTTATACATGTCATTGCTATGGCGAGGAAGTTGAAAAAGGTTATAGCGATACGTTTGCAACATATACATGCCATTGCTATGGCAAGGAAGTTGAAAGAAGGTAAAGCTATACGTTTGCAACACATACTTATACATTTTGTTGCTATGGCGAGGAAGTTGAAATAAGGTATTGCGATACGTTTGCAACACATACTTATACATGTAATTGCTATGGCGAGGAAGTTGAAATAAGGTATTGCGATACGTTTGCAACACATACTTATACATGTAATTGCTATGTCGAGGAAGTTGAAAGAAGGTAAAGCGATACGTTTGTAACACATACTTATACATGTCATTGCTATGTCGAGGAAGTTGAAAGAAGGTAAAGCGATACGTTTGCAACACATACTTATACATGTCATTGATATGTGGAGGAAGTTGAAAGAAGGTAAAGCGATACGTTTGCAACACATACTTATACATGTAATTGCTATGGCGAGGAAGTTGAAAGAAGGTAAAGCGATACGTTTGTAACACATACTTATACATGTCATTGCTATGTCGAGGAAGTTGAAATAAGGTAAAGCGATACGTTTGTAACACATACTTATACATGTAATTGCTATGGCGAGGAAGTTGAAATAAGGTACAGTGATACGTTTGTAACACATACTTATACATGTCATTGTTATGTCGAGGAAGTTGAAATAAGGTAAAGCGATACGTTTGTAACACATACTTATACATGTAATTGCTATGGCGAGGAAGTTGAAATAAGGTAAAGCGATACGTTTGCAACACATACTTATACATGTCATTGCTATGTCGAGGAAATTGAAATAAGGTAAAGCGATACGTTTGTAACACATACTTATACATGTAATTGCTATGGCGAGGAAGTTGAAATAAGGTATTGCGATACGTTTGCAACACATACTTATACATGTCATTGCTATGTCGAGGAAATTGAAATAAGGTAAAGCGATACGTTTGTAACACATACTTATACATGTAATTGCTATGGCGAGGAAGTTGAAAGAAGGTACAGTGATACGTTTGTAACACATACTTATACATGTCATTGTTATGTCGAGGAAGTTGAAAGAAGGTAAAGCGATACGTTTGCAACACATACTTATACATGTAATTGCTATGGCGAGGAAGTTGAAAGAAGGTAAAGCGATACGTTTGCAACACATACTTATACATGTAATTGCTATGGCGAGAAAGTTGAAAGAAGGTAAAGCGATACGTTTGCAACACATACTTATACATTTTGTCGCTATGGCGAGGTAGTTGAAATAAGGTATTGCGATACGTTTGCAACACATACTTATACATGTAATTGCTATGGCGAGGAAGTTGAAAGAAGGTAAAGCGATACGTTTGCAACACATACTTATACATGTCGTTGGTATATTGTTGCAGCACTGGAAACCATGCCAAATAGCAAAAATAAACTAAATATATACATGCTGTGTTATATATATTACACACATTATATTATATATTTTGACAAGTTGACTTTCTATTACATGCTTGGATTTGCCGGAAATTTAATTGTCTGCTGCATAATGTACCTGCAAAAATATAATCTGTCTCCAAATGCGCCCACGTTCTCCAAAGGAGTTGGAATCCCCCATATACTGTATGCACAAAGCACACCAAATAACCTTGCACGGGATTTATCTGGTGCACCGTTGCACCATTGTTGGTCTCATATCGGGAGCATTATTGGTTGCTGTACGCGTACGGTTTGGTTAGGTGACGCATCAATGTATCATTTCTAGTTAAGACCAAAACACCGCATCACGCCTTTTGCTAGCTGCGCAAATGTTGTTATACGAGTACATAATTTTAGATGTATTTCTTGAAGCGCTATTTTGCTTTTACCGGCATACCTTGCAAACGACACGACCGGAAATGTTGCTTAGAGTATTTTCACCCCGAATACATAAAAATGAAACAAGATATAGGTGAAACTATATCATAATATTGTTATTACATGAAGTTTAGGGGTGTATATAGGAGTCAGCTTGTCGGTCTGTCGGACCGTCGGTCTGCCGGTCTGTCGGTCTGTTGGTTTTGGGTTTCCGGATGATTACTCAAGACAGGTTTGACATATTCAAATAATTTTGGTACACATGTGTAACATCATAAAATACAGGTCAAGTTCGATGTTGGTTACAAGCCGCTAAATTTTGACAGAGTTATGTTCGATGTTGGTTACAAACCACTAAATTTTGACAGAGTTATGGCCCCTTTTCGACTTAAAATTCCCTAAAAACATGATTTCCAGATGATAACTCAATAAAGGCTTGACATATTCAAATAATTTTTGGTACACATGTGTAACATCATAGAATACAGGTCAAGTTTGATGTTGATTACAAACCACTAAATTTTGACAGAGTTATGGCCTCTTTTCGACTTAAAATTCCCTAAAAACTGCATTTCCAGACAATACCTCAGGAATGGCTTGACATATTCAAATAATTCTTGGTATACGTGTATAGCATCATAAAATACGGGTCAAGTTCGACTTCGGTTACAAACTACTAAATTGACAGAGTTATGGCCCTTTATTTGACTTAAATACCCTAAAATCATGGTTTCCTGACAATTACTCAACAATGGCTTGACATATTTAAATAATTATTTGTGCACATGTGTAGCATAATAAAATACAGGTCAAATTTGACTTTGGTCACAAACCACTAAATTTGGACACAGTTATGGACCTTTCTGACTTAAATTCCCGAAAAACATGGACATTAACTCATAAAAGGCTTCACATATTTAAATTATTTTTGGTACATAGGTGTAACATCATAAAATACAGATTAAGTTCAACTTTGGTTACAAACCACTAAATGTTGACAGAGTTATGGCTCCTATTGAAATTAAATTTTCCAAATACACTGTTGACCATTCACGAATCAAAGCATTCTGTCTCTGTCCATTTCTTTCGAATGGATGCCATAGTTTTGTGACAAGGCCATATTGTGGGGGTCTATACGTCACTCATGTGACAATTCTAGTTAAAGAGTCAGTTATATTTTATTATAAAGTTAATTGATTGACGTCCAGCTCTATTAAACTTGTTTGTGCATGTTTTCCAAATTTATATAAAAAGTGCAAAAATATATGTGGAAAAATGCCATCACATATTTGCTGAGTATAGACTTTTCCTTGGAAAGATGTTCCTGCCAAAATGGAAAAAAATCAACATTTACTAAGAATATTCGAATATAACTATAAAGTGAATACATATATATAACAATAGCACAATAATTATACCCCCACAAACGAAGTTAAGGGGTGGTATATAGGAGTGAGCTTGTCGGTCTGTTGGTCTGCCGGTCTGTCTGTCGGTCTGTTGGTTTTGGGTTTCCGGATGATAACTCAAAAAAGGCTTGACATATTCAAATAATGTTTGGTACACATGTACGTGTAACATCAAAGAATACATGTCAAGTTGATTGTTTGTTACAAACCACTAAATTTTGACAGAGTTATGGCCCCTTTTCGACTTAAAATTCCCTAAAAACATGGTTTCCGGAGGATAACTTAAGAAAGGCTTGACATATTCGAATAATTTTTGGTACACGTGTGTAACATCATACAATACAGGTCAAGTTCGATGTTGATTACAAACCACTTAATTTTGACAGAGTTATGGCCCCTTTTCGACTTAAAATTCCTTAAAAACATTAATTCCGAACGATAACTCAATAATGGCTTGACATATTTAAATAATTCTTGGTATACATGTGAAGCATCATTAAATACGGGTCAAGTTCGACTTTGGTTACAAACCACTCAATTTTGACAGAGTCATGGCCCTTTATTTGACTTACATTCCAGAAAAACGTGGTTTCCTGACAATAACTAACAGTGGCTTGACACATTTAAATAATTATTGGTGCATATGTCTAGCATCATAAAATACAAGTCAAGTTCGACTTTGATTACAAACCATTGGTGTAACATTATAAAATACAGATCAAGTTCAATTTTGTTTTCAAACCACTTAATGTTGACAGAGTTATGGCTCCTATTGAAATTAAGTTTTTCCAAATACACTGTTGACCATTCACAAATTAAAGCATTCTCTCTCTGTCCATTTCTTTCGAATGGATGCCATAGTTTTGTGACAAGGCCATATTGTGGGAGTATTTCCGTCACTCATGTGACAATTTTAGTGTTAATTGGTGTTCCGTTGGCGATTACCCCGGTAAAGTCAAGAGTTAATGGAATTCAAATTTGAGTAAATAGCCGATCGAGTGTCCAATTAAACTAAAGATGAACAAACTTGTTCATGGTCGATCATTTATGTGGTGTTAACAATCAAAACTACCACGTGTTTTTTTAACTGTCACTTGCTATTCAACTGTTCAGAAGACATTGTTACGCGAGTTTTATTATGTTAATTAACCAGGAACGTATAGTGGCAGTCGAAAATTATTTATAGAATAATGAGTGTCGACCACGATTGGAATGCAAATGAGAAGGGTCACTGACCATCGAAAATAAAAACATAACTGCTTTCAGGAGCAATTATAATATGCGTCACGTGCGGGATTTGCAAATGACCTAAACGTACGGACGGTGGATTGAAAACACGGAACATGGTTTGCGTCGGCGCTAACGGATGCGACAACGCAAGCCGCACAACGCACAGCGGTTACATGGAGTCCAGTTCTTATGTGGCGTTTATGCGACAGCGTGTCCATCATACAGTAGTATTAACTGCATGCGCGGCATGTTGTTCGTCCACTGTTTGCATACATCTGATCACGTTATTTCGTCCAACCTGTTCCGCATGTGCTTTTGCCATTTAGACATGTAAAATCTTTGACGTGTACAAAGTTTGTTGTTTAAATATTGGATAGGTTTCAACGATAGAATTTAAGTTGTAGTCAGCAATTGTCTGTAAAAAGCGACCAAGGTGACGCTTCTTAACCAAAAGCAATGCATTAACATTGGCAGATTAATGTTACCGACAACTATTCTTAATTAAATTTGCAATCACATTAATTTTAATTGTGCCTTTCTGATGAAAATTATAGGCCACACTTTATAATACAAGGGAGGTAAGTATGGCATGAAAATGTAGTACGTATTGTAATGGTAGTTAATGGGCAAATTATATATATGTACAAGGGAGATAACCGTGGATGCAAGTAACATTAAGGCTAACATCGGTTGTTAGGAATGAATTGAGCACGGAGGCAGAAAACAGGCAGTCGCTCAACATTTATAATGAAATTATATATAATGATGTATAAACGTAATTATATTTGCATCATCTGCAATACCCGGGTAGGTACCGGAAAATTTCCAGATGTGATTTCTAACCAGAAACAAGTATTGTATAGTAATTCTTTCTTACAGTGGTTCAATTACAACCGACTTAACAGTGTAGAAGCAAAGACGTGTTTTAGCAATCAAATAATGAGTGAAGCTTAACATGAAGACAACACAAATTAAAACAAGGTGCAGAGATACCAAGTGGAAATTAAACCCGGGTTTCAAATAAATGGGACACTTGGTCGCATTGTTGTCTCCTATCGCGCCAAGCGTTTATTTACACAATGAAATAAGTCAATGACTGTTCAATTTATCTACGGCGCAAAGGTAAACACCTGATTGTGACAGTTAAAAGTACATACTTAACTGTGTTTATTAAATGTGCATAAATATAAGCAATGAGACGCATATTAACGTAGAGGACACAGGTGGGTGTGTCCATTACCTTTAACGATGTTTTGACATTTGGTAGACTATTTATATTAGAATATGTATAAATACTGTAAACAAATTTCAGTAAAACACCACGATATGCATGTAATGTTGCTATAAACTACGGTGTTAAGTTAGGGGCATCGCGATTTTGAATAGAAATCCAAACCACGATGACACGATGGTATGTTGACGATGACACGATCGATGGTACTATGATGATGGTTCGATGATACGATGACGATGGCACTATGGTACAATGACAATATGGTACGGTGATGATCGTGCCGTCGTCATAGTACTATCGCACCATCGCCATCGTAACATCGTGCTATTATTATCGTATCATCGTCATCGTATTATCGTCATCGAACCATCGCACCATTGTCATCGTCTCATCGTACCATCGTCATCGCACCATCGTCATTGTGTCATCTTGTGTTCTGGTGTTCCGTTAGGGTCATCGCGATATTGAATATAAATCTAAACCACGATGACACGATGACGATGGTGCGATGGTACGATCACGATTGTACAATGACGATGGAATGATGACGATGGTGCGATGGTACGATGACGATAGTGCGATGGTACGATGGTACTATGACGATGACACGATGTTACATCGCACCATCGTGTCATCGTACCATCGTGTTATCACCATCGTACCATCGCACCGTCGTCATCGTACCATCGTGTCATCGACATCATACCATCGTGTCATTTTGGTTTAGATTTTTATTCAAACTCACAATGGCTCTAACGGAACACCGTAATAAACACTTATACCAGCAATTACATATTAATGTGAAAAGATCGGTTGGTAAAACAACAAAAGAAAGCAATGTATGAGAATGCATAAAATACATTAGTTAATATTAATTTGATAGTTGCTGTCAACGAGAAATACAACGTGTAGGTAACATATTTACCAGCCAGTCTCAACAAAAGGATTCACCTTGTGAATGAGCAAAAGCAAATCTGCAGAACATTTATTAGATATTTTATCTGATACCGATCCTTAAGATACATGGGCCATGTGTTGCTGTATGAATGTTTACATCGAAATAGAATCTAGTACATAATTTCTTCCGCTGAAAGGCAAAACTTCTCATCATCCTTTCTTGCTCATATGGCGATAAGCCATTACGGCTTTTCGTGGACGATAATTATGCGTCTCTACAAATAATATGTATTTTATTTTCAGATAGAGCCCAGCTGAGGTTGACCCGGAATATTTTAGTTATATTGGGTGTGTGTGCATTGTTATACAATTATCGCATGCATGTATTCATGTTTAACTTCGCTTTAAACATCTCACCGTCAACAACCATGGAATTATTTAGAAATTGTTTTTTTCATATTGATACGTGCTCTAACTTTTCAAATTATAACTTCGCAGTTCTTTGCGAAAACAACCGAGTAGGCATTCATATACACGTATCACGAGCAATAACATGGTGACATGCAGTACTGTAACTGTTTTCGATTGGAAATTGCTTTTGTCAAACACGCCTCTGCATGCTTTAGTAATATTTACTCAGTTTTGCTATGCAGATTGATCAATTTCTTTTCTTTCTTTTTTTTTTGCTGAATAAACAATATGCGCTGTCACTTATTAATAGGCGAAAGGATTGGAAATTCAAATATAGTTACCCATTGGCATACGTATACAGTTTGTATATCAAACTTTGCTGTTTGCTGGGTTATTTGTTTGGCGAGGCGGCTGGAAAATAAGGCTTTGTATAATTAAAGAGCAACGTAAATCACCTCGTAGGGGCGTACCTAAATATTTTACTGCACGCGCAGTAAATTTTGTGATTTTACGTACAGTTTAGTAAGTGGTCTGAAACAAATTTACACGCGCACGCACGCACATGCACACACGCGCGCTCGCCTAACAACACTTTTATTTTTCGTGTTAGCACTGTCTATTGCTAAGTAAGCGTTACTATTTAGTTGTATTTACACACGATT
This sequence comes from Congeria kusceri, assembly GCA_027627225.1. Taxonomy (NCBI): domain Eukaryota; kingdom Metazoa; phylum Mollusca; class Bivalvia; order Myida; family Dreissenidae; genus Congeria; species Congeria kusceri. The sequence goes on along the minus strand of CM051032.1, from coordinate 22,216,591 downwards.
GCGTATAATGGTGTGTCGAGTTACGCCCCTGCCTCGATGCAGACATGCCGTTAACCTGTCCTTAACTTTTTGTCCTAGGTTCATGTAAGGGTAACGGTAATTTCGGTAGCTCTTGTTGTTAACATGATACTCAATTATCAAATTTCCAGCAGATATTATTACCGTTTTCAAAACAAACAACTTTTCAGATCTGAAGATTTGTTCCAGATGCGCGCAACTGGCTTTCGTTTCATAAAATATCTTACGAATCAGCAAATTTCAATTAGTTTCAAGACTCGCAAAACATGACATTGTGTCATTTCCTGTACCGTAAGTAATGAACACACTTTCTTCAATACATGTATTAATAATAATCGTCACAATTCATGCACAAATATAATGTTCTGTGACAATTTGCCGTTATAAATAAATAACGAAAAATAGTAAATATACTGTAACTGTGCTATGGCATAGTGTTCTTTATGAAATATCGTCCCTGAGTTTGAACGATGAAAACGACGACGTTTAGCGCACTAGCTCAACAGACCGATCCGGCTTTTGCCATGAATAGTTTAAACTCCTCCCCAGCTATTGCTTTATTAACCGATTATCACAAACATTACCACGTGCTCGTTTGAAACACACACACATTATGCACATGAACGTTCATAACTTCATACCCATCCAGGGGAAATAACTACTAAGAATAATTGAAGTCAACAGTTGTGTGACCTGATGTCTATGACACAACCGGAAACACATCACGGCTTTCTATGAATAGGCAGTTCTTTAAAATGCTATATATCGAATGTGGGATGTCAGGGGAAGAGGATCGTATTTGCTGTAATTTGGTATATCACCAGGCCCCGCGTCACAAAAAAAGGTTAAGCCAGAGTTTATTGTTTCAGACAAACTTACTTGATAAGGCTTGGGCTAAAATGGCGTTCACAACCATCAGGATAACGTTTAATTGATGGTCAGTATTTAGATCGTGCAATTGTCTCTATACTAGCAGGTACATTTGTGGTGCAAATAGTGCATTTTGTATAAACATAACAAGATATAAAAATGTTATATCCCGATATGATTTTTTGGTATTTTGTTTGTCAGGATTCCTCTCAGTTGAGCCAACATCTCGAGATCGGCTTAGACCGATCCCTTCTATCTATAACACAGTTGCACTGTACGTTTCCTGCGCTAGTCGCTGAGCAATGCAGCTATATTTGCAACCCCACTCCCCCCCCGCCCCCAAAAAATCAACCCGTTACCGCATCGGTTACAAACAAAAGTAAAACAAGAAACATGGAGCTGGGATATTTGAGTGGTCCACAGGAAGTTTCAATGGCCATCTATAACATATCAGTAATAAGTATCAAATAATGCGCCCTAGACGTGCTGGCGTATAAAACCATGAAGTTAAGTTACACATTGACATAGCCTTGGACTACTTCAGAAGAAAAATAACTCAAGTATAAATATGTTTACTAAAATTAATTCACTACATTTTTAATGAGATAGTGTGGATAAAAAAGTGTTTTTGTATTCGGGTTCACTATATCTACTTACAGAGGATAAATCCAAGTACAACGCACATCTGTCGATGTCCTATATTTGACAATGTACTTCGATCGAGTCCGTATAGCAAAATTGAATTACCGGATACCTTTTGTGGGCAAGCATGAAGCCGGTTATTGCAATCAGCATTCCAAAACGTGATGAGCAACATCGATTTTCTACAAACATACATTCGCAATAAAAAAAAATTAATGCATTTTTCATGCGCAGTTGTGAAACTAGGACAATTAATCACGTGTTAAAAGGATGTGCACACATATTGACACCGCATTTTCTTGTCAAAGTTTACAAAAGAACATGATACATTAAACAGGCTGAATGAAATAAAAGTGCTGATTATCTAATATTTTAAATATAATATGTTAAAATCTACGTCGGTTAAAAGGCATACAATTTTAACATGTGCCTAACCCGAATATTGAATAAACCATAAGCGTCTTTAGAGGGGCGGGGCTGGGTACGCCCACCCCCATGTAAAACTGTTCAAGATTCGATTTTCCAAACCTCACAATTACCCCGTTCCCAATGATGCGTCATTTGACTTATTTCATCAGTTTATTGTCATCTAGCCTGTTTTGTACATCGCTACGTTGTTCTTTTTCCACGATATCTTAATATCTTAGCCCAATCTGATCTTAACAAAGAACAACGGAAGATTAGAAACGTCACGAGTTGCTCTATGACCGATTGTATGCTCTTCGATAACGGCTTTTGATTGCGATGTCCCAGTTGAGAATCGTGGCACGTGCATTGTATTGTACCTTTCCACTAACGCGGCATTGATGCTTGCTTTTTGGTCGATTTAATTGGAATCTACTAAGTTACTGCGCTTGAAAATGGCATTTTGCATGAGTTAAAACAAATATCACGTAAACGAATCTTTTTCAAATATCGGTAACACTATCCGGGGCAACAAACGCCCTACTGTCTTCAGTTCGCTAAACCTTGAAGCATAGATACGTTATCGACTAGACGCATTTAGCCGTTGCTGCAAGCAAGCTACTGCAAGTACAAGGTCGCGTGCCGTCTTTTTTTTGTTTTTCTAGGTCAGCGTTGATTACGTGTGGTTTATTTTGGTGCAGTGAGAAATACTAGAAATACTACAGGAGCAACAAAAAATGAACAGACTGGATTTATGCGGTATTTTCAACACTTAAAAATATTTCTATAAGCAATGTGAATTGCCAAGACGGCAAATTCAGTCGTGCAAGTTTGTGTACTTTGTCCATATCGTTCTGCAGTGAACAAACACGGTGTATCATTTCGTATTTTTATTTCAAAAGATATCTTACACATACATGAAATATGTAATATTTCAAAAACATTGTCAAAATACACCGATTCATTTAGCACTTACAAATAACGCACAATTCTAGTTATGTACAAAATTCTACTCAAACCAAATAGACCCCAAAACATTACAATCCTTGTTCATGGCATTCACACAATATTTAAACATCAAACAGGGTATTTACAACAACTGCAGGTCTCTGCCAAAGCATGGCCAATTTAACATTAATAAAGGCTATCAATGAAACATTTAAATGCCCTATTTTTGCACCACAATCGAAGAAGAAAAAAAAACGGAACAAGTTAAGTATCATCCAGTAAAGACTAGTTCAAACCACTTGTCCAGCTCAAAACAAAACACTGTTGAATTATAATAAATAAAACCAAGAGTGCTTTTAATTATAAATCTTTGCGCAGTCGTTTTTATTCTGTTCGTATTATACAAATTATCAAATCAATCAATGCAACATTGAGGGTTTTAACTGCTAACAACAATGGTCCATGTCTCACAAGATAATCATTGACTGTGCAACAAAAGCATGGTCAGCACGAAATACATCATCAAAGTACATGTGTATGCACAAAGGATACTGCGCAACTACCCGTATCCTAGTATCCAAGAGCATGAAACAGGGCACGGTCAATGACGAACTATTTACAAACAGGGCACAGAGCACGTGCTTCTGGACGAACAGCGCATGCGCCGGAAAAACATGAGGTATAATGCCGCGGAATCCATCTACGTCATAATCTTGGTCGCGTCGTCGTCAATTGATAACGTGCGCAGGCGGGCCGGGAACGCGAATCCGTTCATTGACGGCGACGACGATGACGGCGTCAGTGAGGAAGGAGACTGTGGTGCTTCTGTGCCGCCGAAGGACGACTGTCGCATAATCTGAACAACAAAATGTGTGTAGGATATTCAATCGGAATAACCAACCTTTGGTTTAAGAAAAGAGTCAACAGCTGGTATAAACAGCTGGTACTAAACACAATACGAGTGAGTTTTTGACAACATGTACAGTTATGGCTTTGACGCGAAAGTTTGCAAATTTGTTTTACCCGCATTTCAAAACATAAAGCAGAGAAAAACAAAAGCATTCAGCGCGGCTTGTTCGCGAAAGTTGTCGAATCGATGTTACGTGTATTTCGAACAAAACATGGAGCTACGCACCTGTACGGGTTTGGTGGGTTTGAATCGGTCCCAGATCCCCTGCTTGGGCGGCTGGGTAACGGGGTTCATATCCGGGGCGAAGTGCTGAGTAAAGTGGCCCCTGTATTCACGTACATCGCGGCGGCTGTCCATTATGACTAGACCCTGAACAAATACAATAACCTCAAGATATACATGTTGTTTAATGGTCGTCTCTGACATATGGAACAGTTTTTAATCATGGTTGAAATACAAACCTCAAACTTTGCGCCAAACGAAACGAATATTTGATCGACTATATATATGAATCCATTTAATTATTGCTACAATGTTATAATTCGGCAACTTAATTCAACACACAATCATATTGTTCATTATTGAGCAAAATATGTAATTAAATACAAAGACGGGCCTTTTTCTATCACATGAATCTAATGTAAGAGCACATTCCCGCATTCTCCTGTCTTTAAAGAGCTACATATTTTTATTTTTAAGAACAAACGTCTGCAACTTTACTTACGGTTTATTCACAATGCAAAATCTATCCTGCGTTATATCTCAATATCTTTCTCCAATTGCGTCGCAACAAGGCTTGGTTTCGCAATATGCGCTAGAATGATATTAAAACCGGTCTGTTCACTATTTATACTCGAAATACTCATGATCCCCGGGATCGTTTACAACCCTTCTCAAAATCGTGCTGGAACATTTATTGCATTGTCATTTTGCGAAAATAGTGCAGCATTCATTGCAACGGGTTGTAGTCGGGGAAATGGTAAACAAGCCGGCCTTGAAAAACACGTGGCCGTAAAGCGTCTGTTTACTAACAAAGTCACGTGACACGCAACACGATTTTGGGCTGGGCGCAGACATCTTGTTTACATTCTATCGCAATTTGTGAATTCCCCAATATGAATTTAAATTTAATTAAAATATGGTTGTTTAAACAAAAAAACTAATAAGCGTGTTGAATTTAGTAGCTTAATAGATCGCAAGCGGATAAAGCTAATGAATACGTTCGTTATAAGATATAAGCATTTTGCACTTTATACCAACGGCTCGTTGGTCTAGGGGTATGATTCTCGCTTAGGGTGCGAGAGGTCCCGGGTTCAAATCCCGGACGAGCCCAACCTTTTATACTATTATTTTTTTAAGCATAATAATTTTTCTTTTTATTTTCCAACAGCGTTTAAACAGCATTTTAAAATGCGTTTATTTAAAGCATTCAATACAAGTACAATACTGTGATTGCGGCGATCATACATATCCCAAGATCATAATTAAACAAAATGTGATATTTGTATGTCAACTGGCAACATGTTCTTTATGCACCTATCAATGTTTTCCCCTAGGAACTTTAAACTGAAAGCGATTACCGACAGGCGGGAATTGGACATTCTGAATGATGCCGTATCGCGGGGTAAGAGACTTTGGTCGGATTTTAGATCCCCTTAATACAGGCCCCGGGCCATTTGATAGACATGTAGCATCTCCCACTGAGGGGATTTAGACAAATATGATGGACTCTAGGGTGGGGAATTAGATCTAGACACCCCAAAAATAATTTTTTTTTAATTCTCCTGGGTCAGCCTGCCCCCCCCACCCCCCCCCCCACCCCACCCCGGGGGAAATATTGATAGGTGCATTAATAGTGCTCAAATATTATAATTAATATCACTATAATTATGGGACAATAAACTTGATTTATAAACGTGACGCTCTTTGCATGTTGTGAAGTATTCGGAAATTAGGATATCTGCATCCATAAAACATATTACTATTTTTTATGTGTCATGCAATAGGGACTCTATTAAGCAATGAACTTTCATTTTAATACTCAACAAGCTGTACACAAACAATGCAGTTTGTATATTAAAGCTGGTTGCAAATGGGTATGTTTGAGGTACAGAATCATGTACATAAACATGTGCAGTACCAGTTAAACTTGTTAAGTATTCGGGTATTAAACAAGAAATTGTTACATGTCATACGGCTTATTGGAAAAGGTGTTTCACCTGTAAAATCTGACTTTATAGTGTATCAAGATTTAGGTACAATAATTCAAAAGAGAAGTTTTTTGTTCTCCACAAGTTTAATATATTTGAAACTTGTACAGTTTTCATTAATTAATGTTTTACTGCATATAAACATTATAACAGTGTTATGCAATACTGCCGACAGATTAAGTTACAAAATGCCTAAATGCACACTCATATAAATAGTTTGGTATTGTTTTTCCTATTATTTATGAAATTAAATGTTTAAAGACTTTTTGTATTTTATATTTTTGTGATACAATAAAATATTAATAATTATATGCCTAATAACAGGTTGAGCATCAACATAGTTATATTCTATTTTAGACACTAGTATGTTATACGTAAATTACACATGATTAAAAGTATAATCTTTATTACACTGTTGCCATTGTATGGTGGCATAGAACTGCCTTATGATAACTACTTAAGGTTCGCAAACATTTTCATGTTACCACTTAAGTTTCGTGTTATTTATCTTGATTATTAATAGCATTTGCGAATTTTTTCCAAGTAAGAATATACATTATTTATTTGCTTAACGAAAAACAAGACTGAAACTGACCTGAACTGACATCAGAATTTAGTTAATAACAACGTATGTGGTATCACAAATATTAACTAGTTAATAATTATCATAATAATATTCGTGTTAGATAGCTGGCAACAGGAATTGGTTTGCAAATACATTTGCGATACATGAAAATTAAGTGGTATCACAAATGTTAACTAGATAAGATTTCCGTTGTAAGATAGTTTTCATGATAATATTCGTGCTATTAATATAATGCGGAAGACATCGCGCACAAATTAAGTTGTAACATGAATATTATCTAGTTAAGACTCGCGTTGACAGATAATTATCATGATAATATTTGTGTTAGTAAGATAATGAAGACCTCGCACCAAATTAAGTGTTAACACGAATATTATCTAGTTAAGATTAAGATCTAACCCTAACTCTAACCCTAGTTAAGATTCATGTTGTCAGATAATTATCATGATAATATTCGAATAATGCGGAAGGCCTTCCACACAAATTAAGTGGTAACACGAATATTATCTTATTAAGATTCGTGTTGTCAGATAATTATCATGATAATATTTGTGTCAGTAAGATAATTCGGAAGGCCTCAAAACCGAAAGAAAATGTATCTCATGTCAGTTATGGGCACTTTTAGGCCACTTAGTATAATACTAAAATATCTTGCAGAAATATATTTGCAAATGCTATCTTAATATCCAGATAAGTATCATAATAAATAAGTGGTAACACGAATCTGTAAGCGAAAGCTAAGTAGTTAACTCGAAAGTTTTCGCAAACCTCAAGTGGTTATCGTATGGCAGTTCTATGCCACCATACCATTGTGTTTGAAAATAAATGTAAATAAACTGCTACCAATTAGATCAATTAGTGTCTTATAATTTCTTGTGAGTCTATATTAGAATAGAAACACATATTTTTTTGTAAATATGTTTTGTTTTTGTTGATATGATTGTACGTGGATAAAAATTAAACAAATAAATATACAGAAAACATCTCAAAATCAACTCTTTACATCTAATTATTTGGACTACATATAACATCAGATTCACATCACAATATTCAGAAATAGTACATCTACTAGGACCACCTTTTCAGCGTTGCATATATATATAGCCACGAGCATAATAGAACTGCACAGCTTACATCACTTTTGCCAGCCATTCTTCTGCAAGTATAATAAAATGTACTGGATACTTTTTTACATAATGTAATAAAACAACAAGAGCAATTTTAATTATAAAGGGAAATCAGAGGTAGAAAAACGGATATGTAGCTGTAGCTAGACAGTGTGCGCTCCATTAAATAGTGGAACAACAATAGAAAATCTTAAAACCTGGCTCTGAAGTTGGGGAAAGTGATTTCAAAAACACTTCTGGGCCCAAATTTACCAACTTATTCTTGGACTTAATAAGACGTAAGAATAAAGTGTATTATGTACCGAGAATTTGAATTTTACTGGGTATTCACCAATAGAAATTTTAGACTTCTTTATTTAGAATGATTTTATTAATGACATAAGCAGCATTGGTACCTGGCATTTTTGCAAACGCTTAAGTATTTTCCTTAAGTCATAGTCTATTATCTTGTATTCTTAAGTCTAAGAATGGTTTGTTGAATATGGGCGCAGGCAAGAAAAATAACATCCATCTAAAATTAACATTTAGAAACAGATCCAGAAGTTAATAATGAATCGACGCGAGTCGTGGAAAAATCGTGTTTAATGCATGTGCGTAAAGTGTCATCCCAGATCAGCCTAAGCGGTCCCGCACAGGCTGATCCGGGATGACACTTTCAGCTTTTATGGTATTTTCTGTTTCAAGGAAGTCTCTTTTAACATAAATCTTCTGTAGACGGAAAGTGCCGTCATGGATTAGACTGTGTGGACAGCACAGGCTGATCCAGGATGACACTGTACGCGTATGCATTAATCCGGTTTTCCAATGACACGCCTCAATTGTATAATTTGTATACAAAACATTGCATTAAAAATTTGAAAATCTGCTGAAAGGAGCAATAATCAGAGACATGGTTCAATGTACTGAACTTTAACCCAAACTGTTTCCAGTATTGGTAAAATCTTCTATACTTGTCCAAATCTTTAATCATCATAGCTATGCTATGTTTTAAACATAAAGCATAACAATGCATAATTTTAACGTCTACAGAAGAAAAGCACAGCAATACAGTGTTTGTTTGAGCACATTATCTTTTACTTAAAGGTTCATGCATGAAATTAGACAAATGCAGCATTGTTTTGCTTTGTTTAATTCAAACAAAAATGTATCATAATGTTTGAATAACAAATTTATTGAAAATATCTTAAATTCATTACCAAAAGCAAACAGCTGATAAGCTCAAATGAAAAATATTATCTTACTGTAAATGAGATAGAACTACAGCAAAAACAGACCAATAACAAAATCAGACAAAGTCTGGTAATACATGCACAAGTTTTTTGGTGTATACCAGTTTTCCTTAAAAAGTTATATCATTTTAGGATGACAATTTGATTGGTTCCTAAACTAGTGTCTGAGTGTGACCTGCAATGCAAAGTCATCAGATCCAGTCAGCAGCTAATATACTGGTAGCAATAACTGGATATGAGTGAAATTAGTTTGGCTTACTTCAATGTAGGAGGTTGAAATAATATTGTTCAAATTGCTGATATTCAGAAGAAAAACTCATTCAAGTACAGGTAAGCATTTTTTGAACACCAACAAATAACAGAACATTGTTTCATTTAAAAAAAAGTCTAAATGTTAGCAGTGTAGTTATTTCATTATTTTTTTCTCATATTTAACTTTACAGGCCTCGTTTATGTCCTCATTCATATCACATGGCATGCATGGATTGCAAAAGTGTGCTGAGGTTGCCCTGGGCTGGTGTCTGACAGTGTCCATACATATATAGATGTCCAGTTAGCAAGATATTCTCTAGGTTGTAGTTACTAGTACATTTACAGCATACAGCTATATACTCGTGGTGAGTAGCATACAGTCATTTGTGCATATCACTAAACAACTGCAACAGATTACTAACAAAACAATGGCAAACACTTGACTCATTCTAGAGATCTATATGATACACATAAGAACACCACACTATGAAATTCCCTCACATTATTAATAATACATCACAAATATGAAGCATCTTCTATGCTATAATTATTATAGGTGTATTACTGAACACATAATTGGCACAAGTCCAAAATGCTGAATGATAAAAAAAACATTGCAGTGTGAAAAACGAAATTTAGAAAAAATCACTTAAGCTTTGCATAACAATATGTCCAATTTGTCTATCAACCACTGGAGCTTTGGCCAACAGTAAGTCCAATCTACAGAATGACCAATTTAACTTTGGACTGCAAAAAGTTCAATATGAGGACTTCCATATCGAGTTTTTCTTAACATAAGTCTAATCTCCCTGTTGACATATCAGCCTTTTAATTATTTAAAACTGTCAACACACTAGAGAATTAATTCACTAAAATTCTAATCAATCTAGACCGTAAAATCACGGCATTATGAACTAGATGTGTCACATACGCCGATGCCCCCATGACACATGTTTGGACACAGACAAAGGGCATAGCGCCAACAGTTATTTTTGCCTCAACAAATTGATTTTCATATAGATTCTACAGTGGAAAAAAGGCCATAATTCAGAATGCCTTCTTTTACATTCACCTATACATAAAGTGCAACGCTTAACGCCTCCCACTTTGTGGGGGCATAAAAAGGCTTAAGTAAACTACGTAAGCCAAACGTGGTACGTTGCAAGATCATTCAAATTGTCCAATGACCGCTCCAAGAGTAGGTATAATAACATCAGCCTCGATATGTCCTGTTCACTCAAGCATGTCATTTTTACTGTGCTGCTGTATCTTCAAAACCTTCTGGAAAATCTTTAATGCAGGACCAAGTTTGAGACCCAGCGCCGTTAGAACATCGTTTCTACGCATCAAGAGTAGCGACCGTCCGTCCACTTCCTGAAAGGAACAAAACATAAATGTACATGTATCAATTGCCTTGTATCAAGATTTTTATTTGTCTTAAACAATCATGCAGAATATTTGCATCACTCAAAACAACAACAACAACAACATACCGTAGGTTTCATTGTATTTACACACATTTGGATAGGATAGGAACTTGAAAAAGAACATCTATGTATACAAATTCTTTAATCACGTAATTAAATAATACGTGAAAAAGCTAATCAATTGTTTGAATAAATCAAAACATAACTACCAGTACATGTACTGTTAGTAATTGGAGAAGAATGTCTATGAAACAACATCAACTAAGGGAGGTAAATCAAATTGATAATTTTCATAAAAAAATCAAATATTTCAAATTTAAAGCAAACTGTTTCTCCCATTTAATAATTTGACATTGATACAAGATTTGATATTAAATGAAAAGAAACAACACAAAAACAGATGGGATGTTATAATAGTACTGTTTTGTAAATAACATGAAACAAAGAAAGAAATTCTATTCATGGACATTTTCACAGATTTGATCCGTAGTTAAAGGTTCATTTTGTTGTACTCCAAATACAGAGGCTACAGGCTTTGGCCATTAAAAAAGTATGCATTTATGGAGTTACATGGGAAAATTTAAGCATTTCAAGTATTTTCCTAACTAGGTCTTGTTTTAATAATGTTCCTTCAGATTTTCTTTTATACGACCATCAAATTCCTTAAAATTAAGGATGTTTCATTTATAGTTCGTTTATAGTTCAATTTGCATTAAATTTATTTCGGCACGACTAGCTCAGTTGGTAGAGCGCTGGACTGTCAATTCGGGGATTGTGAGTTTGAACCCCAGCCCCGCCACATAACTTTCACAGCATTTGATTACCTGTGTTCTGAACACATGTGCATGTTCTGCAAAGCCATTATCATTGAAAAATTGCACCACATCGTTAATTGACCAGTTTGTGGCATCTTCATACTGGATATTGTCATTGCCAATGGTGACTCGGTCACTGAGTGTTGACATTTTCACCTCATAACTGAAATAAGTAGTATTGGACAACAGTAGAAATAATACAAAGGACTGATAAAACTGGTATTTTCAAAATAAATGTTTTACACCTACACTTTTTTCTGTATGGAAATTTAGAGTAGTGTGAATGAGTGTCAATAATATTATTAAAAATGGTGTTTCAATGAAATTTTGAACATGCATTTCAATGTGATAAAAGGAAGAGATTAAAAAGTCGCACTGTTCATGAATTTACCACTTAATTTACAATTGAAATTTAGAAAATTTAAATAATAACAATGTATGTTTCAAAATGATAGTAGTTCTATATTTCAATTCCCTAAGATTGACCCAAAATAACTACAGCTTACTCAAGGAATCAACAGAAATTTAAAATTGCAAATTTCAACATGCTAGTTTTTTATATCTCGGTTTCCCAAGATGCTAGACACAAAATACTCGAATGTACATTTATCACCAGAAAATTTTAATTGCTAGTTTCAAAATGAAAACTGTAAACTTAATTATTTCAATCAAAATGGGCTGCTGGAAAAATTCATGAAAAGCTTAAACAAAAATGTTAAAAAAGGGGCATAAATATGTCAAAAAACAAAACAGAGTTATGCAGGTTGCTTTCCCTGGTGGAGACGTTTACAGTAAAGAAGTATTCTAAGTTTTAACAAGGCAGTCCAAAGGACAGCTATATCCCCCGCCGTGATCCTTCGTTAGATTTTAAAGGTGACTTTGAAGTATCACACTGACCTTAATCAGTTTCATGAAAATTCCTTAAAGCGCATAGGAGATATGGAGCTGACACGATAATGGAGGCTCAAACATTTGACCTTAAGTGTGACCCTGACCTTGTGGTGGCAAGACTGCTCCATGCCTTCTGCACATCACCTAAATGTGATAAACATTTGAGCCAAGTTTTATGAAAATCATTCAATGGGCATAGCAGATAGGGAGCAGACATAAAAATGGAGGCTCAAACATTTGATCTTTCAAGTGTGACCTTGACCTTGAAGTGGCGTGACTGCCTCATGCCTTCTGCAAATTGCCTCAATGTGATAAACATTTGAGGCAAGTTTCATGAAAATCCTTTAAAGGGCACAGGAGATATAGAACTGACATGAAAATACAGGCTCAAACATTCAACCTCCAAGTGTGACCTTGACCTTGAGGTGGTGTGACTGGCTTATGTATTCTGCACATGGTCTCAATGAGCAAAATATTTGAGCCAAGTTTCCTAAAAATTCTTTAAAGGGTATAGGGGATATGGAGCGGACACGAAAAACGGACACAAAAATGGAGGCTCAAAAATTTTACTTTCAATCAAGTGTGACCTTGACCTTGAGCTGGCGTGAAAGGCCCATGCCTTCTGCACATCGTCTCAATGACCGAAACATTTGAGCCAAGTTTCATGAAAATCCTTCAAAAGGCATAGGAGATATGGAGCGGACACGAAATGGAGGCTCGAATATTTGACCTTCAAGTGTGACCTTGACCTTGAGCCAGCATGACTGACTCATGCCTTCTGCACATCGTCTCAATGACCTAAACATTTGAGCCAAGTTTTATGAAAATCCCTCAAAAGGCATAGGAGATATGGAGCGGACACGAAATGGAGGCTCGAATATTTGACCTTCAGCGGGCGTGACTGACTCATGCCTTCTGCACACTGTCTCAATCACCTAAACATTTGAAAACCCTATAACCCCCCCTCCCGCTTCACGGCGGGGGATTAATTAAATACCTTTGATAGTATTCAAGATATTGGACTTGATGAAAAACTTTCACCAAAACGTCACAGTTAAAGAAGGGGCATACCGGTAAATCTGTTAAAATACAAAACAGAGTTATGTGGGTTGCTTTCCCTGGAGGTGACATTGCTAGTAAAGAAGTATTTCAAGTTTCAAGTAAATACCTTTGATAGCATTCAAGATATCTGACATTATAAAAAACTGACCTTGGCCAGATGGACTAACGGACGGACTGACAGACAGTTTGATTGTAATATGCCCTCATTCGGGGTTATAAAAAAATTCAATTGCATTTTTTAAAATTGAGGTCAAAGTCTTATATTTCAATTTCCCAAAGATACAAACTTGTCGCACCTTACTCAAAGGCGTCACCCAAAATTTAAATAGCACGTTTTTACAATGCTAGGTTTTCATATCTTAGTTACTCAAGATGTTAGACATAAAGCACTCGAATGTATCACAAAAATTTAAAATGCACATTTTGAAAATGCTATGTTTTCATATTTTAGTAACTGAAGATGTTAGACATAAAATACTTGAATGTATGACAAACAATTTAAATTGCAAATTTCAAAATGCTAGGTTTTTATATTTAAGTCATATTTTATGATGTTATGTATCACCGAAAATTGGAAGTTGCATAATTATAGTGAATGTTTTATTATTTTCCACGATATATTTATTATACATAAACTAGTCCCAGCTTACTTGAAGGTATCACCAGAAAATTTAAACTGGAAGTTTTAAAATGATAGTCAATGTTTTATATTTCAGTTTCCCAAGATATTGAAGACAAAGCAACCACAGCTTACTCGAAGGTATCACCGGGACGAGGCGAGGCACTCGGGGTTGGAAGACATGGAGCTCCAACAGTCCCATCTGAAATCACCATTATAGCAGCTTACAGACTTTTCTCCATTTTATAGTTACACGCAAACTCACAATGCCTAAAATAGTATATAGTTTATAGTTTCTTTTTGCTGTTTTTATTATTTCCTAGTCACCCGCAAAACCACATGGATTTAAAATCCTTGTAAGTTTCAGCATGGATTTAAAACCCTTGTAAGTTTCAGCATTTTATAGAGTTATCTGCAAACCATGATGACTTAAACAGTTCAGTTTATAGATGTGTAACTTTGTTGTTAATTGTTTTGTTTTTAATAGTTATTTCAAAACCACACAGATTAAAACAATCCTTATAGGTTTAATTGTTTTATAGTTATCTGCAAACCTCAATGCCTAAAATAGTTTAAAGATTTGTCTCTATTTTTAACTCTCCCCTTTATACAGTTATCTACAAAACCACAAAAAACAGTTTACAGTTTATATACTTCTCTCCATTTTACAATTATCAACAAAACCACAATATTTAAAACAGTTTATAGACTTACAACAACATTAAAAACTAGAGCTGTCGGAGGACAGCGCGCTCGACTTTTCTTGTTCTTGTCAGATTTACTGGTATTTATAAAACAAGAAATATGGAAATTCCACTAAAACCAAATTTTTCTAATGAATTGCATTAAAGTCAGCACATCAATAAATTTTTTAGTAGAAGTGACCTTGAACTTGACCCCACCCATCCCATATGCAATCCCAAGCAAGGTCTCAATATAAGGTATCTATGTATTAAGTTTCATTAAAATATCTCAATGCATTCTCAAGTTATTGATCTGAAGCTGTTTTTCTATTTTTAGTAATAGTGACCTTGACCCCACCCACCCATACGCAATCCCAAGCGAGGTCTTGATATAAACTATCTATGTATAAAGTTTCATTAAAATATCTCAATGCATTCTCAAGTTATTGAGCAGAAACCGTTTCTCTATTTTAGTAATAGTGACCTTTAAGTTGACACTATATGCAATCCCAAGTGAGGTCTCGATATAAGGCATGTATGTATTAAGTTTCATTAAAATATCTCGATGCGTTCTCAAGTTATTGAGAGGAAACCGTTTTTCTATTTTTAGTAACAGTGACCTTGACCCCACTCACCCCTATGCAATCCCAAGCGAGGTCTCAATATAAGGTATCTATGTATAAAGTTTCATGAAAATATCTCAAGTTATTCATTGGAAACCGTTTTTCTATTTTTATTAACTGTGACCTTGACCCCACCCACCTAATATGCAATTACAAGCGAGGTCTCGATATAAGGTATCAATGTATTAAGTTTCATTAAAATATCTCAATGCGTTCTCAAGTTATTGAGCGGAAACCGTTTTTCTAGTAATAGTAACAGTGACCCCCTGACCTTGACCCCACCCACCCCATATGCAATCCCAAGTGAGGTCTTGATATAAGGTATCTATGTATTAAGTTTTATTAAAATATCTCAATTTGTTCTCAAATTATTGAGCGGACCGTTTTTCTATTTTTAGTAACAGTGACCTTGACCCCACCCACCCAATATGCAATCCCTAGTGAGGTCTCCCTATAAGGTATCTATGTTTGAAGTTTTATTACAATAGCTTAATCCGTTCTCGAGTTAGAGAGTGGAAACGAAAGTTGAGAAACTAGCTTACCGAAAAACTTTAACCTGTCCATATAGCTTATATGTAAAATTTTTAAGTGTAAAAAAGGCCCATAATTTTGACAAATTTCAAACTAGAATTATCAAAATTGGCCTATGAGTTCATTTTAATATAGGGAATAAGTGTTCGAAGTTTGAATGAAATCCCTTAAGCCATTCCTGAGAAACCCGGTTACCAACAAACTTTAACCTGTCAATATAGCTTATGTAAAATTTATAAGTGTAAAAAGGCCCATAATTTTGACAAATTTCAAACTAGAGTTACCACACTTGGCCTATAGGTTCTTTTTAATGCAGAGATTAAATGTTTTAAGTTTGAATGAAATCCCTCAAGCCATTCCTGAGAAACTAGCTTACTGAAAAACTTTAACCAAGCTCGGACGCTGACGCCGGGGCGAGTAGCATAGCTTGCCTTTTCTTCGAAAAGTCAAGCTAAAAACTAGCTTTAAGTTCTTGTTCAGTTAACATGTATATGAAAGTCAGAATACAGAAACACATGCTACAAGATGCAAAATAATATTGACAATGACTGCTATGTACTCTTCAGGTGCATTAAAAACTGCAAAAGGGAATTTTCTATTTCATGTATGTTTTTACAGGCAAGCTTACCAGTGTGTCTAGAAATGAGATCATCATATCCAGTGGAGGATGTGGACACAGCAGAGCGGGCACGCTTCACCGATGTCATGGATCCATCGAGACTTAGTTTCCGCTTCTCACCCCTACGATTGCTGCTGTTAGCATATATTGTACTATACACTGGTTTAATAATAAATATAATTTACAATAACTAAATTTAGCAATATATATAACTTGTCTTTTAAACCATATTATATTTAAATAAAACACCAAATAAAATAAAAAGTATATAAATTTAAACATGTTTATATGGAATATTATAAATAATTTTATAATCACTTCTAATCATTTCACAAAGCATATACGGTACATAAATTATCAACATGTAGCTCTGACAAAAAGATATTTAACATATCTTAAATGTTTTGCTTGTCTGCAAACTTTCCTTCCAGTATTTTGTTTAGTTTGCTCTATGTTTACATAATATCAATTTGATAAGTTTGTGTCATATTAACTTTTCCGTAAGGGATATAATATGTTGTACACAGACAAAAATGCACTAACATACCTGCTTTCTCCATCTTTAGAATCATCGGGATCAGAAAACTTTGCAGAAGCTTCGAATAAAATTCAACAAAGATTTATTTTAAAACTAATGTAGACAAATCACAGTATAAATTGTATTCAATCAATATTTCAAGCAAATAATTGTTATTGTCATAGAACATAAATAGATCAAAACATGTTACAAGTAAATAATAAATCATTTATTACCAGTAAAACAGCATGCTGCATGTTTTCAATATTTAACATATGGACTGTCAATATTCCCAGTGTGATGAAGGGGAAATGACTTTTGACTGATTCTTTATTTCAGATTTTGCCGATGCATTTCACATAAGTGTAGGCATATGTTTTCACGGCAAACACAAATTTACTAATATGACATGAAGGGCAATTATCAAGAAAACAGTGAGGTTTCTACCTCTTCTGGATGAAGTTCTGTTAGTGGCTCTATCCTGGCTACGTTTGCATGGACTGCACACCCACTTCCCTGGTATAGATACAATGTCATACACGATGATAATGGGTGTAATAGTATTTTATAACATTTTCACTTTATATATTGGAGGTAAACCCTTAGAAACAAAACACAGTATGGTTTAATGATTTACCGCAGTTTTCAAAAATAATTACAGTATCTTTTTTATTACAAACCAAACTACAACTTTATTCTTTTATAAACAAAGTCTTTTGTAACTGGTATACAGGCAAATAATACATCTGAAATAACTCAAACATACGATAACAGACAGTACACTTATAATTTTTATTTGCCGTACATGTAAACTTGAGGTTAAAACACCCCCTCCCAAACATTCATTGCATCATATTTAGTATTAGTTTATGAGTATTCTATGCATAGTCTATGGTAGTCTATGGGTAGTCTGTGTAGTCTGAGAAGAGTCTATGTGGTGTCTATGAGTAGTCAAGGTGTACTCAATGCATAGTCTAAGGGTAGACTATGTGTAGTCTGAGAGAAGTCTATGGGGAGTCTATGAGTAGTCAACGCATAGTGCAAGGATCACGTAACGGAGCAGAAGTACCTTTAGGTTTGGCTATCACCGGGGGGTTGTGACAAGTCATGTGGTAGCCCTTGTCACATGCATCACAGAACAGGATGAGATCCTGCAGAGAAAATAAATAAAGTTAATATAAATGCTAGTAATGATTAGCTTTATAACAAGCTATAACACACAAAATCACACAGCACACATTTATCATTCGTCAATTTAGCAAATACCTACAATTTTTAACATTTGGTTATAAAAAGTACTCTTTGGGTACATTGTTTTATAAAATAACTCTAACAACTGAAAGTGAGTATCATTTCAATGTAGTAGGATAAATTTGGCCTAAGATTATTTTGACAGAATACTGACTATATTATGTTTCATCAGACTTATTGAAGAATACTACAGCACTAACATCGTTCTCCGCTCCATCGCACATGCAGCAGGTCTTGCAGTCCATACACTGCCATGGAGAGTTAAGCGCCCTTTGTGCAAGCTCGGGGCTGTAGTCCATGCATGACGGGTGTGCTGAAACACGACACAATTGTTTTCATTTTAATTTAAAAAGATTTAAAAATGTCAATGTGAACTGTTAGATGTTCAGCCAGACTCAGACAAAGAACTATATTTTCTTTACCTGTCACTGCAAGCTTATTATGTTTTGAAACTTTTGATACATTGTAACATGTCTAAACCAAGAAAAAAAGTATTAATAAATACAAATAAAATTATACTAATGGAGTAAACGAGTATCATGTCCATCTGTCTGAACTATATTAAGATATTGTATTTAAATGTACTTAGTCTATTAACTACCTCTTGAGTGGCAATCTTTACAAGTCAACAAGTCTTCAACTTGGCCATCTTTATTGGCAAGCGCAGTTCCTGAGCAGAAACCGCAAGTGGGAACATCGGACGAACTCTCTCTACTGGCGACACGTCTCAGCTGCAGTGGATTCTCTTCAAAATCTGGCCCATGAGTTTTCTTGAATTTCTGAAATTTAAAGAACATGTCAACATGATTTGTTTTTCTTCTGCAGAGATTCAAGGAAAACTCATTTTAAGTATGCAGAGCTACACAGAAGAGTGCGTAAGTGTGAGTGTGTGAACTGTGTAATGAGCAAAAGAATATGACTATAGAATTGTGTGCCATGCAAGTGACTTTATTTTTTTTTATTATATACAAAATAAATAAGTCTGTGGATAATCCCATAAGTGTATCAATTATTTTGTGTTGAAATGTGTTATATCCTACGTTCATACTAGATAGTATGAATTTACATCAGTGTTTTTTTTAGGGCCAATTTGGGGCCGAAATTCGGCCCCATTCCCCTGCTTAATAAGTATATAATTTTCCCCTATATTTACCTTAAAATTCCCCTCAGAATGTAAGCTTTATTTTTTTTTTTTAAATCGGACAAAAAGTTATTATTTGTAGCAAAACAACTGATTAATGTTTTATAACAAAGTATAATATAAAAATATTATAATGCTTTTCTAAAAAAACTATTCCCGTTTTGCCGTAAAATTCCCCCTCCGAAAGGCCCCGCCACCTTTCCCCCAAAGGTGAAAAAAAAACACTGTACATGTTCAATGTATATGATATGAAACTTAATACTTGTATGAATCTGAAAACAATAATGAATCTAACTTCAAAATGTATGTCGAGTCTTAACCATTTGATGTTTCTATTTATACATTTAGTTTCCTAATTTATAGGTCATACTATAGAGCCGAGTCTCAATCACGAGTCAATGCTATGTTAAGTTTCCATATCTTACAACAATTAAATATTAAATTTTAATGGTGAAATAAAATTTCATATTTTCACTGCTGGAGCCTTGAAAATTTAAGATTTTATATTTTAACATAAAACACACTATTTTTCTATCAATAACATTGATCTACCAGTAGTGGTTTACCTCCTCGGCAAGTTTATATACATGTACAGTATTTACATATATTTGTTTTCAGAAAACACATGATACAATTCATCAAAAATATAATTTAAGGACAACAACGCACAAATTATGGCACTTTTTTCCCACCATACTTATTATTAACAATTTTGGAATCATTTATGTCATCATTATATGACATCAGACTACACAAAAGTGTGACGTTTTAGCTTATCTCACGCAATTTTATTTATTAATTGTCCAAAAGCATAAAATAAAAATAAAATTTGTTGATTTTGGTGAATGATCGAATATTTATTTCACTCGTTGTGGCTACGCCACTTGTGAAAATATTTTTTCTGCAACCACTCGTGAAATAAATTTAATAATCACCGAAATCAACAAATATCCTCTATAAATTATTAATTATACTGTATTATGAACTACAATTTTTGGAAAGTCAGCAACACAATTACTTTTCGTTTCGACGGGGGTCTACCACGTTTTATATAATCCTTGTTAGGCATATCCCGATTTAGTTCTTCAGGGTCTACTTCCTTTTTAATATCAGATTCCGGAATGAGTTCAGTTTTAATGTCAAGAGTTTCTTCTTGTTCAGTTTCATCATCAGTTTTCTCAGTTTCTACCAATGGTTCAACACGAGTCTGCACTTTGGTTTGAGACACACTGGTCTCAGTCTTCACAGGCAATGTATAACAATTGTCCGGTAATTTTATGATAGTTTTTGCATTGATCTGCTTCTGGAGTGCATTTTCTAGCCTATTTTTAACCAGTCTAGTCTCAGGGTTTTTGGAAATCAACCATGACTCAAGGGTTTTAAATGACACAGGTTCCCCAGTTTCTTTTGTTATCTTCCTGATAGCCGATATAATTCTCAGACTTGTAGTGTGCTGCTCCGACTGAGGCGATTTTTTCACCTCTCCTGTCCTGCGTTTTCTGTAACTAACAAAGCCTTTGAATACAACTTTAGTAACTCTCCCCTCTTCCATAAGCGACATCAGACACTCCTCGGTTTCCGAATCGGTCAGGCCATATGAGCGTTTCAGCATGTGGGCGATTCGCTCAAGACTTGGTCGAGCTTTCCTTAATTTTATGATTTCTATCATATCTAAACACCACTTCTTGTGCTGCATGAATAATTCTGTGTTTACTTTTCCCGACATCGTGCACAAACGTGAAATTACGCCCGTTATCAAAATTAAACTATGAAGCTTTTGCCGAAATGAACTTCCGTCTGTTGTGCGCATGCGTTCGAATATAAGTGCTTCATTACACCGAATAGGAACCTGGTGCAGTTATTAACCGGATAGATGTAATGAATACCGAACTAAAACGTCAACAATTAATTCAGTAATATTTACAAATGTACAATTTAATAGCATCATCGTCATCATTTTCATATCACTTTTTCCATAATCATCAATTTTATTTTCATTTTAAAAACATGAATCTTGATAAAATTATCATAACTTTATGCTTCAATTGTGAATGTTCACCCTCTACCTCAGCCATATTCTACCAAATATTCGTTTGTAAAAGCACAAAAAGTCAAATAATTTCTTATATATTTTTTATAAATACTGATGATAACGTTGTCTGTAGCTCATACATAATTATATTACATTACGTTTATATTGGATATACAATATTCCACTATTACTCTTTTATATACATAATCATAATTTACTATATCTGGTTGTTTAGTTGGATTGGTGTAGGTATCATGCAATGAACACGTTTTCAAAAAATAAAACAAATTTCGTGTATTAAAGGCATTTTAAGGTGTACAATATCTAGTTCTTATGCATGGATGTATTTTTCAACAAAATTGTTACAGAAAAGTGCTATTTTGTCATACATTGATTGCAAAACAGTTATTATTACAGAATATGTCGAAAATACTTTTAAGCACATTATAGTCTAATTAATTTACTTATTGTATCCTAAGTTAGCAATCAGATCATATTATATAATTAAATATTTCAGCTTTTAAGTAAGACATCTTATACTATACCAGCTAAAGCATAAACTGACAGAGTTTTCGCCCTTTGTTGCGAAATCGCCACTACTTTACATTATGTCATTTCTATCAATTAATATGTCATTTCCATCAATTAACAATAAATAAAGTGTTTTAACACGAATTTTTCAAGATCGATATTAATTTTTTAATGGGTTAAAGTATTATGTCCATGGACTTTTATTTGCAAAGGAATAATAGCAATACAATTAGCTAACAATGAATTATATGAGATTTCTCAACAAGGTCAGCCTTGGCAGACAACCTTCTCCAATCCGAGTGCTCAGTAAGTATACATAGCAACTAAGTCAAGTTGTTATTTTCACTTGATTATCTCACTATATGTCCACAGAATGAGAAAATATGCTTAGTATTTCAGATCATTTGTGCTATTGTAAAATTAGCTGACTGGTTTTGCTGCCATATGACAGGAACCAGGTCTCAAACCTAAGTCAATATTTGTTTATTGTGGGTACATGTGAATAACACATAAACATAAGCTATGTATAGCTTTTTACTGACAGCATGGACGCTACACAACCTCTCCTTTATACTGACCAACTTCATACCATGACAAGTACAGTCTATTTATTATAGGGCAAATTCACCAAGGTTCGGACAATCAATATTTTACACCATGGTTCGGACATTTTTTTAATGATTATCTGCCACTGTTTGTCTCCCCTACAAGATTAAAGCCGGGTAAAATGGCGCCAAAAATACGTCATCGAATAACCAATGATATAAATTGGAGCCGATCATGTGTTTTTTTGTGAAAAATTAGCGCCTAACTTTGAATGGTATAAGCTCTAAATAGCTGTAACAACAAAGTCCTTTTAACATTTTTATTAAAACAATTTCTGACTGAAATGTAGCTTGATTTACTTTACGCTGACATAATAATACGGTTGAAATATGTTTGTTTATGAAAATGCTATGTGTTTGATTGATAGAGTTTTCTTTGCTACATTTATTTTTTTTATTTCGACTCCATCGCTAAATAAAGAAATGGTGAATTTACCATGGATTGGCCAACTTCAACCAAGCATCGGATGGGGCTAGTACATTTATATCAGCTGACGTGCATTTGGTGATAATTTTTCCTATTTATGGAGCTATTTTGCTCCATTGTCGTATTTGCAGAAAACACATGTTTTGGCAGTGAACCGTCTTAGCATACTGTGACAACACTGCTATTTAATAAATAGACTCTGAAGCGAAAGTAGACCTAAGTAAATCGCCTAAGCGGGATAGGCGGAGTGTTTACGATAGCGTCCGAAACTCTGAATAGGCTGTCCGAACCTGAGTTGTAATGTCCAAACCATATATTCTTAGTGTATCTTTATCGGACTGGTTTTTATAATATACAACCAACCGAAATGCCAACAAATCATGTTAAAACGCATTTAAAATGTCTTTTCTATGATACAAACACGCATCTATTTGTGTAAAATATTTACACACGGTAACATAATACAGCGTGTAGAAAGCATTCAACCTTCGTCCGAACCTTGGTGAATTTGCCCTACTCTTTCTTGTTTTGTCTTATATAAACCGGTATTTAAATTGCATGACTTTGTCTGTTACAGCTGCTATTCTCCAACAAAGTCCCCCCTCCATGATCTCTATGGCTGGCGGAATGCCAAATGTCGGAACATTTCCCATAGAGTCTGCATCATTTAAGCTGAGGTAAATACTTGACTCCAAAAAAATCGTAAGTTATATAATAACCAAAAAGTAAGTTGTGTTAAATTTTGAGTGTGCTAAAGTGAGAAAGTTTAAACTGAAGTCTTTGTTGCACTTAAACTTTTTAAGATATGGCTATTACATATTACTCTCATATGGCTATTACATATTACTCTCATTCTTCTTTTGACAGGTAGGGTATATTCATATTCATGTTATTTACTGATGCACATTTGATTGTGTGATTGACAATTTAGTTTGTTTTCAATGTTGTTCAATTACATTCTCAACAATTTGGTACAACAGTCATCAATGAATGCATTTTCTATTAAAAGTCAGTATTAGTAGTATAAGTATTGTTCACAAAGTGTTTAAGAGTTTTATAACCACTCTTTCTCTTTCTGCAGTGATGGATCCCATCTCGTGATGAACCCCACATTGATGAAGCAAGCTCTACAGTACTGCCCAACACCAGGGTAATGAATATTTGTTGACTGTTGAAATCTGTTTGCATGAACTGTTTGCATACTTTCTGTCTGATCATTGTTATCAATGATTTTAATTAAGTCACTAAAATACTGTCATGTTTGACTACTTGCACAAAAATGTGAAATGGAATTATTATAACCATTACTTTGTAATTAAGGGGTCATAACTCAACTTTTCTCTTGAAACCCTGTATGTTTGGAATTTAGCTATTTTCTTGTTAAACTCTATATCTCTTATCTGCCATGAATGATTCTAATATGCTTGTGAAACAGTATAAACTAACCTTTATCTGAACTGGAAATATAGTATACCATTTTGCATGTAACAGAAGTGTTTCAAATTTGTGCACAGAAATCTTGGACAATCTACTTAAATTTTATTCATATTTACATTGTCATCTCGGGCTTATATTAAGAAAATGTTGCTTACTATCAATATTTCCTATACTGTGTAACATGTATATGGATTAAACTATGCACAATCATACTCCATTTGAAGGATGCCGGGGTTGGTTGGATGGTTGAAGACGCTACAGAAACGAAAACACAACCAGCCTGGTGTCCTGAAAAAAGATGACTTTGATCTTCTAGTCACCAACGGAAGTCAGGATGCTATATGCAAGGTACTCTGGGAGCTGTTTGTTTTTAATATGCAGTATTTTTACCAATGTTTTTGCACACTGAATGTTTTCGGACATCCCCTAATTCAGCCAAAATAATTATTGTTTGTGATCTTATAAAAAGAATGGAGCTGAGTTTGGGGTATTTGCAGCAATCAGTAGCAGTCAGTGTTGAATGTTTAATTAAATAGAATGAAACAACTATCGAACAATATGAAAATACACACCATTATGTTCTATGTTTTATGACACCTTCCCCCAAAAAAATTCTGCCGCTAAACATTCACACTCTGAAAATGTTTTATTATTTCTATGCGTTTGTTAGATGTTATTTTTGTCTGTAACATTGCTTGCTTTCTTTAACTACTTGGAATAATACCTTATAAAATAATTATGGATGAGTTTCTTAAAAAAAGTGTGTGACATTTTATTAATTGTATGTGCTATAATTATCACAATTCTGTAAACTATATATAATATGGAGTCAATACAGTTTTCATTCTTTTCATTTAATATTCACCACAGGCATTTGAGGCCATGGTGTCTCCAGGGGATAGAGTACTGGTTGAAACACCTGTATACTCGGGTACCTTAGCCATTGTAAGTACAGTATAACCCCTCTTATACGACCACTCTGGGGTCTTAATAAAAGTGGTTTTAATAGCGGGGTGGTCGTTTTATCAAGGTACGGCAGATCACCGAGTCAGTACATGCATATGTCTGTGTAATTTTAAATTTTATTGAAAATAATGAATAATGAATAAATAACAAAAATTCCGATTTGTTTTCAATAAATTCATTTTATTAAATACAGATTATGTAACTTATAGTTATGAATATCAACTTTACATTAAGTCAGAAATTATTTAAAATTTGATAAACTAAGCCCATTTCAGGTTCAGCATTCATCAGTGTTACCCACTTACTGTCAGCTAGTGTCAGTTAACTTAATCTGATACACAGTTGATGTGTTAATTCCATATCAAAACATTTGTACCATTGTTGTTCACACTATCCTTTTATACCGCATTAGCAGTTTGTTATCGTCACGACATATGTTGTTAATTGATGATGTTAAGTGTCAACGACCAAATGACACTGGCCCCAATAATGGGGTCATTATGAGCATTATTTGGTACTTTCGGTCTGGGATTAGTGGTCGTAATACGGAATAGTGTGGTGCCCATATAATCGGGGTTTTGCAACCATTGAAATATATAGGAAAACAATTGGGTCTTTTAAAAAGTGTCTGCTTTAGCGGGGTGGTCATTAAATCGAGGTGGTCGTAAAGCGGGGTTTTGTTGTAATAATGTGGTTACCATCTACTTGTACTAGTATAGTTTGTGCAACAATTGTAGTCAATTTTGTAGGAAGGTGTACAGATACATTATTGGTAGTGTAAGTTAAAAGTTAACAAAAGTTTTGTATCATTGTACTTAATCAAGAATAAGAGTGTTTGTTGCCTGTTAAGCCGTTTCAGAGAAAAAAATTTTTTCCGATTATTATTACTGGTATAATGCTTCTGGTTTTTATCACATAAAAAAAGAAAACTGCATATATTTGTCACAAGCAAAACGCTTACCCTATTTATACAGTATCCTGTTTCTCTGCTTACTAACTGAACATTTTTATACATTGAACACTCTGAAAAGTCATTTAAAACCTGTTTTCTGCAGTTAAAGCCAATGGACTGTGACCTTTTACCTGTAAGGTCAGACAGCAATGGCCTTGACCCTACTGACCTTGAAAAGACCATGTCCAGTTGGAGCCCCTCAGATGTCAAGGATAAAAACAGTGGCATTCCGAAACTTCTCTACCTCATACCGAATGGCGGAAACCCCACAGGTCATGGCTTAACGTTGGACAGGAAGAAAGCTATATACGACATCGCTCAGAAATATGATCTCATCATACTGGAAGATGATCCTTACTATTACTTGCAGTTTAATGATGTAAGATAATAATTTTTATTTGAGTATCAGGCGGAATTTATAAAGTGAATTTGCCTTTATTGTGATGATCAGTATGTATATTACCTGAAATGGAACTTATATTTACCTGTTTCTAATATTTAATTTTCTGTTCAAGCATTTTATGCAAGCATGTTAATTTTGAACATACCCAGTACATATGAATGGTTCTTATTTTTGGTCTTATTTGATTATACTTAAACTGCCTGTGTAATTAAAAAAAACTTTTAACACTATATAAAAACTTAAAATGTAAAGAATACTCATATACAAATAATTGTCATAGATATAATTTGTTGTTATGAATAGAGTAAATTCTGATTGTTGCTTAAATAAATTCAAAAGATTTTCAATTATGTTTAGGTACTTAAATAATAATAATAATAACAACAATAATAATAATAATAATAATAATGTATTTTTGTTCATGTATAGAGTACTGGTCATTTCAGCTTATTCAAAATTATGTTTTTCCTGTTTAATCATGTGTTGATGTATTTTATCCTGTATTTTGTTGTTTTCAGCCGTATGTTCCCAGCCTGCTGTCGATGGATGTGGATGGTCGTGTGGTCAGATTTGACTCCTTCTCCAAGCTCATATCATCTGGGTATGTCTGGACGCCAAATGTGCAATGTGTCATTCGAGGTGTCTAGCTGTCTGTAAACGTGTTCTGGGCTGGTTTTCATAATGCTCTTAAGGGAAATCTTAGCCTAAATTACACTACAGTAAAATGTTCAGATAATGTTTTCAATGTGAAATTCAACAATTTATATGCATAAAAATGGTAAAATGGGCTGAATATGTGTAGTCTTTACAAGAATAAAAAACAACAACCTTATATTCAAATTTAACTATCAACACAATCAAAGACTTATGAAATTATACAATATTTAGGACTTAAGTGAATATGGGTCCTGGTTTGATTAAATATGAGGCGCGTCGTGGGAAAACCGGTCTTAATGCATGTGCGTAAAGTGTCGTCCCGGATTAGCCCGTGCTTTCCGCCTATGAGACGACACTTTATGCGCATGCATTAAGTCCGGTTTTCCCATGACGCGCCTCATATGCTGATAATGCTAAGACTCGTGCACATGAGAATCTTGAAGGCTTAGAAATGTCAGTGATGTAACTTTAATACATCCACAGTTGTATTGTTTATATTGATAGGTTATTTGAAGAAGAAAACTTCCTTGTGAAAAACTCGTTTATATATTGTATTCAATTATGTAGTTTATGACACCAACTGGTAGTTTTAATTAATTAAGTCTTAAAACGTTTTTTTCGTTCATATCTTGAACTTATTGAATGTCAGTACTTGTCCTATTTCCGCAGCATGCGACTTGGCACGGTGACTGGTCCAAAAGTCATACTGGAACGAATCTCCCTTCACATGCAAGCCTCTGTGATGCATGCCAGCTCCCTGTCTCAGGTATAACATTCAGTGATATTGATTTGAATTCATTTGTTCAGGAATAAACATCGTTTATCTTTTTTGTACATCTATCTTATCTTAATTAAATCAGTATTAAAATATATCATTTTCTCACATGCTATACCTTGTTTTCCATGTAATACAACCATTACGAATATTTTTATCTTACACATGATTAATAAAATATGATATGAAATGACGAGTGTCAGATCCTATATTTTTCCATTGTAACTTCTTTATTAAAGCTGTATATATGTGATTTTTATGCATATATTCATTGTTTGTTTTCACCAATGGGCGTACAGTATTTCACACTTGTATTTGAAAAAAAAAATCAATACAAATGCAAAGCCTGTAAGAAATTTAGGGAAATTAACTTAAATATTTTTCTTAATGACCCAACATTTACAACTGGCCATGTTCATTGTACTCCATGTTTTTCAGATGCTGCTGCTGCAAGTATTGAGTCACTGGGGCTATGAAGGATTTGACCATTATATTCATTGTACTCCATGTATTACAGATGCTGCTGCTGCAAGTATTGAGTCACTGGGGCTATGAGGGATTTGACCATCATGTTCATTGTACTCCATGTATTACAGATGCTGCTGCTGCAAGTATTGAGTCACTGGGGCTATGAGGGATTTGACCATCATGTTCATTGTACTCCATGTATTACAGATGCTGTTGCTGCAAGTATTGAGTCACTGGGGCTATGAGGGATTTGACCATCATGTTCATTGTACTCCATTTATTACAGATGCTGCTGCTGCAAGTATTGAGTCACTGGGGCTATGAGGGATTTGACCATCATGTTCATGAGGTCACTAAGTTCTACAGAGAAAAGAAGGACCAGTGTATTCGAGCAGCAGAAAAACGCTTGAAAGGTTTTTAGTCCAAAAGTTGTTTAACAAATTAGCCAAATGGACAATGTATGGCTTCCATTGTGGAGATTTTTTGTGCAAACTCTAATAATATCACGTATCTATAACATTTGTTTGCAAATGTTGTATCCTTTTTAGCTCGACTATTCGAAGAATAGATGAGCTTTCCTACTACCCTCGGCGTCGGCGTACGCGTCCACGTCTGAATTTGGTTAAAGTTTTTATTCAAAAGTCTTGTAACTTCAAAACTACATAAGTTATTCACTTGAAATTTGGAATATACCTTTGTCATCAACTCCAGTGTCAGGGGCAACATTCTCCGTAACTCTGTTTTGTATTTTGACAGAGTTATGCCCCTTTTTCACATAGATTTTCTGGTTAAAGTTTATATTCAAAAGATTTAACTTCACCACTACATAAGTTATTCACTTGAAACTTGGAACTAACCTTTGTCATCAACTCCAGTATCAAGGGCAACATTCCCCATAACTCTGTTTTGTATTTGACAGCGTTATGCCCCTTTTCACATAGATTTTCTGGTTAAAGTTAATATTCAAAAGTGTTGTAACTTCAATACTCCAAAAGCTATTCACTTTAAACTTGGAATATACCTTTGTCATCAACTCCAGTATCAGGGTGAACATTCCCCATAACTCTATTTTGTATTTTGATTGAGTTATGTCCCTTTTTCACATAGATTTTCTGTTCAAAGTTTATATTCAAAAGTTTTGTAACTTCAAAACTACATAAGTTATTCACTTGAAACTTGGAACTAAATTTTATCATCAACTCTAGTACCAGGGGCAACATTACCCATAACTCTGTTTTGTATTTTGACAGAGTTATACCCCCTTTTCACTTAGATTTTCTGTTTAAAGTTTATATTCAAAAGTTTTGTAACTTCAAAACTACATAAGTTATTCACTTGAAACTTGGAACTATTATCCTTTATCATCAATTCTAGTATCAGGGGCAACATTACCCATAACTATGTTTTGTATTTTGACAGAGTTATGCCCCTTTTTCACTTAGATTTTCTGGTTAAAGTTTATATTCAAAAGTTTTGTTACTTCAAAACTTCAAAAGCTATTCACTTGAAACTTGGAATATAACTTTGTCATCAACTCCAGTATCAGGGTGAACATTCCCCATAACTCTATTTTGTATTTTGATAGAGTTATGTCCCTTTTTCACATAGATTTTCTGTTTAAAGTTTATATTCAAAAGTTCTGTAACTTCAAAACTACATAAGTTATTCACTTAAAACTTGGAACTTACCTTTATCATCAACTTTATTTTCAGGGGCAACATTACCCATAACTATGTTTTGTATTTTGACAGAGTTATGCCCCTTTTTCACTTAGATTTTCTGGTTAAAGTTTATATTAAAAAGATTTGTTACTTCAAAACTACATTAGTTATTCACTTGAAACTTTGAACTAACCTTTGTCATCAACTCTAAGATCAGGGGCAACATAACTCTGTTTTGTATTTTGACAGAGTTAGCCCACTTTTTACACAGACTTTGTGGTTAAAGTTTTTGTTCCAAAAATGTATAAACTATACAAGGCTTCACTTAAAAATATTGTAACTTATGCCCCTTTCACTATCCCAAATGTGTACCAACTGAAATACTTCGAATAGTCGAGCGCGCTGTCCTCTGATAGCTCTTGTTTAAGTTATATCCTCAACAAAAGGCAAAATCAGTAATATTATTGATTAACTACAGTGATTGTTTATTGCAAAATTTAAGTTTTAGATTTTAAAAGAGCAAACCATCCAGATCTATTTAATTCACAATTTTATTAAAAACTGGTAGAAAGATAAGAACTTGGCACTTTATAGTTGTACATGTATGTCATGTATGTGTTTGAAACAATCTCTTGAGCAGCAAATGCTAAAACAAGTTTTTATAGGCTCCCCGAAAAAAAATTGGGGGAGCATATAGTCTGTCCGTCCTTCTGTCCCATTTTCTTGTCCGGACTATTTCTCAGCAACTACTGGCCATAATGCAGTGAAACTTCATGGGAAGCTTCATTACGACAAGGAGGTGTGCACTGATCCAGGACGTTATGCTTCAATGATTTTTCTCAGTGTTATTGGACTTTGAAAATTTCTAAAATTAGTATATAGTGCACATTCTTGTCCGGACTATTTCTCAGCAGCTACTGGCCAGAATTCAATGAAACTGTATGGGAAGCTTCATTACCAAAAGGAGGTGTGCACTGTATCAGTTCTGCTTCAGTGATTTTTCTTGGAGTTATGGACCTTTGATCATTGCTGAAAGTATTATATAGTGCACAATTCTTATCAGGACTTTGTCGCAGCAACTACTGGCCAGATTTCAAAGAAACTTTATGGGAAGCTTGACATTACCAACACGAGGTGTTTACAGTAGCAGGATGTTCCACTCCAGTGACTTTTTGGAGTTAATGGCCTTTGAAGATTGCTGAAATATGTAGTTAGTGCAAAATTCTTGTCCGGGATGTTTCTCTGCAACTACTTTATGATAACGCTGTATGAAATTCAGTAGTACTTACATGTATTTCTATGGTAAGTTTCATGCTTAAATACAGTTTTGACAGCACATTTCTAGTGTTATTCTCTTCCCTTCTGATCGCATTCCTGTTACTTGGCAAAGCACTTTGGGGAGCATCCATCAGTTTTACTGATATCCTTGTATCATTGTGTAGCTATACCTGTATCATTCAGGTCTGGCTGAATGGTCCGAGCCGTCGGGGGGCATGTTCCTGTGGCTGAAGTTGGACGTCCCAGACACATATCAGATGATCACGGTGAAGGCCCGCGAACGAGAGGTCCTCTTTGTGCCTGGTAATGCATTCCAATTGGACGATAAGAAGCCCAGCCAGTATGTGCGAGCGTCGTACTCGACGTGTTCAGAAGATGATATGAATACTGTGAGTTTGATATTTTTCAAATGTTTCAACCTTATAGTGAATGTGAATGCAGGTAAGGTAAAAGATAAAACTTCCAGAAGTTGCTTAGTTTCAAATGTTAGAATTTAGAGTACTTCACTGAATACATGTTTTTTATGCAATTAACTTCAAGCCAAACAGATCATACATGGACAGACACCAAATAACATTTTACAAATGTATTAATAGTATTTTAATGTGTAAATGACTTAATATCCTTTAAAAAACATGAAACTCTTAAAAGTTGCATAGTATTTTTCCTATATAATTTCACCTATATGTATTTCATAAGTATACATGTATGTATGTCATTGTCTATTTCTAAAACATTGCACACAGTAGTGAAGAGATATGTATAAAAATGCTATAATGACATATAATAAAGTTTAGTACTATAGGGAAGCACGCATACAAAATGAATATTCAAACTGCAAAGCTGGTTTCACGATATTTTATTTCAGGCAATCTTCATTGACATACAATGTATCTGTGGACTAGAATGACAATAAAAAGTGATGACGCGTTATGTGAACCATTTTTTTATTACTTTATTATTCATACGGAATATAATTGAAATAAAAATGAATATTTTTATTTCAGGCTTTTAAAAGACTTGCTGGTTTGATACGCGAGGAGCAACAATCTGCCCCGTGAATGGAATTAGCAAAACAAAAAACCTAGGCAAAAAAACAACATACAGTATTAAATGCTTAAAGCAGTCACCCGCTGTTTTTGCAACGTATTACTTCAGTTTTTATTGCAAGCCAATCTAAATATGTTCTTTTGTTTTTATGTACAGAAGTATTACAATGCTTAAGAGGATATAGCAAGTTTTCATTCTCAATTGTATTTGTATGGCATTATCAAATTGTGCAGTTTGTACACGTAAATGATTGGAGGCTTGATTGCGTTTGTGCATTAGTTACAGTCATTAAGCAGATTTTCTTATAATATTCCAATATTTGAGGAACTTATATAGATTTCAGAGTTTGTTCAGTTTTATTTACCAGTAAATTTTATTTGCTTCCTTCCTTCTTATTTTTTCATCTTTCATCTCACCTGTATTCAACTTATTGGTCGTTTTTGAAATATCAGCATTTTTTTTCCATTTCAAGCATTTCAAGAAATCTTTTCAGTTCCCAGGGACCTTATGTGCATTTCAGTTTTTTGAAGTCTGATATTTTTTACTTCATGATTATGATACATATGTATATATGATACAAAAAATATGTATGAAGCAGATAATCACCCTTCACATACAAAACAATTGAATTACTAATCATTTTAATCTGGTTTTGTGTGTTCGGTATAGCTTGAGAAAACTTAACTTGTAACTGACTATTATGCAAAAATATGTTTCCTATAAATTACTATTAATATATATATATATTAGTTTCCTTTTTGGACTCGTATTAAATTGTTACTATACATTTTCACTGAAACTATAGTTATGGTGTTAATAAACACATAAAACATGTGCACAAACTTAACCAAGTATAAATACAAGAAATAATTCAAGCATTTAACCATACTTAGAAATTTGATGGATTTGTGTGCTTTATATTAGTTATCGGACATTTTTATGTCATGTGATTGATATTTAGGTATTTATGGTTAATGTATTATTTTGTTATAGGTAGAGTTATGTGGTATATAAATGTATAACTATTAAAAGCATTTGAAAAATTACGAAAGTATGGTATTTTTTTGTATGAAGATTTATCAAAATGCTCTGAAGTAATGTGGGATTTTTGATATCAAAACGATTTACCATGTGTGATGTGTTGTTATGCCATTGTTTAAGGTTCTGTTTTGTGATACTACAATGGTGAATTCTCAGTAAAATAAATAATTAATAAACTTCGCTTTGTTTTATGATGCGTAAATACATTTTACGGTATGCAGGATTTTAATATTAAGTCTCTACATTTGCTGCTAATTGATACAAGTGCACACGTTTTCGCTTGTGTAAATGTTTAAAATTGTTTAACGTACCGGTATATGTAATTTCAAAGGTAAGTTGAAGTAAGAGTCCTTCACACTTCCCCCCCCCCCCACCACACACACACACACACACCCCGCCACGTGCATGTGCACTTTCGGCACAAGAAGTTCAGATCTCCTGCCGTATGTATGATCAATCGGTTAACTCGTGTAATTTAAAATAGGTTCTTAATTTATGCAAAGTTGCCCGGTTGAATATCCCGCTTGACTGGAATGCGAAACGTACTGTTGCTCTGATGTAACAAATGTCAAGGTTACAAATCAAAGTGACCTTGAAGTGTCATTTTCTTTCTCCATTGTTGCAGATGTTGCGATATGAGCATGGGATTTTGAATAAAATGACATCAAAAAATTATCCTTGTCCCTTGGTAACAAGATATTCATTCGTTTAAGGCATCTCACTTCGTAAAGACCATATACATGTATAACCGAAGTTGCATTTTGTGTGCAAGATAAATCAAGAAAGTGGCGATGATTAACATATCAACGCAGGATGACCACTGGTAAACAGGAAGGAGGTCTGAACAAATTCCTTGCAGGGAAAAATCATGGGATTTGAAAGTATTGGTGGAAAAAATCAGGCTTAATCAGTGCATTTTTGAAAAACAAAAATATCATACACGTGTATTACAACTGAAGTAGAACTGCTAGATAGGGAGATTGGCATCCAAATATTTATATACCATGCAACTTTTATGGCATAATGCACCAATTATGCCGGTAATCTGACGATAAATGTTCGACAAAATTGCATTTCGTTTAGGAAAAATCAGGGAAATAACAGGGAATTTTACTTCTGAATTTCAGTGGCCACCCTAAATCGAACACAAGCTTGAATTATATAGAAGCCATTTTATTTTCAAATAGTTAAGTGCACATCTTCAACGAAAAGACGACGTCTAACCGTACTTCCTTTTCCCGCCGTGGTTGATCGTTAACATGGAAATTGGATAGTTCAAACTGCGAGTGGTTTTTGTATTTTCCTATGCCCTTCCATGGGTTTCAGTTATATTTCCGTCAAGGAGACAAACCAATAAATGTTGATATAATGAGAAAATATTAAAGAGGCGCGTCGTGGGAAAACCGGACTTAATGCATGTGCCTAAAGTCGATTTATGGTTAGAAGAGACTTCCTTGAAACGGAAAATACCATAAAAGCGGAAAGTGCCGTCCTGGATTAGCCTGTGCGGACTGCACAGGCTAATCCTGGACGACACTTTACGCACATGCGTTAAGTCCGGTTTTCTCACGACGCGTCACATTTGTAATATATGTTTCAAAGAAAAACGTACGAGAACAGGGGGCGGGCCCAGGATTTCAGGTTTGGGGGGGGGGGGGGGCGTACAGTTTTGATCTTGCAGTAATAACCCCTTTATGTTGTCTGTGGGACTTCAGTGATCAGCTGCAGATCCGTATCAAAATGTATGATACATCTGTGCGCATTATCATTATCATCAACATCATCATCATCATCAAATGCACTTTGTTTCACTGAATAAATTAATACTTCATCGTTCTAAGTTTGAAAGACATGTTGGTTCATCTGTACGTCATGCACCTGTTTTGGCAGTAAATTGCCCTTGTTTGATGTGCCTGTCCACTAAATAGTTGACATTCAATATTATATATATCAAGAACATCTTTAAACATGAAAATTCCGTAGCTGACTAAATTCAAACACACATGCATCGATAATGTTTGTATTATTCATTTACCGAAGTGTAATGGTCTCTTTTCGAAATGAATGTCATTAAAATAACTCACACGTTCACAGCCATGCTCATCAATTGTTTTGAAATGTGATATGCACTTTTTTCATAGAACCGAGCTAACGGACAGACAGACGAACATGTTTTTTACTCGAAATATTGTGAAAGATACTTGTATTATTTCGTTGTGAAATGATACGGCAAATGATGCCGACGTTGTTTCAATTTCACAACGAAATCGCCAGGAATTGGAGCCAACGTTGCCGACACCCCACAATTTTATCACTTTATATCTTTTTTATGAATTTATAAAAACAATTTGAAATTTGGTGTGATTATGGAACATTTAACAAAAAGTATGTATATTTAGATTTTGGGGAACAAAACTATTTATTGAGATAAAACTGTTTAAAACTCGAAAGTAGTCATTGCTTTGACTTGAATTTCGACTTTAAATCATATTTATTCGAAACGTATAAATGTTCTCATGTGGTTTCCTGTGACAGTGTTTGCACGTGACATCGTAATATAACAAATGATTTTTAAAAAGGAAGAAATATCGCCCACAAATAAAGGTATATATATACCTATAGTTTATCGTTTTCGATGAACTTTGGCGCCGGAACTACGGTGCACGTAAGAACTCGTAGGGGGCGGGCTAGGGCGTGTATGTTTTACTGAAGTTGATATGTATCTTTACAAAATTGTGCGAGCGAAGCGTGGACAAAATTATTTTAGCATATTTATCCAGTTTTTAGGGGGGGGGGGGGGGGGGGCGCCGGGTGCCGCTAGCGGAGAATAAAAATGTTTAACGAACAAACACGGACGTACAAAAAAAGATGTATTTAACTTACTAATCGTAAACAAAAAAAATGTTAAAAAGGATGAAACCATTGTACAAATAAATAAATTAAATTCATCGTAAAGGAAGTACAAACTAGGTTATCACTATTTACTAACGCTTTTAAGGCCTACAGTTTAAGTAATGGTTAACGTATTTCGGTACATGCATATGTCACAAGTCAGGTAAGGGCAACACGTGTTTGTGTAGTTCTTAACGTACATTAGACTGGATCACCTGTGTTTTCCTTCTTAAGATTTCGCAATAACGAATAATCAATCAACAATGCTAATCCGTATCGACTAACGGTACACGAGGAAAACGTGTTTTTCCATCTAGCCCGTGCTAAGGTGTGTTCGTGTACACAATAAGCAGAAAATCGCTGACAACTTTTAAGTAAACAATGTAGAGGTTAGCAAAATTGAGCAAAATTGAGCAACTTAGTAGATTAGAGTGAACAGATATTCCAAGATGGCTACACGGCGATGTTCAGTTACACGGTCGTATCCGTCTGATAGATTCATACCGTTCAGACCACACCTTGACGTCGACTCTTCTTACGCCAGGATCATGTCGACGTCAACAGATTCCCCGGGGTCCGACGGCGGACAGTTTAAGACGCCAGTTTCAAAGACGTACAAACGACTTCTGTCGCAGTCTACTCCTGTTGGGCATGGAAACATTTTACCAATTCGCAGAACTCCATCAACTAGTAAGTATCCCATGTGCATTGCAAGCTTAACGCTTGTTGGGACTAATAAAAAGTACCTGGAATTAAATAGACACTCCCTGGAATTAATACATTGTATTTAGAAAAAGAAAAAAAAAAACAAATACCGTAAATAAAAGCGTGTATGTCGTTTTTGGTACGATTTTGTTGAAACGTATTTTTTTAAGTAGGCGGACGGTGTTCATAGGTGGTTATTTGAATATTATCGTTTAATGATCCTGTTGTTTAAGGATTATGCATTGACCACATGACTGCTTTTTTGCATCAGTAGACCCATCTATTAAAAACGTTTTTTTTTTTGTAATGGATGGCATCAAAAAGGCGCGGTAAACGCAACATTGGTGCTCAATTTACACATAAACTGGATATACAAATAATTAGATGGATAAGGACAATTATATTCTAACTTGGAAAAAATGAACAATGAAAAGATGAGAACCCTTTTCTATGAATAGTCCTAACATAATTACCAGATACAATAATTAACTAAATGTACTAGGCAAAGTATCTGGATACTTTTGACTAAACTAATAATGTCCCATAACCCTAATGAACATATACAGGGGGGTGAACGTATTTGGCATCGCGTAATCCAGTAATCAATATGGCCGTCTAAATGCACATTTTCATGGACATTCGAAGATTCGTTCAGCTGGTAAGTGTGTTTTTATATTATTTTCGACAATTTAAACGTGCCTATCGAGTGATCCTGTGATTAAACTGAACTCGGTTCTTTATTTCAGCTTCGTAGTTGCTAGAATAAAAAAGTTATTGAAGTCATTGTGTACTATGATGCTTGTTTACATATTTGAAAACGGTTAATTTTCAGCCTCGGAGTTGTTTAAGAGACGCTATATGAGGTTGTTGTACATATCTTTGCTGTTTTAGTGTGGAAAATAACCATATTTAGACTTTATTTGTATTTGCACCACATCTGGGGTTTATACGGCCGAAAACAAACTGGTTTATGCACATTTTGGCATCCAGTAATAGGTTTATGCCCATTTGTGCACAGAGTAATATGTTTAACCGTAAATAAACTGCCATATTCATTATTTGTTTTATAGTTTTACAAGTTAGGACAGTATAATACTAATATTTAGTTTAAACATATATACCGTTTTCAACGTTACTAATACATTTTAACTAAATATGTTCTCAAAACCAGTATCACATGTGTATGGATTCTGTTAACAAGAAGCATATCTATTTCAGGAATCACATACAGCACATTCCAATGCGCCAGACGGATTGACGGACAAACCAAAAACAGCTACATCTGCATCGACCATGCTGGAAGAAGCTCAGAAGAAGGCATTGTGAATTCATGAAGAAAATGCAACAGATGTCTGCTACATCATACAATGGGACTTGAATGAAATGAATTTTGTACTTATTATAAAAAATAAAAGCGCGTATTTGAGTTGTTTTGTTTTATTATGCATATTTACTGTAAAAATTTGGGAATTACTCAATACAACAGCACAGTAAAATGTATTTGTACATTATTTAATATTAAGTATTACTTTAACATGTGATTTTTAATTCAATCAAATATGTGTGTGTAGGTAAAGCACGTTTTCAAATCACTATCTACATGGTTGTTTCATTTTACATCGATACATGTATATGGAACGACTAGTTTTAGTGTGATATTATAGTACACTTTTCCATTTATACAATCAAAAATCTACAACAACAAAAAAACAAAACAAATACATATGCTATATATTAATTCAATGTCAACAAATAGTATTAATACCATTCAATTATCTTCAATACAAAAAAATAATGTTCTGTGTAATATAATTAACTTTCGACATAAAATGTGAATAACAGATACTCATAAATGTTTCTGATGCTAACAAGACGATGTAAAGACAGGCTTCTAAATATGTTTGTCACATCAAATCTCGTTTCTAATACGATGGTTCATGTGTCACATTCTTAATACACTACCTATATACCGAACACGTTTCTAGTCCTCATTATGTCCCCATTCAGTTGGGTTCTGACCTATGTGAAATGTTTGTGCACGTGGACTCGAACGCAGCAAATTTCTCCCGGCGCATAACCGACGTTCTTTCTGTTGTCTGTGCTATTTAGTAAACTGTAAACAGAATTAATTAAATTAGCAGAAATCAATTGAACATACATGCACATATACGTTTAATTAAAAGTCAATCAAAATCATTCTATTCCACCGTTTAACAAAGATTTGTAGCGAGAGACAAGAACTTTTCAACTTTCGACGTGGATACGTACGGGATCTTGAGAGCACTAACCGATGCGTTACCGTTTAGGGCCTGTTCATATTATTTTACATGCAACACGTGCTATTAACCAGCAATCCCCATATGTTATCGATGTTATATCCACCCTACACCCACCAACCCTCGCTATTTCCGCAGGTCCGTTCAGCAAGCGGATGCAGCACCTGTTCCAGGCGAGCCCGGACGAGGGGTACGACTCCCCGGGGATGAAAACCGGAAGTAGCCGCCGCGTGCCCACCTCGCCCGAGTGCATCATGGACATGCCCGGCCTGCGGGACGACTTCTGTGAGTAGATGGCTGTACATACGTGTAGTCTAGGGAAAGACATAGGATAGGGAATGGTACAGGGGGCTGATAACTGGAGAAAGGGAGAAGAACTAGATAATCGGTTGACATCAGCACGTTTTTAAATATTAATTGACGCGTGTCGTTGGGGACCCATTCTTAATGCATGTGCGTAAAGTGTCGTCCCAGATTAGCCCGTGCAGTCCGCCTATGTACAGTGAATGTATGTTTAGAAGAGACTTCCTTGAAACAGAAAATACCATAAAAGCGGAAAGTGTCGTCCTGGATTAGCCTTTGCGGATTACACAGGCTTATCCAGGACGACACTTTACGCACATGCATTTAGCCCGATTTTTCCAAGACACGCCACTTATAATGTTTAACATCTGAGGGGATTTTCAGACTCACTCTCGTAATTGTTATGAATTATTGCAAAAATAGATGAAAATAATAAATACCCATATACAACGTTTATCTTGTGGCAAGCCTAGCGTTCATCATCAGGCTATTTTCTTTTGACCTTTCTCTATATAATGTATTTGTGCATCTAATCTTTACGTTACACCACCTACATGTCTGCAGTTCTCCGCTGTAGATACGAACCTGCTGGACTGGAGCTCCCGGAACATGATCGCCGTGGCGCTGCACAACTCAACGTATATCTGGAACGCCGATTCCAAAGTGTGCCAGCGCGTGCAGATCTCCGTCCCTGGGGCCTCCCCCTCGTTCTACATCTCCTCCCTGAGCTGGGACCCCTCTGGCCGCTCCCTCGCCATCGCCACCAACGATGGTCACATCAACGTATGTTTCATATCTCATATGCATGCATATCTCTAGTCTCACCATCGCCACCAACGATGGTCACATCAACGTATGTTTCATATCTCGTCCATGCATATCTCGAGTCTCACCATCGCCACCAACGATGGTCACATCAACGTATGTTTTATATCTCATATCCACGCATATCTCTAGCCTTGCCATCGCACCAACGATGGTCACATCAACGTATGTTTCATATCTCATATCCACGCATATCTCTAGTTCACCATCGCCACCAACGATGGTCACATCAACGTATGTTTCATATCTCATATCCACGCATATGTCTAGCCTTGCCATCGCACCAACGATGGTCACATCAACGTATGTTTCATATCTCATATCCACGCATATGTCTAGCCTTGCCATCGCACCAACGATGGTCACATCAACGTATGTTTCATATCTCATATCGACGCATATCTCTAGCCTTGCCATCGCACCAACGAAGGTCACATCAACGTATGTTTCATATCTCATATGCATGCATATCTCTAGTCTCACCATCGCCACCAACAATGATCACGTCAACGTATGTTTCATATCTCATGTCCATGCATAATTATCTCTAGTCTCACCATCGCCACCAACAATGATCACGTCAACGTATGTTTCATATCTCATATCTATGCATGGTCTCTAGTCTCATCATCGCCACCAACAATGATCACATCAACGTATGTTTCATATCTCATATCCACGCATATCTCTAGCCTTGCCATCGCACCAACGATGGTCACATCAGCGTATGTTTCACATCTCATATCCACGCATATCTCTAGCCTTGCCATCGCCATCAACGATGGTCACGTCAACTTGTGTTTCATATCTCATATCCACGCATATTTCTAGTCTCACCATCGCCACCAACCATGGTCACAGCAACGTATGTCTCATATCTCATATCCGTGCATACCTATAGTCTCACAATTGCCGTCAACGATGGTCACATCAACGTATGTTTCATATCTCATATCCATGCATATCTTTCGTCTCGCTATAGCCACCAACGATGGGCACATCAACGTACCGGTAACCACCATAATTGTGTTTGATTTAAACTTAGATCTGTTTACTTTAGCTCGATGGGGTTGTATGCCACCTGATAATTTACACATTTTTTAGTCCGTTTTCTGGGAAGAACTCATGACCTCTCGAGCCCAAAAATTGATATTCCAACTTAGCGTACGTTTCTTTTTTGGTTCAGTATATCATATTGTTAACTGTTGAATAAGAATAAAAGTAACTTAAACTTTTCCCATTGGTTGGAAAATTATAAATTATGCCGAGCAGTTTCATTATAGAATAACTAGAAATAAATGCGGCATTAGTTACTAATTATAGCACTTATAGCTGGGTGTGTTTTTAGCTCTGCGACATCGAGAAGATGACGGACTGTAACCATTCGCACCTGCGCGAGCGATGCCCCGTAGGCGCCATGTTATGGACAGATCTAGGCATCATCAGGTGAGATCTGGGTTTTGTTTGGGCGGATAAGTTGTCTAGTGGTAACGCACTGGCTTCAAAACCCAGGGGTCGTAGGTTCGAGCCCCCGCTACACCCTAACCTACTAACTCGTCTTTCACATGAGACGTTACACCGAGGTGCAGTGTACTAGGTGCTTCACGCCGGGCGCTAAAAGTCCAGGGACGGGGAGTCTTCTGTATCTTGCCCTGTCCCCCGTTACGCAACTAACTAGTCTTCTGGGGGCGATGGCAATAAAGAGTCATCATAGAAAATATATTCGCAAAAAGTCTGTCGATTTAGATTTTTGCAAAATAAGCTATTTGCGGCGACAAAATACATCGAAAACACATAATGTTCGATTTTAACTCGCCTTTTCTTAGAAAATATAAGGTTCTGAACCTTTATATTTTCTGTGATGACTCTTTATTGCTTCTGACATCTTTATATAAATTTTTTTTTGAAAATCAAAGCAAAAACGTATAAAACCCAATGTATACAAACCCACCGTCTCTCCTTTTTCGTCTTCGCTGGAAAGTGGTGCATTCGCTGATAAGGAGCCGGTACTACTGTGTGATATGGGAGAGAATCCCGGTGCACTCGATAAAAATGTACTAAACTCTGTGGCTTTTACAATGTATGTGACTTACCGGAGACAGCAACAATTAGGCCTATTGCATACTTACTCCTCTATGGATAAAAAGCCTCCTTACTGAAAAATGGCCGAGTGCTACAACTCCCTTCATAGTTGTGCATGGACTATCAACATTCCATCCACTGAATTTTCGGGGCAGAATTTTCATCGATAAAACGACTTTTTTCATAAAAGATGTTTGTTAATAAAATTATAAAAACAAACCAAAATACTTCTTTTAACATCGGACTCGTCAAACCATTGGCTGGAGGCAACTTGAGCATACACACTTTACTACATATTTAGTAAGGTCCATTCCATTTGATGGACTCGGACATGATTTAATATCTACCAAGAAAGAACTATAAGCTAGGAAAGGGGTGGTGGTGGCGAAACTGTCTTGTTTTGCAGTGATTTTTTATTAATGAGATTTTTATTGTACCTGTTGCATATTGTATAATAATTAATGCCGCATTTTATTTATTGTTGATATATGTAATGTTGTCTCAGTGCAAATCGGAAAGGAGTTATAGCTGTGGAGGACCTAAGAGCAAATCACCACCGGAAGTGCCTTACCGGAAGTAGCGACCGGGAGGTGTGTGGGCTCTCGCTGGCTTCCAGAACATACTGTCTCGCTTCCGGTGCCGACGACGGCGTCGTCAATATTTGGGACCTACGGATGATGCAGCGGATAAGGACCATCGAAGCACATAGCGCGTGTGTGAAGGCAAGAGGCACTTTCGGTTTTCGTTTTGATGCCAAAATATGATGCACATCTTCATGATCTTAACGAAAGAGAGTTGCCATTGATAGCTTCTACGAAACAGACATGTACTGTTAACGTTTTGTGGAAATGCTTTAAAAATATTTAGACAGCCGAACGCAATAGCTAAAAGGAGACATCTTATACTAATCTACATACACGTATCATTTATTTTCAATTAAAATGATTGGACAACAATTACGAAAAAACAATATCTGCCCATTGTCCTGTTTACAGGCGTTGGCATGGTGTCCATGGCGTCAAGGCGTCCTGGCAACAGGTGGCGGCACCAGCGACGGTCACATCCGGTTGTGGTACGCGCATTCTGGGGAAAAGCTTGGGGAGACATTCACCCGTGCTCAGGTTGCTAGGTTTGCTCGTTATAACTTGCAGAAGTATTTGCCATGTATGATACTTAAAGGGGTATATTTTACTATGCTGTCGGTCAGCTTGATGTGTTAGACGTGTCAGTTGTAAACTCATACTGGCACATTGATTCTTTTTAAATCGACTTTTCGAAGAAAAAAAAGTCCACCTATTGTCGTCGCCCTGTCGTCTGCGTTAGTTAAGTTTTATAGTTAAGTTTGTTCGTTAAGTTTTTTTGGTTAAGTTTTTTGTCAGAGTCCACTTCTCAAAAACTATCAGAGGTATCCATTTGAAACTTTCAATACTTGTTCACTACCGAAAGGGACAACGATATAACAAGGCAGGTACCCCTGTGATTTGTATTTCCTTGTAGTTATCTGCCCTTGTTTGGACTTGCAACTTAGCATATTTTTACAATTTGTTGGTAAATATAACATTT
Organism: Congeria kusceri; assembly: GCA_027627225.1. Taxonomy (NCBI): domain Eukaryota; kingdom Metazoa; phylum Mollusca; class Bivalvia; order Myida; family Dreissenidae; genus Congeria; species Congeria kusceri. The sequence goes on along the minus strand of CM051032.1, from coordinate 22,172,286 downwards.
TTCAATAACTATCAAAGACATTAAATGGAAACTCAAGGTACTTGTTTATAGTGCTGACCCCATTCTGCAGACAAGAGGAGTTAACCCTTTCAATTAATTTGTTGGAGTTATTACCATTTTTCAACTTTCAATTTTCCTTTTAGTTCAAATTTCTCAATACCTATATGAGGTATTGACTTGAAACTCAAAGTACCTGATCACAGTGATGAACTTATGCTGTAAACGAGAGGAGATTACTCTGTTAATGATTTTTCTTGAGTTATTGCCCATTTTCAACTTAAAATTTTTGCTTTTTGTCAAATTTCACAAAATCTATAACAGGTATTGATTTGAAATTCAAAATACTTTTACCATTTTGTAGACAAGATGAAGTAACTATATCGAGGATTTTGGTGGAGTTATTGCCCTTTTTCAACTTAGAATGTTTGCTTTAGGTCAAATTCCTCCATATCTACAAGAGGTATTGATACAAGAGGAAATTCAACATACTTCATGACAGTGATGAACCTATTCTATAAACACAAGCCCAGAATACTATCAATACGATAAAGTCAAGCGTCCAGCACCCTTAGGCGGTGCTCTTGTTATCAAATACACTGGCTTCCGGCTCTATATAAGGTTTCATTTAAGACGATATTGTAGAGCTTTTACTAAAATGATTTTACTACAAGCTGCGACTTTTCTTACATATACGTATCAATGAATGTTCAGTACATGTATGAACCAAAGCGATAACGACAACAATAATAACAACAGCACCAACAACATCAACAAATACAGTTTTGCAACAAAAGAACAGTTACAGGTTTCATTCCAACTACATCTACTAATCTGTAACTCCGCCTACAGGTGTGCGGCCTGATCTGGTCTGATGAGTACAAGGAGCTGGTGTCCGCCATGGGCTCCCCGACCCCGGACAAGAACGATCTGCTCCTGTGGTCCATGCAGAACTGCGAGTTCGAGCCCCTGGGGCGGCTCCGGCAGCACCTGGGTCGACCACTGCACATCGCGATCAGCCCCGACAATACCACCATAGGTACCGCCTCCATGCCATGTTTGTTATAGCTGGGTTCGCATCACTTGAATACAATTTGGCTGTGACTAATTAAGTGTCCGTATTCAAACGCAATAAAGTGCCGAGCAAATACGAGAACATCTCGTATTTACGGGTAACAGGTCTAAACATGTTTAAACTGGATCAATTAAAATAAAAAAAAATTAAAATGTACATAATCACGACACCATTGCAACTGTAATCCTGTGAATTTGTCTAAAAAACAAAATCCATATACATGTATATTTTAGATTCTAGTACACAATTGTGCATTTGCATTTCAGCCTCTGCCGGCGCCGATGAGTCACTGTGCCTGTGGAACACTTTCCCGAAACGGTGCCGACGCCGTCTCTGGAACAAGTGGGACAAGTCAGTCTTCAACGCTACCCGCTACATCCGGTGAGATATGCGCATGCGCCATAAACCGGGAACAAACGCTATGGATATATCCGAGACGTTCAGAAATGTTTTGCTGAATGTCGTCTGCTGTATTAGTGCTCATTGCGTCAAATGGGTTTGGTGATAACGTTCAACAGGTCGCCATGCTTACGGACTGAACGGTTGTTTGTACTTGCATCTACATAGTGCTCAAAACAATGAGAATCAGTATTTTAGTGTTGAATGTTTTTTTTTTTCAACAGAGCCTGTTCTTCATTTAATTATACACATTTATTTAACATTTACTTTTTTTGTTTCCTGTTATAATTTACATGCGTTATAAAATGTACTGAAGATGTTGTACAGAATGTTTTGTTATTATCAAATGCAATGAAATCAATATAAATATTTAAAATAAATGCGTTTCTGTTCAAAATCGTGTTATTGTTGAAAGTAAAACATGTATGTACAGTAATGCACATGTGCATATATGGCGGTCCCATTAGCTTCCGTTGTCACGTTCAAGGACCCGAACTTGAACGCAGTAATACAATATAAAAGTTTGCCGACTATTATCTGAAATGCAAGAATTACTCTTGTTCAATTTACTCAAATCGCAGGCACAACAATTGGTTGCATATGAAGACAAGAATATCGATAGAACCGATGGATGCTCTTCGATGCCGCGTTCCGACTAGTTCTGGCTTCCATAACTTCAAATGTCGCTTTTTATATTTTTCAACTTTGCGCGACATAAAAGTTATGGAGCAACCCCCATAGTAGTCAACCAGCAATTCTCAAGAATTTGACAGTTTATCAACAGTCACCAAAAAAACTGACCAAAACAGCTTTTACATGCACTACTGAACCAAATAGGCAGCATTATTAGATAGATGGATAATTTTTACATCTGGTTAGCATACTTATGACAAAATAAGTTCTAAAAAACTTCTAAATTACCGTTCTGTTACTAAAATGTGGAGGAAATCAGTCACATAGAAGACATTTGTCAAACAAGAATCTCACAGGATATGTAACGGACTTTTTATCTATTTTTAGTAACAGAACATGTGCTATGACTGTTGTCAAACACAGCCTGAAACGAAAGTGACATTTAATGGATTTTTACTTCACTGGTGATAATAATAATAATAGATTAAACATCACTTACATTAATATTAATACAATATGTTTGCTGATCAGACATGAGTAATTGAACAGATATAATGCATTACGGAAAACGAAAACCATGTTTACAATTTGAGCACGCGAAAAGGTCAAGGTCGATCCTAAAATATCCAAATGAAAATCTCGTAGTCACGTGATAAAACAACAATGGCGGCGTAATGGTACACTGTGTGCTAATCAGAGTTATTTTCCGGTATTATTCGACGCATTTGACAATTTCGATTCTCAAAACACGCCACAAGTCAAAAGTTTATATTGACTTGCTTGTAAATGTAAGGATTTCCTCCAGACATGCAAATTTATGGATTTATAGCGTGACATAAATATGTTTCGACTCTGGTTGACTTTCGATACGGGGTTGGCTTCAGCGAACAGGTCTAGTCAGTACTATATAAACTGTTCGCTGAAGTTTCTTTAGATACGTTCCGACAAGCAAAAAGCCAATTTATACCTTTTACCTTTAAGTATGAGATTTACATTTGTCGACATGCGCGCGACATGCCGTCTCATTTGGGCAAACATTTGTGCCAAGTAATTTAAACATCCCTCAATCCATTGCAAAGTCCAAACGAGCAAAAAACCAATTTCGACCTTTGACCTGTAAGTATCACCTTTGACTTTTAAACCTGGTTCACATGTGCTTCACGCCAACTCACTGAGGTTAACAGTTGTGTCAAGTAGTTTTAAACTGATCCATGATCATGGCAAGTGAAAGAACAGACAAGCAAAGTGCCAATTTGACCATTGACGTCTACATGTGCCGTTGACCTTTGACCTATGGATCCGATTCATGAGCGCTACACACCACCTCATTGCAGCAAACATTTGTGTAAAGTTGTTTAAAATCCCTCTATACATGGCCAAGTTATCGTCCGGACAAGCAAAAAATCTAATTTAAATTTCAGAGGGCTATTGCCGATACTTCCTAAAAATCCTCAGACCGGAACAACCATACAATATATGCATGCCCTCTTGATAGGATGCCTCATATAAAGATTGAATAGAATTCGAGTCATTAGTTCACACAGACAAGCAGTACCGGTCGGACGTTATATTGTAAAAGTTGACTCCCGGTTTGATTACTGTCCCGGTGCGTGCTAACTTTTGTTAACATGTCCGATAACGACTTCATCTGACACTCATGATTCTACCATAGCACTGCATTACGTCCAAAATGAGACACTTCGATACAATAATGAATTACAAAATTCATTTTGTTCCAGAAAGTATTATTAAATCAATGTTCAACGGAATTTTCTTTTGAAGTATTTCAAGACAACAATTGGCAAACACTTGTGGGGACACGTGAAGGGGCAAAGGCATCTTGTCCTCGGGCAAGTGGAAATCAGAATCTTCGTATAATCCCCAAATCTATGCTTTAGTTGTGTACAGAAGATACCATGGCCTCACAGGAATGGCTCAGTGGTAACACTGTCTTTACACCCCAAGGATCAAAGGTTCAAGGTCTTTCACATGAAATGTTTAACCAAGATGCAGTACAAGGTTCTTCACACAGGGCACTAAAATACTCAAGGTCGTCTCTGGAACGGGACGTCTGCTGAACCTGGTACTATCCCAAGTACCTAACTTACAGGTCTTCTGGGACAATGGCAATATACTAGGAGAGACTCCCAGGTTACTCCATAAAAATTTTAACACACACATGCACGCATGCAATGGCTACAGTTTTCCAGAACATGTACACCAAGCAATTTTCAATTTTTAATGTTTAACTGCATAAATGTTTTGACCCAAACAAATTAATGGAAAAGCACAAATATTACGCACTGTAAGCAAAAAAAACAACAGGAATATAGTCGTGATATAATTTGAAATATATAAATCCAATTAAAACATCCCAGTACACAAACGCACAAACATAATTATGGTCGATACGAAAACAAACTGCAGGTGAATTTCTTTTTTTTTTACGAATTATACTTAAGACATTTTAATTTTCTTTGAAATAACACTCAAGAATCTCTGGTTTTAACTCTATATAAATAGCGTTCTTAACATAAACACCAATTAATGAACACGAAATGTTATAGATCTACAATACATTTACAATCATGCATGAATGTATCAACTTGTAACAAGAAATAAACATCACTTATAATATATAATTCAATTAAATATATATAAATTGTATATCATTTAAAGAACACTGCACATACTTTTATAAAATTATTTACAATAATGAGGAATGTAAAAATCTGTTCTCTAAAAGCAATATACATTGTTTGTAATAGAAAAGTCTAATTTTGATTTAAACAAGAGGGTCAAATGGCCCTGGGTCGCTAACCTGAGTTTCATTAGTCGAACAATTTTCCATGTGTTAGATTGTTATGATATGGATATACTGATACAGACTGATGGAAAGGCTGTCTAATCATCATGGTTTGAAAAACTTAAGTGACAACAGACATTCAAAATTTTTGAAGTACATATTGAAATTGAAGCTTTTTCTTCAATTTGACCTAGTGACCTAGTTTTTGACCCCATATGACCCAGATTCAAACTCCGTCGAGATATCATTGGGACAAATGTTCTGACCAAGTTTCATGAAGATTGGGCAAAAAATGTGACTTCTAGAGTGTTAACAAGCTTTCTCTTCATTTTGACCTAGTGACCTAGTTTTTCACCCCACATGACCCAGATTTGAACTCGGCCGATATATCATTGGGACAAATGTTTTGACCAAGTTTCATGAGGATTGGGCAAAAAATGTGACTTCTAGTGTTAACAAGCTTTTTCTTCAATTTGACCTAGTGACCTAGTTTTTCACCTACATGACCCAGATTCGAACTCGGCGAGATATTATTGGGACAAATGTTCTTACCAAGTTTCATGAAGATTGGGCAAAAAATGTGACATCTAGAGTGTTAACAAGCTTTTTCTTCAATTTGACCTCGTGACCTAGTTTTTGACCCCACATGACCCAGATTCGAACTCCGTCAAGATATCATTAGGACAAATGTTCTGACCAAGTTTCAGGAAGATTAGGCAAAAAATGTTACTTCTAGAGTGTTTACAAGCTTTTCCTTCAATTTGACCTATTTGACCAACATGACCCAGATTCGAACTTGGCCGAGATATCATTGGGACAAATATTCTGACAAAGTTTCATGAAGATTGGGCAAAAAATGTGACTTCTAGAGTGTTAACAAGCTTTTTCTTCAATTTGACCTAATGACCTAGTTTTTCACCCACATGACCCAGATATGAACTCGGCTGAGATATCATTAAGACAAATGTTCTGACCATATTTCATGAAGATTGGGCAAAACGTGACTTCTAGAGTGTTAACAAGCTTTTTCTTCAATTTGACCTAGTCACCTAGTTTTTGACCCCACATGACCCAGATTCGAACTCGGTCGAGATATCACTTGGACAAATGTTCTGACCAAGTTTCATGAAGATTGGGCAAAAAATGTGACTTCAAGAGTGTTGTGTTCACAAGCTTTTCCTATAGCAATATAAGGAAAACTGCCCCCCATCCCCCACCCCTGGCGGCCATGTTTTTCACCGCACCGGAACCATATTTGAACTCGGCCAAGATATGATCAGAACAAAGGTTCTGAGCAAGTTTCATGTTGATTGGGCAAAAAATGTGACTTCTAGAGTGTTCACAAGCTTTTCCTATAGCCCTATAAAGAAAACTGCCCCGACCCCTGGCGACTATGTTTTTCAATGCAGCGGAACCATTTTCGAACTCGGCCGAGATATCATAAGAACAAAGGCTCTGAGCAAGTTTAATGTTGATTGGGCAAAAATTGTGACTTCTAGAGTGTTCACAAGCTTTTTCTTCAATTTGACCCAGTGACCTAGTTTTTGACCCCACATGACCCAGTTTCGAACATCGGCCGGGATATCATTGGGACAAATGTTCTGACCAAGTTTCATGAAGATTAGCCAATAAATGTGGCCTCTAGAGTGTTCACAAGGTAAATGTTGACCACGCACACCGGACAACAGACAAAAGGCGATCCTAAAAGCTCACCATGAGCACGTTGTGCTCAGGTGAGCTAAAAAGCCATCAATATGTTAACAAAGGATTTATTTAATGCCATATAATGCAATTAGGGGCTCGGCATAATATATAAGAATAAAGATATTGAACATGATTTTCTATAATTCTGACGAAAAAATCAGAAGAAATAACCTCAAGGTTTCTTCGTGTTTATAAGAGCAGTCTTTGATGTAGTTGCTATAAAACTCGTGACTTGTAATTGTTATTTGCTAAAAAAATGTTGATGCTATATTTTGATATACATATACTGACAAAAATAATAAACATAGCCTACAAATTGAAGTGTAAAGGGTTTATTTGTTGGTATTTTGAAACTGAATAGACACTAATGCGTTTCTTAATTTTAAATATACATATCTCAGGGCTCGACATTAACTGTTGAAACCACTTGTCTGGTCGGACTAGTAGCCCAAAATTTCACTTGTCCTGACCAAAAGTTACTTGTCCTGACCTTCAAATGTAATTATACAATATTTCACAACAACGATTGTTTAAAAAGATATTTATTAAACAAACATTTATAGACACAAAAACTGACTAAGGGGTGTCACCTGCGACTGTATCTCATATCATTTCATCATATCTTAGCCATTCAAAGTCTTCCAGCCATTTAGGCATAAACTTGCGATTTCTCTTTTTTTCATAATTACATTGAAACTGTTCGACCTTTAGGGGATTTTTTTGGATGTTTCTGCTGATTTTGACGAGGAAAAAACAAAGGAAAACTAGAGCTTTGTCACAGGAGTGACAACGGGCCAGCCAGTTTTTTAAAGTTATACGTTTCAAAAACATCTGTTGGATACTGTAGGAGGAGTCATTTTCACAAGGAATTTTCCGTAAGTATTGCATAGAGAAAAAAGAATCAAAGGGCCATAACTTCCTAATCAAGGAGTAAAATGTCAAAACCCCATCTTGACACACAACAGCAAATTACCCTCAACAATGAAGACAAATTTCAAGAAAATACGTTAGAAACTCTACGTGGAGTTGCATTCACAAGAAATGTTCCTTTTATATATTCCATAATGGAGAAATAACCAAAGGACGAATGGAGGAGAACAATTTAAATCCCCAGCTTCATGCACAACTACACATTATCCTCAACAATGAAGACAAGTTTCAAGAAAATCCACTGGAAACTGTAAGAGGAATTGCATTCACAAGGAATTTTTCTATATATTCCATTCCAAAAATAAAGTAAGAAAAACTTTACAAAGTGCAATAACTCCAGAATTACGAAGAGCAGAGTAACGGTTCTTGTGGACAGCACTTCTCCTTAATGAGATCTATCCACCTATGAAGTTTGAGTTAATATCTCTAATAGTTTAAGATGTGACATATGCCCCAAAAGCATATGCTAGTCAGAGAAAGGCAATGCAACACCAAGAGTATAATATATGCTCTGGACAAATACCTTGACTACTTAGTGTGACGTTGACCTCGAAACAAAAGGCCTGGTTCTTGCATGTATTTTAAGTTATTAGAAAATCCCTCCATACCAGAAAACACTAGTTCATGTCAGCAATTCCATCTATGTCAAAGATTACCTAAAGCTTGGTGGAATATATATTAGTACATGCATGTTTACAATGATAACCAATAAGTGTAGAATATCTGAGAAACACAATAACTAATGCAATATATACATAATTTCCGAATATGGGAGACAAATTTACATCCCCATCTATACGCACAACCACACATTACCCTCAACAATGAAGACAAGTTTCAAGAAAGTCTGCTGGAAACTGTAGGAGGAGTTGCATTCACAAGGAATTTTCCCTCTATATTCATTAAGCTCCATCTGTTATTGAGTAATTGAGAAGAAACCGTTTTTCTATTTTTAGTAATGGTGACCTTGACCCCACCCACCCCTATGCAATCCCAAGTGATGTCTTGATAAAAGGTATCTATGTATGAAGATGAATTACAATAGCTCAATTCGTTCTCGAGTAATTGAGCGGAAACCATTTTTCTATTTTTTGTAACGGTGACCTTGACAGTGACCCCATCCGCCCCCTATGTAATTCCAAGCCAGGTCTTGACATAAGGTATCTATGGATGAAGTTTCATTAAAATATTTCATTTCGTTCTCAAGTTAGAGAGCTGAAACCAAAAGTTCTGGAAATGAAAAATTAAAAAATGGCAATCACTCCAGAATTATGAAGTGCGGAGTAACAGTTCTTGTGCACTGCACTTCTCTCAATGAAATCTATCCACCTATGAAGTTTCAAGTTAATACCTCTTATAGTCTAAGAGTTATCCAGGCAAAAACAAAGTATGAAAAATTAACAAAGGGCAATAACTCAAGAACCATGAAGCGCAGAGTAATGGTTCTTGTGCACTGCACTTCTCCTTAATGAGATCTATCCACCCATGAAGTTTCAAATTAATAGCTGAAACAGTTTTGAAGTTATGAAAGAAAAACATGAACAACAGGGCCATGATGGCCCAAAGCGCTCACCTGAGAACTGGTACAGATGAAGACCATACTGTTGTGACAGGTTTGAAAATTAAGGTATCTGAACAATACTCAGAGGGGGATAGGATCAATTTTGATTTAAAACATTGATTAGTGCAATGGCCTAACTAAAGTATGAGTTGGGTAGTGGATGTGCGTTTTTTTTGCTAATGGTTCTCAAATCATTTTTCTCGATATTCTAACCAGACCCTTTTTCATTAAGTCATTGACAGTTCTGGAAAATGCAGAAACAGTAGATTCTGATGTCTTTTTCCCAAACAGTTTTGGAGAACTTGTTGCAATGCGATAATTGTAATGCTGTGCTATAAGGTAAAGTTTTGCTTTTTCTTTGTTAATTTTCTGTCCAATGATGATAAATGATGTTAATGCAGGCTCGGAAGACATCAATGTTGCATGTACAAGTAACTGCATGCAAGTCTTGCAACTGTTGGAAATCAAATTTTATCAATTAATTTTTATGGTCATGTGCAAACTGTTTAAGTTTGGTTAACATTGAATCAAAAATCGTGTGTGCAAGCCAATCATTGATAACTTGTTGATGCTTTTTTTCCAAACACAAGGGGCAATAACTCTGGTGTTTCTGGCCCCTTCATGCTTTTATTTGACTTCACCTGTAGTCTTACATTCATAGACAAACTATACATGATTGGTGAAGATTGGATACAAAATGAAGTCTCTATCCTGCATAATGTCCATTTTTGCATATATTTTTTCAAAAACAAAGGGCAATAACTCTAGTGTTTCTGGTCCGATCTTGCTTATATTCGATTTCACCTTTAATCTTATGGTCATAGACAAACTGTGCAAGACTGGTGAAGATTGGATGAAAACTGAACTCTATCATGAATAATGTCCATTTTTGCATATTTGTTCACAAACAAAGGGCAATAACTCTGGTGTTTCTGGTCTGATCTTGCTTATATTTGTCTTCAACTGTAATCTCATGGTAATAGACAAACTGTGCAAGATTGGTGAAGATTGGATGAAAAATGAAGCTTCTATCCTGAATAATTTCCATTTTTGAATATTTTTTTAATAAACAACGGGCAATAACTCTGGTGTTTGAAACACGATCTGGCCCATTTTTGGCGTCTGCTGAGATCTGATGGTCATACACAATTTGTGAAAGTTTGGTTAAGATGGGATAAAAAATAAGGTCTATATGCTGGAAAATGGCATTTTTGCACTTTTTTTGGGGGCAATAACTCTGGTGTTACTGGTGTGATCTGACCCAATAACAATCCCATCCGAGATTTTATGGTCATACACAAACTGTGCAAGTTAGGTCAAGACTGAATAAAAAATGTAGTCTTTATCACGATAACATCCCAAATTGTTGACGGCTTACGGACGCCGGAGAGGTCCTCTATACCAATAGTGCCTCTTTGTGCTCAGGTGAGCTAAAAATGTGGACGGACAGACTGGGTGATTACTATAGGGCACCCGCAAAAAATGTGCGGGGCCCTAATAAACCTGAAATTTTAAGCAGACGACATGGTACTTGAATGTGTAACTAACGTAAATAAACCGCAAGTGAGAATGATGACGTAAAATAATATATAAGGGAAGTGACCATGTCAGTGCGGCAAATTAAAAAATTTAAGATTTATTTCCCTTGTCAACAGTACAGCGTAGTATGACATGTAAGTATCGGAATACCTCGCGCTTTATCGTTAGAATGTAAACAATAACTTTTCGAAGGCAATTCAGCGAAACTACTGGATTTTAAACCTATTTTGTTACTACGTAATTAGAGATAAAGAACACTTGTCCTGTCGGACTAGCAGATTCTTTTTTAACTTGTCCGGACCAACAATTTGGTTGTCCCAGACAGTCGGACTACCGTTAATGTCGAGCCCTGTATCTATTGGTCAATACATTTAATACTCAATAATCAAGTATTATTAAGAAATATCGGCAGTCATTTTGATCCATCAAAACATACTTATTAAAGATAATAAAATTTAAGTGACAAAACTATGCCCAATAAAATAATGTACTAAATATGTGTTTTATTAGTTTTGTTTTACAGTTTGATAAAAAATATTCATGCCTATTATGAGAAGATTACACCACCATAAATTAAACAAAAAAATGATCAATAAAATAATTAGAGATAACTAAAACAGGTTTCCATCTTACCTTAGGTTTATGTTAACAAGAGCCGTCGGAGGACAGCTCACTCAAGTTTTCTTGTACTTGTCAGAGTTATTGGCATTTGTTCTAAAACGAACTGTTTGGATAGGTCTCATTTTAATCTACTGAATAGGTGCAAGTTTGAATGAAATCCCTCAAGCCATTCCTGAGAAACTAGCTTACTAACAACGTGAACCTATCCTAATAGCTTGTATGTAAAATTTCTAAGTGCAAAAAGGCCCATAATTTTGACAAATTTCAAACAAGAGTTACCTAACTTGGCCTATAGGTTCATTTATATATTGGATATACATGTTTTAACTTTCAATGAAATGCCTTAAGCCATTCCTGAGAAACTAGCATACCTAAAACAATAACCTAGCCCGACGCTGACGCCAACGCGGGGGCGAGTAGAAAAGCTTGCAGTTTCTTCTAAAAGTGAAGCTAAATATGTATATGTGTCAGTATCGGGGTTGAGTAATCCAGCAATTTCAATTAAGGTCTCATACAATGTTTCAGATAAATTGAAAATCACATGTTCTACTACTATCTTATACTAAGACAGTTACTCAAGAAGAACTGATTCCGAAAACATGCCGGCAATCATTCATCATGAAATGAAAGACTTTATATTATAAAATGAAGACTGGATAGAAAAGCAATTTGAAACATACACAACTCAATCCACAAACAATGTATTTAATATATTTTTGTTACACTTCAGTCCCTTCACTATCATTATACGTGGCAACTTGAGCAGAAGCATTTCCTCGAAATCTTATGGAACTTCCTGCTTCAGTTGTATATTCTGATATTGCACCATTGAAAGACTCAGAATTGTTTGTAATTGCATCCCTATGTTCATTTTGCAAATCACTGCTTTCTGATTGGTTAACAGAATCACATGACATAGACTGGGTCTCACATTTTGGAATAACACTTTCATCACTAGATGTCAAGTGAGGATCACAGTCTGCATTAGAATGTTCACTAAGATCTGTGCTAGTTATACTAACAGTTGCACCCTGTGAGGTCAGTGAAGGTGAATTTACACTGGCACCCTGACCCAGCTCTACAACATTGTTCACCAAATTAGTGGCTGAAAAATTGGCACTATTTACAGCTTGATTATGATGAGTCTGAATTTCTTGTATCTCTTCTTCCAGATTATTTAGAAGTTGCTGATCAATATTAAAGCCATCCACCTGAACGTCATCAACTCCGTCGAAGATTTCATTTAGTAAGCCCTGATCTACATTGTTCTGCAAGATGTGACTGTTCTCAACCGGGTTCAGTATCTCCGTGGCAAGGTGTCCGTTCAAAAGAGGCTCTCCATTCACAGTGGCTCCGTTTTCTGCAGCAGATGCATCGGCCGAACCAGTGTCAGGATTTGATTGATTGGCCAGATTCTGGACCCCGGCTCCTCCCACTCTGGACCTGTTCCTGTTCAGCAGATGCTGGATCTGTGCCTGCTGAAGTATGGCGGGCAACTCGTAGTGGTGGAAGAAGTACACCATTGAATGCTGCAACGGAACAATGAGTGATTTTATGCTGTGCTATGATTTTACACGGTGCTACGCACTAAAGTTATTTTTTACATACGTGAAAGTACAAAATTTTGAAAAGTAATGAAATCAGGTTTTCAAAATACTGAACACAATTTATTATAGTTTATGTTGGAGCCACAAACAAGTTTGTCACACATCTTAACACCTCTGTTCTTAAATTTAAATGAGTATATTCAACTGCAATTGATTACTGATTTTCAGTTCATTAAATATATACAGGTATACACATATCGCTATTTTATATTACAATTCATTGAACATTTGGACCAAATACTTCTGAAACATCTATATTCGGATATGTAAAACTTCTGATATTTTGAAGTCATTTGTGAACACCCAGCAATTTTGAGATAACGAATTTTGTGCCAGAACTATACCTGAATGAATAGCCAGGAAGTGAACAGGGCTAGTCCGCTGTACTGCCCGTTGAATCGGTAGTGGTAGGCGTAGAAGGCAAAGTGGTAAAGGTAGAAAAACCTGAAAGAGAAATTATAATGAGGTGTACAAACTTACTAACTTCTTGTTTCAGATGATTCCCAACAATAGAAAAAGTAATTGCACTATTATCTGTGACAAATATTGAAAAGTGAAAAAAATAATTTTTCAATGCAATGTATTTATACTGAACTTTTTTTTTTCCAATTAATAAAACTTCTAGGTTTTGGTTCAACAAGTTGTTCAACACACTACAATTACTGTATGGAACACATCATGTCACACATTGTTAGGAATCATTTTCCTCTCTATTTGAATACAACACATTAATTATCAAGACCAAAAAATCAACTTGATTGCAAAAGTTTTAGGATTTTTTTTTAGAAAATAATAAACCTCTGGGAAATTGGCAATGAAGTCCAATATGAGCTGTACATAAGGTTAGCATGTATTAGTTTGAACCAATTTATTTGAGCTTGATAGTGTCGAAAGCTAGAGGCTTATTGAGACATTTTCGAGTCTGTTTCCTAGAAAGAACCAGTTCTTCGTGTCGTATGAGAAAGAACCCTCGAACGCTCCCCCGAGTAGGGATCGAACTCACGACTTCCCGATCACAAGGCGGGCACCATATCCAATGCACCACTGCGATCTATCAAAATAAAATAAATATTGCTGAAAGACTGCCTGTTACCGTAGCCAATGTCGCTTGCTGATGTTCTGATGACAGCATATGGCATCATACTGGTCTGCAATCCAAACTATCAGGATGATGTAGAAGGCAGTCGTGGTATCGTTGAAAAACTCAGACATTATTGCCTCCATACCTGTAAACCAGTTTAAATGTTATCGTTAAACTTTTTTATCACGTTAATTTTTACTACTGTTCAATGTACAAAAGAGAGATCTCAACAGTATTATGAACTAGCACCAAACTGATACTTTTTTACTTTTTTGTTCATTAAACACAAATATAGTATTACTGAAACCACTCTGGTAAATAGAGGATGTGTATGTTTTTGGTGTGATAACGCGTGATATCACCGGAAAGGGAGACAATTAATATCTTCACTAGCGTTTGCGCGAGTGAAAATATGTAAATTGTCTCCCTTTTCTGTGATGATATAACGCGTTGTCACACCGAAAACAAACACATTTTCTTTTTATTTAATGCTTGATAATATTTAATATCATGGGAATCATGATGTCAAAATAATGACGTCATTTCACAGTTTTGAGCCCGGCATCGATGACGGTCCGTTCATTTACCGATTAATTTAAATCGGGACACAAAAAAGTAGTCCCTCACTGTGAGTGATATAGGGATATATCTCACTGATATTTTTCTATATTTCACTACTTAGCATTACATAAATACAGGTAATTTCAACATTTTAGTTACTGTTGCACATGCATGTTTCAGATTTAACCATGACAATGATACACTTTTTAAATGCTGAACTAATCTATGAGACTTACAACTTTCATAAATTACTTATTTTAATTTTAGTTACTGTTACATGTACATGGAGCCACTCTGACAAAGCTTTTGGCACTGACACCAGTCTAACAATGCTGAAATAATTCTTTTGTTCAAAATTTACCGATCACTATTGGATTATAACCACGCTTACTCTGGTCAATCTCCGACAAGCACAGTTTCCAGAATACAAATGTTCTTACAAGACATCTCCGTCAAACAATCAAGTTCTAGTTATCTGAAAGGCTAAACGCATTGTCAATCAAATCTCATCGATCGTTCCATTTTCCCAGGTCAGTCAATTTTCCGGGGTCTTACCAACAAGAGCCAAGATGACCGTCAGAAGTGGGGCGGCAGGAAACGCTATGGTAACGTTCATCTCCAACATCTGCAGCAGGTCCACTGAAACAAGAAATTACCAGTCAATTACTACCACAATATGACCAAACAACACTATATTAGCAGCCTTGACATCCACCAAGTCCATGACATGCACCAAGTCCTTGACATCCACCAAGTCCATGACATCCACCAAGTCCATGACATCCACCAAGTCCATGACATCCACTAAGTCCTTGACATCCACCAAGTCCATGACATCCACCAAGTCCTTGACATCCACCAAGTCCATGACATCCACCAAGTCCATGACATCCACCAAGTCCATGACATCCACCAAGTCCATGACATCCACCAAGTCCATGACATCAATATTTTCCTTAGGGACAAATGTTTTTATTAAAATTTTGAACAATGTAATGTTGTTATTTTGTGCATTCTGACGTCATCAATACTTCCAAAATTGTTGCTTGTTGTTCGAAACACAGTGCCTTACTTTGTTTGTTATCATCGGTAAATATTTTTTGACATAAGTCTGCTGTTGTTTATGCACTCATGATGAGTCCATTCACATACTTTTGAAAAACTATTTCAAAAATTATGAAAGTAGTTTCCTATAAACCCAAAGTGAAATTATCAATGATATAATTTTAATGGACCCACAGTGAATTGAAAATGTCTGTATATGATTCAACATTCATTCACTGGTATTCTTGACTCTCTCACTATATTCACTAACAAGAGCACCGCCTACCAGTGCTGGAAGCTAGACTTTCTTGTATTTGATAGTAGTCCGTCCTTTTCTTAATAGAATGGGTTCATTACTGTGATGGAGTGTGTTGAACTTCAAGTCAATACCTCTTATAGATATTGAGAAATTTGACCTAAAGCTAAAATTCTACGCTGAAAAAAGGGCAATAATTCCACCAAAATTCTTGATATAGTGACCTCATCTTGTCTACAGAATGGGTTTATAACTGTGATCAAGTATTTTTAATTTCAAGTCAATACCTTCTATAGATATTGAGAAATTTGACCTAAAGCTAAAATTCTAAGGTGAAAAAAAGGGCAATAACTCCACCAAAATCCTTGATATAGTTACCTCATCTTGTCTACAGAATGGGTTCATAACTGTGATCAAGTATTTTGAGTTTTAAGTCAATACCTCTTATAGTTATTGTGAATTTTGACCTATAGCGAACATTTGAAGTTGAAAAAAGGGCAATTACTCAAATGAAATCCTTGATAGTTAGCTCCTCTTATATATAGAATAATTTCATCACTGTGATCAAGCACTTTGAGTTTTAAGTCAATACCTCATACAGGTATTGAGAAATTTGACCTAAAGCGAAAATTTTAAGTTGAAAAAAGGGTAATAACTCCAACAAAATTCTTAAAAGAGTTACCTCCTCATGTCTGCAGAATGGGGTCAGCACCATAAACAAGTATCTTGAGTTTCAATTAAATGTCTCTGATAGTGAGAAATTTCATGTTTAAAAAAAAAATGTCAAACTATTATCAGTTGTAAGTCCAAACAAAGGCAGTTAATTCTGAAAATACAAATCACAGAGTTACCGGCTAGTTGTAATTAGTATTTTGACAGTTAGCAATTATTGAAATTTTCATATGGATACCTTTCATAGTTTTTGAGAAATGGACTCTGACAAACAACTTAACCAAAAAACATAACCAAAAAAACATAACTAACACAGAAGCTGACGCAAACACTGACGCAAACGCAGACGACAGAGCGACAACAATAACTCGACTTTTTCTTCTAAAATTCGAGCTAAAAATGTTAGTAAGTTTAAACATATTTATTTTAGCTCGATTATGTCGAAAGCCTTAAGCTTGATGAGACACTTTCAAGTCTGTTTCATTGGTAGAACCGGTACTTGCGTGTCTTTTTTATAAAGATCATTCCACCGTCCCGAGTAGAGATCGAACTAACTACCTCTCGACCTCAAGGAAAGGCGGACACCATATCCATTACACCACTGCGACTCAATGTAAGTAGTTCAGTACCATACATACCTATGAACATGAAGATCTGGTGGTGGGAGTATCTCAACAAGGTGGACACTGACACAGTCTGAAATATAATCAACACTGTGAAGGGCAGAGTAGAACTATTTACTGTTAAACGCATGTACATACCATGAAAGAAAATGTCTCTGTTTTCATCAAAGTCAACTTTTGCTGGTTATCATAGTTCTTTTATTGGGAAAAGGAGGCTAGAGGGATACGTACGAACACAAGCATTATGAATGCAGCCGCCACGTAGGATGACCTGGCCATCCACATGCTGATGAACCTGTAGTGATCGCCCGACACCACGTTGCGCAGGTAACCTGAAAGTAAACCAACATGAAGTAACATTTAACAAACATTGTCATATGGTACTCATACCGATCATACCGATATCCTTGGCTTGCCCTGGCTGAAACATTTTTTTGTAGCCAGATTTACTGTTATTTCTTGGAAACATGCTAAATGTTCAAATTTCCATAATTTGTTGGTGACCGTAGCCAAACACAATTTTTTGAGCCAAATATTCACATTTTATTCCTAGTCTAATTTGGTGAACAGCAGAACGGGACAAAAATACCAATAAATGTATGGAGATAGATCTTTTTTTATATTGGTTGTACTATACTTTATGACAATCAACAACAACATTTTATTAAAGATTGAAGACGACTGTAGCATTTTTAATATAAGAATCTGCACTATATTCAAATAAACCAGTATCTGCTGTAACGCTGTTTACACAGTCCTGCAAATTATATCAGTGAACAAGTGAAACATGTAGAAACTATGAACAGTGATATAGCTGGGACAAACTGACTGGATACTCATGAACACTTTTTTGCAAAATTTCAAATATTTATACACAGTTTTGTTTGAGCACATGAATCTCGTGTCTAATGATACCATAAATGCTACAGTGGAATACTTGATTTAACACGATTTCAGTTTGGAAACTATTATAATCATCGTAATCAATTTGCAATATATTAATACATTGCGGTTAATTTGTCCTACAGAAAGCTCTACTACCTTTATTATCTTCTTGCTCTGCCAGCTGCTTGATGCTGGACATGAGGATGTCGTCGTATCCCAGAAACTCATCCAGCAAGAATCGACTGAAGGCATCTCCGAAACACACATCCCTCTCTGGGTCTGGAAATATTGAGGTCAGCCAGTGTATGTCTTTTTACACACCTAAGTTCTCCACCAGGAGTTACAAAAACTCACACAGGGTGTTTTATCAAGGCTGGGAAGTGGACGAGTAAAAGGAAATATTGTAATTGAAAATCACGAACGATGATAAAAATAACATACACATGTCGCTCAACAGCAAAAAAGGATGTTAATATGAAGAGACTACAGATGGTAACCTTAAATTATCATTTTATATAAATTTGGTGTTCATTTATGATTTATAAGAAAACAAAAAATTTTGGTATTTTCTTTTTATTTTTGTAAAATGTATAACCTTTTCGTATAACACAATGAAAAGCATGCATTTGCTAATAACCCACCTAGTGTGACCAGCATCACAGTAATGTTCAGTCTCTGTCGAGTCTTTGGGGAAAGTCGTAAGAATCCGTATTCCAGCGCATATTCCACAATATACTTTTCCTCGGGCCAAACTGAAATGTTTAACAATATCACATTTGTTGTTTCAGCAATAAATACCACAGATAATGTGCGCATGTGTATGTGTACCAGTAGCGGGGGTTTGACGGGCTCCTTAAAATATGCCGCCACTAATATTCTTTGTCTTTTAAAGTGTCACTTGTCTAAATAGGCATTTGGTCTCCAATTTGTAGTAAATTATGGCTAAGTGTACTTGATTTCACACATCATTAAAATAAGTATGGAATAGATAGCTTCATGAACATATATTTACAAACAGCAAACATGTTATGACAGCATTTTTTCTCTCACATTTTAACGAAGAACAAACTGACCTGTCTTCTCCAATTAGAGCATGCAATAAAATTTAAGAACTGTCAATATGTGTAGTGTCAATATGTATTGATACTGACAAAACAAAACATTCTAAATGCATGTGGGAATGTTCCCACTTAACGCCTTACCAACTTTAGCCAGCATTTCCAATTCCGACAGAGTTTCTCGATATGGGGCACTGTTTCTTGTAGTTTTTATCTGCACAGTAGCACTTCCATTTTCAGTGGCATTTCCTGTATCAACTGTATCAGATTCTGCATGCTCTTCTTCAGAATCTCCTTCCTGTAATAAAATGGTATCTGTAGCTGTAACAATGAAGTACCTGGTATGATATATTGTTATCATATTGACAAATGAGGTATAATAATAATGACATGATTGCATACTTTTTCTAATAATTTTCTAAATCCAAGTTTTTTATCATTGTATAGTCCTAAGTAAGGTTCTAAAACATGGCCTCTTCATTAAATTTATTCATTCACATTCTGTAAAAATATACTGCATTTCAAAAGAAACTCAACATTCCTCTGTTGATTAGCCTATAGGGGCCCCAGCAGGGATAACCAAAAAAGGCGCAGGGTACAGCACCCTGCTATTTGGCTCTGGATCTTGTCATATTTAGAATGTTCTCAAACCATACAAACCTTATCGCTAACTTCCTCATCCAAGCCGTGTTGCCCATTGACATGAATGAAGGTGTAGTTTGGCTTGACAATGTGCTGAATTATCTCTACGCCCCCTCCCTCCTCACTGTGGTCAACTTCTATAGTCTCCACTTCAGCCAACATCCCTTCTATGTACATGGTACCAAAGTCTGCATATTCTTTCTCATAGGAATTTATTATGGTATAATTGTCGGAAGCGTTTCGTACGATCTCCACCCGAAGTATGCCATTTCTGGGCCAGACTTTCTGAACATGCTGAAGACAGTTGATTGGTGTTCGGGCAAACACGAGGTGAATGTAGGCAAGAACTCCAAGAACAAGTAAAGCCTGAAAAAATAAAATACTTATTTTTATTTACCGTCCAATGTATTTCTTGAGTTTACTAGCTAATGCTGTCCAAATATGAAACTTACATTCATTGTTACAAGTTGGATTATTCCTTGTTAAAAGACACATTTACCCCATACTGATCTATATACCTAATTTAGAAATATTGAGCTTTGTTATGAAGTATAAAACCATACTATTACAATTGAAGGAAACTAACAATGCAAATACATTGATAGCAAATACAAAATTGAAAAAAAATACTACATTAAATTAGGATTTCTATTCATGATTAATGTACTATTACATACAATATAATCACATAGTGTTAAACTGTACATTTAAACTTCTCTACTGGTGTACATATAAACTGCACTGTTTATGCATTTTGTAATATGATGCATCAGAGAAGTAACAATATATAGCAAGTTTTACCTTTAAAAGAATTGCAAACTCTATCACCCTACGAATAGGCCTGGGAAAAGCTCTAGCATATGCCAGGGCTATTCTATAGAAGAGAGCATGAAAGAGTCTATCTCGCACATTCAACAGGGGGTTGGTTGGGCCTCGTCTCCCAGTATTGCGGGTCGGCCCATTATTGTTATTCTCTGCCTCCACATTAGGGTTGTTTGGAGGATCTTGATTCATTTCTTACCCTTAAGTTTCTCAAAAGCCAATTCAGAGATTTCTGAAATAAAAAGAATATAAGGCATGTTTATTGTAACTAAAAAACACCTTATGCGGGCAGCACATAGAAATCAGACAAGATGATTACCAGGACTTAGACTTGTTTTATTTGCTAGGGA
This sequence comes from Congeria kusceri, assembly GCA_027627225.1. Taxonomy (NCBI): domain Eukaryota; kingdom Metazoa; phylum Mollusca; class Bivalvia; order Myida; family Dreissenidae; genus Congeria; species Congeria kusceri. The sequence continues at coordinate 22,151,420 of CM051032.1, read as the reverse complement.
TGGCTCCAAGACCCTATGTTTGGAGCCAAAATATAATTTTGTAATAAATTTGGTAAAGGGGAATGAAAATTTCAGCTGTTAGTACTGTTAAGCCATTTTTTCATTCCCCTTAACCAATTAATTGGAATATTAACACTCAAATCTTAAGATCTGGGTCCTTTGTTGCTATGTTCTGACTCGGCAAAAAAAGCTGTGAATACTGATGTCAACTATGAACAAGTGAATGTCCGTTGTCGTTAATTTAATATGAAGGCCGTTCCCCAGGCGCTTTAAGAACAGCGGTACCGCTGTGCCTTAATTTCCAAATCCATCTGGTAATGTATGTAATATAATGTAGAATAGTATGGCGTGATTAAAATCTTGAGGTTTGTAGCACAAAAATCGCATTTTCAATTGAAAGGAAAAATCATGGATACTACTAGTTTTATTGCTTCAAGTAATGCTTATTGATTACCCCTTTGGAGCCCCTTATATGGAAAAAACAATATGACGTCATGACAAGATATTTACATCCTTGTAAACAGAAGGAGCCCAACTTTGTACTGCAACAAGCTTTTCTTTAAAAGTATTACTTACGCGATTGAAAATATAGAAAAACTACTGAAAAATCACGGATACTACTCGCCAACCAGTATAATGAAATAATAACTATAGATCTAAATCTAGTCCAACTTAGGTGGAATGACAAAATGATGCAGTAATTGAGTCTGTGGCTCTGTCACTGCAGTCTGTTTCCCAGCATGTACAGAAACATGTAACATAAATGAGTGCAGCACACAAAACATGTTTAATACTTTTTTTTTGCAGATTGTGACAGGGGATTCTCTACTATGAACAAGGTGAAAACTACACACAGATCATGTCTCTCCAACAAAATTCTCAATGCTTTGTTAGCAGCCTCCAAACAAGGACCTCTTCTCAGAAGAACAACTTCTTAGTACCAGATATTGGAAGTGAACACTATGCATTATCACATATTGGTGGACACATGGCACCAGCAGAAACCATAAAGAACAGCTTTCTAAATGTGTGTACAGGGCTTGCACTAACATGAAATGTTTGTGTTAGATATAAGTGTTGGATAGTGGAAGATCTGAACATTTCAGACATGAAATGAAGTATAAATAAAGCTTTGTTTAAGGTCATTTCTGATAATTGTGTGATAATATGCCAATTACTTGGTATACATATAGGTAAACAGTGTCATTATATATTTCCAGGTTACATTACTTTTGCCACTTGTGTTTTTGTGTTTCTTTGATAAATTTTATAGTGTTTGTATTTATGATAATGTTATGTCATTGGAAAACAAAAGAGAGAAAAAACTTTTCAAAGGCTGTTTATTTTTATGTTTGTGGTAGCCCTGAAGTACTGTAGATTTTGATTTAGTACACATAAAAAGTATTTTAAAAATCGAACGTGGAAGGGGATGCCCCCCTGCCACCCCCACCCCCACCCCCAACCACGGGTATTTGCCCCTGTGCCTTAGCCAGATCCTGGGGAAAGGCCTGATACGGTATACTATAGGGACTAATCCATTGAAATTGTGCATACCAGTTGACCAAAATAATAGGCTACAAGTTGGCATAAAGAAGTGCCAGTGAAACTGCGTTTGTTCTCTCGCTTACAGGGTAAGTGATCTGCTGACTGAGCTAACTAACTAACATATTATGTCACCAGTTGAACTAATTATAGGGTATAAGTCGACTAAAAAAGGTACTAGTTAACCATTCATCTTAAAACTCTGAATTTCAAAGAAATTACAGTTGTATTAAAGCAGTATAACATGAAACCAACATATAAATTTTAACAGTTTTGTATATTTGTATTTTTTTAACATCCAAATATATTCAACTATAATTATGTGATAATGACGATCCACTTATTACTGATTGTAATTTGAATTTAAGGTTTATGGCAAAACTGGCCCCAGTCAAAACCCGCCCCTAAACAGCAAAGCCGGCCCCACATGTGATTGCATAATGACTAAACTGGCCCCAAGATACCAAAGTTTTATTTTTATTAGTTTTTACTCTTCTCGTACGTAATTCGCGCATTAATTATCAATGACAACATGATTGACACACAAAATTACCACCACTTATAAAAAGTACCAGTACATGGGAAGACGATCTTAATTTTGCAATAATATTTCTAAATTTCGAATTTTCTATTTTATTGTAGTAATAAGATTTTTCAAAAACAGGTTAAAATTCTTACTAAAGAAACAATGAGGAACTTGAAATCATTTATATTGACGCGTCAATTTGAAATAAAAATATCTTGCAACCTATTTCGCAAAATAATAATAATACGGTTAAAGTTAACTTATTCTGGGGATGATTCTTTATGATATTTATGAATTCCATACAATTCCCAAATAAATGGCATTTATACATACTTTAATGCATTTTAATTGATTTACAAAAATTAGTGCACACGCTTACTACATTAGGTAACTCTATTACGTTTTCTATTTTAACCATAACAGGTTTTGATTGAGGTGTTGTATACCTGTCACACATTGATGACATTACCCTGAAATGTGTGCAAAACATTGCATAACATTTCATAACAATTTGATAAATCAATTGAAACTAAACACCCCAAAATGGCACGTTTTTATTATCAAATTTGCAAGAAATGTATTTTTAAATTATGTTATGATAATTTTGAAGTAATTTGTTTTCAAAATGTATAAATATGTATTTAAATATGCACTTAATGTCTTTTAAATTACAATGTTATTTCTTCCCAAATGCACCTTTTTTTTTCTATTGATATGTAGATAACAAATAACTAGGTAATTTCCACTTTATAATAACACAACCTTTTTATAGTTGCTCTATAATTAGTTGCTAATTCATGCAGGGTTGTCATTATGAAATAAAACACGCGATTTTTATCTAAATCTAAGACATTCTGTCAGAGGTCTATGAGGCTCTTTTGTGTTATTTCTATTCACAATTTTAAAGTTCCTGAAAAAAAAATATATTTTCTCATTATTTTAAACGATGAATTTGATCGGCAATCCAGGCCTTTTTCTGATCATTTTGGGAAAAAGTACCTTGGTTAAATTGGATAATTCACGATGTAAAATTTTCAATATTGGGAAAAATTCATATCGATTAATTGTAAGTATAATGAAGAAATTTACAGTTTTAAAACAAAAAATATGAATTTAACAGCATTAATAATTTTAATTTAATTCTAAATTGTGATAAATACCTAAGCAAGCTATGCAACTAAGAGTTTGTAATCGTATGCATGTCTCATTACTTATAAGTATGTGTATATTTCTAAAAAGACATCACCAAATCTGAACAACTTCACCAAAACAAAATTGTGGGATCTACTGTCTACATAATTTAGTTTTAATGATGTGTTAATAAACATTGTGTAGTACTTACACTAAGTAGGTCGCGAAAATATGTGATAACTTGAACAGAAATCTTTACCTCCTTACATTTAAATCCTTCCTTTAAAGGGACTTGTTCACAGTTTGGCAAAATGACAATTTTCACAAAAATTGTCATAGATTCAAAAAAGAATGTATGCATTATATTCACACGAGCAAAATAACACTCCTGACTAAGAAAAATGTTAAAAAGATATGTTCGTTTATTTATAATCATCAATCGAAATTGGAAAAATAATAAAGCGTTTGTAACGCTTTTCATAGATAATTTAGCAAAAACGTGTATTACCGACATAGCGTTTAAACTGCCTTCCAAAACCAAAAGCCTGCGTGGTGTAGTGGTAGCGCGTTAGATTTTGCTTCTAGGGGTCCCGGGTTCGAACCCCAGGGCAGTCACATTTATTATTTTTATCTTTTTCCTTGTTATTATAATTATTTAAAACTATTCCAGATATGACAGTTTTGTAAGTAAATTCATTTAATGACATTTTTCAAAAATACGAAAATCTGTGAACAAGTCCCTTTAACTGATACATCCACTTGTGTAAATAACAAAATATTTGCCCATAATTCATGTTAAATTTCATCATGATAGAGGACAAAAAAATCGTTTTTCTTTGTGTTACCCATTTTATTATACGTATTAGAGAGTGTTCTCCCCTTGTAAGCAATGTCAACGATAAAATTAAAGGATATCCAAATGAAAACCCAGTGTGAAAAAATCAGCTGTAAATGTACTGAAAAATAGTATTTTCACTTTCATTTTCGAAAAAAAAAAGATTTTTTTACAATTGGGAATTTTGGGGTCACAATTGGGAAAAATAATGCATATTTGGCATTCTGAACGGGTCCGACTATCGGACCCGTGAGAGCAGTAGAAAAAGGCTAATCGGTTAATAATGACAACCCTGTTCATGCAATGTTAAACCGATACACAATATACCATATCCAAACCCCCCTCCACTTATTTTATCTTAGCATACAAATGCATAAAAGAATATCCATTCAATTCTTAGATAAACAATTTGGGGCCGCCTTTACACCATTGGGGCCAGTTTTGCCTAAAATGTGGGGCAGGATTTGCATTTTTGGGACCGTTTTGACTGGAGCAGGTTTTGCCTGCTCCCGAATTTAATATTAATTTAATTGCCATTAATTTGACCATTAACCATGCACATTTAAATTTTATCAAATGATTTGGATGGGAAAATCTCAGATAGTTTCGAATATAACAATAAAAACAAAGCAGCATTAACTGGGTTACGTCCAATTCAGGTTGCCTCAGCCACGAGAAAATATGAAGAATATTGCCAAATCAAAAATGGGTGGGTGATGGACTGGGTACAAAATGACAACACAATGTTAGTCATGTTAATGATGACTACATAAGATATTTTACCACAACCATTTGGGAATATGTAGCCTTGTTTAACAGAAAATGTTTGGTACAATATTTTATGATAGTCAATACCTGACTTCGAAGAATGTTCACATTGTCAATATGCTGGTTACCGGAAGTGACAAATGTTTTTAATCTCTAAATATTCTCAAAACAAAAAACTTACTTTATATAGTTTTTATGATTAAATCGTAATATCAGCGAAATATATATTATTATTTGTCAATAATACTTATTTGACTTGTTGAAGAGAGTTAAAATAGGTATTTCATTTTAATTTACAAAAAATACTGTGTCATATCATTAGAGACTACCAATATGGAGGACATGGAATCAAAACATAGAGGAAAATACGCTGAAAATAAACATTTAGGAGAAAATAAAGATAGAATCGTCAGTAACATTCATGAATATGATGTAATTAGTGATGGTGAAGTAGAAAAACTGGTTGGCATCAAACAGAAAACAGGAGCTAATAATAATTTACCCCAGTGTTCATCGCATAAAAATGATGCAGCATCCAATTCCAATAACATGATGAGGGACTGCCGTACAAAACAGAAGGAATCTGCACAGATTTCTAGCAGAAATAGACTTTCAAGTTCAGAAAAAATGTGTCATGGTCAAGATCAGGCACAAGTTCCTAGATGTCCTCAAGTCAATAGTAAAGAAAAAATTGTGAGTATGAAACTATGATTATAACGTATGCTGCTTGACCCTATTACCAGTGACAGTGTACAGTGTTAAAAGAGAATGTCAAGAGCATTTTTCAGAGGCTCCGCAAAGTCTACACATGAATTATATTATGTATTTTGATGAATTATAAAATATATCACTTTTTACTTGTATTGGCCATTGTAATGTATTTGAAAAAAAAAATCAATATTATACAGGGCTTTCCTTTGACCCGAGCTCCGGTGTTTTGACTCGTGGAAATTTCTAAATACACTTGTTTGTGACTCGCGTGATAATTACTTCGTGCGTCACCTATGACCATGGGCAATTTCCGGACTTTCGTCGTAAAGTATAACTCGGCTCTCTGATAATCCCAGTCAGTCGAACAGCGATGTCCAAGTTGATAAAACACCCTGCGATTATTGGTTGGAGGCTGAGTCAATCTTTAAATAGACGCTGTCCATCAGCGGTCAAGTTACCGTGTAGCTACGCCCATTAGGCGGAGTTTTGTTGCGCAGAAAAATCTATATTGACCAATTAAAACGCATAGTTAGATACGCTTCCAATTACGTGAACAATCGACCTATCGGCGTAATATATATGTATCCACACTTCAGTAATTGTACATGAGTCCATTATAGTATTTTGTTCCCGACCATTAAACGTTTAAAACACAATTTACTCACCGCTTCCAGTGGTTTTTTGGGGCTATTTTTACTGCCGAATAAAGGCAGTTTCCCCGTGCCAATAAACTTCCATTTTTACCCTAAAAATACCCTATTTTTCCCCCAAAATAAGAAAAAAATTCCCATCAAGCTGACATGGTATTTAAAAAAAAAATTGACAATTTTTATTGCTTTTTTCACACAACATTAGGTTGCAAATAGACCAAAAATCAGTGTTCGAGATGTCGATAAAATTGTAACAGTACTACCTTGAATAACTCACACCTGAGTTTAGAAGCAAAAAAAAACATAGCTTAAAAAATGACTGTTACCATGTATAAACAAACTTAATATTTCCCCATTTTGAGGCTTGTCGCGCTAAAATTCCCCAAGTTCAAAGGCACAGGTGGTTGTAAAAATTGCCAAAGTTGTTGATAATATTCACATTTAGTTTAGTTCCTAAATATAAAGGCATTGTTTTAAATTACGTTCCTTTATATTTCGGGTAAAATTATTAAAATATTTCCAAATTTTGGAATCCGATTTCAGCGAAAATTGTTACTTTTACGTAACCTTTCTTATATCCCAAATATCCAACATCCAATTTTAGTGTTCTAGTGTCATAAACACATTTTTAATAGCCTGTGTATTTCATGTAAATCTTTTGTTTTCTAGAAAAGCGCGCCAAAGTTATGCTGACACAAACAACGTAACGTTCCACGCATGGAAAGCGTGTGTGTATCGACCATGTGCTGTACCAAATATATACATGTCATCTGGGAATAAAAATTTCGTAGTTCAAGAATTTTGCGATCTTAAGCATTTGAATAATTATTTTTATTGCAGTTTATTAATATACTTTGTAACAGTAAAACTATATTTGCGGACCGTAACTACGTATATTTTTTAGGAAGGATATCCTATGTTATATTGTTGTACATGATTTGCGATTTTGTAAAAAAAAATCAGTGGTGTTTTAGTATGTAAAGAATATGCTAAAATCGTCTTAATAATTATAATAATAATAATAAATAATAATAATAAATAGAAATAATATATAATAATAATAATAATAGATCTAATATTAATATAAGAATAATAATAAGAAAAGAAAATTTAATAAATTAAAAAGAAAATAAGTTAATAAAAAATAATACATGTAATTATTAAATTAAAATATTGCCAATCAAATTCATTGTTTAAAATCGTAAGAAAATCCTTTTTTTTTCTGGAACTTTAAAGTTATGATCGGTAATATCACAAGGGGGCCCCTTAGATCCTTGGCCAAATCGTGTAGATTTATATCAAAATTGCAGTTTCATTTGATAATGACAACCCTGATATTATATATAACAAAGATTGGAATCGATAATAAAAATCTTGCAACATATAGCAGCCCCAGCCTGAAATATCACAAAAGTATAGATTTTAGGCTTCAATTTTGATTTCCAAGTGGAAAGTGATGATTTATTTTTTATTTTCAGTCAAGTATATACAAAGAACAGTTTAAATGTGTTTGTTACTCCATTAATGTTTCCAATAATAAAATAGTGTTTGGTTGCAATTATTTTAGTGTCACTATGAGTACATGATTGCAATAAATATGATGCATTAAGGTTTACACAGTTACACTTGTCACAGATTTACATTGGTTATATTCGGTATCAATTGAAATACTACAGGGCTTTCATTAACTTTTTAAAACTGGAAGTTTGAACTTCCTGGCCTCTGATTGTGCAAGTTTTGCTCATAATATTTGGAAGTTTTGACAGTATTGCGTGACATAAATATGTACATTACAATTTTCACAGCATATATCACTGCTTTTAGTATAGCTATTATTGTACTTCAGTCATGTTTTTCACTTCATGTTGTTGTTTTTCAGACCTATTGTAAACTTTGAATTATTATCAGGACTTGCACATCGGTGAAAATGTTGGAAGTCCTCACTTCAAAGTGTCGAATATTGGAGGTTTTAAGGCTTCTTTTTGACACTTCCATGGCTGCAGTTCTGGAAGTCCTGTGACAGAAAGTGGGAGTAAATTACTCCCAAACTTCCATTAATGGATGCCCTGATACTACATAATAGTAAATACATTTTTTTTGGCTTGATATATAATATGATAAAAAACTTGCATTGTTTCATTTTTGTTGCAGATATTTTGTGTTGATGTTAGTGCTGACATGGAAAAGCCAATATTCAGATCAAGAGCTGGGTAAGAACTTGTTGTGGAACAACCAATTCTCTGTTATGTCATAACATGAACATACATTTAGCAGACACATATTTCATTATTTAAGATTTTACTCTGACCTGCATTATGTAAAAAGAAATTATGTTTAGTATTATGTGCCACCAATTCTCTGGTAAATGCTGCTTAATTAATTGGCGTTTATGCCTGGTTAAAGAGATCATTTTAAAATTTATAATGTACACCATACTCGGGCATTTACATCAATATTAAATTCTTGGGGTCCCCGGGACTCAGATGGTTGATAGTTAAGGGTATCCCAATCATTGTCCAATTGAACTGGTATGCAAGTATGAAAGCAGACATGAAGATCGTTATATTTACTTTATATTTGTTTAGTCTAAATTTGAAGCATGCATACTTTTGAGTGTTAAATCATATCTATTCAAAAAATAATTTCAGCTTGACTGGCCTTCTTTCTTAGCCAATTTAACACCCCCCTCAGCCTGCAACCAACCATATTCATTTTGAGGTAACTGTCAAAGTATTCGATGGAACAAATGCAGAAGCAATCATACAGCTGATAAATAGACAAAAAGAAAAGTAACTTACAATGCTGTAAAATATTACTTACTACAGCCTACATAACAGTTGTCTCCCTTGTTATGGTCGACACAATAAGCCAGAAAAAGTTGTCTAATGGACACAGATTTAAAAATAGGACGGGTCCTGACCAACAATTTATGCATATTTGGCACAGAAAATTGCGTACCCTAAATCCCTAAGTCTTTGGAGAAAAAAAACAACGCACATGGTGTATTGGATGTTTGGCTTGGAATGCACAAATACGTCATAATATAATGTCCTGCATGTACATGTAATATTGCAAGAAATACACATTGTGAAACCTACAGGTATCTTTAATTGTAAAATGTACATGTGTTATTTTAAAGAACCCATTTAAATGCTTTCATTAACATGACTTTCCTAGTATCTTTCATGTATTACGTTATCAGAGCTTTATTTTTGATATTTCAGTGACAAAATGACTTCCAAACAGCTTGTTCGCAGAGGGTTGAGTATTTTCTTACAATCAAAGCAGAAACTTGATAAGAAGCATGAATATGCTCTTATATTTCTGAAGGAGGATGCAAATTGGGTAATTGTTTTTATGTTGAACTTTTTATAATACACATCAGTGTCAGTTGTAAATGTTTTGGTCACAAAGTCAAATATGTAATTCCGAATTATAGCTGTTTTATTTGTGCAAACTAGTTTTCTAACTGCATATAAGGATTTTCACCATATTGTGCTGATGTAGGAGGAACGAGAATGTTAGGTCCAAATTATAGTTAAAAGTGATTTACTGGGGAACATCATTTTATAGGAGGTGTGAATATGTAGTGAGAAACTATGTCTTTGAAATATTCACAGAGTACATGCAGTACATTATCACCATTCTCAGTTCAAGTGTGTGCAGTATAAACAATGGTTTTGAGGTGGGTGTTGGTCCTGTTGGAATACGTAATTTTCTATGCTAGGCATTGAATTAGAACTCTGCATATTTTAGAACTATTGATCATTCCCCATTTACCTGAAAAACTTGTATAAAAAATGTTGACTGTTTCCTTAATCACGCTTCCTGTAATGCCATAATTTCTTGTTCAAGCCAAAGGGTGTGTATGTAGAAAATGTAATCAAGTACTGGATCCCTTGTACAAGATCTCCATGTACATTGTTGAATAATCCTAGCACCATTGGATGCTGTTTTGAATGTGTGCACCCACCGTTTTAAGTAGCGGCTTTGTCAAGTTGTTAACTCAGATATGATGTAATCTTGTTTGTGTAGATCAGGCCGATGATGGGTTTAAGTGTTTACATGCATATATTGGAATTGTATTAATTGATTTTGTTGCATCTTTTTACAGGTTCATGACTTCACCAATGTTCCTCGAGACATACTGATTGTCCTGGATGAAATCTTCGAGTGGTCTGAATGTGATTCGTGTGATGCTGATTCTGTATTCAACATGATGTGAGTAGTTGTTTGAATGTTTTGCATGTTACATAAGTAAAACGTATTTTGCAAGTTTCAAGAAAATATCTGTGCTGGTAATCTTTGAAGTGCATTTTTCTTGAGTGTACGAAACTGGAATTCTTAACCTTAAGTATGTAATATGATAGTATCCATTTCTATAAAAAAATGTTTAAACTACATTGGTAACAATTAGATGTAATATGCAAGGTGAAAAATATGTTCATGACTGGAAAATGGAGAGATGCACAATTCTAGAAAATAATATAATTTGGTCTGAATGGATTTCAAAAAAAAAATTTCAAAATATATCTAAAACCAAAATACAGTTTTTAGTTTTGGGTTGTGATTCTTTATGTCATATAAATTGATTTAAACTATATAACTCAGTTTGAAATCATTTCCTCCAAAATTAATCCATGTGGATTATGTTTTATAAACATCCCAGTCACAAGTGATGTAATGTTACATTTAAGGTAATATTGTTTGTTTCAGAGCGGAAAAAGTGGAAGTGCCCAGTGTGGTAGGCGATGTTGAGGTGATACCCCCAGAGTTCACCGTTAGGGTCATAATGTTATATGGCCGCCCCAACTGCCCACTTGTGTTTAAAAATAAAGAGGTAATAATAATTAAATATATTATGTTTTACCATAGGCATATTGAATGTGTTAATCATACATTCCGGAAAGTGCCTACCCAAAGGTTATTTACAAATCGGTCCTGTGAAAAATTGTATGGTAAAACTTGCACTAATGCAAGCATATAAATGTCATTTCAAGTATGATATATATATGTTTTGTTTCTGGAACATAAGTTATATATGATAGATACTACTATTTACTTGATAATTTTTGCCCATGGAGCATATTTGAAAAATGTGACCCATTTTCAGTTCTGTGAAAGTGGTTCAAGTTGGGTCCTATGATTCATATATGACCACAGGAACAAATGTCAAGCAATGTGGACAGTCAGAAGCTAAACTACTATCATTGTGATAAAAGCAAATCGGAAGAAAGCTTTCGTTGATTTGATGTACCATAATCAAGAATTAAGAAATAATGCTTCAGTCCTTCAGTATGTGTAACCAAATTAAAATAGTAAACATTGACAGATTGGTTGCAAAACAAGGTGAGAGTTTCTAAATAAATGTGTAAACTCATGTCAATACACCAATGCCTTTTGTATTTCCAGAGCTTCAACTTGTTGAACACCTCACCATATTTCTTCTTAGATGCCTTGTATTTTCATGAACCACTCAGCGACGACAATAAATGCCAGGTGGGTTGTAATACATAGGAACCCGTGACCAGAATCAATTCTCTCTCAGGGTTGCCCCTGGCTAAAAATTTTCTTTAGCCAAATTTACTGTATTTATGTTAAAATCCTACTAGTTTGGGGCATTTTATAGGGTTTATGAAGAAAATGAGGTAGCCAAATTTGTTTAGCCAAATATTGAAATGTTTACCATTGGCTGATTTGGTGAATGAAAGAGGGAGCCCTCTCTCTGGTTAACAACCAATTTTAATTATCTATTTGAACATAATTTTCACCTAGCTGGGTAGGCATTGGGGTGGCAGGAACTGAAGGGCATTACAAGGTTTCTTTCATTCAAAAATGAATGAAGAATCATGATTTTTGTAGCTCTGAAACAAAGATACTCTACAGGCAGCTCCACTTTGACACTACTATTCTATCCGCTGACTATACCTAACATCAACAACTAATGGAGTGAGCATTGGGGTTTGATTTTGACAAGGCTGCTCTGCAGTAGTACTGATAGGAATGCGTGGGCTGAACTTCATGATATATGGCTGGGCCATCATTTGTTCTGAAATATTTCCTCTGTGTGTTGATCAGAATCTGAACTGTTCATTACTTAGTAATGATCCATAAGTTTTACCTCAACAAAAATGAGCATTGTCTAGTTTTAGAAAATGTTTACTAACAGTTAATTCAAACGTTTAAATTTTAGTGTATATAATTTTTTTTTTTTCTTGCAGGAAGTGTTTGATTCTATATGTGACTTAGATCAGAAAGGGCTGTCATACATCTTTGGAGCAAGTCGAAACCAGACAAAAGTCTATGATGCCATGGCGCAAATGCTAGCGCACCCCTTGCAGCGACCGATTCAGCACCATGCGGCGTATAGGATAGGATCTTCAATATCAGAAGACACTGTACATCAAATAGTGTCCTCCATACCCAATGCAGACAATTTAAGATGAAAGTGATCCTTAGTTTCTAGCTGTTCGGTATAGATTTTGATTCATTCAGTGGTGTTCAAGTAAAACGAATTAAATGAATGCTGTATAACTGGTCATCACTAGTGTTCACTACACCGTTGGAATCCACAGTTTGTCATATGTTGTGGTCAGTAGCCAGTGCAGGAATGTGCCTGATACATTGTTGCAAAGTTCTGTTCTTATAGCTGTGTCCATATTAATTAAGCTCCTTAGTAAAATCTTAGAGTCTATGGATAATTAATTTCTAGTTAAAATTGTATTATACTGTGTCATTTTAGCTAAGAATGAGACATTCTTCTTTAACCCTGGGCCTGTATTCACCTACCCATTCTTAGACTTAAGTGTAACGAATAGACATGGACCCAGGAAAAAATACTTGTGCATTCGAAAATTTGCAGAGTACCAAGTTTTATTCAAATTAACAGCTTTCTTAGAATAGAACAGTTTTAAGAATATTCTTAATTCTTAAGTATAAGAATGGGTTGGTGAATAGGGGCCCAGGGCCCGTATCCTTCTTTCCTATAGATTCAGCCATTCCTATAGATTCGGCCACCCCCAGATAATGGAAATTAACTATTATTTCTTATTAAATCTGTGTTAGTTATCTGTATTGAGACCATTCTGTCACATAAATATTGTTTTTGGCTTTAAAAATTGCGAAATTTAGATTTTGTCTCAGAAAAATAAGATTTTAAAAAGAAATTCCCAAAAATTGCCACACTGTGCACAAGCCAAGAATTTTGTCAACATTCATTTTCAAACTGTATGCTAGTGTGTGTTAGTCTAATAAAGAATGCTTCTAATGAATTGTATCAAAATTGTAACACATTTTTAGCGTTTTCTGATCAAAATGAAGACTGAACCAAATGATAAGAAACATCTGACATATTCATGTTTGCTAGGGTACCTTCCTAGAATTGGCTGAATATACAGGAAAAGAGGCTATTCATAAAGCTCCTTAGGTAAAACTTGAGTAAATTTCCTAAATTCATAAAATTCCATAAGTCTGTGGCTGTTTCATGCATAGGTCATTTTACACTTAAATGTTTCAGACTTGTAAATATTGCTTAGATATTTCATATTTTACCCGTTTGTAAATAACTATCATTGGATTTCACATAGAAAATTTGATCTTAAATTTTCACTTAACACAACTTAAGTTAAGATTTTCCTTAGGAGCTTTGTGAATACCAGCCCTTATGTAGATACAGAGTATCAGCTTTCATAGGGAACAATTGATTTGAAGATACAGAGTATCAGCTTTCATAGGGAACAATTGATTTGAAGATACAGAGTATCAGCTTTCATAGGGAACAATTGATTTGAAATTTTCACTGAAGGAAAACATAAGATTTTATTAAGGAGTTATATGAGTATGGGTCATGTTCATGTTTTAGCCAAATTTTTTGTTTTGTTGCCATACGTTATGAGATGGCTCTTCTTTGTGACCTTAAAATCGGATGTGTCTTGTTCAATATAAGACACTGTTCCTTTGACAAAACTTCTTGAACTGAATAGTAGTCACAGATGTAAATGCTTGAAATGCAAGAAGTAGTTGAGACAAATTTGACTAAACAATTTATAGACACTGTTTGAGGTTTATAATCTGGAACTCTGGGTGCAATATTCACTATATATAAATGCAGGATGCCCAATAGTTAAAATGATGTATTTTGTTATACAAGTTTTTGTTTAAGATAATTGTTATCAAATGGAGGTTATCAATACACATTTTGAGAGTGTGAACTTGTAAAGAAAATGGCCATAATATTGATTCAGTCCCAAACAATATAGGCAGCTTTTGAAGATAATCTGGAGTGTCTTTGGTTTTATGGTGCCTTCTCTAGAACCCAAGTCGTCAATGAACAATGTCTCTTTAACATTGTTAGACAGTCAGTTTTAATGCCCTTTTCAATGGCAGATAATAGGAAGCTGTTTTGGTGCTTCCTGTAATGAATCGTGATGGTATAGTAACTTTGTTCTTTCTACTTTTCTCAAGAAATGCCATGTATTTACTGTGGTGTAAAAGTGTTATGCATTAACTGCAGTGCTACAGACGAGGAAAAGATCTAGAGCAAAATAGCAGGGTGCTGCACCCTGCTCCTTTTTGGTTCACCCTCTACTGCCCCTCTGGGATGGTCAACACAGAAATGTTGAATATCTTTTGAAATTCAATATTTTTTTGCACATATTCAATGACAAATGAATAGTGTATGCTTATAAACCTTAATAAGCATTAACACTTGTAAAACCCCTGAATTTAGCAAATTATTAGATAATGTCAACAAACTGGTCTGGCTTTCTACCCTGTTGCTTAACCTGTACTTTTTTTGATCCTCGATCTTTCCCTACAGACAGTCTTTGACATTGCTTA
Source organism: Congeria kusceri (assembly GCA_027627225.1). Lineage (NCBI taxonomy): Eukaryota > Metazoa > Mollusca > Bivalvia > Myida > Dreissenidae > Congeria > Congeria kusceri. Next base: position 22,136,419 of record CM051032.1, on the reverse strand, counting down.
AACTGCAGGCAACAAGTTTAAATTCTAGTTAGTAGTGCCGGAACATGATCTTAATTCTTAATGCACATTGACTTTCTAATTCGGAAACAAAAGTAATCACCATATTTGTAATTTATCTAAACCTGTTGTAATGCTTACTGAATCATTATTGATTTGGATTACATCACAATTATTGATATTCAATTTTAATTTCAATGCAACCATTTTAATGTACATTTTCTTTCTCTGAATACTCGCTGACTGAACAAACACGTCACATTATTGGGCAAGATTTAAAAAGAGACAGCCAAATTCTATGTAGAAAATGTCTTCATCGAGATAATGTGTGTGTGAAAATTGTAAATAAAAAAAGACTGCTTACTATATGTACTGTACTTGTAGCCTCAAACCACTATAATTGTTTTAAGAATTCCACACATTATTTGCATTTTATTGAGATAGCGTATTAAAAATTAACTTTATGTACTGGAAGTACCTGTTATTACGTCAACCACCTTTTTAATAGTTTGTATCATCTAGCCAGTATTATTAAAAATTATGGTCATAATATTCAGTGACTATGTGATTCCATAACTTTATACATATTTGACAAGAAAATATGGCATTTGTTCCCATCCCTAATCGATATTTCATACTGTTGTCCTTGTGCAGTCCCTCATTGAGAGAACGAAGTTTCTTCCAGCTGTACTGGGTACATAGTGCTTGTACCATGCGACATGGTAGGGTATTGTTGCAACATTCTTCCTGTCACCCGTTAACTTGTGCCTTAGACATGTCTTTGAAACCAGAGGGCCCATAGTTATGAAGTTACAGGATTGCAGTGATGTAAGGGATATGCTTTCCGGTAATCCCGGACGACACTTTCTGCTTTTATGGTATTTTCTGTTCGAGGATGTCTCTTCTAAACATAAATACACTGAAGGCGGAAAGTGTTGTCCCGGATTAGCCTGTGCAAACTGTGACATGACACGCTTGATATGTTTTAAAGATTTATATTGAATCTGTATATATGGTATCTGTAAAATTCTTAAAATTGGTTGGTCATTTTAATTAAGTATAACATGTATCTTCCGACTTGTATATAACTTCTGTGTGTACATTCTTTTCACTGTATCATTTCAGTATACATATTTTTTTCAAATATTTAAATTGTAATTCGGAATGTGACCGTGTACAGTTGGAAGTATTAAAGCTTTCGATGTAAACCCTAACGGAAACAATCTACAATTTGTTTATGCAAATAGCTGACAATAGACATGTTTTGACAATCATCATGTGACTGAAAAAACACCAATTACAATAAACCTTGTGGCAAATTCTTATAACCCTCCAAGTAAATTGTATCTTGCTAACTGTATCCATGTTTACCAATTCATGGGTTATATATGTATCTCTAACACATACTGAATGGCATCATACGGTATGTATAACTACCGGTATAAATATTCCTCAGAATGGTGCAATAAATACATAAATAAACTAGTTTTAATGAATTCCAGACTGTTTTGTTTATTTTGCCCACTTTATTATTGTAGTATATATTTTGCCCACTTTATTATTGTAGTATATATTTTGCCCACTTTATTATTGTAGTACATATTTTGCACACTTTTATTATATTAGTATATATTTTGCCCACTTCATTATTATAGTATATAGTGTAGCGTCCGTCGAGATAGTCGGTTCCTTGATATTCAATACAAACACAAACGGATGAACATTCAACAGGATTAATTTATTGTAGAATCTACATATGAAGCGCATCGTGAGAAAATCGGTCTTAATGCATGTGCGTAAAGTGTCGTCCCGGATTAGCATGTGCACTCTGCACAGGCTAATCCGGGACGGCACTTTCCGCCTACAGTGGCTTTATGTTGAGAAGAGACTTCCTTGAAACAGAAAATACCATAAAAGCGGAAAGTGCCATCCCGGATTAGCCTGTGTGGACTGCACAGGCTAATCCGGGACAACACTTTATGCACATGCATTAGGTCCGGTTTTCCCACGACGCACCACATATAGTCTACAAATTAAATACAGTGGACCTTGATATGGCACATACAATTTAAATAAATTCACTGTTTTGATTAAGTGATACAATAGATCTCTTTCGTTTCATTAAATAGTTTAAGTATCACTTGCTAGCTGGGTTGTGGATGGATGTTTTCTTCATAAATTTTAATAATGAAGTAGATTTAAGAACTATGCTTAAACTTTTAAAGCATACATTTACCTACCTCGGCCACTTTAACAAAGGCCATAATGTTAAACTTCAATGATCAGTTGATGACTGAGGTCCAGTCTAGATCTACCTCCTGCTTGCATAAGCAAATAAATTCGAAGTAGAAGTTGAAGTGCTGGTAAGTGTGCGTGTGGTACATTTTTATCGAGTGCACCGGGATTCTCTCCCTAGAAGACTTGTTAATTGCGTAATGGGAGATAGTGCAAGATACAGGATGGGTCTTTTAGTGCCCGGTGTGATGCACCTAGTACACTGCACCTCAGTTGAACTTCTCATGCTAAAGACGAGTTAGTAGGTAAGGGTGTAGCGGGGGCTCGAACCTGCGATCCATGGGTTGTGAAGCCAGTGCGTTACCACTAGACCGCAGATCCGCCGGGAAGAGTTCAGATCCCGCTATTTATACTAGTCAAAAATAGGACACGTGACCCAAAACTATCAAATGAATACATGCCACCAAGTCGAGCTCGCTGGAGGTGTGTCTGATTAAACCAATAGTTGACTTCGGCTGAGAGTGTAAGCTTAATTTGCCGCCAGACAAATAGTATTACAAGAATATTTTAGAATAGAGGGAGCTCGCAGCCATCTTGGAATAAATATCATGTCAATTTTTTATTTACATACAAACTATACATATAAATATATAGTAAAGTATAAATCAACATATAATTATCTACACAAAGATAAATATTAATCAAATGAAACCACATAACAAATTGGAGATGGGTGAATGTCATTATGCAAATGACGTCTCTGCTGAGAATATGCAGATTTCAAAGTCAACAATGTTAAAGATAAGTGGATCATTAATTACTTAACTTACCGTACAATCATTTAAGTCAATATTTACAACAGAAATCCAATCTGCTTTCAAGTTTGTTGGTCTGCCAACATTCAAATAGACCAGAAAAGTAAGTACACAATAAGAATATGGTAAAATATGAGGTCCTAACAATATGGTCGGTTTCATTATAGAAAGCATGGAGAATTGTAACACCAGGTTATTAGTGGCATCTTAACCACGTTTTCATCCTACTTTCCAATCAATTTTTCAGTGTGTTTAGTGTGCAGATATAAGCAAATAAATGCTATTGTGCCTCTAATAAATTTTTACAGGCTTTTTGACAGATGCACAACCCAGCTAAATTAATAAACATGGTATTTATTAAATGAAGTCATATTTATTAATACATTAGCTTTCGTTTTTGTCGAGCCTGCTTGCGGACAGCTCGACTTAAGTTGTCACAATGGCGGTTTGGTGTATCTGCATGAGTGTGTCCGTGAGTGCGTGCGGGCATGCATGTGTCCATCTGATCTTGTCTGGACTGTAAATTCATCATTCATCAGGCAATTTTAAAATAACTTGCCACAAAAATGTTCACCATGTGGAGACGGCATGTCGCGCGCATGACCTGTGTCCCTAGCTCAAAGGTCAAGGTCACACTTAAGGTCAAAGGCGATTTGCTGGTTAGAAATGTGGTTTTGAAATAATTACAATATTATAAGTTGCTTTCTTGACAATGGGCTCGACAAGTTGCCAACAAGTCATTTAGCTTATACATAAAAACTTAATGTTCACACCACCACCGTAAAAGTTTGATGTCATCAATGTTTTAGCCTGCATGGAGCTTATGCATCACCGATAGCAATGTTAAATTCATTCACAGGTCACTTTTATTTGATGCCAATAATTGACTACGAGTGCTCCTGGGACTACTGATATGGACCAATACCAGTCTACCTAAACAACATATTCCATGTATTCCAATGAGGTTGTGGTGGCGTTGTGGATAAGGTTTCTGCCTAGTGATCGGGAGTTCCCGGGTTCGATCCTCACTCTGGGAACGTACTCAAGATCTCCCCCAAAGACACCAAGTACTGGTTCTACCCAGGAAACGGACTAGAGTGAATCAATGCTTAGGCTTTCGATGCAATCTAGCTAAAATAAATAGGCTTAAACTTGCATATTCCATGCTGATCCATCAGAGGTTAAGTGTTTCATATATAATGTCAAGGGATGCTAAAATTAGGTTGTCAAAATTTTTGCAATACTTGTACCAGCATAACTGTCATGCCTGCATAATTATATTGTTGGAGCATGATGAAATACAGTAGTTGTTTACATATGATAACTGTATGATGGACTACAACATTATCATGTGTGCACGATTACGTAAGATTTGTGTTTCATTCATACATTAGTGTACAGTTTTAACATTATATTTTATAGGACTTGTTTGCATGAATGTGGTGCGTTTCATACTTTAAAATTACATAATGTGGGGGTATCGTGATCTAATTTGTGGGTAATTAGATTGTCGGTTTTGATACAAATCAAACCAGAGCTGGTGTTCACAAAGCTATTAAGGAAAATCTTAATGGAAGGTGCACTTGAGTAAAAATTTCAGGAAATTTTGTGTGTAAAATCCACTGATTTCCATTTATGAAATGAAAATACGAAATATCAAAGCAATACTTACTAGTTTAAAACATTGAAATGTAAAAAGAACGCTACATGAAACAGCCACAGTATTAAGGAATTTTATGAATTTACCCAAGGTTTCCCTATTAAAAGATTTGTGAATACGGGCCCATGTAATTGTCCTTCTTTGCATTGTGGACTGTTTAACCTAGAAATTTGCTGAACCATTAAATACTGTAAAATCATTTTATTTTGCGATGTCGAAATTTTGAGCATTCTTGACAAACAGGTTATTTGAGCAGTCTTAAATTCAAGCACTTTTCATTTTCCATCTACTGCAGTATATGAGCCTGCTAGAGCGCTGGACTGTCAATCCGGGGATCGTGAGTTCGAACCCCAGCCCGGCCACATAACTTGTGTGGGGATTGGTCATGAAATTATTTCTACGGCCATTCTCCCCCTACATCTGATGCAAGTTTGGCAGTTGTCAGTTACTGGCATAAGAATGTGCACTTGGTACTGGTAAACCGCAACAGATATTTTTAATAATCATGTAAAAGAAGATTTATGCCAGGTCTGAAAATTGTGCTCTGTTTGGACCACGAAATACTAGTATGTGAAAATTAAACCACTGGGAATTAAAAGAATTTTACAGTAGATTAGATTTTTGGGACAAAACATAATTGTGAGGAAAGATTTTAAGATGAATATCTTCACTCACATCATATAACAAGAGCTGTCGGAGGACAGCATGCTCCACTTTTCTTGTGCTTGGCCGAGTTACTGGCATTTTTTTTCTAAAACAAGAAATATGGAGTTTCCACGAAAACCAAATTTTTCTTAGGAAATGCATTAAATTCAGCACATCAATAACATTTTTAGTAAAAGTGACCTTGACTCCACCCACCCCATATGAATCCCAAGCGAGGTCTCGATATAAGGTATCTATGTATGAAGTTTCATTAAAATATCTCGATGCATTCTCAAGTAAATGATTGGAAACCGTTTATATATTTTTAGTAACAAGTTATTGATCGGAAACCGTTTTTCTAGTTTTTAGTAACAGTGACCTTGACCTTGACCCCATCCACACCATATGCAATTCCAAGCAAGGTCTTGATATAAGGTATCTGTGTATGAAGTTTCATTAAAAGTATCTCAATGCATTCTCAAGTTATTGAGCAGAAACAGTTTTTCTATTTTAGTAACAGTGACCTTGACCCTATATGCAATCCCAAGAGAGGTCTCGACATAAGGTATGTATGTATTAAGTTTCATTAAAATATCTCAAATTTTTCTATTTTTCATAACAGTGACCTTGACCCCACCCACCCCATATGCAATCCCAAGCGAGGTCTCGTTATAAGGTATGCATGTATAAAGTTTCATTAAAATATCTCAAGGCGTTCTCAAGTTATTGAGCGAAAACCGTTTTTCTATTTTTAGTAACAGTGACCTTGACCCCACCCACTCCATATGCAATCCCAAGCGAGGTATCGATATAATGAATGCATGTATAAAGTTTCATTAAAATATCTCAATGCGTTCTCAAGTTATTGAGCGGAAACCGTTTTTCTATTTTTAGTATCAGTGACCTTGACCCCACCTACCCCATATGCAATTCCAAGTGAGGTCTCGATATAAGGTGTCTATGTATTAAGTTTCATTAAAATATCTCAATGCGTTCTCAAGTTATTGAGCGGAAACCGTTGTTCTATTTATAGTAACAGAGACCTTGACCCCATCCACCCCATATGCAAACCCAAGTGAGGTCTTGATATAAGGTATCTATGTATTAATTTTTATTAAAATATCTCAATTTGTTCTCAAGTTATTCAGCGGAAACCGTTTTTCTATTTTTAGTAACAGTGACCTTGACCCCACCCACCCCATATGCAATCCCTATCGAGTCTCACTATAAGGTATCTATGTTTGCATTTTCATTACAATAGCTTATTCCGTTCTTGAGTTAGGGAGTGGAAACGAAAAGTTGAGAAACTAGCTTACCGGAAAACTTCAACCTGTCCATATAATTTGTATGTAAAATTTCTAAGTGTAAAACGGCCCATAATTTTGACAAATTTCATACTCGAGTTATCAAAATTGGCCCATGAGTTCATTTTAATATAGGGAATAAGTATTCTAAGTTTGAATGAAATCCCTTAAGCCATTCCTGAGAAACCAGCTTACAGAAAAACTTTAACCTGTCCATATAGCTTATGTCAAATTTCTAAGTGTAAAAAGGCCCATAATTTTTTCAAATTTCAAACTAGAGTTACCAAACTTGGTTTTATTTTAATGTGGGAATTAATTGTTTTAAGTTTGAGTGAAATCCCTAAAGCCATTCCTGAGAGACTAGCTTACCGAAAAACTTGAACCAAGCTCGGACGCCGACGCCGGGGCGAGTAGAATAGCTTGCCTTTTCTTCGAAAAGTCGAGCTAAAAACAAGAGCTGTAAAAGCATTTCAGTGGGTACATATTTTGATTAGTGGAAGGGGCATACATTTGTTAAAATACAAAACTTTTAAGTAAAGCCTTGTATAGTTTATACATTTTTGGAACAACAACTTTAACCACAAAATCTATGTAAAAAGTGTGCAATAACTCTGTCAAAATACAAAACAGAGTTATAGGTAATGTTGCCCCTCATACTAGAGTTGATGACAAAGGTTAGTTCCAAGTTTCAAGTGAATAACGTATGCAGTTTTGAAGTTACAAAACTTTTGAATATAAACTTTAACCAGAAAATCTAAGTGAAAAAGGGGCATAACTCTGTCAAAATACAAAACAGAGTTATGGGTAATGTTTCACCTGACACAAAAGTTGATGACAAAGGTTACTTCCAAGTTTCAGGTGAATAACTTACATAGTTTTGAAGCTACCAAACTTTTGAATATAAACTTTAAACAGAAAATCTAAGTGAAAAGGGGACATAACTCTGTCAAAATACAACATAGAGTTATGGGTAATGCTGCTCCTGATACGAGAGTTGATGACAAAGGTTAGTTCCAAGTTTCAAGTGAAAAGCTTATGTAGTATTGAAGTTACAAAACTTTTGAATATTAACTTTAACCAGAAAATCTATGAGTAAAAGGGGCATAACTCTGTTAAAATACAAAGAGTTATGGGTAATGTTGCCCCTGATACAGGAGTTGAAGACAAAGGTTAGTTCCAAGTTTTAAGTGAATAACTTATGTAGTTTTGAAGTTAAAAACTTTTGAATATAACTTTAATCAGAAAATCTCAGTGAAAAAGGGGCATAACTCTGTCAATATACAAAACAGAGTTATGGGGAATGTTGCCCCTGATACTGGAGTTGATGACAAAGATATTTTTCAAGTTTCAAGTGAATAACTTATGTAGTTTTGAAGTTACAAGACTTAAGATAAACTTTAACCAATTCAGACTCGGACGCCGACGACAGAGGTAGCAGGATAGCTCATCTATTCTTCAAATAGTCGAGCTTAAAAGGGAACAAGAGATGTTTGTAAAACATGTATGCCCCCGACTTGCAACCAAGTTGTGAATATGTGCAATTGTTAAGAAATTGTTTTAATATGCAATCCCAAGCGAGGTCTCGATATATGGTTTCTATGTATGAAGTTTCATTAAAATATCTCGATGCGTTCTCAAGTTATTGATCAGAAACCGTTGTTCTATTTTTAGTAACGGTGACCTTGACCCCACCCACCCCATATGAAATCCCAAGAGAGGTCTCAATATAAGGTATCTATGTATGAAGTTTCATTAAGATATCTCGATGCATTCTCAAGTTATTGAGCGGAAACCGTTTTTCCATTTTTAGCAACGGTGACCTTGACCCCACCCACCCCATATGCAATCCCAAGCGAGGTCTCGATATAAGGTATCTATGTATGAAGTTTCATTAAAATATCTCTATGCGTTCTCAAGTTATTGAGCGGAAACTGTTTTTCTATTTTTAGTAACGGTGACCTGGACCCCACCCACCCCATATGCAATTCCAAGTGAGGTCTCGATATAAGGTATCTATGTATAAAGTTTCATTACAATATCTCGATGCGTTCTCAAGTTATTGAGCGGAAACCGTTTTTCTATTTTTAGCAATGGTGACCTTGACCCCACCCACCCCATATGAAATCCCAAGAGAGGTCTCAATATAAGGTATCTATGTATGAAGTTTCATTAAGATATCTCGATGCATTCTCAAGTTATTGAGCGGAAACTGTTTTTCTATTTTTAGCAACGGTGACCTTGACCCCACCCACCCCATATGCAATCCCAAGCGAGGTCTCGATATAAGGTATCTATGTATGAAGTTTCATTAAAATATCTCTATGCGTTCTCAAGTTATTGAGCGGAAACCGTTTTTCTATTTTTAGTAATGGTGACCTTGACCCCACCCACCCCATATGCAATTCCAAGTGAGGTCTCGATATAAGGTATCTATGTATAAAGTTTCATTAAAATATCTCGATGCGTTCTCTCATTAAAATATCTCGATGCGTTCTCAAGTTATTGAGCGGAAACCGTTTTTCTATTTTTAGCAACGGTGACTTTGACCTGTTGACCTCAGAATGTATAGGCGTCTCCCTTTCCTCCAAAGTAACCAGCATACCAACTTTCATGATCGTTCTCTAGATAGGGTGCGGAAACGAAATGGTCTACGGACAGATCAACCATCCGACCGACAGACCTACCGACGGACCGACCGACGGACAGGGCATAATAATAATCTTCGAAGATGGCATTATAATAATCAACTGATACTGATGTCGAAGAGCTTTTAAAAGAGTTTGATTAATGCTATAATACAAATAATATAGATAATTTACACAATAAATTAAATCAACAAATATCATCAACAAAGCAATTAATCAATACAGCGTTTTGACAAGCTTTGATTAATTTTTGTTAACAGAACATTCCATGCAGATTTTTATCAGGAAATAGTTCCCTGTTGTTCACTTTATTTTCAGCAATCTTAAAATGTGCAACACTGACACAAAACAGCATCAAGTCCAAGTTAACAAAAATATACTGTGACAACTACAGAAATGAAACTTTCACAACCAAACTTATAATGCGGATGAGAGCATAATTATGTAAAAGACTGCCAGGCCTAATGACTACAAAATTTTTAAAAATTAATCTTAGTCTTATTCTTAAATATTCACCAACAAAATTCACGGCTGATGTGTAACATATATTTTTATTGGCCAATATAATATATTGAGTTTAGACAAAGCTTGAGATTGAGAACTTTCACAGACATGGGTCATATTAAGTCTGCAGGCAAACCAACTAGGAATGTACTATAAGTAATTGATGAGTCTATAAAATGACAAACACAAAACAAGAGGGCCAAAATGGCCCTAGGTCGCTCACCTGAGTGTAAAGCATCATAATGGCTTTTAACAAAAAGATTGTTTAGACTAAAAAAATTGAATTGTTTCTCAGGCAGTGCCGCAATGTATCTTTATGGCCCGCAGCAAAGTTGATTTAATGCCGAAAAAAAATGTATTAACTATTTTTTGACGATCCCGCCCGGGTTTTAATGGAGCATTCCAGAAATATGTTTAACAAGAGGTCCATGATGGCCAAAAGCGCTCACCTGAGTCTGAGAATAATGGCGACCATTAGAGATGCAACAGGTACCCGTAAATACCCGCATTCTCTTTACTATTAAAACCCATTTCGCATGGCATTAACATATATGGGCGATACAAAAAAAAACATGGAAATAATTCTATAAAAATACATAAAGAGCTTATGATTGGATACTACCATCTGTTTTTCAAATACCGCCATATGTTTGAATTAAAATAATAAATTATTTATTTAACACCAGTACACAGACTGATTTGATGTCAGTTCAACTTTGCGTATCAGTGATTGACATATTGCTCTGTATTGTTGTTTTCAAAAAAGTTTTAAATGTTTTTGCAACGAAGCCTATAAGCAATGATAAACCTTTATGGGTTCGAAACTGGTACATACAGTGACACTCTATAGTTACTACACTCTACGAAAACTTCCTAAATATCATCATAATGGCACCATATAAATGTATCAAACTAAGTAGATTATTCTGGCTTTGCGGGCCCGTCTAGCTCAGTGTGTAGAGCGCTATACACTCAATCAAGGGTTGTTGAGTTGAGCCCCAGTCTGGCCACATAACTTGTGTGGGGATTGGTCATGAAATAATTTCTACGGCCGTTCTCCTCCTACCTCTGATTCAAGTACGGCAGTTGTCATTTACTGGCATAAGTATGTGCACTTGGTACTGGTAAACCACTTACATTGGCTTAGTTTGCCCAGCAAAAGTGTGAGTAGATTAACTGACCGCCATTATATCACTGAATGACTGGTAAATAAGTTGAAAAATCAAAACAAACAAACTTTCCAAATGTACTCTTAGGAGAAGAAAATTTCTAGGTTACATAAGAATACTTATTGTTAACATTAACAACCATACAACTATCAATACTGTCAGATTAAATTACAAATAACTTAAAAACCTTTTAGTTGTTTTGCATAAAAACTTACTAATAATTTTGAGTCAATGATACCCACAGAGAAAAGCTTTCCAAATGTACTCTTAGGAAAAGGGTAATTTCTATGTTATATAGGAATACTTAACTGTTAACATTAAGAACCATACACCTATCAACATTGTCAGATTAAGTTATAAATAACTATACAACCTTTTAGTTGATTGGTGTAAAAACTTACTAATAATCACACCAATTTTGAATCAAAACAGTGTAGATTCTGAAGTATTTTTCAATTAAGGAGTAATAATAAATCAGCTTCAAAAATCATGTCAGATAATTACTTGAGTTTCCAGAATCCCAATTCAATTGTATAAGTCATTCCAAAAGTTACATGATTAAATGATACTGAATAAGTTACTAACTAAACAGTCGAAAAACTACAGAAAATAATTAACCCTTTAAGGCACTACATCACATGATATTAATCCTATATTCTGATTGCTTGTTTACAACATGAATTTAAGCTATTTAATGTTGTTTAAATCTTTTTCCTGACTGGATGCCAAGACAGACAGTGTAAAAATTTACTGCTGCACACATAGCCAAAATATAGGTCAGAAGCAGTCTATACATGTATTACTATGTGTAATGATAATGATCTGAAATAGAAGTACATGTATCATGTTGACTCAGAATGATGTATTGATTTTACTGATAAGCAGACTCCACTATCTGGGTGACTTAAGGGAAATAACACATTTATGGCACTTATCCCTTTACCAGGTGAGTTATTCAGGAATAGATGTATTTCGGGCAAAAAAAAGGGACAACAACTCTGGTGTTCCTGGTCTGATCGGGCCCTTTATTGAACTCTTCCAAGATTTAATGGTCATACACAAACTGTGCAAGTTTGGTCAAGATTGAATAAAAAATGTAGTCTTTATCGCGATAATGGTCCAAATTGTTGACGGTATACGGATGATGGACGCCGCCGGAGAGGTCCCCTATACCAAAAGTTCACCGAGCACTTCGTGCTCAGGTGAGTTAATAAAAATAAAACTTTGCAGAAAGTGTTTCTAATGGGCATGTTACCGAACAAAATACAAAAACTACGCATTGAAATCTGTGAATTATTAACATTTTTTATAACTTGCTATCGTCTATTTTCTGTATGCGATAACTGGTGATAACTCTGGAGTAAACCAGCTTGTACATCGTAATATATTCCGTTTGTACCAAGCGCTTTTGAACAATGCCTTTCGTAAAAAAGAAACAGATTTCGGATGAAAAACACCATAAACGTAACAAAGACTGGTGATAATACAATTGGATCTAGATAAACACAACGAGAGGGCCATGATGGCCCAAAGCGCTCACCAGAGAACTGGCACAGTTGAAGATCATACTATTGTGACAGGTTTGAAAATTAAGGTATATGAACAATATGCAGAGGGGGATAGGATCGATTTGATTTAAAACATCTAACTAAACTACGAGTTGGGTAGTGGATGTGCGGTGTTTTTGCTAATGGTTCTCAAATCATTTTTCATACATTTTTACCTGACCCTTTGTCATTAGGTCGGTGACAATTCTGGAAAATGCAGAAACAGTAGATTGTGTCTTTTTTCGCAGACAGTTTTGGAGAACTAGTTGCAATGCGATAATTGCGATGGCTGTGCTATAAGGTAAAATTTTGCTTTTTCTTTGATAATTGTCTGTCCAATGATGATAAATGATGTAAATGCAGGCACTGAAGCCATCAATATTGCATTTACAAATAACTGCATGCGAGGTTTGCAACTGTTGGGAAATCAAAATTTATCAATCAATTTTTATGGTCATATGCAAACAGTGTGTTTGGTCAACATTAAAAAATCGTGTGTGCAAGCCAATCATTGATAACTTGTTGATGTTTTTTTCCACACACAAGGGGCAATAACTGGTGTTTCTGGCCCGAACATGATTATATTCTACTTCACCTGTAATGTTACGTTCATAGACAAACTGTGCACAATTGGTGAAGATTGGATGAAAAATGAAGTCCTCCTGAAGATGTCCATTTTGTATATTTTTTTCACAAACAAAGGGCTATAAATCCAGTGTTTCTGGTCATTTTTTGCTTATATTCGACTTCACCTTTAATTTTATGGTAATAAACAAACAGTGCAAGATTGGTGAAGATTGGATGAAATATGAAGTCCCTATCCTGAATAATGTCCATTTTTGTATTTTTTTTTCACAAAGGGCAATAACTCCGGTGTTTCTGGCCTAATTTTGTTTACATTCAACTTGGCCTTTAATCTTATGGTCATAGATAAACTGTGCAAGATTGATGTAGATTGGGTGAAAAATGAAGTCACTATCCTGAATAATTTCCATTTTTGCATTTTTTTTTCACAAACAAAGGGCAATGACTCAGGTGTTTCTGGTCCGATCTTGCTTATATTCGACTTCAACTGTTATCTCATGGTCATAGACAAACTGTGCAAGACTGGTGAAGATGGGATGAAAAATGAAGTGTCTATCCTGAATAATGTCCAATTTCTTAAATATATTTTTCATAAACAAAGGGCAATAACTCAGGTGTTTGAAACACGATCTGACCCTTTTTTTGGTGTCTGCTGAGATCTGATGGTCGTACATGAGCTGTGAAAGTTTGGTTAAGATTGGATGGAAAATAAAGTCTATATGTTGGAAAAAGGCAGTTTTGCACCTTTTGCAATAACTCTTGTGTTAATGGTGTGATCTGGCCCAATAACAATCCCGTCTGAGATTTTATGGTCATACACAAACAGTGCAAGTTTGGTTAAGATTGGATAATAAGTGAAGTCTCCAGTGTGAGAACGAAACAAAGTGTTGTCGGCACACAAATGACGGACGCTTTACGACGGCCGACGCAGGAGAGGTCCCCTATACCAATAGCTCACCGAACATTTTGTGCTTAGGTGAGATAAAAATATGCAAACAATAGAGAAACTAGCATGCAGCAATTGCATGGCAAAATATATATTTCAAATATCACAAAAGAATATCAAAATGTACGCATTCTGGTATAATGGTAGATTATGAACAAAATGTACTAATAACAGACATCAACAAGACAATCAATGCAGCATTTACATCGTACAACTGATAAATAACAATAAGGATCTTCATTTATTACATACATGTAGTTGTTCACACAATAAACATTATTTACAGTAATTGATAATAGAAAATGTTTATTATTATAGCTGTCATTGTACAAAATTGACAAAATTTACAGTAAAGAGAATACAATTATGTATAAGAATACATTTTTAACAACATACCGTACATAATCCAGTCCTTTTGTGTATAGTGTAGTGGACTTAGAAATAGTCTTATACATGAAAACAACAGAACTAAAGTTAATATTTTATGCCCCCCCCCCCCCCATCTTGATGCGGGAGGTATATAGTGATCGTCCTGTCCGTCCTTCCGTCTGTGACAAGGTTAAGTAGATTTTACCATTTCGTCTAGCACAAACACCGCTTACTACCACACTTGGATACGTACACAGTTGTTGCTTATGACCATTCCCTATCCACCCGAATCACCCAACCTCACTTTGACCTTGACCTAATTTGGACTAATAATAATTCTAAAGTGCTATTTCTTGGTTAACTAGATTTTACCATTTCGTCTAGCACCAACATCCCTTACTACAACACTTGGATATTTACATAGTTGTGTGTTATGACCGTTTCCAATCCACCCATATCCCCTTACCTCACTTTGACTTTGACCTTGACCTAATTTGGACAAAGAAATGGGCTACCCAGCACCAACTGGGGGCATGTGTGTTTATCAAACACAGAATCTTGTTTTGTTTTAGTGTTTATTTTGTTAATATTATGTTTCTCTATCTGATTTCATTTCATCATTTTTCATCTTCAAAAAGTAATTGATATGACAAATCATAAATACACATACATACAATATCCATACAACATTTTTGTTCATGAAATGTAATTCTTAATGTAACATTAAAGCCACTCTTTTATCAAGCTTCCACTACTATTAATACGAATACTGCATGACTTTGACAATACCAGTACATGTAAAATATGAACAAAACTCATAAAAAATTTCAACAAACACATTTTGCAAAACATAACTTAGTAAACAAATGACAACATCTTGAACAAGTTAACCCTTGCTGTTTGTTTAATCGCTAAAGCAATTCATTTTCAATGGTGGTGTTACGATGTCAGTGCACACACATTAATTCTATACATTCTGCTGTACCAACTTCTGCATCTTAGTGTTGAATGTCGGTCGTCATAATAATGGTTAAAAGGTAAATATAGTAGCACTACAGTAACAAGACATTGTTTTCTTGAAAAACAAGTAATTTTCATATATGTAAAAGGCTGTTTTGCGATTCACACACTCTTCTTCTGACGTAGTCATACAGATGCCGAATAATAGAAGCAAATACAGTAATACACAATAAAAGTGAAGTGCCAATTGTAAATGTGAAAAACTATGTTTCTAGTTAACTACATTATATTTTTCAATGATTATTAAAAAACATAATCTTCCCTGTCAATGTTAATGTAAGTTTCAAATCATACTGCTGTAGAGCCAAGAATTTAGAAACTTCTTACAACAAAATTATCATAGGCATGTAAGGGCAACAGGAGTTGCACGAGAAACCTGGTTCAGCTTTCACAACAATGGTATACACATGCATAAATATCAAGCTATTCAATCTGTTTTACATACTTATAATAAAATATACCACTTACCCATTTATATTTTAAATCAAAAACTCCGTTCTTAGCACAACCTTTGATACTAGTACATATGTAGTTATGGCAATAACAGAAATCAACGTCATAAAATGCATTTATGACATATGAAACATAAATCTGGTTAAAAGGTAAGTTTTGATGACCAAAACACAATGTATTAGGGAAAGATCTAGAGAGAAACTTTAGGGTGCTGCACAATACGCTTCTTCTTCCTTAGTGCCTCTCTTAGTTTGTAAACACAGTAAGTTGACAATCTGTTAAAATTTAATACACCCCCCCACCTCCAAAATAAAAACACCAATGAATTGAAAATGTTAACATCACATTAAATTAAAGCACAAACCGGATAAAACCTGGAATAATCCAATTAGAACCTACTAGTTAAAGAATAATTCTGATTTTCCCGAAGTCAGCAGCACCCTGTACCATTTCTGATCCTCGATTTTTCCTTAAGCATGACGCACACTGTAATGACTGCACAAAGCAGTACAATTAAGTATTCTAAACCACACTTTCAGATCATGGGATTTTGGAGCTACTGTTTCCCTTTGGCATGCTTAGTGTCCGCTCCCTCACCACTGAGAATAATCCATGTCCTCATTGGCAAACACAAAAAAGTAGCCCAAGATTGTCAAGAACACAACAACACTGCCCGATGTGACAAGTGCACAGGCTCCTAGCGCAATCTGAAAAAAACATGTAGGTACATTTAACCGGACTCACAGTGAATACAAGTTATTTTTAGCCAAATATACCTTGCTATGTTGGAATACTGCATATTTTTGTTTGTCAAGGTGGCCACATACATTTTTAAGTAAAATTCCCCGATTTTTTCCTGACTGGAATGTTATTTTCCTCCACATTTATTACCAGTACAATTTGTGCATAGTGTTACCATATTTACTTGATTATAAGGTGGCTTGACTATAAGATGGGGTCCTGACTTTTAATTCAAATGTGGCTGTATTTTGCATTGACTTTTTTACAACATGGGGTAAAAAATCCACATTGAATGTTATTAAAAGGTGTACATAAATACATGACCACCATACTCAATTTTCATCATTTGTACTATAATTAACTTCTTATTCCACACACCATTATTGTATTGATAATTGTATTGTTTTATTGTCAAATTATTATGAAACAAAATTCTATATTTAATTTTTCGACTGAGACTTTTCTGTCACGTTTGGTTAAATTCAACATTTTCAAATCCTGAGTTTTCCCTGCAGTGATTTTTCCCACCTTTCTCATGTTTTTTAGAGTCTGTGCCACCCTGGGTGTTTTTTTAATGAAGAAAACACTGTAGACAGTCAGATTTATTTAGCCAAATGTTCAAACCAGTAGCCATTTGGCATTAGCTAATTAGGTGAGTTAATAAAACAAGAGGGCCACGATGGCCCTAGATCGCTCTACTGATAAATATGTATGAAGTTTCATTAAAATATCTCAATAGGTTTTCAAGTTATTGAACAAAAACTGTTTTTCTATTTCAAGTAACAGTGACCTTGACCCCACCCACCACACACGTAAAGCAAGGTCTCGATATAAGGTATCTACGTATGAAGTTCCATGAAAATATCTCAATGCGTTCTTAGGTTATTGATCGTAAACCATTTTTCTACTTTTAATAACAGTGACCTTGACCTCACCCACCCCATAAGCAAACCCAAGTGAGATCTCAATAAAAGATAAGTGTATAAAGTTTCATTAAAATATCGCAATGCTTTCTCAAGTTATTGAGTGGAAACCGTTTTTCTATTTTCAGTAACCGTGACCTTGACCCCACCCACACCATATGCAATCCCAAGCAATGTCTCGATATAACGTACTTATGTATTAAGTTACAATCAAATAGCTCAATGCGTTCTCAAGATATTTAGCGGAAAACATTTTTCTATATTTAATAACGGTGACCTTGACCCCACCCACCCCATATGCAATCCCAATCGAGGTCTCAATATAATGTATTTATGTATTAAGTTTCATTAAAATATCTCAATGCATTCTTAAGATAATGAGCGGAAACCGTTTTACTATTTTTAGTAAGGGTGACCTTGACCTTGACCCCTCCCACCTCATATGCAATCCCATGCGAGGTGTCGATATAATGTTTTAACCAAATATGAAGCCTCTGGGCCTTGGGGTTTCAGAGAATAATTTTTTAATCATTTTGCCATTTACATCTATATAAACCATGTGAGCCCCGGGGTGTGCCCAGCTTTGATCCCAGGGGCATCATTTGAACAATCTTTATAGAGGACCACTATACAATGTTACATAACAAATATAAAACCTCTAGGCCTTGAACTTTCAGAGAAGAAAATGTTAAAAGTCATTTTGCTATTTAAGTCTATATAAACCATGTGACCCCCGGGGTGTGGCCAGTTTTGACCCCAGGGGCATCACTGGAACAATCTTTGTAGAGGACTACTATACAATGTTACATACCAAATATGAAACCTCTACGCCTTGCGGTTTCAGAGGAGAAGATTTTAAAAGTCATGTTGCTATTCAAGTCTATATAAACCATGTGACCCCCGGGGTGTGACCAGTTTTGACCCCAGGGGCATCATTTGAACAATCCTTGTAGAAGACCACTATAAAATGTTACATACCAAATATGACAACTCTGGGCCTTGCGGTTTCAGAGTAGAAGATTTTTAAAGTCATTTTGCAATTCAAGTCTATATAAACCATGTGACCCCCGGGGTGTGGCCAGTTTTGACCCCAGGGGCATCATTTGAACAATCTTTGTAGAGGACCACTATACAATGTTACATACCAAATATGACAACTCTGGGCATTGCGGTTTCAGAGTAGAAGATTTTTAAAGTCATTTTGCTATTCAAGTCTATATAAACCAAGTGACCTCCAGGGTGTGGCCAGTTTTGACCCCAGGGGCATCATTTGAACAATCCTTGTAGAGGACCACTATACAATGTTACAAACCAAATATGAAACCTCTGAGCCTTGGGGTTTCAGAGGAGAAGATATTTAAAGTCATTTTGCTATTCAAGTCTATATAAACCATGTGACCCCCGGGGTGTGGCCAGTTTTGAACCCAGGGGCATCATTTGAACAATCTTTGTAGAGGACCACTATACAATCTTACATAGCAAATATGAAACCTCTAGGCCTTGCAGTTTCAGAGAAGAAGATTTATGAGTCATTTTGCTATTGAAGTCTATATAAACCATGTGAGCCACGGGGTGTGGCCAGTTTTGATCCCAGGGGCATCATTTAAACAATCTTTGTAGAGGACCACTATACAATGTTACATACCAAATATGAAACCTCTGGGCCTTGCGGTTTCAGAGGAGAAGATTGTTAAAGACATTTTGCTATTCAAGTCTGTATGAACCATGTGACCCCCGGGGTGTGGCCAGTTTTGACCCCAGGGTCATCATTTGAACAATCTTTGTAGAGAACCACTATACAATGTTACATACCAATAATGAAACCTCTAGGCCTTGCAGTTCTAGAGAAAAAGATTTTTAAAGTCATTTTGCTATATAAGTCTATATAAACCATGTGACCCCCGGGGTGTGGCCAGTTTTGACCCCAGGGGCATCATTTGAACAATCTTTGTAGAGGACCACTAAACAATGTTACATACCAAATATGAAACGTCTGGGCCTTGCGGTTTCAGAGGAGAAGATTTTTAAAGTCATTTTGCTATTCAAGTCTATATAAACCATGTGACCCCCAGGGTGTGGCCAGTTTTGACCCCAGGGGCATCATTTGAACAATCTTTGTAGAAGACCACTATACAATGTTACATACCAAATATGAAACCTCTGGGCATTGCGGTTTCAAAGGAGAAGATTTTTTAAAGTCATTTTGCTATTCAAGTCTATATCAACCATGTGACACCCAGGGTGTGGCCAGTTTTGACCCAAGGGGCATCATTTGAACAATCTTTGTAGAGGACCACTATACAATGTTGCATACTAAATATGAAACCTCTAGGCCTTGCGGTTTCAGAGAAGACGATTTTTAAAGTCATTTTGCTATACAAGTCTATAGCTCTTGTGACCTACATATGCAGCGGACCGGAACGATTTGAACAAGTTTGAAAGAGGGTCACCCAAGGATCAATCCTGTGAAGTTTGGTGAAAATCTGTCGAGCGGTTTAGGAGGAGATGTTCTGCGAATGAAAATGCCGACGCACGACGGACAAAAGGTGACCCTAAAAGCTCACCATGAGCACAACTGCTCAGGTGAGCTAAAAACATAAATATATGGTATATTAAAAACAAACAACAAACAAAAAATGCAAGTTAGCTAAAATAACTTAATGTTAAAAACAGTCTGCTACATACACATGTAGCTCATAACAGAATGAGTTCTATTTATGACTTTGTTTCATCAGGTTTAGAGACAAATGTATGTAAGAAATATATATCAATATTTTCAATAATCATTGTTATCCCTGTACTTCTCATAAATTTCATTTTAACTGCAAATGTAGATCTTATACTCACTGTTCCTTTATGTGCCAACACAATCGGTAATGCTATACAAGAGACCACAATTCCTGTGGTAAGAAAAATACAAAGCTCCACACAGGCGTTGCTTGCCGTGTCATAACTGCTGGACATCCGTCTCGATATAATCGTTGGTATGGGAACGAGGAAGTAGAATGTCAGCACAAACATCGGCCACCAGTTACTGCAAGAAGCATTATAATAATGTAAAATCATTCACATCAACAGAAGTTTTGCAAAATGATATTTCTGAGCTAGACGGAAAACGTTTTACTAATAAATGATTTAGAATTTTTTTAGAGGCCAAAAATCTTCACTTTTGTACATGTAACGGCAGTGTTCCCAGTACTATTTATAAATGGGGGGTTCACCAAACACCTTGTGTACCCCCTCTATGTGAAAATTGTGAGTAACATTTGAGGCGCGTCGTGGGAAAACCGGACTTAATGCATGTGCGTAAAGTGTCGTCCCGGATTAGCCTGTGCAGTCCGCACAGGCTAATCCAGGACGGCACTTTCCGCCTACAGTGGATTTATGTTTAGAAGAGACTTCCTTGAAACAGAAAATACCTTAAAAGCTGAAAGTGCTGTCCTGGATTAGCATGTGCGGACTGCACAGGCTAATCCGGGACGACACTTTACGCACATGCATTAAGACCGGTTTTCCCACGATGCGCCACATTTTTATTTCAAAGGGTTTTTCATACCAATCGGGGTGTTTATCACTAAAACTACGTGTATCACAGCACTAAATGAGGGTTTTGGTTAACACTGGTTCCAGTAACCAGTGTTTCTTATTAAATGATTCTAGCATCATGATATGCATTTCAATTTTAGACATTACTATCAGTGTTTGATACTGTGTTAAATTAATATTAAACAGTTGGTTAATAGAATGAAAAGAAATGGAACATACTTAAATGACTTCAATGCGCATCCCAACACCAGCAATGTAATGCCAACAGAAGCTAGAAAGGCAAGCCCTATCAATCTGAAACAAAATGAACCAAATAATAACAGTGAATAATTAAAATACACCAGTAATAAGTAACAAACGTTACAACAAAATGTTAATTCATTGCTAGGAACATGAAAACCACATGTATACTTACGCTGTTCACAAGTACAGCACAACAGCATATGAAAAAGAAAAGAGCATACTTTTATAAATTAATAATAATCATAATTATGAAGATACTTAACAAATGACCCAACCAGACCAATGTGAAACCTTAGAAAGAGCTGTCCGACACAGTCTTGAATAATACACACCACACAATCAAACGTTTACAAATAATAAATGATGATTGTTCAAATATTAATACACTATTACAATTGATTGATCAGCTGCAATTAGCTGGACTTAATTTTGATTGATATGATTAATTTATAATTTGCAACATTCACATTTGTATATGTGATTGCCTAGACAAGTTAAATCTGAAAAGCTTACACAAGTTTACATTTTATGACAAACTGATGGTATGTAGAATTTGGGTTTATGATAAATATTGATAATTGAGTGCACCAGATACAATTCAATGTTTTCTATTAAAGGAAAAAATAACATACAATGTCAGCGATACACTCTTGGATATCAAAGCCTGTCATTCATCAACAGTCAGTTATCTTTGATACTGGTTATTAGTAAACGGATGTTGAAGACTTCCTACCACTACAACCTTGTGCCACTACAATATCGTACCATTATTGGAGACTTCGTACCACATGAATATATATATAGGGAATATACACGTCATGTTCACACTTTTCGATAGGTGTTAACGCCAAGGTGAAAGTTAACAATAGAGGCGCGAATAACGACACAAACAATGTTTAATCTTGTAAGCTTATTGTTTATGTGGTTGAAGAAATAATTAAAAGGCATTTTTACAAGTTTGATCCAGGAAATGATAGGGCATACTATAATACAAATGGAAATAAAAATCATATATTTACATCATGGAGAATATGAACAATCAGAGTTACATTCATAATTAAATTCATATTATAATTATTTTCATAAAATAAATAATATAATATATTAAGATTACTTTATTTAACATGTACATGTATATGCAATTACTATATGGGAACATGCACACAATTA
Organism: Congeria kusceri; assembly: GCA_027627225.1. Taxonomy (NCBI): domain Eukaryota; kingdom Metazoa; phylum Mollusca; class Bivalvia; order Myida; family Dreissenidae; genus Congeria; species Congeria kusceri. The sequence continues at coordinate 22,113,902 of CM051032.1, read as the reverse complement.
TGTTATATCAAGAAAATAAACACGAAGTCTAAGTTAAAAAGTGATGCATGTTAGGTAATTAACAATCAATTATCACTCTAATTATTTAATGAGGCTTGAAAACTTCTTTTATTGAACATAAGCAAATAATACACACGAGTTTAATGAGTTATTATAAGGTTACATTTTCCATTCTTAATTCTAAAACTGTTATATTTTTAAATACCTAATTTGTTTCATGGTAAATCATACTATTTTCTCATTCATTTTATCTTAAAAATATGATATAATTATTCAGTATTATTGTATGCAACATTATAAAAATATACATGTATTATCTCAGTAATAACTTACAAGTTACATAAATATACATGTATTATCTCAGTGATCCGGCCAGGATTGAAAAAGGGCAGGGTGCTAATTGCTAAAAAGTGCACTTTTGCACACGCTCATATTTTTTTAAGGTGATATATAAATATATATGTGTGACAAACACATAGGTTATATATTTGTTTTGTTTATTTTTTGCTTTTTTTCATGTATATATACTATACATTTTCCTTGTAACTTAATATATTTATACTAAATTGTAAAATGTACTAAGCAATTAATTATCACTTAAAGTTTTCATTCTATATAATATCACCCATAAGAAATAGTTTAATATAATTATTAATATTTTTGTAATGCAACATCCAGTCATATTTTTCAGCACTACTATTTTAATTATTTTAATATTTTTTTTGTAGGTAACTTTAAACTGCATTTCTTTAAAATATCTGCAAGAATTATCTCCAAATATTATCAGAAGCATTTAAATATAACAATTAAAACTATAGTCTATAGCTTGCATAAATATAACAATCAAATGCATTATGTTGTATTTGCTATATATAAGCATATGTCCGAAATGTAACGTCCGAAAATATGTACAGGGATTATCCTAGAGGGCGACATGGGCGAAATCGTCGCCCTATGGTGTCTGACTTCGCCCTGTGATCTGATCAAAGCGAAATCAAAATTGCTGAAAATTTCCAATACTAATGCTTATTCCTCTAATCTTATGCCCACTACTGTCATGGTTTATCTGATTGTGGAGATAACAATGCTACAATCATCCATAATCGATCTGCAGACAGCGTGAGAAAGTGTGTTACACATCACTGACCTGGCATTGTGTTAATCAATCAACCAATCGGCTAAGGTTATTCCAATTGCGGTTCCCGACTTCGCTTACTTGCTTTCAAAGTAAATCTGTTATTAGCAAAGGCTGTCGGGAACCAAGAAAGCGAGTGCACACTGGTTTATACTAGAATTTACAGTCATTCAGAGTTATTATTACCATTTTACGTACTGTCAAAGAACTTATATTCAGGCTATGAATATTTGCTGTTTGCTTCAGAACTGACAATTAATTTAAAATTAAAACAAAAAGATACACTGATCAATTATTTTCCATTTCCGCAATTAACACAATCGTAACAAACACCGCGTGTGAAAAGTAACAGATAATCCAATTCCCATTTTGTAGTAAATGACGTCATCCAAACAAAAGTATTAAACAACACGCGACACCATTACAACGTTATTTCATTCTCCTGTGGTTTCTTTGTTCTGGCGCCGACTAACGGCGGGAAAATTATGTTGCACGATTTCCACGTGCAGCTTGCTGACAACCAAGTGGTGTACAATACCGGTACTTGTCTACCTGAGCGATGTATAACATGTAGCGTTATTAGGAGAAATATCAAGGGCGTTAATAATTTTAACTTTTACATTGCAACATTTACTCTTTATATCATGATATTATTTTAAATGAAACCAGTGACTGCCTTATGAAGTGTTAGTATCAATTGTCATAAACATAAACATGAGTGCTTGTTTTTTTTAAAATACTGTTTCTAATGCCAATAAAACTTATTAAGCTATTTTGTGTTTCTCTTTCATTACTACAGGTTGTAGTCTTTGTAATTAATTAATTATACATAATTCAATTGATTGATTGGCTAAATAGCTGCTTTACGCGCCAGTGTCAGTTATCGATAAACTTCTCCCTGAATTCGGCAAAAGGAGAAGTCACTTCTCCCTAAAATTTTGGGCTAGGATGATCCCTGATGTACAGGTCAAGAAATAATGTAGATGTCCTATACGTTGGTATTTCAATAATTAACTTAAATATGTGGCTGAAAACTTATTTAATATTTCTAAATAAAATGAAAAACATTCATATTTATAACATATTACAGCGTTTGACTGTTTAAGTAGTTGAATGATAGTAATATACAGTGGAAGAAGATATAGCGTAGTAACAATAAACAAAGTTACAAATTATCAGATTAGCATTACGATACATCAACAGCATTTTCAAAATAGATTTCTGAAAGCACACTTTCACGCTGTTTTAGCTTATATTTATATTGGCACTACTGCACATCGGCAGTTTTTAATGCGATCTTTTTTTTACAGGACACAGCTGTGGTCACAAATATACATGAAACATTGCGTTTATCTTCTCTACACGCACGTTTCCCACAAGCATTTCGTGATGTCACTGACGTTAACAAATAATTAGCGCGTTTTGAACACAGCACGATTTTATCATGGAGATATGTAATTAATATTTATGTGCAACATAATAAAAAAGTTTTCGTAAAAATAATTTGCAGTCACGCTTTGACTATCTATGTGAGAACCTTAAGTTCATACGGATATTCAGGTATATAAACATAAAAATACCTTGAATTGCATTGAAATCAAAATTAATTTCTTATTAAATCTAACTGTTAAAACTATGTTTATTACAATCATATTTAGGCATTTACTCGTGGACTTGCTGACATCATTTCTGAGCAATTAACAAAATTTCTTTGACGCGATTTCAATTAAACTGCACGTTTGAGCAAAGTGCAAAACACACCTTTGATGTAATGCCGACATCCGTTCGACGAGTAACTGCTCAAAACTGTAAAATGTGTAGTCCGCAAACATGAAATTTACATTAAAAAGTTTCAGTGTTTGTGTGCCGTAAATGAGAAACTACATGCAATTACGATTTGATTCGTTGTGTTTAATGTTGGAATACTTGTGATTTTTTATAAATGGATAACTGAATTAACAACTATTATTATATATAAAATATATTATTATATGGCGTTTAATTTATGTTTATTAGCGTACAAGCGATATGTGGGTTCGACACGCTTTATTTGTAAAAGATATATCTTAATTGCCCATAGCTGATTTAAGTAATACCTTCTAATGACGCGAACAATACAAAACATTGATGACACACACTAAATTTTCCATGATAAAAACGTGTTATGCTACAAATTTGCATCATATTCTGCAAGGTTACTGACACCTGATGGGAAACGTGCGTGTATTCACCAGGTGCAGAAAAGCTGTATATACTTTTATTAATTTGTGCACGGATAGGTCCAGTGACGAAATGTTGAATTGGCAAAATCAGTGTGCTTTACTCTGATCAAAGACGAGATAAGTGACGTAATACACAAGTACATGGGTCGGTATTTACACGGGTCGGTATTTACAGAACATATAATAACTTATTATAAACATATAAACACTATTTGAACAGATCATCTATATATATTAATATGTGGTGCGATGTCTCCAGTATAGTGGTACGTAGTCCCCTAGCACGAAGTCTCCTTTATTCTTAGTAAACGGACTAGCATGCTAAATAGTTTCTTTATAACTCATAGGCACAAAATCATATGACTGGGACTGACATTTGACATTTCATTTTCAACACATTTGACAGTTCGCATTGCTCGAGTTATTAAGTAACAACTGCATTTATTTCCGATGTTAATAAAGCAACTGCAATTACATTTACTAAGCTAAAGCCTAACTTTAATGCATTATTGTTTATGAATTCATTCAAAGTTGAACATTAACTTTCAGTTTGAGAACACGAACCTCTGATGCCAGCCATCTTTTTTGTTTAGAAATGACGTCATCTGAAAAGAAATGCTGCCGTACGATAAATCATGGTTACACCACACCGATTTTGTTTTCATGAAACTTTGCTGTTTACAGACACTTACGAAGTTTTTTTTAGCAATAAACAAATATTTAAGAGTGTAATTAAGATGTTACAAGCGTATACGATTATTTGTTTTGAGCTAAAAACTAGTTTACGTTTTCTTACAATAAATTGTACTTGATAATTTAATACCATTTTCAAAGCATGGTGGAGACTTTATTCGGATCAATAGCTAGAAGCTCGTGCCACTACAATATCGTTCATTTTTTTTCCATATAAAATATGTTTAATTCCAGCTGCATCAGCAGGAGGGAAACCCTTATTAACATGGTCCTTAATTTAGGCCAACACAGCACATTACAAACACGAAACAAGCAGTGCCCTTAAATAGCATTAAAGGCTTTCTCGAGTCATGTCTGAAGCGAATACGTTAAGGCCCGGTCACACAGCGATTTACGGCTTAATCACGGACACAACTCGTCAAACATTGATCTCCCGTGAAGCAGACGATGTTGTTCGCGTTGATGTCGAGTTTAAGACGAGCTAAAGTCGATGTTCAGACGTGGCAGGACGCGGGGAAAATTCGGAACGGCGTTGGACGCGGAAAAAAGTTTTGAACTGCTCAAAACTTTATACCGCGGACAACCACGGGTGATACACGTGGTAAAGACGTGCAACACGCGTGAAACACACGTGATAATCCGTGTTCCGGCAGTGATTAAAACTTTGGAAGACGCAGTAAGACGCGAAAGTTTAGCGGGCTGTCACGGGCAGAGCACGGTCATCGGATGGGTGTTACGCGTTGGTATCAAGGGAAATGGCGTGTGTTTTGCGGCTTATCACTGACAAGTGGGGTTTTCCGCGCACATAGCACTACCTAAGACCGTTTAAACGACGTCTCGAACAAGTGCTAAATACGAATGTTCACTGCCTAATCACGTCTGTATCACTTCTGATTTGCGGCATATAAATACAGCAATTTTCTTAGACTTTGGCACTCTCAGTCTAGATGTCAAGGGGTGAACATGAACCTTCAACGCCGTGATGTTCTCATCTTTATGCTCCAGCACCAGCAGAACCAACTGATACAGGCCCAACATATCCTTGCTAAGAGAAGTAGAAGGAAGAGGAGGAGGAGGGTGGTACGGAATATCTGGGTGCGTGACTGGATTGCGAGGAGACCTCAGCTGGGGCTTTACGACTGTCTCATGGTCGAGCTGCGTAACGAAGATCCAAGAGCCTTTCAGAACTTTATGAGGATGCCTCCTGCGATGTACGATGAAATTGTGCAGAGACTGACACCAGCCCTTACCAAGGAGACCTCCAACTGGAGAGCACCCCTTGCACCAGGACTCAAGGTTGCTATCACCCTGAGGCACCTTGCCTCTGGCTCCAAGTACCGTGAGATGCAATATGTCTGGAGGGTCCCCCACAACACCATAAGTCTGGTGGTGCGTGAAGTCTGTGAGGCCATCGTCCACGAGTATGCTCATGAGATGCTCTCGCCGCCAGACACTGAGGCCCAGTGGCGCCAGTTAGCTGATGATTGGTACCACAGATGGAATTTTCCGCATGTGATTGGGGCTATAGATGGGAAGCATATTGCGTGTAAAGCTCCTGCCAACACTGGGTCCGACTACTTCAACTATAAAGGCTTCTTCAGTGTTATCCTCCTAGCAGTCGTGTCTTCTGACTACAAGTTCCTGTGGATAGACGTAAGCGGCAAGGGGTCCTCCTCTGATGCCCACATCTACAATGAAAGTGAGTTCAAGGAGGGTCTGCAGAACAATGACATCGCGGGCTTCCCAGAGCCGGATCCGCTGCCAGGTGACACACAGGATGTACCCTACTTCCTAGTAGGTGACGATGCGTTCGGACTACGGACCTACATGATGAAGCCCTACGCTAACAGGGACATGACCAGGGAGCAAATGATATTTAACTATAGACTGTCGCGGGCCAGACGGGTAGTTGAAAATACGTTCGGGATCCTCGCCAACAGATTTCAAGTTCTTCTGACTACTATGATGCATAAAGCTGATACCGTCAGACTGCTGGTCAAGGCGTGCGTACTCCTTCACAACCTGATGAGAACACATTACCCGGTGATGCAGAACAGGCTGTTGGACTGGGAGCGTCCAGATGGAGCCCTGGTGCTTGGTGCTTGGCGAGAAGGCAGGAACCTTGAAGACACGATGCCTGATAGAGTACTAGGACCCAACAGAGATGTCAGGCTAGCCAAGGCCCAGAGGAACCTCATCATGCAGTGGTGTAACTCGCCCGCTGGAAGGGTGCCGTGGCAAGATGACATGCTCCTCCCCCATTAGCTATGTTTATTGATCATGTTAGTTAGGGAAGCTGGAGCACTGATATGCAAATGTTGATGTAATTATGATGTTTGCTATATGTACTGTTGACATTACATGTTGTATTAAAGTAATAACTTGAAATGTAACCTGTGTTTGGCAGTTTTGACTTTAAATAGTAGATTGAAACTAAATTAAAACTCTAGATTATAGAAGTATTTAATTGTGAATTGGAATAAATAAACTTTTCATATATTACGTTTAAATACAATGAAATAAAGATAGCAAACATAAAAATATAAAGTACATATGAAATGAGCAGTTTGTACATGTACACGCGCAATAAATCTAGAAACATTGTTTACTAGCATTTCACATTACTACTCAAATTTTGTTAAAGATGCCGGACCGGTAACTAAAGGTCAAGTTTGTTTACATGTATAATTTTAAACAATTAATTGACAATGCTTTGAATTTCCTTCAACATGTATAAAGCCAAAATGAAAACATTAAGGTTTTTCAAAAACATAGAGAAAATAAACATTTTCGGAAAAAAGCTGCTAGATTTTATCTCATGTTTGTTTACATTTTGTGTGTGTTTCAATCAGTGGTATGAATAGGTTAACTCATCAAATTATAGGTATAAGCCATCATAGCTCAGTGGTAGTGCTCGTCTCGTAACTCGGAGGTTATGGGTTCGAATCCCACCAAAGGCATGGAAATTTATTTTGTTCTTGTATAATGAGACTCAAGAAATGTTTTGATAAACAACATAATCAACGTTTATATTTTGAAATAGGTCTCAATCAATCTTGTTGCATTGTTATTCTATATTAGGTTGCAACATATAGTGGTATATTCATCCTAAAATAGTGATCTCGACTTACCGGTCCAGCATGACTGTTCAAATTACCATGGGTATTATGTTGTTTTTGTTGAGCATGATGTAGGCGCTATAACAATAATTATACTACATGCTTAAGTTCTGTAAAGACGCCAATCATCAGTGGTATTCTGTAGAAATATTATGACGCATAGAACATAATAATCGATTTTAACAAAGTAATCCTTAACAAATTCTGAGTAAAAATAATCTGATAAAGGAAGATTATTATTATTTTATTAGTTTATTATTTCTATGCTGTACTTCAGCTAATAACATCAAAAGCAAACATTAAAATTAGAGTCAAAGCAGTTGAGATTTAGCACAAAGTATCATTCACAAACATGTCATCATATGAATTAGAATTATTGAGCCAGATTGACCTGATCCTCGAAGAATATATTCACTTATATATATTATTCACGATATAAAGCTACGGCTGCAGTGGGTTTTCCTGTTCATCGCCTTGCTGCCGACCTTGCGGTTGGTCTAGAGAGGGCACATCAAGTAATTAACTTATCCCAGGGGTGGAGTTGATCGGCGAGATATTTGCAAGAGGTGTGGATTGGCTGAACTCTGGAGTATTGAGAAGAGACGTGTAGGTTTGCTGTTGTGCCTGGAAAATGTTTTGCGGCTGCTCCTGCTGTTGTGGCTGCTGCGGGGGGTAGGTGGGCTGCTGATTACAGAACTGCTTTGTTGTAGGAGAGGTTGTAGTAGCAGTCTGCAGCACGGTGGGGAACGAGGTCTGCTGCACGAAGCTGCCGTACTGCTGGTGCTGGGGGTTGTGCTGCTGGAAGTACTGCTGGCAGCTGGAGGGCTGGCCGAAGGACTGAGTGAACTGCTGCCTGAAGGGCTGGGGGAGAGGCTGGGAAGATACGCAGGCTATGGGTGCTGACACGGCCTGAGCTGTTCTGGCCCATAAGGTGGATGGCTGTTCACTGTCACCAGGCTGACGGCGCCTGCCCTGGCGCACTATGTCAAAGATCAACTCCTTCATCTCGTTGTACTGCTGCTGGGGAGCTGTCCTCAGGGTGTCAGCAACAAACCGTACGAAGGGCTCACGGTCAGTCTGGGGCCTCTCCTCCACAAGCTTCTCCAGGAGGGCTTGGTTGGCCTGCATAATGGCGCTGAGGTCTCGCATCCAGGCGCCTTCCTCCTTCTGGCACTCTTCCCCCCTCCTCCTCTTGTCACGCTTGCGGCTGGACTTGGACGTGGTCTGAGAAGTATAGGCCTGGTCAACAGCTGCGGACTCTATGTCCTCGAGGACGTGAGCCTGACTGTCATCGTCAGAGTCCACTGAGGGGGGTGGACGCGAGACCGTGGACGTGGCAGCGGCAGAGGCAGTAGGGACCCGGGCCAGAGTGACGAGGGGATCCCCGGTGTCATTTGGGATGGAACCTGAAAGGTTTAAGACGTTTATTTAAGAAATGACCGCCGCGTATTGCACTTGTATCGAGGTATGAACAACATTGAGGCTGTTTAATTTAAGTGAGACCCGAGGAGGGGTTTCACTAAAAATTAAACTGTTCATACCTCGATACAAGTGTAACATGCGGCCGTTTTTTCTTATATTTATATTCACTAAATAGATCTAAACAACATTATTCTTACTCTTGTCAGTGTATTTAAAAAAAAAAAAAGCAGACAGCGATCTGAAGAAATTCAAAACACAGTTGAAATCAATGTAATTAAATGTACTGACCTTTGTAGAAGCCACAGTGTTGCAGGACCCAGGTCTCCCTCTCTGTGAGCATCTTGGTCGCCTGGCCACTGGTCTTCTTCGAGAGCCTCACATACCAGTCCTTTATTCCTTTCCACCACTGCTCTAGGTGCTCCACATTGATCCCAGCTCTTGGGCCTTCATCTCCCAGGCAGCCCTCTTCTGCTTGTAGCCTTTCTTGCTTCGCATCCAGAGGTAGCAGTTGGCCTTCAGCCACTCTAGAACGTCCTCCTCTATAGCAGCGTCAAGGCTCCAGTCCTTCTTGGGGGCCTTGAAGGCAGCCTTCGCCTTACCCTTGCCATGTCCACGTCCACGGCCCTTGCCTACGAGTACTGGTTCTTCCTCCTCGACTTGGGGAGGAGGAGTAGAAGGCATCACTTCTTCCACAATGAGTGTTTCTCCCTCCTCAAGGGCTTGGGGGGCGACTTCTCCAAGCTCCATGGGTGCCTCAGGGGCAGCAGCAGGGGTGTCAACAGAGGTAGGGGTAATGGTGGCAGCAGTGGTGGTGGCAGGAGGGATGGAAGCAGGGGTGGCGACAGGGGTAGCACCTGAACATGAAAAATAAATTCATTAAGTGACAGTTTATTTAGTGACTTGCTTCTAATTTTCATTTCTAAATAGAAATTCGAAATGTAAATTTGAAAGTAACAAAATTTGCAAATGAAAAGACAGTGAATTGATTAAAATAAAATGTACTGACCATCAACAGCAGCCTCCGCTTCTCCAGGAGCAACAGGGTCAGTATCAGCCTGAGGGCCAGGGTCTGGACTGGCAGCATCAGCAGGAGGAGCATGGACCTCGGCCTGGACATGAACCGTTACCTGGGCCTGTGAGGCTTGAAGAGCCTCATCCTCAGCTGGGGCCTTGGCCTTGATCTTCGTATACTTAGTTGGCCTCTTCTTTGCAGGGGAACCCTTCTTTCTGGGCATTATTAAATTGAGAACAGCGAACGAACTTGGACTGTAGAAGATCGGCAACTGTGAGGACCAGCCGTGCGCGGCCGCTTTTATACGTGGCAAGCTGCGCTTCCGACGAGGCCGAGCCGTGATTGGGCAGTGCTATGGCAGTGGAGTTCCCGTTTTACGATCGTGCTCAACACGTGATCAGCAGTGCTCCAGACGCGATAAGGCCGCGGCTAGCCGTGGTAACTTGCCTCTTTTTTCCCCGCGTTTAAACACGCGCGAACCTATTTCTAACCTTACACGTGGCTGGAAGTGGTTAGCCGTGCTTAGGCAGTGTTTCAGCAGTGGAACAGCCGCCGACGGCCAGACCACGTACAAAGCACGTACAAAGCACAGCCAAGCCAACATTGACCAGAAATTACCACGTACGACCACGTCCACCAGATTTTCAAAACTTTTTGTAAGTGATTAAGCCGTAATGCGCTGTGTGACCGGGCCTTTAGCGATGTCGTTCCATCCCACTATGGGCATTCGATGTCACAAATTCATCAAATGGGCAATACGCTCAGTGACATCGTCGTCTGGAGAAATGCCTGCAGACACCTGCGGCTATCCGCAGTCGTTAATCCCCTTGACTGCCCTAGTATCTTTGCCATCCAAAAACAATAATAATAGTTACTTCACTTGACTGTAAATAATTCTCTTTCATCATTAGGATGTGGGAGACTTTTCAAGTGTGTTCTTTGTGCTGCAAAACCGTTGCCCTAGTCACGGCACACTGTTCATAGAGGAGGTGAATAACAGTCTGGACGCCATAGCAACGAACAACGCTGCCAAGAAGAAGGATGTGGTCAGAAAACACGTCATAAAACTCATCACAAACATGTCAGCATTGGAACTCAAGTGACTTACTAGGATGATAGTGAAGGTATGAACTTACTCTGTTAAAGATTTGTTTTAAAGCAGTGTCAGTTTTCAGTTAAGTTATGGATGACACAAGTTTCGTGTTGAATAAGTATATGTTTACCGGTATAGACCCTGGCTTAGAAAACCTGAAACACAAGCTTCCGCGTTTTTAGCTCACCTGAGCACGAAGTGCTCAAGCGTGAGCTATTGTGGTCAGTCTGTGTCCGGCATCCATTGTCCGTCGTCAACATTTTACTTCAAACAACTGCTTCTCTGAAACCACTTGGCAGATTTTAACCAAACTTGGCAGAAATGTTCCTGGGATTGTCCTTTACCAACTTCCTTGAATTTATTATAATATCTTGAAAACTCTGGTTGTCATTGCAACCAAAAGCTTAAAAAACTGCAAAACTTAAAAAAAATCTTGTCATAAACCACTGGTTGGATCTGAAAATAGTTTTCACATAAATGCTCCTTGGGTGACCTTCTACCAAATTCTTTCAAGTCATTTTGATTTGTTAAAAAACATGGCCGCCAGGGGGCGGGGCAGTTTTCCTTATATGGCTATATTGAAAACTATAAAAATCTTTTCTGAATCCACTGGCTGGATTTTAAAATTATTTCACAGAAATGTTCCTTGGGTGACCCTCTACCATATTCCTTGAAATTATTTTGATTCGTTAAAAAACATGGCCGCCAAGGGGGCGGGCCAGTTTTCCTTATACATGTATTCATAACGTGCAACGACCACCAGTGGTTTTCCACAGTCGTTAATCACCTTGACTGCCTAACACTCTGTTTGTCGCGCGGCGTGATCAAATTATTAAGTAGACGTTAGAGGCCACGTTGGAATATTGGAGCAGCGGATGTGTAATATGAAGGCGATACGCTGAAATTGGGGCGTCAAACACCGATCCTGTCGCCTCATTAACTACGCCTATGCACAAAACAACAACCACAACTATGTTAAAACTCTGATCACCGCCTTGAAAAGGTTAATACAAAGCATTGCGGGTTCAAGCCTAGATTTTTTTTGATTTTTTTTTTACCCATCCCCCCAAAAATGGGGTATTGTACTCCTGTGTATTGGCACCCTGGTGTGGCCACAGTGTGGTGACTCTTATTATCTGAGATCAACAACTGCTGCAGGGGTAGAGATAAACTGAAACAGTGCACACAGCCATTGCTCAGTCAGCAAAGAAAAAGATTGCAGCCGATAAGACAGTTCATGGTGGACCAATACACATACTGGAATACACCATGGAGAGAGGCCAGTCATTCCTTAAACTAGGTCTTTAAAGGCCTGCCGAACCTCACACCTGCCAACAGTTAATCATAATACACATAAATGTAAAATTAACAAAGGTCGGCAAATAAATAATGCTTATGTTTATAAACAATTTTCTTTGAGGATCAGTGTTTTATATTACTAGTAAATAGTATCCAACAACCCATATGTTTCCTGTGATGTGGTATACACAAGTTCAAGCATACACTCAAACACAGACAATAAGATGAATGTTTTCATTTATTGAACGACGCCTTTTGCGTTACGTTAGCGAGAACCCTTTCGTAAAGCTGGAGTTCCGTCGTTTTTCCTAACCAGTGTGACAGTACGTGTCCGCTTTGTATTAAAAGTATTTCGTAAATAATAACATTGTAATTGTATTCAGAATTGAAGTATATTGGCAAAAACATAGTAGTCCGTTGTCTAACTAATAGTATACTGTTAAACAATTTTAATACGCAGTTTACATTTTCTGAAAATGTATTTTTGCTGAGACTGTGAATTCACACCTCGATTACTGGAAAATTCAGAATATGTTAGTTTTGTTAGTTTAGCGTAAATACGCAGTACTTAATAAATATTATTTACAGTTACATGCTATGAAACACAAAACGCAATGCACGGGTTTTCCGAATCGCCTAATTCGGATTGTTTTAACATTGTTTAGTTATGCCAACAGCCTCCGTATTGATAAGCAGTGTACGTCATTTGTTGACAATATTTTTATAAAATGAAAGACAAAGTTATTTAATATATTTATGTATGTAAAAGCGTTACAATGAGTAACAAAATTTTATTAAATTGATTATTTTGCAGTTTGCACAAAGAAAACGTGATGTCACAGACTGTCCTGGGGGGGGGGGTACTAGTTAGCGGGGATGGGGGTAGTACAGTGGTTATGACCAAGCTGCAATTGAACGTTCGTTCGTTTGTTCCCTGCCTCGTTCCCTCCCTCCCTCACTAACTCACCCACCCACCAACAACCCCAACCCACCCACTCACTGACTGACTCACTCAGTGTCTCACTGACTCACTCATAATACTTGAGGCCAATAAAGGCAACTTATGGTTCGCGCATGATTTCAAGTTCATATATTATAATAGAAAGGAAAACTTATAAACTTATACAATCATCTACTCCAGTATTTGTTTTAATTATATCAACATACTCCGTTACTTTAACATATAAAATAACCCACGGTAATTTGAATATTCACATTGTCCCAATCAAAAGTTACCATCCCCACCCCACACCCTCGTCACTTAAAAAAAATTGTCCAAAATGTTGCAGTTGTAATGGCCTAGTCACATCAGTATATATGGCAATAACCCATCCAAAATATATCGAGTCAGTCAATATAATGTAGTTTTGCCGCATCCGTTCATGCAAACAACACTTTCGATTTGTATTCACACCTCGCCATATTCACCTTAACTTCTTGGGGTCGAAATGTCTTGATCACGGAGTCGAAATGTCTTGGGGTCGAAATGTCCTGGATATTGTACTGGGGCGATTTGTCTTGGGTTCGAAATGTCTGGAGCCCCACATGCCCCTTATGCCCCTCCCCCCCCCTCCTTTAATCTGTGCCGTATGCGTTAGTTTTCCATAGCAATAATATTCGTTTTAAGGGCGCCACATATTTTCACAACCTGTTGTTTCCTATAAACTGTTCATGTTAAATGCCTATGCAATACACAAGCTTTGGGGTCAGCACGGTAAATTCGTGTCTTATAATACAACATGACATATGCTATGCCAATGGCATGCTACGTCCAGCAACAGACTACAATTTTCAGTATATCAACAATGAGGCATTGGCTGATAACGATGCATTTTTATATCCATGAATATATATTTTTTAGAAATTTAGTAATTAAAAATAAGCTTGTATGGTCTTTGTTAATGAGAATTATGTATTAAAATAAAATTAATAAAAATTATTGGTATTTTTATACCATTCGTTCTAATCACGTGTGCACGTGAAATCATTCAACCATAATCGCCGGTGCGGACAGGAACAACATTCGATTTTTAAAGACACGTAATTCTTGACATTAATCTTCAAAAATATAAAATGGCCGAAGGATCCGGGTAAATAATTTAAGTGTTACATCCAACATTTAGATTTATTTCGTTATGACCTCAAACATCGTTTCAAAAATTTATAGTTAAGCCGATGCGTTGGTAGATTTTGCTTCAATTTTCATTTGTCATCATGGATAAAGTAGGAAAACATCGGGAATAATTTTGTCATGCCAGACAGTTTTGTAGTATTGTATTCTTTGGCGTGGAATTTAAGACACGTTTTGTTAAACGAAATCGTCTCGGAAGTCAGGGAAAAGTGTTACACAATTGCTTCTTTGTCTTCTATGACATTGGCAAATACGGAAAACCTGAGATTTTTTTCTGAAATTCAGTCTCAGATTGATTCTACGATAAATGCACTAATTAGGTGGTCACGATTGGTAAAAAATCAAAAAATGATTTTATTCATGTGTTTGTCATTAATGAATAGCATGAAGTATTGGTTTCAAGATTCAAACACCAGGGGACCCAAACCTACCTCGATTTTTCCAAAAATCGACATGCTGTAGTATCACTTAAAATGTATACGTCAGAAACGTTAAATACGACTGCCTGTTGTGAAAAGCAGTAAGCAGCCGTTTTCGTTGTATAAGAACCTTGCGATGGACGTATTTCCAACATGTGAACCTTCCCCAAAGAAAGAAACAAAGTGTAAACCACATTAAGGGTGAACAATAACAAATGCGCCATTCTATCATAACAATAGAACTGCCGTATTTTATTTTGTCAACTAAACATACTTTGTTTTTTAAGGATAACACTGTTATTGGTTCATTCATTCGTTTGTAAAAACGTTTGTAGAATAGTTCAGTGTTTTCACGTTTTCGCAAATTAGTGTTTTTGCATGCTTGAACAAAGGTATTATTTTACGAGACAGTCTTTATCATTTAACGTATCTGATGTATGAAACTTAAATTTTTATTGAAAATGGTAATCGTTTATAAATGCAACAATTGCCTAAATAAACGGTAAACTTTCGATAAAGTATACACTTAATTAACTTTGAACGGGTATATGAACGTGGAACATTGATTTTATCAACGTGACACTTATAACGTATCTGATGCCGTTAAGTTATTTCATCTGAAATATCTGGCAAATTAGTTCGTGATCGTCTTCTCCTAATTTGAATTCTCTTCCGGACTTTCCAACAGGCTCTGGTTCATTGACGTTACAAAGAATCTGGTTGAAATGGACCCATATCTTATCCGGAGGATGCGGCCATTTGAATTTTTCAACGGATGTGCTTCCTCGAGCTTTTTTCATAAAGGAGATTTTAGCATCGCCGTCCGATTCGTCAACCTTAAGAACTTTTCCAACGTACCAGACCCCTTCATAGACGGCAGCCACAAAGTCACCTTTCTTGGGGACCACGTCTAGTTCTGCAGGTACAGCCATTGGTATAGCTGCAGGGGTGGGTTCCATTTCATGATTAACATCATCTATTAATTCGGCTACCTTCCTTGCCATACCATGCCATATCCAGCCATTGCATAGAGTGTCACCAATGATACAAGATTGGCAAAAGCAGGATACCTCTCTGGAGAACAAGCCACCGTCTTTAGGAAACACAGCGTGTGCTTTCATTGTACCTTGCATCGGAAGCGGATTCGTTTTCTGAATTTCAGCAGCAGTTGTGTCAACGTCATCTGTGGTGTAGAAACGGTACTTGATGTTAACAGAACTTCCCTTTGCCCAATTGAAAAAGTCGAAAGCATCCTGGATACAGGCTTTTCCCTGCTTTATAGCATCACTTGCCTTTCTCTTAGCAACACCACCGATGCCGTCACAAGGGCCCTTACCATGGCCGGATTCAAAGTAATTCCAACGTGCCGAAAATCCACTGAATCGTTCGGCAAAGTGCATGATAGCATCAAACACGAATCGATTACGATACTGGGAGGAAGGGCTGTCCGTCCAGTAATGAATTTGTCGAGCGTCAGGGAATATCTCTCTTAATTCTTTGCATAGCTTTTTCATTATCGTAATCACGGCTGAAGAGTTGTGTTGCAGAGCATCTGACACAAAGACAAAGTTCAAGTGCTCTAGACTATTATCCGTGCCTCTGAAATATACAACCACCGGATGTAATGTGACTGAACTGGCATTCCAATATGCACTCTGGATTTCGTCAGATGTCCCACACGTAAAGTTTTCAGCAAAGTCCATTTGCACTATCAGGTCATTGCTCGGTAGGTTTTCTTTTAACGATTTCAGTGCTGTATATTGGGCTGTAACTCTGCTCACGTGATTCAGGAATGCTTCATATTCTTCCTTCATCAGGATTATGAAGTCGTCTTTGCTACACTTAACCGAGACTATTTTCATCTTCCTCTTACCATCTACTTCTACCCGGCGCCATGTTTCATATTCTACTTCCGCGTTAGAAATGCAACCAAGAAGCACTTCCATGTGCTCTTGCGTCGTGTTCTTACAAACAGTCTCTGGGTTTTTGGAAATGTCAACGCCCTGTAAACGAAGGCAGTTCAGTTTCATCGCAAAACTCTGATGTCTTGAACATAGACAGGTATTTCTTGACATTGAAGAAGTAAGTTTGATGTACGCAGGGCGTAGTTTACAAAAAAGAGCCAGCGAAATTTTCTTCTGAGTTTCTGCTTGAAATCTTTGGTGAATGTTAGACATGTAGTCTGTAAGTATGCGAATCTGCCGTTTTTCTCCTTCATATAATTTTGCATCTGCTTTCCCTGGCATCATTACGCTTACATCATCTTGTTCTATGAACTCCACGACTTGAGCCTTCAATTGATCCCTCTCTGCTTTCATCCTTGATCGCTTTCTAAACTCTATTACTTTGTCCTGATGTCTTCTCAGTTCTGTCATACTTATGCCGGTTTTCTTGCTCACCATAGACACACATTTGTACTTTTTTAATATTTTCCCGCTTATAACACGAGTTGCAATGTTTCGTCGATGCTGTTGTGGGTTGGCACGACGGCTCGATTTGATTTCGTCTAATATTGCATTGGACAGCACTAGCTTCTTTACAACAGATTTCGGTAGCTTTCTCGGACTTACTCCATCTCGTCTCAATTCTACTATTGTCTTGCTTTTTGGAGTCAATGATTGTTCAATGTTGTCAGCTTTGGTGATGCCGTCAGCTTCAGTCGAGAGTATAATCTTTTTAGAAATCCTCTGGCATCGTTTCGCCCACTTGTTTTTGCTTCTTGTAAGGGAAGATATCTGTCCATTGAGCCTTTGGATTTTGCTGTGAGCCCTTTTGAGTGCATCTGATTTCCGTTTGTTTCTTCGTTTCTGAGGAAATGATAGTTTAACCAAAAGTGTTGATTGGCCTCGCTTTGCTCTTGCATCAGTTTCACTGGATGTACTTGAAACAACATTGGAGTGCTCGTCCTCCTTTGATTTCTCTTCAGCCTCAGTCGTTATTGTGGTACTTCTAACTTTGGTTTGCTTTAAGGTCCTTTGTCTATCTCGGTACTTCTGGCTATACAGTTTATTTCTTTCTCTTATCAAGGCTTGGTCTTTCTTTGTTTTGGCGTGTATCGGCTTTCTATATCCTTTTGCTCTGGCTCTTTCCTTCTCTAAAAAGGTTTCATCTCTCGCCTTTTTGCGTTCTCTGTACGCTTTCTGGTATTCTGCTGCTGTTTTGACCATCTTTCTGAAAGAACGAAAATGACATCAGATACGTTATATTGAAAAGCGAGAAGGTTATTTTTTCGTATATATTTGACAATGCTACAAATAATGGTAGTTACTGCTTACAATATGTACCCCATTTTGTAAAAACCATTGAGGAAATTGTGAACACTCGATTAAAACATTAAAATCCGTCAATATTTATTAGAATCAGATACGTTAAAGTTGTTCATCAGATACGTTAAATACATTGAATCGTTTATATTTGGGCTTATATTTCTCTTGCCGCCTGCAAATTGCTTTTGCGTTGCATACTTTTCTTCCAAAAGGTGGTAATCAAAGTAAATCGAAGCATAAATCACAACTTACCTCTGCTTATATCAAACAACATCCACACTAAATATTTTCCGCCATATACAAGCGCAGTAAACATACGATCCGAGCGATGACGTGGCTCTAGATGCTTTGCAGAACGGTGACGAAACATAATTACGTCATAGTGTAACGAAATCTTAAATTTAGAGGCACCAAACGGGTTGGAAAATGTATTGTAATTAATCGATTTAACGTATTTGACAGTTAGCGTATTTGATGTAAATTTGTTCAAAAGCTTCCCAGAGAGAAGTGGTAAATACATTTTGTGTAGTTTTAATGTTTTCCTTCGAAAAGGATGATACCATGAAATGAATTTCGTGTATTTGTGCCTTGCATATCAAGTCTTAGCTACAAGACACATACAAACAAGTTAACGTATCTGACGAGTTCTGTGTATATTTTCAAAAAATCGGATTTTAGGCAAAACTTTCAAAAAGAACGTGTTGATGCTAAGCAATGTGATTGTTTTCTTAAACGATATTACATGTATAGCCCTCATTTAGTGTGATATTTAGTTCTTATCTATGTATTTTACATACTTTACAACGATCTGGTTTTGTTTAACGTATCTTACTTTTATAACGAGGACAACTTTATATTGCATGTTTTGAATTTGTGTTTCCTCGAATCAAGAGAAAAATTGTGTTATTCCGATAAACAATATTTCATACTTATGAAAAGAGCCCAAAATAGACATGTTCTGTTTAAACACCTTTCTCAGTTTTGCTTCATAAACAAGTATGTCGTGCTAGGACAAAGAAACGTTTGGCTAATATGACCTTTTTTGTGAGATATGGAATGTTTTATTTCCATTTAATTCCAACTATTCCGAGAGCAACAGTCAGCCATGATACCAGAGTCATACCAAAATTATATGGAGCCTGTTTTTACTGCTGTACATTACTACACTAACACGAAGACAGACATATCATAGAAAGTGCTAGTTTAGCGTAGAATTAATGCTCAATGAGACAGAAATGATCAATTATAAATATAGCATTAGCTTGAATGGAATTAACACTGATATTTTTTGTGTGAAAATAAGCCTATTGAATAAAGTTCTAGAACCATGATAATCATTCTCAACATTGTCAATATAATCACTATTTTTAGCAAATGATGAATCATTTTTACGGGTGTCATACACAAACTTGCCAGTCATTATAGAATACAAAAACATACAGTATCACACAGATAATTAATAGCAAAAGTAATGGACAGTTCACATACAAGGTAAATACTAATAGAATCCTTGTTCCATTGATCTTGTGTTTGTATATTAATTTTATATACATTATAAATGAATTACAGTCAATTTATGTAATTGTTAATACATGGCAATATTATATTATTAACACATCAGCCACATCTATTAGCCATGTTTACAATATTATATCTAAACTATTTTTAATATAAATCATTATAAATTAAAATTATGTGGAAATGTTTTTAATTTGGTACTAGACACAGATAGCTTGGTTTTCTCCGAATTCAAATTTCCTTAATGTATTATCCTGTTAAGGAAAACAGATGACAAATGCGTTTGTCATGCTTTAATGTTTGTTGTATAATTTAAGTAGTCAGTTGAAGCCGCACACAAGTGGTTGTATAGCCATTATAAATGTATACATGTCTGACTATATTAAATTATTTGTTATACATAGGCAAATCATGTATGCTCTTATTTTGTTTGTTTTTCAGTGATGACTTGGCCACAGCAATTCTCCGTAAAAAGGAGAGGCCAAATCGTTTGCTGGTGGAAGAGGCCATTAATGAAGACAATTCAGTTGTCTCCCTTTCACAGGTAAAATTGCTTCAAAATGCGTACACTTTACAATAAAGTGACTTTGTTGTGAATTGTCTTGTATCCATCAGATTAAGAATATTTACTTCATGAAATCTTGATAACTGGGGGGAATATGATAATGACAAAGATATACCCACAGTTTTGGTCAGACCGATATGTCAGTTTTTACCCCCCCCCTCCCCCCCACGAAAAAATTTCAGGGCTGCATATAGTCGCCGCGTTGTCCATCAGTCATTCCGTCTGTCCGTCCCATTTTCTTGTCCGGAGTAGTTCTCATTAACAACCAGAATTTAATGAAACTTCATGGGTAGCGTCATTACAAAGAGGATGGTGCACTGAACCAGGATGTTCCGCTTCAATGATTTTTAGCTCACCTGAGCACGAAGTGCTTGGTGAGCTATTGGTATAGGGCGTCGTCCGTCGTCTGTATGCCGTCTACAATTTGGACCGTTATCGCAATCAAGACTACATTTTTTATTCACTTTACCTAACTTGCACAGTCTGTTTATGACTATAAAATCTCAGTTGGTATAGGAGGGATTTACAACTACGTCACTGATATCTGTTATGTGTACTACGTGTGCACACTTTCCAGGATGGTCGGATAAACAACTGTTAACTAGGGCTACTTTTGATAAGATATTTGCTGTAACATTAACATACTTGGAGCAAAGATTCACTCATCTGAAATATCTAAGCATTCTATTGTTAAACTGCATAGATAGTTACAGTGCTTAGGTTTAAACTCATCTTTTAAGAATGTTCTCTATTTGATGGTTTGGCTAAGATATGTATTTTCTTAGTTTTTCTATAACCAAATTCTTAGAGAAATTTGTTTTAATAATTTAAGAAGCCATTCTATATATAATGGAATTTAGGAGTTGAAATTAAAACTTAGACATTGGGTCTAATAAATGGATATGAAAGCTATGACTTTTAACATAAAAATGACAATTAAATCATTACATTTAATAAATTGTCTATAATCTAGACGCTATTCATTTTTCTGACAGTGTTATAACTTTTCAAGTTTTTCCTCTTAGTATTTCTCGAAGTATCATATTATCTAAGGATTTATAGAAGAATAATGTTGTTGTTGTTTTTTTTCTTAAAATTTTGGGCAGCTTTGCATCAATCTTAAAATTTTCTCTAAGACATTGATAATTAAAGATTGTATTTGTCATTTTAATGGAAAACTTATAAACATGATAAATTGGTAAACATACACTTACATGTGATTCAAATATTTCTTATATTTTTTATTAGCTCACCTGAGCACCAAGTGCTCAAGGGTGAGCTATTGTGGTCAGTCTGTGTCCGGCGTCCACATTTTACTTCGAACAACTTCTTCTCTGAAACCACTAGGCGGATTTTAACCAAACTTGGCAGGAATGTTCCTGGGATGGTCCTTAACCAAATTCCTTCAATTTATTAAAATACATTGAAAACTCTGGTTGTCATGGCAACCAAAAGCTTATAAACTGGAAAACTTTAAAAATCTTCTTGTCAGAAACCACTGGCTGGATTTCATAATAATTTTCACAGAAATGCTCCTTGGGTGACCCTCTACCAAATTCCTTCAAGTCATTTTGATTTGTTAAAAAACATGGCCGCCAGGGGGCAGGGCAGTTTTCCTAATATGGTTATATTGAAAACTTTAAAAATCTTCTTGTCTGAAACCACTTGCTGGATTTCAAAATAATTTCACAGAATTGGTCCATGGGTGACCCTCTACCAAATTCCTTAAAATTATTTTGATTTGTTAAAAAACATGGCTGCCAGGAGGCGGGGCAGTTTCTCTTATATGGCTATACTGAAAACTTTAAAAATCTTGTAGTCTGAAACCACTAGCTGGATTCAAAATAATTTCACAGAAATGCTCCTTGGGTGACCCTCTACCAAATTCCATCAAATCATTTTGATACGTTAAAAAAAAACATGGCTGCCAGGGGGCGGGGCAGTTTTCCTTATATGGCTTTATTGAAAACTTTTAAAATCTTATAGGCTGAAACCACTGGCTTTATTTCAAATTAATTTATCAGAAATGTTCCTTGGGTGACCCTCTACCAAACTCCTTGAAATCATTTTGATTTGTTAAAAAATATGGCCGCCAGAGGGCGGGGCAGTTTTCCTATTATGGCTGTTTTTAAACATTTAAAAAATCTTGTCTGAAACCACTGGATGGATTTCAAAATAATTTCACAAAAATGTTCCTTGGGTTACCCTCTATCAAATTCCTGGAAATCATTATGATTTGTTAAAAAACATGGCCGCCAGGGGGCGGGGCAGTTTTCCTTATATGGCTTTATTGAAAACTTTAAAAAATCTTCTTGTCTGAAACCTCTGGCTAAATTTCAAAATAATTTCACATACATGTTCCTTGGGTGACCGTCTGCAAAATTCCTGGAAATCATTTTGATTCGTTAAAAATAATGGCTGGGGGGGGGGGCGGGACGGCTTTCCTTATACTGCTATATTGAAATCTTAAACAATCTTTTTGTTAAAAGCCATGATGATGCTTTACACTCAGGTGAGTGAACTAGGGCCATCTTGGCCCTCTTGTTTATTAGTTTGTACACTTTCATCAATTCATTTTAATGAATATTATAAGTCAACAACTAATATTAACTGGCGTCAAAAGCAAAATCTAATACAGACCATAGAAAAGATTTACTGACAGATGTTCATATTTTTGGGAAAATGTCCAAAATTTTGTTATCAGAAAAAATATGCCTTCCAATATATATTTTTGTGTCAGCAGTGTTATCTTGCTTCTTTATATACATATATAACATACTTTCCTTTTACAAATCTGAGACAAAAAAAATTGTTAGTAGGTTCCTTAAAATGTTGTTTATTGTAATCGACTTATTTTACATCGATATATATTTTAAAATCCAATGTTTATATGCTATTTGTTAACCAATTCAACAACATATAAAATGTATTCTTTAACAAGTGTTTTTTATGCCCCTGAAGGAGGGCATACAGTAGTCACACCGTCCGTCTGTGGGTGGGTGCGTGGGTGGGTCCGTCCGTCCAGACTTCGTTTCCACTCTGTAACTTTTTAATGCCTGGATGGATTTTAATATAACTTCAGATTATTATTCCCCGTGACTAGATGATGTGTCGCGTGCAAATCCCATACTCGTCGGTCAAAGGTCAAGGTCACAATTCAAGGTCAAAGGTCATGAATTTTTGTTCCGCTCCATAACTTCTAAATGCCTGTATGCATACCACTTACATGCCCCTCCGTCAAGGTCTGTGGGTCCAAGGTTACACTTAAAAGGTCAAATATTAGAATGAACTTTTTTTAGGAAGCATCATTTTTGCCAACATGTAAGGAATGTAATAACAGTGTGTCACAACAACAAACAGCTGTGTTGCTGAAATCTCAAGATATTTGTCCACAGAGCTCAAGATAAGACGCGTATCCGCGTATTTACGCATTAAAATTTAATAAAAACGCATTAAAAATCGACCCAGTACGTAACGTTATGCATTGCAAATCTCTATACATATTTTTAGCTCACCTGAGCACAAAGTGCTCATGGTGAGCTTTTGTGATCGCCCGTTGTCCGTCGTGCGTGCGTGCGTCGTCAACTTTTCATTCAAACAACATCTCCTCCTAAACCCCTTGGCAGATTTTCACCAAACTTCACAGGAATGTTCCTTGGGTGGACCTCTTTCAAAGTTGTTCAAATCTTTCCGGTCCGCTGAATATGTAGGTCACCAGAGCTAAAAATAGATTTAAAAAGTGAAAACTTTAAAAATCTTCTTCTATGAAACCGCAAGGCTCAGACCTTTCATATTTGATATGTGACATCCTCTAGAGGTCCTCTACAAAGATTGTTCAAATTATGCCCCTGGGGTCAAAACGGGCCACGCCCAGGGGGTCACATGGTTTATATAGAATATATAGCAAAATGACTTTAAAAATCTTCTCCTCTTGAAACCACAAGGCCCAGAGGTTTCATATTTGGTATGTAACATCCTATAGTGGTCCTCTACAAAGATTGTACAAATTAGACCCCTGAGGTAAAAACTGGCCACGCCCCGGGGGTCTCATGGTTTATATAGAATATATAGCAAAATGACTTAAAAAATCTTCTCCTCTGAAACCGCAAGGCCCAGAGGTTTCATGTTTGGTATGTAACATTCTTTAGTGGTCCTTTACAAAGTTTGTTCAAATTATGCCCCTGGAGCCAAAACGGGCCACGCCCTGGGGGTCACATGGTTAATATAGAATATATAGCAAAATGACTTTAAAACACTTCTCCTCTGAAACCACAAGGCCCAGAGGTTTCATATTTGGTATGTAACATCCTATAGTGGTCCTCTACAATGTTTGTTCAAATTATGCCCCTGGGGTCAAAACTGGCCACGCCCCGGGGGTCTCATTGTTTATATAGAATATATAGCAAAATGACTTTTACAATCTTCTCCTCTGAAACCGCAAGGCCCAGAGGTTTCATATTTGATATGTAACATTCTTTAGTGGTCCTTTATAAAGTTTGTTCAAATTATGCCCCTGGGGTCAAAACGGGCCACACCCTGGGGGTCACATGGTTTATATAGAATATATAGCAAAATGACTTTTAAAATCTCCTCCTCTGAAACCACAAGGCCCAGAGGTTTCATATTTGGTATGTAACATCCTGTAGTGGTCCTCTATACAGATTGTTCAAATTATGCTCCTGGGGTCAAAACTGGCCACGCCCAGGGGGTCACATGGTTTATATAAACTTATATAGCAAAATGTCTTAAAACTTCTTCTCTGAAACCGCAAGGCCCAGAGGTTTCGTATTTGGTATTTAACATCCTTTAGTGGTACTCTACAAAGATTGTTCAAATTATGACCCATGGGTAAAAACAGACCACACCCGATTGGTCACATGGTAAATATAGACTTAAATAGCAAAATAACTTTAAAATTATTCTCCTCTGAAACCGCAATGCCTAGAGGTTTCATATTTGGTATGTAACATTGTATAGTAATTCCTCTACAAAGAGTGTTCAAATTATGCCCCTGGGGTCAAAACTGGTCACGCCCAGGGGGGTCAAATGGTTGATATAGACTTAAATAGCAAAATGACTTTAAAAATCTTCTCCTCTGAAACGGCAAGGACCACAGCTTTCCTATATTTGTTACGTAACATTGCATAGTGGTCCTCTCCAAAGATTGTTCAAATTATGCCCCTGGGGTCAAAGCTGGCCACCCCCCAAGGGGTCACATGGTTTATATAGACTTAAATAGCAAAATGACTTTAAAATCTTTACCTGAAACCTCAAAACCCACAGCTTTCCTATATTTGGTACGTAACATTGCATAGTGGTCCTCTCCAAAGATTGTTCAAATTATGCCCCTGGGGTCAAATCTGGCCACCCCCGAGGGGTCACATGGTTTATATAGACTTAAATAGCAAAATGACTTAAAAAATCTTTACCTGAAATCGCAAGGCCCATAGGTTTGTTCAAGGTTGTTCAACTTATGCCCCTGGGATAAAAATAAGCCATGCCTCTGGGATGCAAATTCCAATTGGGTTACACGGTCTCAGGTGAGCGTCCTAGGGGCCTCAGGGCCCTCTTGTTTATCACTTAAGCTGCGTAACCGGTTTTACCAATAATCCAGTTCAGCTTATGGTGTAAGTTAGCCTTAGACAGTTGAATAAATTATGTACAGAATGAAATTAAATTGTTTTTTTAAATAAAAAATGAAGGTATTCATTGATATATTGAAAGAGCCGTTATGAAATTTGGGTTCTCACATTGATTACCAAAGCGGAACATAAAATAAAAATAATTTCAACACAAATATTGTGTTGTCCAGTAACATGTGTATTAATAACCGTTACATATCTCCGTGACCAAAATCGTGTTATGTTGGAAAAACGCGCTAACTATTTCTTAACGCCAGCATCGTCATGAAATACCTGTGGAAAACGTGCGTGTAATGCACATATTTTTTCCTAACGCCAGCGACTTAATGAAATGCTCATGGAAAGCGTGTGTGCAGCTGCTGGTAAACGCTTTGGTACATGTATAACATTAACGACAACCGTGTCCTTTAACAAGATCACATTAAAAACTGACAACGTGCCGTAATGTTTATATAAATGTAAGTTGTTTTGGTAACGGCGGTTAGCGAGAGTTCATTCGGATTCTGACTAAAGCATTTTAAAATCAGTCGGTAAAAAATCAGTAAATATGCATTGGAATACGCATCAAAATTCAAATAAAGAATAAAAAAATTCTCGTAATTTGATAAATTGTAAATTCATTTGATTTATTGTAGTTACCTCTTCCACAACTGAATCGTTGACGATTCTGATACCAACATGAAGAGTCAGAGGCTGCATTTTGTTATGAACTGAATGTTTTCCATTTTGTTTAAAAGTATTAAATAAGTTTACTGTCACATATTAAAGTTTTATATTGAAATACCAACGTATATAACAGTTTTATTATTTTATGAAAGGTACATGTTTTTGGGCATTTCATTTTGGTCGTATTTTTGTACATAGCAAATTTAACACAACGCATTTGATTATATTTATACTAGCTATAGTCTAAACTGTTAAATTTAAATGTTACTGATAATATTTGGAGTTTTTAATTTCTATATATTTTTGTAAATAAATACATTTGAAGTTTCTTATTACAAACTTAAACTAATGTTGCATGAAAATATGATTGTATGTTGTATTAGAAGAATAATGATAACATTTGTCCCAATGATATCTTGGCCGAGTTTGAAACTGGGTCATGTGGGGTCTAAAACTACGTCACGAGGTCAA
This sequence comes from Congeria kusceri, assembly GCA_027627225.1. Taxonomy (NCBI): domain Eukaryota; kingdom Metazoa; phylum Mollusca; class Bivalvia; order Myida; family Dreissenidae; genus Congeria; species Congeria kusceri. The sequence goes on along the minus strand of CM051032.1, from coordinate 22,087,229 downwards.
ATTGAAGAAAAAGCTTGTGAACACTCAAGAAGTCACTTTTTTTTGCCCAATCAACATGAAACTTGGTCAGAACATTTTTTCTAATGATATCTTGGCCGAATTCGAAATTGGTTCCCATCCGTTGGAAAACATTGCCGCCAGTGGGCAAGGCAGTTTTCCTTATATGGCTTTAGAAAAAGCTTGTGAACACTCTAGAAGTCACAATTTTTGCCCAATCAACATGAAACTTGCTCAGAACCTTTGTTCTTATGATATCTCGGCAGAGTTCGAAAATGGTTCCGCTCCATTGAAAAACATGGCCGCCAGGGGGCTGGGCAGTTTTCCTTATATGGCTATAGAAAAAGCTTGTGAACTCTCTAGAAGTCACATTTTTTGCCCAATCAACATGACACATGCTCAGAACCTTTGTTCTGATGATATCTCGGCCGAGTTTGAAAATGGTTCTGGTCCGTTGAAAAACATGGCTGCCAGGGGGATGGGGGGGTCAGTTTTCCTTATATGGCTATAGGAAAAGCTTGTGAACAGTCTAGAAGTCACATTTTTTGCCCAATCAACATGAAACTTGATCAGAACCTTTGTTCTGATGATATCTCGGCCGAGTTCAAAAATGGTTCCGGTCGGGTGAACAACATAGCCGCCGGGGGGGGGCAGTTTTCCTTATATGGCTGTAGGAAAAGCTTGTGAACACTCTAGAGATCACATTTTTTGCCCAATCTTCATGAAACTTGGTCAGAACATTTGTCTTAATGATATCTTGGCCGAGTTTTAATCTGGTTCATGTTGGGTCAAAAACTAGGTCACTAGGTCAAATTGAAGTCATTGACTCTGAAAGTCATATTTTTCGCCCAATCTTCATGAAACTTGGTCAGAACATTTGTCCCAATGATATCTCGGCAGAGTTAGAATCTGGGTCATGTGGGGTCAAAAACTAGGTCTCTAGATCAAATTGAAGAAAAAGCTTGTTAACACTCTCGAAGTCACATGCTTTTCCCAATCTTCATGAAACTTGGTCAGAACATTTGTCCCAATGATATCTCGACGGAGTTCGAATCTGGGTCATGTGTGGTCAAAAACTAGGTCTCTAGGTCAATTTGAAGTAAAAGCTTGTTAAAACTCTAGAAGTCACATATTTTGCTGGAGCACTGCCCTTGTATGTGAAAAAAAATGAAAAATTGCCTCTTTTGTTCATAGAGACTTTATTTTTCTTCCAATCTGGACCAAACTTCCAGTTTGTATGTGATCATACGATTGCAGCAGAAGCTAACAATGGGTCAGATTGAGCAACAAATATTGGAGTTATGGCCCCTTTGTTAGTGCAAAAAAATTGCAAAAATTGCCTTTTTGTGAATTTTTTGGGCACAAATTGCCTTTTTTTGTGCATTGAGATTTCATTTTTCATTCAATCTTAATATAACTTCCATATGTTTTGTATGGCCATAAGATCTCAACACAAGCAGCAAATTAGACAGGCCATGAACACAGCAGTTATATCCCCTTAAATGTGAAAATTAATGCAAAAATGAATTTGTTGCAAGACGGGGACTTCATTTTCAACCAGTCTGGACCAAACTTGCACAATTTGTCTATGACCATAAAATCTAATATAGGAATATAGGACAGGTAAATGGCAATACACTCTACTCTTTTAAAACAAGCCGGCAAGCATGACATGATCTTTGCGCTGGGATCGCCATTATCTTTCAGATCTGCAGCATTAACACTATTCCTCCGAAATTGCCTGCGAAAAGTTGGATACCAGAGTAGAGAAAATATATCCAGGTTCTTACTTGTTCTATGTATGAGAGTAAATCAGCTAGACAAATTATTTAAGGACATTATGGCGTACGTTCCCACAAGCCTTTCACAACAGTAAGGCTTTCATCTTTGCCAGCCCTTTGGGCTATCATGGCCCTGTTGTTCTTACAGTTATGGGACTTCTATGATAGCTGAAATTAATATATAGAGCACATTTGGCTGGACTCTGTTCGTCTGATTGCATTCCCATTGCTTGGCAAGCGCATTGGGGAGCATCCATCAGTTCACTGATAAATTATCCTTGTTTTGACAAGGTTCTGGGGTCAAGGCAATAGATAACTGTGTCTTAAATATTTAGAAAGTTTTTATGTTTGTCTTTCGGAATTAAAAATGACAATGTGTATATATTCTTGTAGAAAAAAATGGACGAACTTCAACTTTTCCGTGGTGACACAGTATTGTTGAAAGGCAAGCGGCGGAAAGAGACTGTTTGTATTGTGCTTTCTGATGATACTGTCACAGATGACAAGATCAGAATTAACAGATGTGTCAGAAATAATCTGCGTGTAAGATTAGGAGACGTAGTCAGGTAAGTTACATGATTTTGATGTTAGCAGTTAGCACCCACTGTTGTTGAATGTATAAATATGGGGCTTTGTGAAAGTTTTCATTTTGAACATTGGGGTAGTCAGACAAGCTGCATGGAAGTAGTGAAAATTATATTTTAAATAAATATAGGAGAAACAATTCCAAACAAGGAGTAATGAAAAAGTTCTGATGTTGCATAATTATCTCTGGGTTAATTACCAAACATCATTGCTTCACCAGATTGTTTGTGTCTTTGCCTAAATGAAGTCATTTTGTTTACAAAATAAAATATTTATTGTTTTAATATCATATTTCAGCATAAAAATATATGCACATTGTTATATTTGACATATTTGGCATAAAATAGGTACAGAGGTTAGTAAGATGATCAGAAAATGCTTGGTAGGAAATGACAAGTTTAATGTTATTTGTAAGTTTGTGTTTTAAAATGTATTCATTGTTGAAATTTTGCTGTGCGTCTTTCAGCATTCAAGCCTGTCCAGATGTAAAGTATGGGAAGAGAATCCATGTCCTGCCTATTGATGATACAGTTGAAGGATTGACAGGGTATACCTGACTTGATCCTACTTGATCCTTGTTATATCCTACTAATTTCATATGATGTTCTTTGTATGCATAAGGCTACTTGGCAGTTGTATTAGTACTAAATTAACATATCAGTTGTTACAATAGTATTACAGTTTTACTTCTGTAACAACTAATAGGTTAATTTAGTTGGTCTTTATTAAAGTTATTCAAACACATGTATTTCTTTTTCTATTTTGAAGTAGTATGTTAGATTTATTACAACAAAATTGTAACAAGAACACTTATTAAGAAATGAATTTTACATAGTGTCTTTGGCTTTATGGCTTGGCCCAATGGCTTTATGGCTTGCCGAAATCCTGAATAATAACATTGAAAGCTGCAGTTTCCAAAGATCTAGTATCAAACATATATTGTGACAAATGTTCTGGAAAACTTGGACATTTGTATTTCAGCAACTTGTTTGAGGTGTTCCTGAAGCCATATTTCCTAGAGGCCTACAGACCTATCAAGAAGGGGGATATATTTATTGTGCGTGGAGGAATGAGAGCCGTAGAGTTCAAAGTTATAGAAACAGACCCAAGCCCTTACTGTATCGTTGCTCCAGATACTGTTATACACTGTGAGGGGGAGCCAGTTAAAAGAGAGGTACACTGTTGAATCCCATTTTCTTGTACTCTGCAAATGCTCTTTTTAGATAGATAAAAGTTTGTATTATTTAAAATCTTAAGTGGAAGCAGCATGTGAATTATGTTGTCTGATTTCAGATAAGTGTTATTTTTTTGTTATTTCAAAACAGGGTTAGCGCCATAAGGAGTTATAATATGAATTCTATTTAATAATATCTTCACACACTTGTACCAATGTCATAAAATGGTGTAAGATAACAATAAGAATCATTGCAAAATGGACTATATCTATCTGTAGGAGGAGGAGGAAGCTCTCAACGAAGTTGGCTATGATGACATTGGTGGCTGTAGGAAACAGTTGGCACAAATCAAAGAGATGGTGGAACTTCCGCTGCGTCATCCACAGCTGTTCAAGGCCATTGGTGTGAAGGCAAGTAGTTGCCATTGGAGGATGTTGTTTGTACCGTTGTTTCGAACGAGTTTGATATTTGCCTTAATCTGTGCTTAACAATGTGATCTGCTTTTATTTCAAGTTTTGTAGATTAATGATTATATTTAGTGTTACTGTATATTGTTTAATATCTTGATTAAATATGCTTCAAAAACCATATGAAATACATGTTGACAGTACGTCAGTAACTGAGTATTCGAAGTCTGCTTTTTTACAGCAAATAAAACTGTTGTTTATCTTTTATCAGATGTATCACCCAGAAAACATTTCACTTACATCAGGTTATTGTTTTTTTCAGCCTCCACGAGGTATTCTCCTATATGGGCCTCCAGGTACGGGTAAAACTTTGATTGCCAGAGCTGTGGCCAACGAAACTGGAGCCTTCTTTTTCCTGATCAACGGTAAGTCCTTTATGCTGAAGGATTGAACAACTTCTTTAAACTCAGCTGAATTGGGAGTGTCTTGGTTTTCAACAGTTTTCTAGGTGGCTATTTCAATATATATTTTTGGTTTACATACATGTTTCTGTGCAATTAATGTTAGAATGACCCTAAATCAATTTCTGGGAGTTTAAAATAATTCCTAAAATAATTTCTGTGAGTTCAAATGATGTGACATTATGTTGTTAAATGGGGTTATCCGTGTAGTTGAACAAGATATTGAGTAAAGATGTTAACATGGAAGAGCCAGTTGATAGACACAATAAGCTGGAAGTACTTCACGAACCAAATGTTGTTTTTTTTCAGGTCCTGAAATCATGAGCAAACTGGCTGGAGAGTCTGAGAGCAATCTCCGTAAGGCATTCGAAGAAGCAGAGAAAAACTCCCCAGCAATCATATTCATTGATGAATTGGATGCCATTGCTCCGAAGAGAGAGAAGGTATACATCTTCATTTGTTTAATTACCGGGCCGGCTAGCTCAGTTGGTAGAGCGCTGAACTACAAATCCGAGGATCGGGGGTTCGATTCCCAGCCCGGCCACATAACTTGTGTGGGGATTGGTCATGAAATTATTTCTACGGCCATTCTCCCCCTACCTCTGATTCAAGTAGGGCAGTTGTCAGTTACTGGCATAAGTATGTGCACTTAGTACTGGTAAACCAGCTCACGCAGGAAAAGTGTGAGTAGGTTAACGGACCGCAGTTAAATCGGCGAAAAATTTGTTCATGCATCAGAAGGTATTTGTGAGAATTTTGTTATGGTATTTTTCTTACTCCAATTATGAAATAAGGCTTATTTCTCTATGCTTTGTATAGGTTTGAAGATGCAAGGGTTTAGCATGCTTGTCAGAATTCACTTTGTTCCACTTTGCAAGCGTTCCAAATACTTGGTTTAAAAATCAATAAAACAATAACAATGGGAACTTGCCATCTATTTTGAATGGGTTAACATTAAATCTCATTATCTAGCCAGTTAGAAATTTTGTTTTTTTTACCACTTGAAGTTATGCCCCTTGAAACTTATGCTCGACTGGTGCAATTACATGTTGACTTGTTACTGTTGTTATAATTTGCAAAGAACATAATTTTTCTAGACACATGGTGAGGTGGAGAGAAGAATCGTATCTCAGTTGCTCACATTAATGGATGGCTTGAAACAGCGTGCACATGTCATCGTAATGGCTGCCACCAACAGACCAAACAGCATCGATGCTGCTCTTCGACGATTTGGTATGTTTTTGTTTTTTTTAATTATTTTATGTGATTTAGATTGAATATTGTAAGTCGTTAAATATAATGCAGTTGTACCATAATTATGTCCCCCTTCGAAGAAGTGGGGGTATCGTGCTTTGCACTTGTCCGTCGGTCGGTATGTCGGTCGGATGGTCAGTCTGTCCGTTGACCATTTTGTTTCCGCACGATATCTAGAGAACGCTTTGACCTACGATCATGAAAGTTGGTATGCTGGTTGCTTGGGAGGAAAGGAAGACGCCTATACATTTTGAGGTCAAAGGTCAAGGTCAAAGTTGCTAAAAATATAAAAATGGTTCCGCTCAATAACTTGAGAACGCATTGAGATATTTTAATGAAACTGTATACATAGATACCTTATATCAAGACCTCGCTTGGAATTGCATATGGGGTGGGTGGGGTCAAGGTAACCGTTACTAAAAATAGAAAAACGGTTTCCGCTCAATAAGTTGAGAACGCATAGAGATATTATAATGAAACTTCATACATAGATACCTTATATTGAGGCCACGCTTGGGATTGCATATGGGGTGGGTGTGGTCAAGGTCTCTGCTCAATAACTTGAAAACACATCGAGATATTTTAATGAAACTTCATACATAGATACCTTATATTGAGCCCTCGCTTGGGATTGCATATAGGGTGGTGGGGTCAAGGTCAAGGTCACCATTACTATAAATAGAAAAAACGGTTTCCGCTCAATAACTTGAGAACGCATCGAGATATTTTAATGAAACCTCATACATATATACCTTATATCGAGACCTCGCTTGGGATTGCATATGGGTTGGGTGGGTCAAGGTCACCGTTACTAAAAATAGAAAAACGGTTTCCACTTAATAACTTTAGATTCCATAAAGATATTTTAATGAAACTTCATACATAAGATACCATATATCGAAACATTGCTTGGGATTGCATAGGGGGTGGGTGGGGTCAAGATCAAGGTCATCATAACTAAAAATAGAAAAACGGGTTCTGCTCAATAACTTAAGAACGCATCGAGATATTTTAATGAAACTTCATGCATATATACCTTATATTGAAGCCTTGCTTGAGATTGCATATGTGGTGGGTGTGGTCAAGGTCAATGTGACAGTTACTAAAAATAGAAAATGGTGTCTGCTTAATAACTTGAGAACGCATCAAGATATTTTAATGAAACTTCATACTCACTATTTCACTCACTCAATAACTTGACAAGCATTGAGTTATTTTAATGAAACTTCATACATAGATACCTTATATCGAGACCTCGCTTGGGATTGCATATGGGTTGGGTGGGGTCAAGGTCACCGTTGCTAAAAAAAAGAAAAACGGTTTCCTCTCAATAACTTGAGAACGCATCGAGGTATTTTAATGAAACTTCATACATAGATACCTTATATTGAGACCTCGCTTGAGATTCCATATTAAAAATATTTCTTATTGCACATATTCACAACTTGGCTGCAAGTCGGGGGGCATACATGTTTTACAAACATCTCTTGTTTCTTCTTCAAGTTATGGTACATATGTGTTTGTAATCTTTTGTATGTATAGAAAATGTATGTTTGTGTTCTTTGATCAGGTCGATTCGACAGAGAAGTTGATATTGCCATCCCAGATGCCACAGGCCGTCTTGAAATCCTCAGAATCCACACAAAGAACATGAAACTGTCTGACGATGTAGATCTTGAACAGGTATGCTCTTAAATTAGTGCTAACAATTTTTTGCATGTAAAAATACAGTAAAATGTGTGTTGAAGTTTAAGAAATTCTTACAAGGTTACTAGTGTTTGGTCTTCAAATATTTCCTAATGACCACCGCCATGGAAATTAGGACAGGCTTGACTGGCACCTTTCCAGTGATATTCTATTTAGACCAAGAATATTGTGGGCGATTTCACAACAAATAGCTACTAGCGTCAAGCATTTCAACAACAGTGAACATACAAAGCACATTACACTTTGTTATTTATAGCAGACTTGGCTCAGTGATTCATATTTGTTCCCACATCCAGACGGGGACTGGTGAACTTTGACCTTGTCTTGCCGAGATGCGCAGTTGTATGTAGGCAGGCCTGTAACATTTTCTTGCTCTCAAGCAATAATATAAAAAAACGGGCTTGCTTATCCTAATTTCTAATTTCAATGACTGCACGTCTTCCTCAGGTTGCCTCAGAGACCCATGGTCACGTTGGTGCCGATCTGGCTGCTCTCTGCTCAGAGGCCGCCCTGCAGCAGATCCGAGAGAAGATGGACCTGATTGATCTCGAGGATGAGCACATCGACGCAGAGGTGCTCGACTCCCTGGCCGTCAACATGGACGATTTCCGCTGGGCCCTGAGCAAGAGCAACCCCAGCGCCCTGCGTGAGACGGCAATTGAGGTGCCCAATGTCACCTGGGACGATGTTGGAGGTCTGGAGAACGTCAAACGAGAACTCCAGGAACTTGTGCAGGTAACATTCAAGATTTAGTCTTGAATAATTTGATGAGGTTTGATTATAGTCAGCGGATTCAAAGTATAGAGCTTTGTGATGGGTTATAACTGGATTCTCATTTAACTTTTGCTCTTCAAATTGGTGTTTTTTCCTCCTGTTTGACAATCGCCATAATTCTTGAAATAATGGAATAAACTGATACCGGTATTGCGAATGTTTTGCGTCTGATTTGAAGGACACATTGTATTTTGCTGGAATTTCTTTACAGTATCCAGTAGAACATCCGGAGAAATTCATGAAGTTTGGAATGACCCCATCCAAGGGCGTTCTGTTCTACGGTCCCCCAGGTTGTGGTAAGACTTTGCTCGCCAAGGCCATTGCCAACGAATGCCAGGCCAACTTCATCTCTGTCAAGGGACCAGAAATGTTGACAATGTGGTTTGGAGAGTCAGAAGCCAATGTCAGAGAGATCTTCGATAAGGTTTGTTTTCATCACTGCTTTTCCATGAATTTTGTGCAATTTTTACCATGTTTGTACTGATGAACATCGGTCATGCAACATTGTGACAAAGTGTTAGTTTAAAATAATCTTTGAATGGTCTTAGAAACATAATTTTACCAAGTTCGTATTTGAGCATTGTTCAATATTAAATTCAAATGCCGAGATCTGCAATGATTGGTAAAGCAATATGGGTTCAAATACATGCAGCATATTGGACCTCATTGTCTGCGAGAATGGCTGAAAAAAGTTCAAGATTGTCAACATTACAGAAAACTTGGTTGTAGTATGTTGATGTATTGTTGGGTACTTGCAGGCTAGGTCAGCAGCTCCTTGTGTGCTGTTCTTTGATGAGTTGGACTCCATTGCTAAATCCAGAGGTGGCAATGTCGGAGACGGGGGTAGGTGCTGCTCACTAAAATAAATTAGATTCTTAATGTTTAGATTATAGAAGTTTAACAGTATGGTTAAATATACTTTATAAAACATTTGCAGGATGTTTGCAGTTTGTTAAGGGACTAGATCGAGTTGTTTTGTCCCCATATCTGCTACAATACGGCCCCTCGTAGATAAAATGTAATGTAACATGGCAAATTTTAATGTGACATTGTGAAAATGCAATGAGACATAAAAAAGAACACTATCAGACGAAGAATGACAGGGCGGTTGTTGGGAAATGGAGTCTGCATGATCAATATCTATAGATAAACAACGACCACAAAATGCAAGTGTACTTATTGATATTCATGGTCAAAGCAATGTTTTCAAAATGAGCTTTATGGTATAGTGCATGGCATGGTCATTTTGCTGAGCATCCATGTTTCCCATAATTTGAACTGGGGAATTATTTCACTCGTTGTGTAGATTGGATTTTACCTTACCCATTACCAGGTGGTGCTGCTGACCGTGTTATCAACCAGCTGCTCACAGAGATGGACGGCATGAACGTCAAGAAGAATGTATTCATTATTGGTGCAACTAACAGGTAACAGTGTGTGTCTTACTCTTTCACAGTGGTTCTTTGAAAGTCTGTACAGTTCTGTTCAGTTTGTTAGTAATGCAGTGCTACAGATAATTTTTCAGGCAAACAGTTTTTCACTTCCTAGTTTTGTAATCAAATCTTTTTTTACTGACCACCTTCAAGACCAGCTTTTTTTCGTCCATTACACTTTTGCTTGTTGAAAAGCTGTCAAATTTAGTTCACTATTTCATAAATGGTTGCAAATTACTGTAATAAATGAACAATAAATGTAGAATTTAGCCTTTGAACAATATTTAAATTACAAAATCAACATTTATAGACAGAACTTTGTTTTTGATTTTCAAATCAACCATGTTTTTCTTTCAATACTGTTTCCAAATCAAAATGGTTACACGTCTGGTTCCCAATTCTTATAACTTACACTCTACCCTGAATATCTGGTTGATAATGACGCAAAAGTCTAAACGGTCTCTTTTTGGATGCTGAGCTATAGTAATTATTAACTCAGGCAAACAATCCTTGTCAACTTTTAAAAATTAAAAGAAAAAATTTTTTTAAACGAAAAAACGATGCTTATCTGTAGCATTGGTAATGTATGTAGTATTATGTTGCAGTTGTGTTCATTTGCTTAAAATGGGATTGAGGAAACCAAGTGTATTTAATGCTGCTTTTGCATATTTTATGCATATATTCAGATACAAATGAATACCTGTTAAACTAATCATATGAAAGGTACAAGATGACATCCAAATTCTTAAAAAGAGTTGCCCAAAAAAACAACTGAAAAGATAATTAAGGATAAAATTATTTAATGTCATTGCATGAGAAAATTAAGCAGTAAGTGTCGTTTACTTTTAAATACGTCCTGTTGTTTTCAGACCAGACATCATTGATCCAGCCATATTGCGTCCTGGCCGTCTTGATCAGCTGATCTATATCCCACTGCCAGATGAGAAGTCACGTATAGCCATCCTGAAGGCAAACCTGAAGAAGTCTCCAGTGGCTCCCGTATGTAGACTGAGTATAAATGGTCTTATTAAATTATATTAATGCACAATTGCTCTACAAGTTCAGACTCTTGGAGATTCTTTAATGAAGCCAGGCCCAGCTAGCTCAGTTGGTAGAGCGCTGGACTGTCAATCCGGGGATCATAAGTTCAAACCCCAGCCCGGCCACAACTTGTGTGGGGATTGGTCATGAAATTATTTCTACGGCCATTCTTCTACCTCTGACTTAAGTAGGGCAGTTGTCAGTTACTGTCATAAGTATGTGCACTTAGTACAGGTAAACCGCTTTGATCGGCTAAGCTTGCCCAGGAAAAGTGTGAGTAGGTTAACTGACTGCCATAATATGACTGAAATACTGTAAAAAACGGCGAAAAATCCAAACAAACAAACAGATTCTTGAATGAAAACAGCATTGTGTTTGAAAACTGTCTGTAGGTTAAATGTGCGTAAAGGACGTTATAAGGCTTCAAATGTCTGCGTGTTAAAATGATGTATGGAAGATTATGGTCAAACATGCTACTAAAAGGACATTCTACAAACCTTGAAATGTCTGAGCATTAAAATGATGTATGGAAGGTTATGGTCAAACATGTTACTAAAAGGACATTCTACAAACCTTGAAATGTCTGAGCATTAAAATGATGCAGGGTTCGACACTAAGGCATGTCCGAACGACAATGACTAGTAAAAGCTTGGTCCGGGCTAGTAAAGATAATTTCTGTCTTGCCTGAACAGTCTAGTGAAAAAATCTCCAGTTATTCAGGTAAAACATACTCAAATAAGACAGAGTTATTGAAAATAATAAAATCGCCGTGATGGTTTCACTGGAAAATCCAATATCTATTTTTGATACAAGCATTGACATGACGATTGGACGTGATTGTTCTGCAAGATTGGTTTAGGGGAATTTTGCCAGGTGCGCGTATTGTCTTAAAATAAAGCAATAGCAAATGGTCAATTTTAAATTGATTTTAGCACACATTTAACGTATGAAACTATAAACAGTTGCTTTTAAAATATTAACTCATAACACTGACATATTTATTTATTGATTACTATTTTTTCCGCGTGTCTGTCTGGGTTTCCAAAATTTTACGACAATAGCAACTCGTAGTGAGCCATTTTTGGTTGTTTTAACTTTAAATGCGAATCGTAGCAGACGAATATGTCGAACGTCAATCTTGTGAAGTTTGGGTTTACAACAGACAAAAGGTCACCAGATGACACGAAAAAAACGTAAAGGCAAGGAAGAGTCAAAGGCAGATTACCGTTCACTTTTGAAATGTTTTGATATTTACTGCCTGAATTGTTTTGACGATATATTTTCCTGTTGGGTGTTAGTAAGTAGTTGATATATATTAGACCGGTGGGTGTTGGTTAAGTAGTTTATATGCTTTCCATGCAACTTCATAAAATGTAAGGTTCTTGAAATTAATCTGGATTGAGTAATCTACATCTATGGATTATACTTTGTGTAAAAAGTAAGAGAAATAATACATTTTTATCATTTTGTTCTGTGTTATTATTTAATACTATTGGTCTAGTTGATCTTTGGTCAGGTCTAGTTTCTTTTACGAGTTACTAGTCCAGTGGTAAAAAAAGTTAACGTCGAACCCTGTGATGTATGAAAGATTATGGTCAAACATGCTACTGAAAGGAAATTCTACAAACCTTGAAATGTCTGAGCATTAAAAGGATGTATGAAAGATTATGGTCAAACATGTTACTAAAAGGAAATTCTACAAACCTTGAAATGTCTGAGCATTAAAATGATGTATGAAAGATTATGGTCAAACATGTTACTAAAAGGAATTTCTACAAACCTTGAAATGTCTGAGATTAAAACGATGTATGAAAGGTTATGGTCAAACATGTTACTGAAAGGAAATTCTACAAACCTTGAAATGTCTGAGCATTAAAATGATGTATGAAAGATTATGGTCAAACATGTTACTGAAAGGAAATTCTACAAACCTTGAAATATCTGAGCATTATTATGATGTATGAAAGGTTATGGTCAAACCATTACTATAAAGACATTCAACAAACCTTGAAAAGTGTATACATTTTTATGAAATATGAATATCATGTTCATGGTGACTGTTCGTTCGTACCTCAGGATGTGGACCTGATCTACCTGGCCAATGTGACACACGGCTTCTCTGGTGCCGATCTCACGGAAATCTGCCAGCGCGCCTGCAAGCTCGCCATCAGACAGTCCATCGAGGCAGAAATCAGGCAGGAGAAGATCAGGCAGCAGAACCCAGATGCCGATATGGTGAGTTTGTTTACCGATACTACTGTGAGCTTACTTTACAGCTTCTAGCCAGTGTCTTGATGCACAATCTACAATTTGTAACAACATATAACAGAATGCACTAAGCCTATATTAAAGCAGATTTTTTCCCAGCAAATTGCCACCTATGAATGTTGTTATTGCAGAGTGTAAGTAAAGTTGATGAAAGGTTAAAGATGTTTTAAGTGGATTGGATACACGGTGTTTAATTTGGCATTTCTTGAATCGATAAAACCCTGTTGGTTAAATGTACATTAAACAGATTTTGATAACAAAGCGTAGACCGGTGTGTCGCTCAACTATGTCTCATGAAGTGTCCTTTCTGATTGTACAGGAGGTTGAAGAGACTGACCCAGTGCCGGAGATCACCAGAGCTCATTTTGAGGAGGCCATGAAGTTTGCCCGCCGCTCTGTCAGCGACAACGACATCCGCAAGTACGAGATGTTCGCACAGACGCTTCAGCAGAGCCGGGGGTTTGGAGGAAATTTCAGGTGAGACGTAGAAACAATTTCAGTGATTGTCTTGTACACATTCTTAGTGCACTGACTAGTTTTGCAAACACGGTTTTTTGTGTGTAAAGAGATTGAAAATATATGTAAATTAGTGTTTTTTGACCAAATAAACTGACAAATAGTTTCTGACCCCCATATTATTTTTGTTTTAAATAAAGCATGTATTGGCAAAGTGATTATGTGGTCACATCAATATGACTGAAATATTTCAAATTAATTTATTTCAAAAACATGGACATTACTGTCAACATCTCAAGAATGAAAAGTTTGAGGCCTTATTATGTTACAGGTGTTCCGCTTATAAATTCACAGAAGTTATAATAAAAGTCCACTATTATTTTTCATAACCTTGTTAATGTGACTGCATTCAAGCCTCCTGCATCTTGAGGTCGTAGAAGAGTTGTTTCCCTGAGTACTATTTCACTCGAACCATTTCATAATCAAGGTGGGGGGGGGTCACCAGATGTGAGGTTTTATTTTTAACTCTTTTTTTTTTTATAGTCTTGACAGCCTGTCATTCGTCAATATAAACCTCAGTCAATCCTGCTTAATGGCAACTTCAAAGTGTAAACACAATAGGCAGTTGCTGTATAATTAAGTTGATGATAAAGTGCTTGAATAGTTAAAACATGTTATATTGCCATTTTTTTTAATAACTGCAGCTGATAAATTGTTTACTTGTTTAATTTAATTGCTTGAACAATGATGTTTAATTGATTTGGAAGACACCTGCATTTATTTTTGCTGCTAATGGTTTCATGGAATAATAATTATAGGGAAAGCTAAAAAGTTCTTCTATTTGCTAGGAAAAAATGTATACAAAAAACTTTATTATATTCGTTGATTTTGCAGTTCTAAAATTTGGTGTTAGTTTTTAGTTCATGAATAGCATTCAAAATTTAATTGCACAATATTTCATGTGGTTGGCATTTGATAGCAGTATTTGAGAACACATCTGTGCATGTATTATGGTTCCATGATCTCATACATGTTACAGCCTCATTGTAAGGGTTGTTGTTGTAAGTATCCCAAATCTGAAGTGACAACATCTGAAATACGAAGAAAGTGTGACTATGAGTTGTAAATTATGTCTGGTTATGGATCAACGTTCTCATTATCAATGGAAACAAGTGATTTTTATCTACATCTAAGCGATTTGGCCAGGGGCCTATGGGGCCCATTTGTGATATTACCTATTGCAGTTTTTAAGTTCCTGAAAATACTACCGATTTTCTCATGATTTAAATGATTAATTTGATCGGCAATCAGTTAATAATGACCACCCTGATGGATCAACACCATATAAATACCAAGTTCAACCAGTATTAACACGAGCTTTAGTAATTCATTCATTATATTACTTTCTTAAATGTTTCCCAGTTAGCAAGATTTCACAACATGAAATTCCCAATTTTCAAAGCACTGAAAAAAATCGCTGCATGTGCCTCATCTAGTTACTGTTCCCAAGATTGATAGCAAACTAAAGATATTTTATTATTTTCTTGGTGTGTGTTTGCAGGTTCCCAGGGGCAGGTGGTGGTCAAGGCCAGGGTGGTCAGGGTGGAAACCCAGGCGGTCAGTTTGAAGATGGGGACGATGACTTGTACAGCTAGACGTTACCTTGTCCACTAACTGCCCACAGACTGTCGTTGCTGTGTCACAATGATATGAAAACTGTAGTGTCCATGTTCTTACATAATATATTTGTGCAAGAAGACTCATCATGAAATTGTTCCTGTCGTCGACAACTCGTCATAACAGTTCTGAGAATTGAAGAAATTGAAAATGTTGGATTAATACTATCAAAAGTGCAAAAGAAAATAAATGTTTGTTCCACAATAAATCTGCATACATGTATGTCATGACACACGCTTCAAATTGTTGTGATAATTTATACATTTGTAATGTTTAGGCATCTTACTGATACGATGCTGTCCGGTAATCTTGCGCAGTTAAGCACTAATTGTGTGATAAACATCGGATTAAAGAAGCGTAGCAATTTAAGTTTTACTGAACATAAACGACAGTCTGTCTTGCATTTAGAAACACAACCATATCTGAAATATTCAATAAAAAACTATCCGAATCCAAATCAAAAACAAAATAACTCGCACCGTTTTTAACAATTCCAATGTCCGGTAATCTTGCGCACTTTTGAAAATGACATCATTAAATGCTTAATGTAAAAGTATGGTGTCCAATTCATATCATAAAACAAACTTATAAATCTGTTCAGTAAAAATGTCCAGATAAATCAATGTGTTCAAGCTTTTTATCATCACTGCAGGCTTCTTTCATCATTAAGTAACTATACTTTGACGTTAATGATTTTGACGAGATGTGACTATAACATCAAAAAAGCAAATTAAAACTAGTTATTTGATACAAACACAATACAAAAAGATTGTTTAACGAAGTAAAGTGTATTTGTCTTTTCATAACAGGATTCCGTAATTAAAAAGCAAGTGGCCTTTGCGCATGCCCGGAGCTTAAAATCGACAGATTGGCGGGAAAAAGATTCAATCTCGTCTGCATACGATGTCTGTTGTAGAGCTCAGAAAAGATAAATACCAAACTTTGATCAGGTAATAAAACAATTATGCATAATTTATAATATTCCTTTTAAAAATTATGAGAGGAGTGAAGAAATCGAGGAATTTTATCCAGCAAACCGGATTAATGCCTAAGTAGGTCGGTGTTTACAACTCATGGATACTTTATTAAAATAATTCAAAAGGTAATTATAAATACAAAAACTATGGGTTTTTTTCATTTATTACAGTTGTTTTGGCTCCTTTA
The DNA here is from genome assembly GCA_027627225.1 of Congeria kusceri. Taxonomy (NCBI): domain Eukaryota; kingdom Metazoa; phylum Mollusca; class Bivalvia; order Myida; family Dreissenidae; genus Congeria; species Congeria kusceri. The sequence continues at coordinate 22,071,049 of CM051032.1, read as the reverse complement.
AAATTTAATATTTCGGTAAACGTCAGTAAATAAAACGCGCCGTCTTCCGAAAATGCCTAACTGCGTAGTGCGCAAGATTACCGGACGCGCAAGATTACCAGACACGACTGTTTGTAAATTTAAAACATACCACATATATTCTTTATATGTTCTCAGTTTTTGTTAGCACAATTCATTTTACTGTAAGTTTGTTTTTGTGAATTTTATGTTTAAGATTAATTTGGAAAAGTATGGACTTGTAATTTAGGGGAAATGTCAAAATACATTGGGGTTATGTTGTTTTCGGTCATTTGTTTAAATTTTCTACTTATGACAGTGCACATACCAGAGGATGATCAAGTCATTTAGATTGTCAAGCTTTCTGTCTGTTTGAATGTGTAATATGTATATTTTGTTCATGTAGAAAATCCATATAATTGGTGCATTTTGAAAAATATTTCTGATAATAATTACAGTGCTTTGTTACAGTTTACATTATATTAACAAAAGCAACCAATATGTACATGATGTGATACACATCCCTTCTTCAAAGTTACAACAATGATTATTTATTAATATATTTAAGTCATTTTGTCAATAAAGATCAAAGCAACATGGTTTTGTATTTTATCCAGTGAAATCCCCCAACAGATCTCCATGGACATTCGCCGTGTATAATAATCTGCTTGGTTTATGCAGTGTAAGACTGGCTTTAATCATCACTATTTCTAGTGTAAGCTGCATGTAAATGCTATTAAAGTATAATGTGGTTATTTATTTATACTCTTAAAAGAAACAAACTTGCTGTGCTGTATTTATATTGTGCACATTACCACTATCTTGCAATGCATTTCTAACATTTCCTTATAAATAGCGAGGTTGCAGGTTTCAAATATTGTATTTAAACAGTTTATTGTACAATTATACACATATAGTAAGGCATGTTCCTCTAACAAAATATTGATGCTTCAACTTGTAATAAAAATGGCAAAACATAGTTTTGCGATGCTTTTATACATATTTTCGTATACATCCATTTGAGGCATGTCGTGGGAAAACCGGGCTTAATCCAAAGTTCGTAAAGTGTCGTCCTGTATCAGTCTTACATTCCGCACAGGCTAATCCAGGACGGCACTTTTCGCCTACAGTGGATTTATGTTTAGAAGAGACTTCCTTAAACAGAAAATACCATATAGCGGAAAGTGCCATCCTGGATCAGCCTGCAGACTGCACAAGCTAATCCTGGATGACACTGCGCACATGCATTAAGCCCGGTTTTCCCATGACAGGCCTCATTTATAGTTATTATGAACAGACCATGGGTTTTAAAATGAACAAGTTTTGTGAATTATTGTATTAAATTTGATCAAGCAAAGATTGATTTTCAAAATAGAAACCCATTTGTATGGAATGTTGTACTTTTCATGTGTGCAATTGCCGGGGTAATTTAAAGATTGCATCACGATAATGATGATATTTTTAAGTATTTATGTGTTTTAAGTATTCTTATCAAAATTTAATGTACCGGTAATAGTTATAAGATTTTCAAGAAATTTGACATCCATTAGTGAGTATTAATATTGCAAGCAGATATCGTGCCTACCCTACACATTTTACAGTATTCATTTGTAACTGTTCAAATGTGACTGATTTTCATGAGACAGAATGCAGTCGGCAATCGAATGTCGTTCGGTGAAATTGAAGTAGGGAGGTTTATGGCCATCGTGTGTGGTGTAAAATTACTCGAGGACAAAGATTGGTGATTTATCTGATCAATACTCATTTACTGTAATCAATTGAAAAAAAAAGTAATTTTTAAGTGAAAGAGATGAATAGCACAAATTCAGCAACAGCAAGAAGTCGCAATATTTAAAAATACTGAAATTTGCATATATTCTTCAGCTATAAAAACGACAGTCTAATGTCTAAATAGATGTTGACAATGGCACTAAATAGTGGAAAGGTTGTAATGAATAATTTTCACTTAGACGTTTTAGCCCGGCTTGCTCATTTGTGGAGCGCTGGACTGTCAATCCGGGGATCAGGAGTTCGAATCCCAGTCCGGCCACATAACTTGTGTGGGAATTGGTCATGAAATTATTTCTACAGCCATTCTCCCCCTACCTCTGATTCAAGTAGGGCAGTAGTCAGTTACTGGCATAAGTATTTGCACTTAGTACCGGTAAACCGCTTAGATCGGCTAAGCTTGCCCAGGAAAAGTGTGAATAGGTTAGGAAAAGTGAGAGTAGGTTAACTGACTGCCGTGATATGACTGAAATACTGTGAAAAACTGCGAAAATTCCAAACAAACAGTAATGTATTGCTGTTTTTTGGTGGATGAGGACAGATCTGGGTCCGTATTTGCCAACCCATTGTGGATGATGACAGATCTGGGTCCGTATTCGCCAACCCATTGTGGATGATGACAGATCTGGGTCCGTATTCGCCAACCCATTGTGGATGATGACAGATCTGGGTCCGTATTCGCCAACCCATTCTTAGACTTTAGATTGAAGAACAGACTTAGACTTCAAGAAAAAATACTTCTGCGTTCGCAAATATGCTTAGCACCAATGTCGCTAATGTCATTAACAAATCGTTCTAAATAAAGAATGCTGTAATTTGAGTTGATGATTACCATGAACGATTCAAATCAATAGTGTTCTCAGAGCAGAACAGTTACAAGAATATTCTTTATTCTTACGTCATAAGTCCAAGAATAGGTTGGTGAATACGCGCCCTGGAAACTGAACACATTAGGATGCAAAAAGAATCCATTTCTGACTTTAAAACCACAAGCATGATTTTACTTCTATATTATTTCTTCAATCAGTCACAAATGAACAGAGATAATATTTTTTTTCCATAAACATTTCCATCAGGAAAAGCATTTGGAAACTCATGGGTATGTGTGAATCTTCTTTTGTTTCATCAGCTCTTGTTTTAACATGTTCTATGCAAACCATGCATAAACATGTACCACTTCCCATACAGATTGCAGCACATTTTTTTTGGCAAAACATGAAACAGATGTAAGTAGAAAAGTTTTATTCCAACCAATCTCTGCTTTCAAACTTTATGGTGACAAATTATTTTAGTGAAAAGCTACTGTTCTGTGTGCGACATCACATGTGCATTTTATAGACACTTGCATTCATTAAATGCACATCTTGTGAGGTCTGAAAAGGACATAAAAAAAATATTGCTCAATTTGCATATGATGTTTATAATTCTACTTAACTGCAGTGTAATAGGCATTTATTATTATACACTGAAACTTCAGTGACATTAGTTGCTGCAAACCACATAAATATCAACCAGTTATTCCAAGATTCCTTGATTTAAAAACCTTGACCTGCAATACTGCTTTACTGTTGGCATTTGGATATGCAAAACCATGTCGAACTAAAATGTTTGTTGTTTTTTTATTGCCCGGTATCTTGATATGGGAGGCATATATAGATTGTCCTGACGGCCATCCGTATGACGTGAACTAGATTTTACCATTTTGTCTAGCACAAACACTGCTTACTGCAACACTTGGATACTTGCACATTTGTTCCTTATGACCATTCCCAATCCGCCCATAACACCCAACCTCACTTTGACCTTGACCTTGACTGAATTTGGACTTGAAATAGTTCTGTACACTTGGATACTTACACAGTTGTTGCTTTTGACCTTTCCTAGTCCACCCATATCACCTAACCTCACTTTGGCCTTGACCTTGACCTAATTTGGACTTTGAATAATTCTAATGGGCTATTTCTTGGTTAACTAGATTTTTACCATTTTGTCTAGCACCAGCAGCGCGTACTACAACACTTGGATACTTACACAGTTGTTTCTTATGACCATTTCTAATCCACCCATATCACCCAACCTCATCTTGACCTTGACCTAATTTGGACTAGAATAATTTAAATGGGCTGTCCAGCACCAAATGTGGCTATGTGTGTTTATTGAACACAGCGTCTTGTCCTCAATTTTTTGGAAGTATTTGGTACATTATAATTACCATATCTGATTAAGTGTTTATGCTCCATGGAGATGGAAAAAGTTACTGTATATGGTGATTAAGAAACTGTCAAATGGTTGCCATCATACTGTTGAAATAGATTGACATATTTTAGACAGGCTGATCCAATTTAAGTAAAACCATTTTCACATGTGCATTTATTTTCTACCAGTTTATTGAATTTAGTTAAATGTAAGTTAATATAACTATTAATGTATTTTACTGTACTGTTTTTAATTTGATCAGTATTTAAGAACAGCTGTGTTATTTGTTTTTTCAAACAAAGTTTATATTTAATGTTTAAAAAGAACTTTCATCTATGTAAAAAAGTGCAAAAAAATAATTTTAAGATTTAAATGGGGAGACATGACATGCAAAAATAAACTTGTTTAATTTAGTGACAGCCATAACCAACAAACTGGCATTACTAACGTAGTAAATGTATGTATGTGTGCATAGCAATTCAATGCAATGGTATTTAAGTACTGAGTAGTCTGCAAGAAGTTTAACTATATTAAAGGGACCTATTGACAGATTGGCAAATTAACGATTGCTGAAAGGTTTCGTCGCACTGACTGCAAAAATAACATTAAATATAAAGAAGCGAAATGACACTTCTTACACAGATATATATTGGAAATAATGTGTTGTTTTTTAATCATTATTACTGGTAATTGAAATCAAATAAATTATAAAGAGTTTTTAAAAAAATTTTTTTAGTAAAAAAAGTGTGTATATCACTTACATAGCATTAAAATCAAGTTTATAGAAGTCTGTCTGTCCTAGAGGTTAGTTAGAAGTCTGTCTGTCCGAGAGGTTAGTGTGACAAACTTACAGTTGGATCTAACAATAGGTAATAAAGTCAAACACACATATTGGTTTGATTAAGCATAGTTAGCCGTTATTTATGAGAACATTGCTCTGTTTTCTCCAGTAGGAATAATAAATTCATTATCATCTTATCTTTTTCTCATAACTTCTTTTTCATGTCTTTGATGACCACCCATAACGTTGTCATAAACAGACTTCAATGGCCATTTTATTTCCTGATGAACCATTTTCTATAAATAAAAACAAGTACCAGTAAAACTGCTAGAGAGTAGAAAGTTATTGTTTTTACTTCCAAATGAGTAGAGGAATCACACACATAATCCCACCACGGACAAAATCCCTCCTCATTTTTGCAAACCCGGACACAATCCGCCCCGATAATTTAATACATGGACGAAATCCACCCCCTTGATAACACAGACATTTTTTATTGTTTAATATGCTTGTATTTAAATTATATTACTTGAATTAATAATGCGAACAATACTCATTCTCGTGAAAAACTATTATTAAAGTGGCAATAATGTGGATGCTTGACAGTTTGTGTCTGGCATTTATTTTTATTAGCTCACCTGAGCACAAAGTGCTCATGGTGAGCATTTGTGATCGCCTCGTTGTCCGTCGTGCATGCGTGCGTGCGTGTGTCGTGAACTTTTCATTTAAACAACATTTCCTAAACCGCTAGGCAGATTTTCACCAAACTTCAAAGGTATGATCCTTAGGTGGACCTCTTTCAAAGATGTTCAAATCTTTCCGGTCCGCTGCATATGTAGGTCACCAGAGATAAAAATAGATTTAAAAAGTGAAAACTTTCATAAATCTTCTCCTATGAAACCGCAAGGCTCAGAGCTTTCATATTTAATCTGTGACATCCTCTAGTGGTCCTCTACAGTGATTGTTCAAATGATTCCCCTGGGGTCAAAACTGGCCACGCCCCGGGGATCACATGATTTATATAGACTTGTATAGCAAAATGACTTTAAAAATTTCCTCTAAAACCGCAAGGCCTAGAGGTTTCATATTTGGTATGTAACATTGTATAGTGCTCCTCTACAAAGATTGTTCAAATGATGCCCCTGGGGTCAAAACTGGCCACACCCCGGGGGTCACATGGTTTATATAGACTTAAATAACAAAATGACTTTACAAATCTTCTTCTCTGAAACTGCAAGGCCCAGAGGTTTCATATTTGGTATATAACATTGTGTAGTGGTTCTCTACAAAGATTGTTCAAATGATGCCCCTGGGGTCAAAACTGGCCACACCCCAGGGTCACATGGTTTATATAGACTTAAATAGCAAAATGACTTAAAAAAACTTCTCCTCTGAAACTTCAAGGCCTTGAGGTTTCATATTGGGTTGGTAACATTGTATAGTGGTCCTCTACAAAGATTGTTAAAATGATGCCCCTGGGTTCAAAATTGGCCACACCCCGGGGGTCACATGGTTTATATAGACTTAAAAAGCAAAATGACTTTAAACATCTTCTCCTCTGAAACCGCAAGGCCCATATTTGGTATGTAACATTGTATAGTGGTCCCCTACAAAGATCGTTAAAATAATGCCCTTGGGGTAAAAACTGGCCACACCCCGGGTTTCACATGGTTTATATTGATAAATAGCAAAATGACATTAAAAATCTCCTCTGAAATCTCAAGGCCTAGAGGTTTTATATTTGGTATGTAACATTGTATACCGCAAATACGCAGTCACAAGTGTAGACGTCTCAAAAGTCAAGAAGTTAAAATTTATTACAGAAACGTATTTCTAATAATAACCATTCCATAAGTCGAGTTAGAATGATCATAAAACACCATCTGAAAATTGACCAGAGTATGCCCTAATAAGAAGGTATATACGGTACTCTGCAGTAAATGCCTTGAAGCTGAAATCACTGCCAAATCCTCTTTGACAGGTCTTGTTGTAGACAAAAACCGGTTTCAGCCAGTTTAATTAGCACTATGCTATACACGAAAAGCAGGGTTTCGTCTGCAGGTTTATTGATTTTTTATTGGTGGCTGATAGTCTAGCTGGGGCCTAAAGTGGGGAAATTAAGTCAATTAAAATAGAGTAGATAGTTTCATTCACAGTTTGCATCTTATTTAATAATAAAGAGTTCTGCATTTTGTCTTAATTGTCGGTAATTAATCGAAAGGGCCAACTTTGATAATTATGAATGGATTATAGTGTGTGGATTAGCAAATATGCAGGTAAGAAATAAAATGCATTTGACAAATATTTCAATATAATATGCTACGATTTTTTGTGAACTGTCTCATAAATGGAATGTACTTTATGACCACGATTTAAGAGGCTTAAAATCTCGACTTATGACTGAGTATTTACGGTAGTGGTCCTCTACAAAGATTATTAAAATGATGCCCCTGGGGTCAAAACTGTGCACACCCCGGGGGTCACATGGTTTATATAGACTTAAATCGCAAAATGACTTTAAAAATCTTCTCCTCTGAAACTGCAAGGCCCAGATGTTTCATATTTGGTATGACCTTGTATAGTGGTCCTCTACAAAGATTGTTCAAATGATGCCACTGGGGTCAAACTGGGCTACCCCGGGGGTCACATGGTTTATATAGACTTAAATAGCAAAATGACTTGAAAAATCTTCTCCTCTGAAATCGTTAGGCCCAGAGGTTTCTTATTTGGTACGTAACATTGTATTGTGGTCCTCTACAAAGATTGTTCAAATGATGCCCCTGGGGTGAAAACTGGGCGCACCCCGGGGGTCAGATGGTTTATATAGACTTAAAAGTTAAATAGCAAAATGACTTTAAAAATCTTCTCCCCTGATACTGCAAGGTCCAGAGGTTTTGTATTTGGTATGTAACATTGTATAGTTGTCCTCTAGATTGTTCAAAATGATGTCCCAGGGGTCAAAACTGGCCCTGCCCTGGTGGTCACATTGTTTATATAGGCTTAAATAGCAAAATGACTTTAAAATCTTCTGAAACTGGAGTGTTTTCGTATTTGATATGTAACATTGTATAGTAGTATTCGACAAAGATTGTTCAAAGTATGCCCCTGGGGTAAAAAGTGGCCATGACCCGGGGGTCACATGGTTTATATAGACTTATATGGCAAGTGGGCCTTAAAAATCTTCCTTGTTGAAACTGTAAGGCCCAGAGGTTTTATATTTTGCGTGAAACATTGTGGAGTGGTCCTCTACAAAGATTGTTCCAATGATGCCCCTTGGGTCACATGGTTTATATACATTTAAATAGCAAAATGACTTTAAAAATCTTCTCCTCTGAAACGACAAGGCCCAGTTTCATATTTGGTATGTAACATTGAATAGTGGTCCACTACAAATATTTTTCAAATTATGCCCCGGGGTAAAAAGTGGCCATGCCCTGTGGGTCACATGGTTTATATAGACTAAAAAAACTTCTGAACCTGCAAGGCCCAGATTTTTATACTCAGGTAAGGGGTTTAGTGCCATTTGCCCTCTTGTTATTAGCCATTATGATGCCTTAAACTCACGTGAGCGACCTAGGGCCATCATGGCCCTCTTGTATAGTCAACTATTATTTTTGCGTAGAGTAAATATACTGGTTTTATATGTTGACATTGCATCACCTAGGAGCAATAATTCAATATCTGCAGTGCAAAATATATAGAGGATATTTGTTCGTTTTCGGTGTGATAACGCATGATATCATCACCGGAAAGGGAGACAATATTTTCACGAGCGCTTGCACAAGTGAAAATATGTAAATTGTCTCCCTTTCCGGTGATGATATCATGCATTATCACACCGAAAACAAACAAATTTTCTTTTTATTTTATGATTTATTAAGCTTTGTTTTACATTTTATTGGAAAATATCGCTGGAATCATAACGTCATAACGTCAAAATAATGACGTCATTCCACAGTTTTGAGCACGGCATCGATGATGGTCTGTTTCATTTACTGTATTAAATCGGGACCCCAAAAAGTAGTCCCTCACTTTGAGTGATATAGTGATGTATCTCACTGATATTTTTCTATATTTCACTACTTAGCATTAAATAAAAGCAGTTATTGAGTTTTTGCACTAAGGTATCAAACTTTGGTCCTTTGGTAACACACCAACACTGGAAAATAAAGTGGGATACACTTTGACACGGATACAGTAAACTGGTTGCTTCAATGGTCTGAAACTTTTACCAATTTCACCTATAACCTGCAGCATCTTACAACATTTTGCTGCTGTTGATGGAACCTTACTGCCCGAGTAGCAAACAACAGGCTGTCATGTTAGCGCAGTGGCTTTTGCACTTTTCATACCTAGGCAATCAAAAGTTCAATTCTAGGTCCCTACATATGTGAATTTGGTTGAATGGTCACCATAATGGACCAGTGCATTTCCTATGGTATGCCCAACAGAACAAAGCAACACTTACATTGAAAATCCCCCTCAAAAACAACAACAAAACAACTAAAGCGTTAATTTGCAAATATAATTGAAAATTTGTCTCAAGTTTCATTGGCTGAAAAACTTGGTTGAGGTTCAGCTATAAGGAAGCTTCCATGCAGGACCTTGTAGACTTCAAAATACTACCAGTACTATTAATGGTAAGTAGCAAACAGTAAACTTGTAGATTTTGATCAGATTGTATCTCGATCTGGATTGGTCAAGGTAACAAACCTGGCCCTTTGCACTCAACAGCTAAAGGTTAAATTATTTTACAACTCTGGCCCTTTGCACACAACAGCTAAAGGTTATATTATTCCTTTTACAACAGGACATTGCCTCCTGCCAGGGGTGTGATTTGAAGAACACTTTCAGAATAGGAAACTACCCTACCAATCCTCGATCCCTCGAGGGTTCTGCAAAATGCATAATTTCCTAAAAGATACAGCAAATTTAAGCACTATTGACGTTTACATAAATGTCAATTATACGCAAATAATATGAGTCGTGTTGTGGAAAAACCAGGATTAATGCATCTGCATAGTGTCATCCCGGATTAGCTTGTGCAGTTTGCATTGTTTTCTGTTTCAAGAAGTCTCTTCTACAACATAAACACACTCTAGGCAGAAAGTGCCATCCGGGGATGACACTTGATGCAGATCCAATCAATGTACTCAAATATCATGTGTTTAACTGTTAACCTATTGCACACAGTAGAGCACATGGTAAAGCTTATGGTGTGTTTGTGATTATATAGAATGAATAGAATATATATATGAATGAATAGAAATTAAATCTTTAACAATAGCTTGAGGAGTTTAAATGTCAGTGGCAAAAACCTGGAATGGTCTATTTGTATATAACATTTGCAATTCAAAAGGAAGAAATCAGCGGACAGGAGGAAAATCACACACCAGGTGTTCATCATCACTTATGTACTTTTCAGGAAAATACAACATACACTGTATCTTTTTTAAACATTTTTATTTTCATATTTTTGCAATTTTAAAGTATTAATGCCCATTTCTGGGGCAAATGAACCCAATGTTTGCCTGACACTGGGGCAGTAACATTCTGTACATAATAATCATAGGCGTTCAATACACAACAGACAAAATCACAGCCAATTAAATATGTAGCCAGAAACTTGCTTCATCCAATATCAACATTAACATCTCATGCAAAGATTGTTAAATACCTATTAATAAGAACACCTTGCAACATGTAAAAATCATATACTTTTGAAATACATTATTAGATTTGTACATGTATTTAGCCAAATATTGGAATAGAATAAGACTCTTTAATTTAGATAAACATGTACCATTTTTAATAAGTTTTATCCATGTAAGATAAATTTAGTGAACTGAGTTGCCATTTTGGTGATTTCAGTTAGAAATAGAGCATATTACTTTACATAACATGTATTCTGATTAGAACAAGTTATAGTTTGATTTATATTAATAATTTCGAATTCAAAAACAGAGAAAAATAACAGTGTAACAGAAATAACACACACAAACAAATGCAAAATTCCCTGACGGAACGGAAAACAGCAAGTATGGAAAATATAATATCAATAATGTCAAAGAATACCCTGTTTGCACATTTGGACATTTACATATAAATGGCCAGTATAAAATGTATACATTATACAGAGAACTTAAACAAAAATACTTTTTTATTTAAAACGTAATCTTCACAGATACATTTTTTTGGTAACTTGTTTCAGTCATAATAATCTAAAATGCCTTTATAACAAAGCCACCTTAAATGCATAATGCATAGTAAATAACTATGAAAATGCATAATTTTAAGTAAAACAACACATTAAGAAATGTTGTCAGTCGTACAGACTGGAATTATGAAGAAAGTAACTGGCCACTTTACAATTTACATCTACACATGTATGATATTTATACAAAATATATTGGATATTGTGGAAGTGATGTCTAACTGATTCCTTTTCTCCTGCCTTTAATTTAAACACATGTTTTGATATTTGACATTTAAACTTTGTTTAACAGGATACCAGCACTTACTACTGTAGCACTATTAACTGTTTCTGACTCAAAACTTTATTTGAATATTTAAACATTTTATTTCAATACATCACTGTTTGAAAAAAAAAAAATCATTTGAAATATTAATGTTAAAAAATGGAAATAAAAATTCAATGAATGTATAATATAGATATAAAACATTTATACAAAAATGAGGTAACATTGTAGAGCTTACTAGCAAATACTTAAAATCATATAAAGCTGTAAATGCATCACTAAAATCCTAAATAAATGTTAACTTGTATAAAATGTTTGTACGTATATCAATTGATACAAATGACAAGAACCATAAAAATCTGAATTTTCTGTTAAACTAATTAAAAATTCCACTGGAAAAAATGACTTATTTCTTTGAAAAAACAAATACTTAGGTCAATGTAAATAACATGTATTACTTACACTGAAATGATTTCACACTCATCACATTCTGGGAAACTATGGTGATATAAATTGTCTTTGGTAGAATTAATATGCATGTACTGAGAGAATAAAAATACAATACAATCCTGCCCTTACTAATATTTAGATACTAAGACATACTACCGCATTTCCTGAGATAAGAAACCGTTGCAATACAATATTTATTTGGTAGAATTTCACGCCCTGCGTAGATCCATTTAATAATAAAATACATCTTAATGATACTAATTTCATTAGAGTTCATATCATAAACGAATTTCTGATTTTGTTCTGTTAATAGTAAACTAAAACAGAATTCATTGTGTACTATTCTTGCACCTTCATAGAAATACACATGCAATCTTCATATTACAATTAATGTTATTGAGTACAATAAATTGCATTGAATATACAATCAACTATTACAGGTATGTAACTTTGTATTTATATAATACAAAGTTCAATGTCATAAACTTTAGCTTATATGAACATGTTATTTAACTTCCATTCTGAATAATCAATGCCTATCGTCATTCATTACACCTTCCGTTGAGATTCATTTACTTACATATACTTAGAACCCGTTTGCATTCTGTTGCTTTCTGTTGTGACAAAAATATGTGCATTTTACAATGATTGTTACTGGCCTAAATATACCCACATTGTACGCTTTTTCAGGTATATAATGGACACTTGTTTGTGTAAAAATACTGTTCTTCATAATACGGACTCTTAATCAAAAGAAAAAGAATAAGAAATAACGTTATTTTCTTCAGTGAAATCATAAAGTTTAGCTTTTATAACAAATATACTGTTCCAGAATTATCTACGAGGAATTGGAATTATATGTTGAAATGTATTGAAAATTATATTTTCATTACAAGACAGTTAGAAAATGTTTAAAGCTACAACATCAACAGGTTACCAGGTATTTCCTTACAATGCAACAAGTTTGTTGACATACAGGGCAATATCCGTTTTGTATAGAGAAAAATGCATTGTTTTGCACATAGATGACCATGTCAAGATTTCTATAATAGCACTCTATAAATACATAGCACTTATCTGAATGAAGACATAACGATAAATACAAATTTAAAAATGCATTCACAATAGCACATTTAATGTACACTGCACATTTATTGTAAAAGAAAACAATACATTAATAAAACAAAAAGCCTATCTTCAGGTGATAACAGATGCCAATGAGATTTTGTGTCAATAAATATGATTGTATATGTGAACAGCTATATTACAATATAAATGATACGCGTTGTGGGAAAAATGGGCTAAAAGCATGTGCGTGAAGCGTCGTACCGGATCCAGGAAGGCACTTTCCGCTTTTAGGGTATTTTCTGTTTCAAGGAAGTCTCTTCTAAACATAAAACCATTGTAGGCAGAGTGTCATCCCGGATTAGACTGTGCGGCTGCACAGGCTGACCCAGGACAACACTTTATGCACATGCATTAACCCCAGTTTTCCATGACACGCCTCAAATCAATTCTCAAACTATTTACACTTAATGCATGAAATGACCATGCTCAGAAGTGAACTGTTGAAAATGTCCATGCTTTTACACTGTAGAAATTCCAAGATGCACTATTAAATCTTACTTAAAATTTTGAAAAATATTGATAATTTTTATGATATAATTATTCTTTATATAATTCTCAATATGCTAATCTATTGTTATGCATTAATAACTTGCTTTGCAAATTCTACAGTGTAAAAGGAAAAATACACATATTTATATAAAAAGACTATATTTAGTAGTATAAGACAGATTTTCAATGATTTATAAAAAAAAAATAATATGAAAATTACCCGTACATAACACTGGTCCATGACCTATTTATAAGTGCAGTCATGGAGTGCCTTTACTGTGTCACATTTTATGCACATATACATATAGAAAATATGACATGTAACTTAAAACACAAATTTACACATGCAATTTTTCATTCCCTTCAGTTTGTTTGCTTAAACACATTTTGCAAAATGACAGGGTTAAGTAAATACTGATCACACAACATAAAATAATGCTAACCAATTATCAAGTTCTCAGATGAACAATCATTACATACATGAAAATGGGCATGGTTAACAGGTTTTTACAAACTGGAACACGGTAAAATAATTTGAAAGTTGCTAGATTTTGGTGCTTCCGAAATATCACAAAATGCGAAAAGTAAACTGATCCTGTTGCTAACTTTTTATTAACAGTGAGATTTCACAACACGGTATTGTATTATCAAAAAAAGCTGGTGCCACTTCTTTACGAATCTGCTTTATTACTTGAACAGATGTCGCTCTAAATTAAAAATGTGTTGGAATAACAAACATAACCAACAATATTGAAGCAATGTGAAATATTAAAATCATTTAACTTCTAGGATTTCTTGAATTGCATAAACCAAATATGCCAATACTTCAGTATGTCTTCAACACATTAACCAAACTCACGTGAACTCTACTGGCATAATAATGCGCTTGAACTGTTTCCTATATTATTACTAAGTTTTGTTCATGTGTTTATTACCATAACTAAATTTGCTGTCGGATACTCTTACACCAGTTTAAATCAATTTCATTATGGAAACTAATATATTCAAAGTTACGGATTTGTAATATATGCATAAAGGTTAATGTGTCCGAGCTATCACAATCTATCAACAACATATTTCATCGCATTTACGTTTACTTATAACCTATCCGCTCCAACTAGGCCTCCTGCAGTAACAAATACTGTACCGAATAATTCGTCTACACAAATATGTCCAAAACAGCCCTGAATAGTGTTGCCAGATCTACGTAGCTGCCTTTGGCGACCAATAATTCCAAAATCAATCTTTCAACATATAAATAACAAACTATAAAGAAAAATATCACAATGAGAATGCCCTGCATGGAGGCTCAACTGGCTTCTTCCTTTTCAACTTTCCAAAAACGTATTCTTGCACAAACATTTCCAGTCACACCTTCCTCATCAAAGTAGTGCATGAATTAATTATAACAGGGTTTTAATTGTAATAACTCATACTGCTTCGGTTCATGATTTCACCTTTAATGTCGTTGACTAGCGAATTAGAAACTTTATATCAATATCCAAGTCGTGCTCCACAATTGATTTGTATGTTGATCTTCCTCATTCTGACATACAATCTGTTACTGACGAGACCCGCTGAAGGTGGGCAGTACACAATTCTTCCTAGGTTCATTATTCCTAGAAAGCTTATTGTAGCAGTTTCAGTAGATTTACCAAACATTCTGCATCTTTCACACGTCTTCTTTCCACAATGTCCTCAATCCTTGGTCATTCCCGTCACATCTTACCCTAATCTCCGATACAAGAACACTTGCTAGGAAGTTAAAGTGTGCCTCCAATGTAGGATTTTGGAACAGTCCTTGCTCCTCATGATGAATCACACATAAATACTGATACTGAATTCACAAATTATAAATTATAATGCTATAGTACACGAGTATTGCACAGCAGCCCAAAACTTCCATTTCTGAAAAAAAGAGAAAGAACAATCAGTTAACCTCTAATGTTTCAAAAATTTATGCAATGTATTGTATACTTTCCTTGGTCAGCTTTATTGTGTTATGTGCATAACTGGTAACAAACTGTTTGTATGTTGAAGCAAAGTGGACATACTCTGAGGCACCTGAGTAAAGAGTTTTACATTAAGTGTACACAACATCTGAATTGAAGACATTTTTAACCTCGGAAACACAATAAGCAAAATGTATGACCGCAAATCTACTTCAGGTATCACAAGAACTACTTTGCTGACTCCACAAATTAATTTTTTTATATTCTAACCCTTATTAGCCAGATTTAATTGTTAACTAATAGTTTCTGGCCTTTTTTGTCCTTTTCTTTGCTAAAATGATAGTAGAGAAGGAAATGAATATTCGGCCTGATAAACTTGTTGTTCACAAATTAGTTTTTAGACTTTTTCATACTTTACATTACGGAATGGACAGTACAGGAGTTAACAAGTTCAATTACGTACTCTAAGCCTTCATGGAGCTTAACTTGAACAAGACGTCATCTGAAGTTAAGAGCTGACAGAGCTTGAGGAATCAGAATCGCTGTCAGTGTCATCCTTCCGTCGTCTGCGCTTGTAATCGTGTGAATCTGGCACTGTGCCTACGGAAATGAATTCGTGATATTTAATTTACTTTGTGCATCAGGCGTTACATATTCGTTTGAAAAATTTTGCGAAATGGAGATCAAGCTTTTACAACGCAATTACTTCAAATTACTGTTGCCAAATGACGACAAAAAATATTGCCGTCGGGTTGATTGAGCGATTTACATGCTTTCAAGGATGGTTTTTGATCTTTGTGACTTGAAATATCTATTATATTAACAGGTGTTCAGCCATTCTAGAAACTGTAATGTATTTGATTCCAATTCATTTTAAAACAACACATCTAATTATCGCGATGTACTGCATATGATTATGCTTAATTCAGTAGATTTCGTATTTTTGATAGATTCTCCAGCCTTCAACCTGTGACATCACAATGCATCTTCGCTGAAATGAAATTTACTAGTTTCTGTTATCACTGAAGCTTACAGAATATATTATTTTCGTATATTCTCACCTGGTAAAGGCGTGTGTACCTCGACCTTCACGGTCGCTGTAGCCTTAACCCGCGTCACCTGGTGGGTGGGGGGTGTTGATATTACCATCCCTGGGGGCGAGCTCTGGAGGAACAAAACAAAGGTGTATGTGTTAGAACTCCACGTACCGGTAATATAAAATGCAAAAGTGGCTTGAATGTCATTGACATATGGCATTAACCTTATTTCAATGCAAAATGTCATACGACTAATTAGTATACAATTTTAAAGATGACAGAAGAGTTTGCTTTTGAATAATTACGCTTTCTAACAGAGAAAAAAATCAGGCAACTAAAACTACTATTTTTAGAGCAGAGAATAGTTTAGTTTTTTATATTAAAAAGAAACCCATACATTTGTTAGTGACAAACTTTTACCACTCTGAACAACTCACATTTCTACTTTGTGAACTATGTCTACTACTGGTGTCATCTGCCATTTTCTGTGACGTCTGCTGACTGTGGCCATCTTTTGGTACAGACGTTTCCACGACAACCTCGGGATGCACAACGATTTCCATGGACGAATACTGTGAAGGTTCTTCAGTTATGGTCGTTAAGGAAATATCCGATGGGATTCTTCGAGGAAACTTCATTTTTCGGCTTGATCGAGTGGCTCGGACAGGCATGCCTCTTATTTTAGCCCTGGGCGATGATTGTGGCGATGGTGTTGGGATTCGGTCCATATCTTTTTTTGGCCGAACCTTTAATTTAGAAAAAAATCACATTATTCATATTGCAGAATATTATTACGACAAGCAACATATCTATAAAGAATGTTGATGAAACGTTGTACGAAAAGATAAATCGAAAGACTTGGTTTGTAATGTCACAACGCAAAACATAAATAAACAAAACTTAAAGCAAAATGGTACATTTAAGAAATAATCTTTGATTTACCGTTGTTTAATGGCTAATAAACAACGATTTGGAGTTTTGATGCGTAGGAATTAAACCACGAAGGAGTGAGCCCAAGTGGTTATATATACTCGCATCAAAACAACAAATCATTGTTTATTATCACATTTTGCAGACAAAAATACATTTCTTTATATAAAGAGACACAACATATTTCTGTAACACCTATATAACTACAAAACACATTTATGTTTACAAAGACGGTCACCTCAGATGGTGGCCCACAAATGGAGAGCAGAACGGGCAGCAAGAGCAGTCCATTGAGTAGCCCTATCACGACGAGGGCAGTCAGAACAATGAAGAAGTACCTGAAAATAGAGGAATAGCGCATGAATAATAGAACTCTATATCTCAGTGACTAGTAAAGTATGGGGGCTATCACTATGAAAGTTATCAATCTGAAATTAAGTTGCAACATAAAATATTGGCCGATGAAACTCAAAGCTCATACAGACCATTTCACTTAGTGAAAATTTCACAAATTTGGAATGCAGATTTCACAGTAACCAGCCAGCACTGGACAGGTCCCCTCAAACGATAGTTCCCTGTCATTTGGCATTGAGAACCAAGAAATTAAGCAAAATTTTATAACTGACTACAACTTAAGGTTTCGTGTAATGGATAGGTTGTCTGCCTTGCAATCGGGAGATCTTGAGTTCGATCCCTACTCGACTAGCGTTCGAATGATCGTTCTCAAAATTCACCAAGCACTGGTTCTACCCAAGAAACAGAGTCGAAAATGTCTCAGTAAGCCTCTAGCTTTCGACACAATCAAGCTAAAATAAATAAGTTTAAAATAACAACAGATTTCATGTAGATTTGTTTTAAACCGAAGACAACATGTCCTGAGGTACATGTAATTCTATTACCTGTATATACCTTAAATATGCATCAGGGCTTCAATCTGAAATTTTGTACGTGGGTGATAGATGAAGTAATTACGTAACTGACATTAAATGTCTTATAACTGCCTGTCATCTAAAATGATTTGCGGATTCCGTGGGCTGATACCTAGTCTTGAAGAGCGCCTGCCAAAACATGGAGAATCAGGTAGGTAATCAAGAAATCAAGAAGTCAACAAATCTACAATTGTTATACAATTAATGGGTGGCCTTACAGTTCCATTACAGCTCACGCCAGTAAATGTCAATCAGCAAAAAACGGAACAGGAGCAAAATACACCCACAAAAAGTATGGCTTCTAATAACTTCATCATCCAACCAAAATATCTTGCCCATCAAACCAAACAATTCTAACAAGTCTGGCAGATTTAGGCTTGCTTCTAACAGGCTTTGCTTTGTACTTACATATTCTTGCCTCCTGGAGAACATAACAAAAACATTGGCATTTCTGTTGTATTGCAACCCCTCATTTGAAGACCTCCCATAAATTGTCTTGTTATCTATCCTGATTAATTTGTTGAAGAGAAGAGTGAATGGCAGCTAAATAGAATGTTGTCTTCCAGCCAAGAAAAGCACTAACTTTGTAGAAATTTTGTCTGACAATGTACAGAAAATTAGGCTGGCAATACCCTACAACTGGTATTGAAAATACTCCACCAAACATAAACTGCTTTTGTGCATAGCATTTTTTATGAGCCTAAAAAGATAAATACATTATAATATTATACACCCAGTTTTTTAAATGTAGAAACATATGATATTACCCCAGAGGGTTGAACGATATATTTGCATACACGTAATAATAACCTCTAAAAAATGTTAGTTGTATCTTTGTAATATATCACCTTCAACTGATAAACAAGAATTTCAACACATTTACACATCAAGTGGCCCAAGAACCACACGGGTTGTTTATTCGATGAAGAAGAAAATCTTCCACTGAAAAGTCTAGTGAGACAAGGGAGAGAACGAAGTAACACAGATTAAAGTGGCAACAAAATTACCTCCCCTAAATGCATTTTTTTTGCAATTCACAGAATGATAACTTGCTGGCATAAACTGTCACACCAGACCTGGCCTGTCAGAGCAGAGAAAAGACTTCCTCAAATCTTGTAACCACCCGGCCTCCGAGAGAGAAAGTAAAATTCCTAAATCTTCTACAAACTAGGCCTGATTATAATGATATGTCGAAAGAGCTTTTTTTATATCTGCGGGGTAAATAATAATGTTATCACAGAAAGCAATCAAGATGGTGCTTCTAAAATAGTACCACTGATATTATTTTATTATCAGCTTTACAACTATGTGAACATACCGATAACATTGTAAATATCTATGTTCATTAACAAAAAATTCGAACTCAAATATGCAAACCTAATCCCAAGTTGCAAACCTCAACACACCATGTAATAACTTCATACTATTATTTTTAAATTTCTAATTCTAGCTCCAGTTGTAGCAACCCACCACTGGAAAAGGCATGCGAATCTGGATTAATAAACAAATTATTTTCTAAAATAAACACCATGCCTGTATGGCCTTTGCATAATAAACAATGGACGTATAATCACAGTTTAACTCCCACATTTCCCAGTGAAAAAGGCCAACATATTCAACATGAATGTTTGTGTGCAGTTCTCTAACCAAGATAATTTGTGGATAGGTTTTAGTCAGAAATTTCTTGATTTTTAGTATTTTATTTATTGTTCAGGAAAAGAGAACTAATACTCAATAATACAAAGTTTTCATCTTCTACACCTGTACACAATCTTATCTGGCCAAGATTTTCTTACCCAAACTCTGGACTAACATCTGAAAAAACGCATTTTAAACTCTGGCCTTAACTAATCCAGACCCAGAAACAGAAAACCTTTTTTTTTATTCCCCCCCCCATCCTCAAACATGCATCCCAGATCCACTGAGTATTGAATGTACATTCATCTTACTCTAAACAAGACCAACGTAAGGCAGTATAAAACAGGCAGAGCTTATCAGACCTACAGAGATGTGCCGGGAACGAGGCAGATTACCCAACATAAATGCAGGGGATTCTTATCTGCCCTATCTCCCAGATATCTTTGTTTATCTTGCCATAGGATGGTAGGAACCGTAGGAGAATTTAAGAACTGCTTTACTGCTATACAGTCTCCACTGCCAATGTCACGTCAAGTGCAATTTTAATGCTGAAGGCTGATGGGGCGAGACAAACAGAACCTAACAGAGACCCATGTTCTGCTTTACTGTGGGGGTTGCCTTCATGAAATCAACAGAATGAATGATGAAATTACTGTTTATTGTGTGCACCCAAAATGAATGAGATTCTGTACAGGAAAATAGTATTCATTTTTTTCATTTCCATTTATTTATACAAGGTATAACAGAGGGCGCCGCCGGTATTCACGAGTCTTTTATGGAAGACTTAAGTAAATTTCTTAAATTCATGAAATTCCTTAAGTCTCTGGCAGTTTCATATATAGGTCTGTTTACATTACATCGTTGTAAGCTAGCCAATACTACTAGATGTTTAGTATTTTACCCTATTGTATTAAACAGAAATCATTGGATTTCACATTGAAAATTTGATCTGAAATTTTCACTTTAGTACAACTTAAGTTAAGATTTCCCTTAGGAGCTTCGTGAATACCAGCTCATATCTACATTCCGAAGGAAAGAAAACTCTGAACTTAAGTTACACCTAAATAAAAATTTCAAAGAAAATTTTCTATTTTCTATGTGGAAATCAATACTTGATATTTGAAATATAGTACAACTGCATGTGGGCCTCTGATTCTCTTGTTCTATGCCGGAAAATAGTTAATATCATTCCAATTCTTTCCACTTTAACTTCTTCACTTGTCCTTTCTTACTGGTACATTAGGAACACAGACATTATTCTACTTTTATACCTTTACCCAAAGCAATTTAACAGCTTACAGCAAATTTCGAAAAAAAAAATTAGTTTAGCGTTACCATACAAGCTACTGGGTATTTTATAAATCACGTTTAAATATTTTTAGTACATAAATTATTATACTGATGACCTTTTTACGTTGTATTTTCATAAATAACATTATTATCTTATTGTTGATTGTTTGTTACCTAAATCGGCTATTAAAGTTTTAAGCAATCTGGCCCTGATTTTCCCCTTACACTCAAACTTTACCCAACTTCTTCCAAAAAATATAAATAGAAACCCCCGTATAATACATTACTATTAATTTCTTTGAAAGACTGTTTCTACCATCAACCCTATGCATATGTTATTCATCACATAAAACAATATACCTTCGATGAAAACAGCACAGTAAACACTTTTTTCACCGATGTCAAGATCTTAAACAAAATTAAACAAATATTGTCATAAAAGTTTTACTCACTTTTAATTTTGATTAATTATTATAACAACAAATGCTGCTTTATTAGACAAGGCGAAACAATAAAAATGATGACTTGTTATCATCCACTGACATAAACAGCAAAAAAAAATTTTTTTTAATTGTTGAATATACTACTTTCAATATCTAGACAAAATTCATGGTAGAAATAATCAGCTAGGAGCAAAACTCTGTAATAAAACTGTTCCATTGTAAATGTGTCAGATAGCTAGTGTGTCAGATAGATAGCACTGGAAGATCTGTTATTCAGGGATCCTCATGTGGTTCCCATATTTCTGTGGGAAACTCCTTGAAAATTAGGGCAGAAACTTTAAAACGTAATTTTCCATTAGATTTTATAAGTTTCGTAATTTCGAGCCATTACAGATATTATGCAAAATCATCATTGAAATAAATCAACGTCAAATTTGATTTGTTAAAAAACTTACTATCAGTCAAATTCAGTTTTTTTTATCAAGACAAATCTAACCGAAGCTTTTAACCTAGAATTTAAAAATTCATTGTTGGAAGATCAGCTCTTAATCTAATTTCCAATTTTCTTCCTATCAAAACAGCCTAAATCTATTTAAGAGACTATTTAAAAAAGAACAATTTGTATATACCCTTTCTTCTGCTGCTAATGACTCATTAAACATTTTATAATTCTGTACTCAAATGGGTAGATAAATCAAAATGATCATGAGAATGAAGTAAAAGCAATAATTTCAGCACTATTTGCGGGTTTTAAAATAATCTGACGCCATCTTAATTTTTTTTTAATAAAACTAGATTGTCACACAAACCCTTAGTCAAATGACTATATAAGAGACGCGTCGTGGGAAAACCGGACTTAATGCATGTGCGTAAAGTGTTGTCCCGGATTAGCCTGTGCCATCCGCACAGGCTAATCCAGGACGGCACTTTCCGCCTACAGTGGATTTATGTTTAGAAGAGACTTCCTTGAAACAGAAAATACCATAAAAGCGTAAAGTGCCATCCCGGATTAGCCTGTGCGGACTGCACAGGCTAATCTGGGATGACACTTAACGCACATGCATTAAGTCCGGTTTTCCCACGACGCTCCTCATAATTTTTTTTAAACTTAACCATAGTCATAATCCTGAATATTAGCCAATGAAAATCAGGGTTTCTTTCTTTACCTTTGGGGGAAAGGCGGCGGGATCCTTCAGATGGGGAATTTTACGACAAAAGGGGATTTTTTTTTAAAAAGCATTATAACATGTTTATATTCTAATGTGTTATAAAACATAAATGATAAGTTAGATTATGCACTAACTTGGTTTGATGAAAAGTTGCTGGGATAATTAACGATAATTCCTCTATCTTAGTAAATTTTTGTCAGATTTTTGTCATTAAAAAAAAAAATAAAGCTCACATTCTGATGGGAATTTTAAGGTAAATATAGGGGGAAAATATATACTTTCTAACCAGGGGAATGGCGCCGAATTTCGGCCCCAAATTGGCCCTAAAAAAACATACTGAAAATTGAAGATTATTCTAATGTAACAAACATTTTCATTGGTCAACATGCTTAGCCAATACTAAGTTTGAGATTATGCACCTTTTTCTAGTTGTAGTCTTACAGTTTCTTGAGACATTTCCAAGTCCCTTGCATTGCAGTAGAATATAAGAACATTTCTCTGGTTTCGAATCCAGAACCTATCAACTGGAGACCAAGGTCCCCATTAAGAAATAACATTGCAATTTGCATGGTCAATAAGCAGATTTTTTGTGGATTTCAATACATTTAGGGTTGATTGCAGATATTTCGAGTTTGTTTACAACTATAGAAAGAAGACAAAATGACGAGATTTCATTTAATGAACAATTGATAATATGTACGAAAATATAAATTTTACTTGCAAATTAAAATATCTAATTAGTCACAGATGTATATTGCAGTTACCTCCCTTTGTTTAATAAACATAAACATATTAGTATTACTTTTTGTTATATGGCGGATCTACATTGAATCTTTTATTTATTTACAGTGACGGTCAATGTTACGATAATCTAATAATTTTACCATCAATAATAAAAGTAATCAACTTTATCATTAATGGTTTTAATTAAAATTTAACAACCTTAAATGTGCATACACAAAAAATGACTGAAAAAATATACTGTAGTGAAATAACTGAGGCAATATCTTTAAAGAAAAAAATTAACGGCTCTCATCGTGATATATAACCGGTTAATACGCTCAAGTAATCTTTCAGCGAAATCAGTCTTTTCTTGTATACATAATATTCTCAAAAGGCCTCAGCTGCAAAATTATTATATTTGCTTGTATGTTGTGGCCTCTATTCCCAATGACAAGCTGGGTGGTCCAAAAATCAGTGCCTTAGATTAAACATACTTTGGGCACAAATATGAAGGCAATACTGATTCAGGTGGTGAATTGAAGCATAAGGTCCACTGGTTTTATGGCTTGAATAATCAGATACATGAAACAGTTTTTACCACAAGGAAATAAACCTTCATATAAAAATGAGTCTTTAAATGTTTTTATGTTAGGAAGGGGTCAGTCAAGATACAGGTGGAAATAAATATTTGTCTTTGTCCTCTTACAACAAATAACAAGTGCACAATAGTTATAACTGTATCATGGCCATTTCTTTAGATGGAATTTTGTGCTTTTTGTGTATTGGTTGTTATATTTTTTATTTTTTATTGCTTTTATTTAGTCTTCTTGTTCATGTACAGCATAGTCTTCATGAAAAAGAAAATGTGAAATGTTCCTTTTAACAGCAGAAACATGTTTTAATTTAAACAAGAAATGTATATCACTAGGTGGAAAACACCCCAATTATTTATTTTATAATAAAACAATATTTCTGACTGAATTTGTTTTCAAAGAATACACGAATAATACAATTCCAATAGTGCACGATTTATAAAATATCAGCTATATTAATTACTGCAGTGATAGGCAATTGCAAAAAACAATCCATTCAAACAAAACTGACATATTAAGGAATACACTTCCAAAAGCGCATTTTTCAGGTACAATAATAATTGCACTAATATACAATGACAAATATTTCCCTGGCAAACAATAAAAGCAAAGGTTAACAGGAGAAAAAAGTTGAGAAGTTAAGTGATACAGAACTTGGTGCCAACCTTGGCAAGTTCTTTACAGCTCTCTTATGTTTATTACAGAACTCATCATTGGAGATGCTCAAACAATTTCAAGAATTTGCCATCAATATTACTGTACTTGGGACTACTATTGTTTTGGTAGCCGGAGTTATTCTGTTGTAGTTCATCATTACTTTAAGTGGGTCGTATTTTTAGTGGTTTGTTTTTCTCCTAGTATAACGTAAGAAGATGGCGAGGTTTCTAAACTGAATATACTGTTTTAAAAAGAATTCTGAATAATTTTTCTACACGTGAAATCTTAATTAAACATAATAATTTAAGATCCACTTTGGCGACAAACATTGTGTGTATTTTAACTGTAATGCATTAAACTGAACATGAGTGTATAAGTTTTGCAAGAAAATAGCAGGTAGAAATACACATCTGAATACAGTCATCATAAAACAAATATTTGGATTTAAAATGGAAGAAAAGTTCACAAGAACCTGTGATCAAAAAGAAAATTTAGGAAGTTAATTTTATCCAGCAATAATTTCAATTTTACAGTAGAAAATTCTTGTACCAGAAAGCTAAACTCTAAATTGACAGCCTCATTCAAAATGTCATTGTAGTTTTTCCTATGTTACTTTTATAATCTTATTTCTGATGTTGTTTAACTGTTTAAGTAAACACGTCTGTAAATGAAACACATTTGATACAAAACATTGTATAATACACACTGTATTGTGAGTGTGACATGCATGTTGCCCACTTTCATTGCATTGGCACGCATAAAGATGACAGGAATTATTGAGATATCCCAGGTGTTCACAGCAATAACTATCAACCAACCGACCCTGCATCTTAGTACCAAGCCATGAGGTGCTGAATTCATATTTATATACATACATTTATGTAATTATTTGTACACTGTGACAAGCCAAAATGCCCAGTTGACAGCTGCTGGGTCAATATGGACAGACTGTTACAAACTATTTTGTTACAAATTCTTGAAAAAAAGTAGTCCATGATGTACAGTCTGATCTTGCTCTGACCAAATGCATGTGAGATAAATGTCACATTCAGATTTAATTACAATACACATTAATTTATTTTCTAACAACATATTCCTAAAAAAAAAAAATCTTTCCACAAGACATTTAATGGTATTGATATTTAATATTAATGTACTTTTATTTTATTTTTGTTTTACAATTGCTTCATTACATTTGATTGAAAATGATAAAGATTATGATTAATATGTGTTGCATTAAATAATTCTGAAATGTTTTGCCATATAAATATTTAAACTGTGACAAAAATCTCAAAGCACTTTCGAAAAAGTGATATTTAATTTATTTTTAAAAATGATTATGCTACATTTATCAAACACATGTTCTCATACTTTTTTCCAGGCAGAAAACAAAGACCTGGACAAGAAACAAGAAAAAAACACTAATTTCCCCTCTGGTAGCCTCAACAATTAAACTAGGAGTAGCTAGTCTCTTTCATACCAACTGTATAGGTTATCTCATTGGCAATTGCAAGCTGGGTGGTCCAACTGACTGGAGGCCAGCAAAGGGGCACATAACTCCTCACATTCCTTGATGTGCCATAAAAACTCCCAATATTGATGTCAGGGGGTGCAAGACACAAAGTAATGGCTAGATTGTTTACACAAAGGTGACTGGATTTAGAAATGAGCTTAAAACAATCTTAAAAGCTACTGTTCATCCAAAAAGCACTTAAATTAGTCGAGTAGAATAACGTTATTTGATTGACTAAGCAATAAAGATTTTTGACTGATAAACGTGTAGACAAAAGATGGCAGATCAAACCATACAAAAATCCCACCAATGTAGCTGGAGATCTCTGCAATAATTAAAAACTAGCATAATATGTCAAAATTTGTTGGCCCTATTTTACCAGACACAGGTTCCAAGAATTTATAACAGACATTAGTCTATAATTAATGATGAAATAAAAACTGTAGCCAGTATCATATCTGCTCATTTCATGGTCTGGCGGAATGTACTATTTTGTACCTCCACAACGGTTCCTTACCTCTTGTGCTTAATTGAATGTTGAAAGTTTCATGAACGCATTCTTTGCTTGTACTTTTGATGTTATGGAACCATGCATTATATATTGTCTGCTTAAATTAATAACTATTGATAGCAAATCAAAGCTCTTTAATTTTATTTATTTATATTCCTATCCAGATAGCATTTGATTTCTCAAAATTTGGGTGAATTAATTGTATAAACCTTATCCTAAACTGAAAACAAACTAGCTAGGGAATCAGTTAGATGTTAAGGCGTAAAAAAAAAATAAGTTTGTTTCAGGTAACCCAACCTACCCTAAAAAAATGCCCCGACCCTAGAACATTTTATTGGGTTTGTCAGATTGATTTTTGTTGTATTTACCTTTTTCAACAATTAAATGTGTTTTGGATAAATAAGTGTTATATTTTGATAGTATCCACTTATAAACAATGTTTAAGGATATTACTGATATGTTTTGAATATTTATTCAGTTTTAGAATCTTCAAGTTGACCATTTAACAAAAAAAAAAAAATTTAAAAAAAATCCGAACCTACCTTCCCTAATTTTTTGGGGCATGTTACCTGAAACAAACATATTTTTTTTTACGCCTAAGAAGTGCATACATTCTTGAAATATTGTTTACACAGCTTTGTTACGAGTCTAAATGTCAAACACCAACTGTACAAATGTTCATTGTGAAAATGGGAAGTCACCGACAGATGGACTTCCTGTCCATAATGTCCCCATCCAGTTTCCATGGTAACCACATGCACCTGTGATTGTGTGCAGCCTAGTGCATGCCTTACACAAACATAGTGCCAAACTGCAAACAAACCCTGACCAGTCCCTTTGGCTCAGTATATTAAAAGTAAACACCAACTCCCATACGACCCCGATTTGCCCTCTTTTGGATTTTCATGAAATTGAGCAGTTTATTTTCAAAGTGTTGTCAGTAAACACTCACTTAGTTATACTATTGTTCATTGGTCAACTGGACAACAAACATCAAAATGAAACACTTCTGAAGATAATTAGCTAACCACTTTTATCCTGATAGACTTTTTATTTGATATGAAAACTTTCAATAATGAAGAAGCACTCAATAATTTAAAATAAGTTTAAACTAGAATGATCACATGAGTGACGGATATACCCCCACAATATGGCCTTGTCACAAAACTATGGCATCCATTCGAAAGAAATGGACAGAGAGAATGCTTTAATTTGTGAATGGTTACAGTGTATTTGGGATATTTTAATTTCAATAGCAGCCATAACTCTGTCAACATTTAGTGGTTAGTAGCCAAAGTTGAACTTGATCTGTATTTTATGATGTTACACCTATGTACCAAAAATAAGTTAAATATGTGAAGCCTTTCAAGAGTTATTGCCCATGTTTTCGGGAATTTAAGTCAAAAAGGGGGGCCATAACTGTGTCAAAATTTAGTGGTTTGTAACCAAAGTCGAACTTGACCTGTATTTATTGATGCTACACATGTATACGAAGAATTATTTGAATATGTCAAGCCATTCTTGAGTAATCATCCGAAAATCATGTTTTTAGGGAATTTTAGTCGAAAAGGGGCCATAACTCTGTCAAAATTTAGTGGTTTGTAACCAACATTGAACTTGACCTGTATTCTATGATGTTACACATGTGTACCAAAAATTATTTGAATATGTCAAGCCTTTCTTGAGTAATCATCCGGAAACCAAAAACCAACAGACCGACAAGCTCACTCCTATATACCCCACCCGAAACTTTGTTGGTGGGAGTATAATTAAACAAGCTCGCCAGATTTAATTTGTACAATATGAACGTCCAAAAAAAAAGGACCGACCAAATATGGCACACATTGATTGCTTACATTTGTCAAGGTGGGTTCTTGACACCACAAGACGAACAAATCTAACAAAACTACAAACAACATGACAGGCTTGTATCTAAATGAATGTGTTCTCATAATTCTGTCAAATAGACAATACGAATTTGCTAAATAACGCAAGACCTGAGAAACTCCATTTGTTAGGCGGCACATTTTCATCTGGTTGTGTGTTCTCTTTACATATGAGCCACAACCCAAAAACATACCTTCTACTTGATATATGTTTTTAGGGAAGCAAGAGCTGTTTCCTACCATGTGTAGATTTTAAGACATTGGGGGAATGGTGGTCATGCACATTGGTGGGGGAAAATCTATGTTGCCGGGGGAAAATCTAGGTTGTAGTAGGAAGTAACAACAATTTAGAAAATAAAGAAAACAATTATCTATTTCATATTACTTTTATCCTTTGTTATACAAGCAAACTATGTTTAGTAGCATGACACCACTCTAGACAACAAGGGGGAATTTGGAGATTTTGGGGGGAAATATGTACTCCAGAGGTGGGCCTCAAAATTGGCCTTAAATGTACTCCAGAGGTGAACCTCAAAATTGGCCTGAAAAAAACACTGAGCTTTCACATCAATGTTGCCTCGTTCAGACACTATTTTAGTCATTTTTGTGTGTGTTCAAAGCAGATCTTCGAAGAAAAAGTAAGTTGTTATAAATACTAGATCAAGTGTATGAATGGCACAGACAATGCATGTACATTATAATGTTTTAAATGAAATATATTAAACATACCTGACAATGAAGTCAAACTCGGCCCCTGCTAGCATGATCACCCCGAGGAATGTAGAAATCCCGCCATGAAACACTGGACTAAACGTGTGCTCCAGCGCCATCGCCATACGACTGTCACGCGTGCCGATGGATGACAAGAAACCCTGCAAAACGAAGAGGATAAATTGTGAACATGGTATGAGATTTTCTCTGAAAACAATTTATATTTGGGTAACAGAATGAACAAAGAAATTGAAATGTGGCAGATATTTTTTAATTTAGACAATACAAATTTCATTATATTGTCATAATACAGAAATAAAGATTTGAACACAAAATGTATCATCCAACAATAATTTATTGTATCAATTGTTAATCACTTGTCCATATGCAAGATACACATTTTAATTACACACATATTAAAATAAGATGTACATTTTGTGTTTATCACATTGAATTATTGTAGCCCACAGACTTACCACGGCTAAATGGACCGTGAACTCTACGCCAATGCCGACAGTGACGATCAAGATGACGGCAGGAATCGCGCTCAGTTTCAATCCCATGATTCCCATGAAACCAAACAGCTCAACCAATATCAACGTCAAAATGACAATCTGAAATACAACGAAGTTTCACTTAATAACATAGATTCCTTATCATTACATGACGGTTTAACACAATCGAGGAAACATTTTGCTGGCCATTGCCATATGTTACCATGTTTGTAGAAAGCATTTGCGTCCCTCTGCAATATCACAAACATCTATGCAAAAATGATGCAGCTGTGAAATATTTATTTTTCATAGATAAACTGGTGCAAAATTTGTGTAACCTTTAGTAATGTACTTACCATAAGTATAACTTTAAATACTTAAAATGCTTTAATTAACAGTATGGAGAAATGACAATTTCTGTTGAAACAGAGTAATTCAGTAAGGACTGAAATTTTGTCTCAGAAACTTACAACAAAGACATATTTTTATTTCACAAATCTAAATATCTAGCAAAAGCGATATGTACCAGTCTGGAAGGAAGAAAACCCTAATTCCAAGTTATCTTAAATTTAATTAAATTCTGCAATATATACACAGCTTCCACAGAATTTCTCATTTGAATTCTGTCATAAAATAAGAGTTATTACTTTACATTATCAGATTTTCAGGTTTATTATAGAAATAAACACACATGTTCTGGTTAAGTTTGTGATGTAAAAAATGCTTTGCGGAACGTCTTGCAGACCACCTACATAAACATAAGGCAATTCGGGAGCTGTAGAAAAGCCAAATAATACAAATTGAACTCCGCTGGCAGCAGAAGTTTTAATTAATTTTTATTACGAGGAATAATGGGGGTTGCACACCACTACTTTTAAAATTGCTATGATGTACTAAAATTAATATCTTACACAATCTTGCATGGGTGTGGAAGTTACGCTTTTTTTCCATAATTTCATTATGGATATTAACTTTTTTTCCTGTCTTGGATAAGATTTATTTGTTATTTATTTGTGAATGAAAGAAACAAAAACTGCTTTCAGAACAAATGCTGACGATAATAAATTGCACATTTTTTGTTAATAACTTATCTCTCTTATTACTGGATATAAAATAACAAGTATCCTCAATTAACTTTTGAAAAATTACCATTTAATAATGATTAAAAACAATATGCACAAACATAACCAGTGCGTGAATTAATAAGTCTAGCAATCATTGTCATTCACAGTAAATGTTCTCTTATGAACCACTCATTCTTGATTATTGGTCTATGTGTCTGTAAATAATGATGTACAATCAATTATTGGTCTATGTGTCTGTAAATAATGACGTACAATCAATTATTGGTCTATGTGTCTGTAAATAATGACGTACAATCAATTATTGGTCTATGTGTCTGTAAATAATGACGTACAATCAATTATTGGTCTATGTGTCTGTAAATAATGACATACAATCAATTATTGGTCTATGTGTCTGTAAATAATGACGTACAATCAATTTTGACTTTTCAAATGAGAAATAGGAGTTCTCACAATTTCTTATTTCCCTTATAACTCTATAATAATTTCGTAATAGCTCACTGTTTGAATTGTTTTGACACAAATTTGTAAAACTCCATAGTGACTAACTGATGGACCAGTGTAAGTAACTCCATAGTGACTAACTGATGGATCAGTGTAAGTAACTCCATAGTGACTAACTGATGGATCAGTGTAAGTAACTCCATAGTGACTAACTGATGGATCAGTGTAAGTAACTCCATAGTGACTAACTGATGGATCAGTGTAAGTAACTCCATAGTGACTAACTGATGGATCAGTGTAAGTAACTCCATAGTGACTAACTGATGGATCAGTGTAAGTAACTATCCTTATAATATCAGTAACCATAGCTGTGTGCTGAGCCATCAATATTACATTTACAAGTTTATACAGTTTCTGAAAGTTTAGCTGGCCAAAATAGGAAGTTGGGGTGGGGTGGGGATGTTTGTTAGGGGGTTCATACAAATAGAGCTTAATAGAGAAAAAGATATTTCAGTCGCTTATTAGATATTTTATCAGGTATCATAGTTTTGCACTGAGCCAACAAAACTTCTTTTTTTACAAAGTTAGGGTTGGGTGTGGGCGGTGTTGCGTTTTACAGAACTAGAGCTTACAGTAATATGAAGACAGAACGTACACAAATTTCGATATGATAAATTCAAAAGGTAATTGCACAGAATGATTAAAATACAGCAAATATTTGGCATGGAGGAGAGCTATAGAATGTTTATAGAAATATCAATTATACCACTCACAATGATTCCTGCCATCCATAGGTTCATGAGTGTGACAGACAAGACGACAAACGTGACGCCGAGGATGCACAGCAGTGACATCATGAGGTAGAAGCGTAACTGGATATACTGCTCCCAGAACGTGAACGGGACCCCCACCGGGTAGTTCGGGAGACCTCGCGAGGTAAAGTCATCACAAATTTGGCGAATTTTCAGGACGACATCGAGAATATCATCACTGTTGGATAGTTTCGACAAGTAGAATGGAATCTGTGCATAGGCAATGTTCTTCGCCTTTGGAACTAGAATTAGGATAAAAAAATATACATGATGTGTAATTTAAGGAATATTGAATTTTTAAAAGTAGAATTTCATTATTATTCCTACATATATTTTAAATTTCTATTCTGTGTTGTGTATACACACAAATCTCACCTTGTGTGTTAAAGTCTTCTGGATCAAACGGCCATGTTTGTGTCTCAGGACGTATTTCTCCCATGGAGTACGAATACGCCAACGCATCATTTGAAATCCACACTGTGAGGTAATTGTAGAAAGCTGGAGGATAAATAATCCCTTCCTTACTGACTAAGCGCACTGATGTAATCTGTTTAGTGTCTATAGAATTGTCTACGTCGCCCGTCTGTATGAGTAACGTGTACGCCAGCCTTGCGTCTGCCGACGCATTTTTTGACCAGCCGGTTGCATGAAAGGTGCCATTTGCATAATCCCTATCAAAGGCTGCTTGCAAACCTGAAAATTATACATTTTGTTAAACATATACTGAATATGACAACATTGAACCACAAATTATGATAATTTCTCACCATCCATGAAATGTAAATCATAGTATGTTTTCAAATTGTACAAAACAACAAAATAATAAAAATTAACATGCTTCTATGTTGTCTGAAATAACGGTAATTTTTATAATAGAAAAATAAGTGTAAATTAATGCTCGCAAAATAATGATTAGAAAAATGATAAAAGATTAGTCAGTCGAACAACGGAAACGTTGTTCATTTCAACCTCTTGCAAATACAACATGTTGGCTTCACAAGTTACCGACTCAGCAGTATTTACATGAACATGAAATACCAGTCAATAAAAATGCAAATATCATAAACAAGAACGATATAAACAAATACAAATGTTCCTTACCCAGCAGCCAAGACCTGAAAGAATCTAGCCAAAACATTGGCAATTCATTGTTCTCTTCCCTAATAATCTTATCCACATTGTTAAATGCATAATGGTACTCCCTCAAAAGTCTTTGGTTATTTGGATAGTCCAAGTCTTTAGTCACTAAATAAATATTATAAAATCCAAAGTACTTGGCCTGTTTTTCAAGAAAATGGTATTCACTCGTATCACGTGGGACAACATCTGTCAAATCAAGCCCGTCCTTAACTTGGGCTGTGCCCCAAATGCCTATCACTAAAATCACAAGGAGAAACACAATTGTGAACACTTTCACTGGAGTTCTTTGAAGAAAAGGTGCATATTTGTTCGCCACTAATGATGACAATGACATAGTTATGCACTGTTTTTGCAGCATTGCAAATCTTCCCTTACAAGACACATTTTCACCATCTGTTAAACACTGTCTAGAATTTGTCGCAGAATCGAACCCCGGAATGGGAGATCCGCAACGTGTTACAAACTGGCCTTCCGATGGTGCTAATGTTGTATGGGCCGGACCACCACTAGCGCTTGTCTCTGTTATCGTGTCGTGGGCAAGCAGATCGCTGTACGGAGGCGGGGAGTATGCAGCCCTCGGAGTGTAGACAGGCGGGGGACTGGCGCTGCGCTCTATCGTGTTATGAACGTTGATGTGAGGCTGCAGCTCTATGACCACATTGTTGTCTGCATAACTGTCACAAGAAAAGAATCATATTCATAACCCGAAACTCCATAACCACCAAAAAATTACATTTTTTTCCTGATGAGTCCAAATTATTAATACACAACTAATAAGCATAATTAACAGTGCAATGAATTTCATAATCATGTTACTAAAACAGTCAACATTAAAATACCAAGCATCTATGATATGAGGTGTTTAATAAATGATCAACAACAAATAAGATCCAAGATTACAGGGCATTTTCCAGAATAATAAATATTCCAACAACAACAACAACAATAACAATGTCAACAACAATGTACCTTTTAAAGCAGCAGAATATGTCACACTTTTTGTTCTTGCGCCTGATGAGGTCAATACTGCAAATGGCCGGGTAGATGAAAATCACAGACACCAAGTTGAAGAGTATCAGGATGCCAGCCTGAAATGAACAAATTTAAAATTTAAAATTGCAGAGAATATTTATAGTATGTAATACTATATTAAAATCGTTTTTGCAATGAACTTAATATAAATGAGGGGCGTCGTGGGAAAACCATGCATGTGCGTAAAGTGTTGTCCAGGATTAGCCTGTGCAATCCGCACAGGCTAATCCAGGACGGCACTTTCCGCCGACAGAGGATTTATGTTTAGAAGAGACTTCCTTGACACAGAAACTACCATAAAAGCGGAAAGTGCCGTCCTGGATTAGCCTGTGCTGACTGCACAGGCTTATCCGGGACGACACTTTACGCACATGCATTAAGACCGGTTTTCTCGCGACGCGCCACATTATTGTTTAAGAACATTCCTGAAGTCTTCTGTCATTTATCTACCAAACGCATCATCATATTAAGGAAACACTGAAATAGAGAGAAATAGGGACTTATACATTATGACCTATTAACACTATTAAGTTCTATGCCATGTGGCGCCATTGATATCTATTTGAAAACATTTACTTTTGTCTTCTAATATAGTAAATCAATTAATCAATTCACTAATCTTTTTTTAGAGCGAAACAAGGGATATTCCGTAAGTTGAAAACCATTTACATATCATTTACATAATATTATAATCACACAATAACAACCTAAACAGACTTATATTAACTGCAGGGGTAAGCAACTGGAAATTCAAAAAGTCTGCCAAACTTACAAATGAGGCGTGTCTTATGAAAACCGGGCTTAATGCATCTGCGTAAAGTGTCATCCCGAATTAGCCTTAGCAATCGGCACAGGGCGACACTTTCCGCTTTTATGGTATTTTCTGTTTCAAGGAAGTCTATTCTTAACATAAAATTCACTGTAGGCAAAGTGTCGTCACGGATTAGCCTGTGTGGACTGTATAGGCTGTGTGGACTGCACAGGCAATTCCGGTATGACACTTGACACACATTATTTAAGCCTGGTTTTCCCACAAGATGCCACAAATATTTTTAATGTTTAAACTGCTAAATAATGTCAGTTGTTTTTAACTGTTATGAGTATATATTTTTTATATCTTACAACATAAACTGCCGACAGTGTATAATCTTTGAGGATGGCATATGCTGTTTTGGGCTACGATTTCTTCTAAAATATTTTTTCGCAGGTTGAAAAATGTTCTAACATTTTAAATTGCTCTCGAATTCCAACTAAAAAGTTTTCTATTGTCAGACATTTTTATTTTGTACAGCATTTTGAAGTAAGGATTCTATGACGCCTAGGGCAAATGGCACCAAATCTTCTGAAATATTTAACAGTAACTCAATTCTTCAGCATTACAATATGCTATGCAGCAAAAACAGCTTTTCTGTGATGGAAAGAAATTGTACTATATCATAAACACAAACATATGTTGTTTATAATGGAGTGCACTGATGCAGCGCTCTGAATTACTTTAGCACGGGAACGATTGGCACATACCTCTATGATAGCAGAAGCGGAACATATTGAAAAGTGTTACCGGTAATATGGCTATTTTTGCTGCACATTTAATACTGTAAGATTTATTGCATCAATAAAAGAAGAAGAATTAATATCTTTTACCAACTCCATTAGCTGAGGCCAGCATGATTTCAATTATACTGTAGTAGTGTCATTTAATGACGAACAATGCTCTAAATTTCAAATTTGCTATATGCTAACTACAGTGTATCGCAACTGCTTTATGTCAACACCTAACGGCGAACTGTGAAGGATGTTTTGCAGATTTATAAACTATATGCAGCAATTACATCTATTCATCATGCAGGGAATTTTTCTGGATGGCAGGAAACCTTTTTTTTTTCAACCATTGGTCTCCGACAAACCCTATGACATGGCTACAAACAACTAAATTACAATAGCCAGTCTTTGCTCAAGGTGTTATTTAATGCTTTAAATTCATGGCAAAAAAACTTACACCACACTGCTGTAGGTTTCAAAACAAATATTGGATACGCTTAAATCAGATTTCCTAAATGGAGATTGTTATCGGAAATATTTAACTTCAATTTTTTGCCACAATCGCTGTAGTTGAATTAACAATGTCAAATTTTCTACTTGAAACAATTTTGCACAGATCTCAAATTCGTATTATTTCCACTACGACATTTGTATGCAGGGATATATAATTGATCCATTCATTGCGTACAAATCATTGGTGGTCTCGGGTTATTACGGTATTCTGCACTTTCTCAAATCATCGTGAATACAGAAAGGAATTGTAAATACACTCATTAATTCAGGTAAATTTTCTACCAGCACAAAACATTTTCAGCTTGGCTTGAGTTTAATAAAAAGAAAGACCCTCTGCTTTCATTTTTCATTCAATCTGAATAAAAAGATTTCTGATGTAAGCCACTTAGTATATTCAAATATCAACTGTACTTCAAACCCATATGAAAAACCTGGGGTTTAAGGTCTCATAGACATAGTATAATTGTTACTTTCTCCCATCTAAATATGGCCTCTTCAACACATGTTTTTTAGGCAAATAGCCATTAAAGGTTTGTGAAGTTACATAAG
The DNA here is from genome assembly GCA_027627225.1 of Congeria kusceri. Classification (NCBI taxonomy): domain Eukaryota; kingdom Metazoa; phylum Mollusca; class Bivalvia; order Myida; family Dreissenidae; genus Congeria; species Congeria kusceri. Next base: position 22,034,148 of record CM051032.1, on the reverse strand, counting down.
CTAGAAACTAATGGAGATAGAAAGGTCAGGGAAACTTTAAATGGTTTCAAATTAGGTAATATGTGGTTAACTTACAGAAAGTCATTGCTAGTACAGAATAATAAAAGAGGGAGAAGAAATGTGGAATAGACTGATCCTGGTTTTGCCATGAATAATTTAAACTCATCCCCAGCTATTGTAAAAGTTTTAATTTCCATTCATCAAATATCACAAACATTACCACGTGCTCTTTTGAATATCACAAACATTATGCACGTGCTCTTTTGTAGGAAATAGTTTAACCGCTAAACACGGAATATTCAAGTGCGATGATTGGATAATATTGCAGATTAATTTGAATATGATTGACGTTTGTAGTAGCGTCTATTGAGAAAAGCTATATGTGGCCCGTCGTGGGAAAACCGGACTTAATGCATGTGCGTAAAGTGTCATCCTGGATTAGCCTCTGCAGTCCGCACAGGCTAATCTGGGACGACACTTTCCGCCTAAAGTTGATTGATGGTTAGAAGACACTTAGAATAAGCTTTAATAAAAAAAAAACAATTGAAACTTAAGTGGTCTAGTCAATAATAATGATTATGGTACCAGTATGTGGAAATGTGATTGATTACGGTACCAGTATGTGGAAATGTGATTGATTATGGTACCAGTATGTGGAAATGTGATTGATTATGGTACCAGTATGTGGAAATGTGATTGATTATGGTACCAGTATGTGGAAATGAGATTGATTACGGTACCAGTATGTGGAAATGAGATTGATTATGGTACCAGTATGTGGAAATCCACATTTCGTATGTTGTTTGTGGTGTAGCTCAGTATAACATCAATTTGTGCGAGTTCGTTTGTTTTCAATGGCCTTAATAGAACTAAAAATACCTGAACAATTTCAGCTTGTTGTGAACACTGGCTTTAGTATTTTGTCAGCCTCTGTTGGAATGGTTGCAGAGCCCAATAGCAGTGCAGGGGGGGAACAAATAACAGGGAGAAAATATGCCCCTGAATTTTAACTTGAATATGTTTCAAATTAGCCTTAGAAATGTGAACGCAGAATAATACTAAGAAACCATATTCATTGTGAAGCTGGTGTATCAATGGCAATCACAGATTGAAAGAAATACAAAATTTCTTCAAAGACGTACAAACTGACATTGTGAAATACTACCTAAAATTGCTAAAAAAAAACTCAGAACAATCTTTATTTAACATACTGCTGGTCAAACATGATAGTATGATTCATATGTAATAGAGGGAAACTGCCCCCTCCCCCCCCCATCCGGAGGATGTCTCATGTACAGTAGGCCAATGAAACTAGCTTTAATGGTCAAACAGAACAACACCACAGACATGGACACAGACATAAGGAATATCTAAGGTGTGGGTTTAGAAATGACCAAATGACTGCACAACATTTAGATACTGATTCACAAATTAAATGAGGCGTGTAGTTTGAAACCCGGGCTGAATGTAAGTGCGTAAAGTCCCGGATTAGCCGGTGCAGACTGCGGGACAAAACGTTTTGCCTACAGTAGATTTATGTTTAGAAGAGACTTCTTTGAAACAGAAACTACCGTAAAAGCGGGAAGTGTTGTCCCAGATCAGCCTATGCGGACTGCACAGGGTTATCTGGGATGACACTTTATGCACATGCATTAAACCTCAATTTTGCTATACTCCAGGTTGACAGTAAACCATAATTTCTTTCATTTAAATAACCAACTTGTCATAATAAAATAGCATGATGTACAACAAAAGATTTAATGAAAAATTCAATTTGTGAAAAAATGTGCGTTTGATTTGATCATATGTATACCTCACAATTAAGTGATTATTATAACCTCACTGAATATACACAAAATATTTAATATATATGCAAATAAATAATTAAAATAAAGTAATGTAACAACATCCATTACAATATAATACCCTTTAACTAACATCTTATTGCTAGAGAAACATTAAATGTAACTTTTAACAAGTTGAATTAAAATTGAAAAAGTCACCAAGTTTTTGCACATAACAGCAATTACCATAAAACTGACATAACCGCTTAAAATGTGGAAAAATAAAGTTTACAATTGCAAAGCAAAATTGGTAAGAGGGTATGTAAAAGATTGACACAGTACGGCTAGGTATCGGCTAGGTATCCGCTAGATATCGGCTAGGTATCGGCTAGGTATCCGCTAGGTATCGGTTAGGTATCGCTGTACAATGAATTCAGGTTTCATTGCCTATCTAATGTACCATTTGTTCAGAGGACCACCCATATATTTTCCATGTCGCATGTATACGCGAAATGACTGTTAAGATTTGGTCCAGATTTAACACAAAGGTGAAAATAATCACCCACTGTTTGGCTATTACCCGCTAGGAGTTTAATGATTGCAAATTTGCATTTTTATCATTTTCACCTTTAATGATAACTTTCTAAGCACAAAACACTGTTACGGTGTAAGATTTCATATACTTACCATATTTCAAGTAAGCTTGTCAAATGAAGAAAGTGTGTTGTAAGATAAATATACTCAAAAAGCTAAATCTAAAAATATGCAATATCACATACAATTGTATCTGTGACCTTTTGTTTAAACAGTTACTTGTCTTCTGCAACTATGCAGCACCTTACATAAATAAGTGGTCAAAATTAGGGCTTTACATCTATTTGAGGCGCGTCATGATAAAACCGGACTTAATGTATGTGCGTAAAGTTTCATCCCGGATTAGCCTGTGCAGTCCGTGCAGGTTAATCCGGGACGACACTTTCCGCCTACAGTGGAGTTATGTTTAGAAGAGACTTCCTTGAAACTGAAAATACAATAAAAGCGGAAAGACACTTAACGCACATGCATTAAGACTGGTTTTCTCACGATGCGCCTCATTTCAATTATTTCCCACGCCTTATTTTCAACACACATGGGGATAATTTTATATATTCCCCCAAATACATTTATCTCTACGTTCATACTTATTTATCAACTTCTTTCGTTATTTCTGAAATAATATCTAAAATGTTTCAATCATCCCACCTGTAAGCAGATCCCTTAATGATTATAATTACTGTTTCTAGTTGTGATGATGTCATAAAATGATTTCGCAAGGTGATGTATGATGATGTTATAGAATTAATAATGTCATAATATTATAATATTGTCATAACTATGATGATGTCATGACTATGGTGATGCCATAATTATGATGATGTTATAACTATAATGATGTCATAATTATGATGATGTAAATTGTTTATGTCATAACTATGATGATGTCATATGATAACTATGATGATGTCACAATTATGATGATGTACATTGTTGATGACATAACTATGATAATGTCATATGATAACTATGATGATGTCATAATTGTGATGATGTAAAATGTTGATATCATAACTATGATGGTGTCATATGATAACTATGATTATGTCATAATAATGATGATGTAAAATGTTGATGTCTATGATTATGTCAAATGATGATGTCATACCTGAATGGCGAAGGAGCGCAGGGCTGGTATCGGGATGATGACGGCAGAGAAGAAGGCGAGCATGTTGCTGCAGGACGTCAGGAGAATCGTGGTACCCGTCCGCTTCAAACACTCTGCCGTCTGCTCCTGTGGAGAGACAGCGAATTTTTCAGTGTATATTTATAATATATCTCATACTCTTCAAGATGGACAATATAACATTGGTACCCTGGATAAAGATATTCATTTTTATTTTTATTTTATTTTTTTGGGGGGGGGGAGGAAACATTCAATGTCTCTATGAAAATGTTTCAACACTGAGGTTTTGGACAGTATACTTAATAACTTGGAAGACCTAAATTTGCCAATGTTACTGAAACATGCATAATACACACTCTTAAAGTATTATTATGCCATAATAATATTACATGCCATAATTATACACCTTAATTATTCACAGGTTTCCCTTTGAAGAATGTATATTTGGTTGGAAAGAATTTATATGCAAAACCTTTCAATCAATCGGAACGATGGTACTAGAAAATGTCTGCGTATCAAACAGCTAGGCATTTAATGGAAAAGCAGAAGTTTATGTAATGTCTATTTGCAATCAATTTCGCAATGGCTGGTGCCATCAACAGGCAAATGCCTTATCTCTAATTATATACAGCACTTATAAGAGCCAGAGTGCAAAATATACATCATCTAAAAACACATGTTCAATCCACATGGGAGGGCTAAAATCTCCATCTGCAAAAGCCATCAGTTTCTGCCAAGAAGAAAATGACTGTAAATTATGAACAAATTGATTGCAATCATCCAGTTCATATCTCTCCAATCTATCACTCCAATCTTGTTTATCAATTAATTCTGCCCATGAAATTCTGCAGAATCTTCAGACTCTTCAAAGAGAAACTCTGTCAGGTGTATGATATATGGCTATACCTTTTCCCTACTCAAAATCTGCAGGCATTTGCTTTGGCACTCTCTGCTGCAGATTCACAATAAATTAATGATTTTAATTGAGTAGTGCTGTAAATTTCAATGTGCAGTTTTGTGTAATAAAAGAATACTTCAACTTAATTCTTGTTGCTAAATTATTGCACAATCGCTATCTGTAAGACACATGAATTAATTTCTTTCTTATTTTCAGTGGTAAATAAAACAGTTTTATAATGCCAATTTTATTTTATCATTAAAATATGATTTTTAATATAATAATTATTAATTATTTACTTCAAATTTATTTTTAACTTGACAACAAATCTTGCTAATACCAAAAATATTCCGATAGTTATCATGCAAAACAATACATTACACAATGAAACCAACTCAAAAATACAAACATTTCTGTAGTCCAATATTTGATAGTGTAAAAATATGGTCAGATCTTCTTTTATTACATCTTTAAGACAATCCACATTACAAGAAACAAATGTCCAAGCCCCAAAGCCTGACACTAGGTTGGTATGTCCTAAATGCAAACATTAATATTGTCATTAACAATGGGTCTCTATGCCTGTTAACATTACATACATATTTCTGTACAGGCCCATTTGGCAACAGCATACAATGTTGATAGGAAGCTTTGATGATTCCAGTCAAATGAGAAGCAACAACCTTCATTAATCAAATGTTTGACACACAATGTGGCCTAACTCCATAGGCATCACACACCAAGTTACACCAGTTTTACACTACCACTGTGGCTTAATCATTGCCACACACACACTCTCCCCAGGAGAGGGAGGTCATCTTTAAATGGAGGAAGTACAAGGCCAAATTTCACAGATTTCTTAGATGTGTGGCCCATAAAAATCAAACTCTCTTGCACATGGAGAGATATGGAGCAATAAAGCCATGAACTTCCAACAGCACATGTCCAATGGGGCCAGAAATGAGGCATTCCGGTACTTAGGGTCCCATACATCAAAAGGAAACATTGTTGGTCTACAAGCTGTAAAAATGCCACCTCTTGGAGTATTATTCACCATGTGAGGTACTGGTTCCCAAGAACTTTCAGAAGAACTATGATACTGGTTAACAGCTCCAAGGAAGTAAACTAATACCAAATGGGTTGGCTACTTAGAATAAAACTGCAGCATTATATCAAAAACATAAATGTGAAAATCCTGCTTAATAAGATAAAAATATTTGGCATCATTTTAAAGTTAAATATTCATGTAAGATTTAAAGTTAATACTAATGGAAAATACCAAAACAAAATATATATATAAAACAAATAAAAAACCCTTAAAATATGGAATTTAATTGGTGAGCTCTATTCTGCACCAAGATATCTTTTTACAAATATTCCAGTAGATTGATTTCAAGGTTTAATTTCTACTTGGGCCAGCATCAAAATGTTTGAACCCACCACAGATAAAAGCAGCATTATATGTTGAAAATTGAGAGAAAGCCATTTTACACAAAGACAGCATACTGGCCCCTCCCATCTGCCAATGCAGAATGTCTAATGTCAGATAAAATTACCAGTTCAGAGTAGTTAAGAAAACATAATTGTCAACAATTAAACTGCTACCAATAATAGCAAGGCAGTCCAGTCAATTTTTGCATTCAAAGGATCTACACTACACCACTAAAAATGTTGGCTTCATTCAAAGAGATTGTACTACAAAAATGAGCTCCACTCAAATCTTTTGTTCGCTTAATTCTGGTTAAAATTTATTTAATTTTAGGAGGGAACTTTCAAATGTCTGTGTGTATTAATAAAAAATAATATGTTACTGAGGATTGTATCAATATTTGTCCTACATTAACATTAATTTTGTTAACTACTATCATCTCAAAAATATTAATATACATATTAATCCAATCAATTTCAGTCTTTTTTATTACATTTTTGCTTCCTTCAGTGTTGCAAAAAATCAACATCAATACTGATGTAAACAACAATACTGACAACTACCTGAACAACACTGCTACAACATCACAACAACCAGGGAAATTCATAATTCGCCACTTTAGTATAACAAGGGCTTATCTGCTTCTTTAACACATGTTAGATAGGTCTTTGTAATCATAATGTAGTGAGTGATATTACACTACAAGAGTGGAACAAGAAAACAGCCAAGCCACAGCACCCAGAAGGAATTCCCACTCCTGACAGCATTTATTCTCAGGCCTTTCCAACCAGCATCACCATCTGCTGTTGAGACCAGGCAATCTTGGTACACCCTGGTTTCCTCCATGTACATAATTGCCCAAATTAATTTGGAGAGAGTCAGCACCCCATTTCTCCACAGAGACCACACAGGGAGGAAGCCTTCAGCATAGGTATCTGGCTAATCCAGATCATGCTGGGGATAGGTTTGTATAGAGAATGAAGAAAAAACTTCCAAAAACAAGTTTGTAGAGAGAAGCTATTGCATTCCTGTAGCAGAACTGTTCTGAGAGCAAAAAAAAATGATCATTTTTTTTAAAACTACATAATTATTATGTAATCTATCCATGTTTATTGCTCATATGAAGAAAGCTGTTGCAACAGGGGTTTCTTTTGCTAATTGGTTGGATACTGACCTTATAAGAGGGTTGATAATAGAAAGAGTGCATTATTCAATAAAAGCAATTCTAGGGAAAATTCAAGAATAAATACAAAAAGTAGTAATGTCAGTTTCGAAATTGGACCTTAATTATAAAGGTTAAAAAAACCCATCTCGAACCTGTGGAAAAAATACCTTTAAGTGTTAAAACAGAAAACTGCAAGTGGAAAACCTTGGTAAAACCAATACCTGAATTGTATGTTAAGAAAAGTGTCCAGGAATATTTATGATTGAGTCATTAACAAGAGCCTGTCACATGAAGAGCGAAATTATTCTTGAAACATTCTTTGGATGTTTTTCAAAACAAACATGCATAAAACAATAAACAACAGCAGGTTGTCAACACAATAAAATTATGAAAATTCTCTAGAAAACAGCAAGACAAATTAAGATTTAGTTCATGTTCTGTACATTAATTTAACTATAAAATTAAAGACAATAGATCTTAATGTGATTTGCATAATTTATATTGTGATCAATAACAGATATACTTCTTAATAATTATCTAACATAAAACAATCCAATAATCCAATAATAATAATAATATATTCATCTAAATAATTAAAGCATTCATACATTTTTAAAGAAGAGTACCTTTTTTAAAAATAAAGCATTAAAATAACAAAAAGTTTAATTTATTTTTTATAATTCAAAGCTATTTGTAATCAATCACAGCTCTTTGTCAATCAATTAAAACTATCTGTTTTCTTCAATGAATTATTGTAGTCATATACAGATTGTTTTTTCATAGTTTTGTTACGAAATTTGGATCGTTGAAACGCCATAAAGCAAAAGGCTATGCGTCGTCTTACCTTGTGAGGTATGTTGTCTTTGTTGGCGTTTTCTGTGTACGTGTGAGTGATAAGGAACATGTCGTTTACACCCAGTCCCAGCGCCAGAAATGGGATGATCTGGAAAACATGGAGACATTGCAGATACTACTGTCAATATGATAATACATCGCAACATACAGACAATTTAATAAGTATCATTTAGGAAATCCATACAATATTTTTACAATTACAGAATGATGCAATGGAAAATGTTCATTAAGAATTTTAACAAATAATCAGTTGCATTGAAATGCTTTGATTTTTTTTTTTTTACTGGAATAGAACTCAAAAAAGTGGCAATTAAAATTAAATGAAATAAACTGGAAATAGGAAATCAATTTCCATTGACATTTTTGTACATGAAATGGTAACGCTCACTACAACAACCAACAACAAGTTATTTCTTGCCTCACTTTAATATTATGTGTCGTAGTAATATAAAGTAAACATAGGGCAAACTGGAATAAAGAAGTTCATGATACAGGGTCATTAGCTATATTTTCCTTCCTTAACTAACAATTAAGCCAGTAATTAATAATGTAGATTTAATAGGTTCAAGCAATCGTGGTGGTCGAAATAATTATAGCCTTTAAAGTTTCAAAGCAAGTTTGACACTATTAACCTATATGACTATGTCAGAGTATTAACACTGTAAGTCCGAAAAAATTAATGAACAGTTACATCATTGCTGCTTTCAATTTAAACTGTCAAAGGTGATGTAAAAATTCTTTTGAAATTTTAAAGACACTTTAAAATGGTCTAATTGGAATTTAAAGATTTTATGGAGCTGAATGATTTCATCAAAGCGTCCAAAACGGAGTGTTGCATGCAAACAAATAATCAAGATTTAAGTAGTTTTCTAACCATCGCAATAAATCTAGTGTGGTATTTGATAAATCTCAACAATGACTAAAATATTATTATTCTGATGTAGGTAAATCTACACGAATCACTCAGGCGAGATACGACACAAATTGTTAAACCTGCTGGCAGCTATATTCACACCTCCGCATTGTTAAAACCTTTATAGAACATTTTCTTTGCTTTTTCATTTTCATTACGTTTTCATAAAAAAACTATGTTTTTCAGTCATTTAAACATATATTTTTTGCATAAAAGGAATAACTTCTTACGATGCTTTTTATCAGAGGTAACTGCGTCCAATGGTTAAAATACTCTTTAACCCTTTGACGCTACATTGCATCATGAAAATATCACTTTTGCACAAAACTGCTCTTGCGTTCCCTCATGCACTTTTTACATAACATAATAAAGCAATTAGCAAGTAATTAACTTCTTAAAAGACACTTTATGTAACTGAGTGTTGAAACAAATAACTGTGTTTACTTTTTGGGATGGATGCACTGACAAAAATGGCAAACAATGTCAACAGCAGAATGCAGGATGACAAATAAGCAACAAAGTTCAAAAAAAGGTTTAAACATAATTTTACGTTTTGGAAACATGTGGTTTCGTGTTTAACAAAAAGTTTTTGACAGAATCAGAAAAAAAATCTCATCAATTATTTAAATAACGAATAAAGTAAGTAAACTATTTGTTTATACTACTACTTGCTCAAGTTCAGTATTTTGTACCATATTATTTGTTGTTAAGAAAGTTATATTTTGCGACTGCCAAAAAAACACAGCGAATAGCAATCGGTCACAGTTCATTGCTAAACTTGCAAACCATCCATTATTTCTGTTTATGCATTTACTTATTCATACAACCATCATCTTTTATGTGTTTTAGCTTGAGGGATGCGTTTATCATTTATAGACCAAATGAATTATAGACCACACATGTTGTCGCGCTGTGAAATGTTTTTCATGCGCCAATAATCTGTTAGCCTTTTCATTGATTTGAAAGAAAGCATGACCAAAAAGAAAAAATCCTACTCATAAAAGAGCCTTTTAAATACGAATCAGGTTGTAACTGAAAACAAAAAAAACTTTATCTGATTTCATGGCGCATAGAACAAAAGACAGACGTCTGACAATAAAGCTGTAAATCCGGGAGTAGTCTCAAGACGAAAAGTAAGAAAATACTAAATCTCCAAAAAAAGAAAATTAAATATTTCTTATACCTCACAGAAAGTATTATAAATAATGCAACAATGCACTGGATACAAGTTTTAAGCGCATCTCTAACGTATAGTATACAATCAGGTTTTACTATCCCAATTGTAAGGTTTTCTAAAATATATAGTAAAATCTCATGCTAATGGTATTAGTTTGAATGGGGTCCAATTTGTTTTCATCTCGTGCAGCATAAAACTTGTGATAATCCATGCAGTTTTTGCTGCTCATTGAATAGGGTACAGACAGATTACAGATTAATGAAATAACAGAGCAAAGAGATAATAGACACCTGTGTGATAGATAATGCCGTAATAAGCAGGCATTTATTACTATCATGCCTTGTAGTAGAAAAGCATATCACAGAAGCAACTTGTGAATATATTTAATTTGTTTCAGTAAAACATAATAAAAGCACCATCCAATGTTGTACCCGTACTTCATCAAATGTACCAAGCATGCTGCAATCTTCAATTTAGCTTGCTAAAAAAATATAACAATTTGTCCACATTTCTCCCAAGGTGAAATGTTGAGCTCGAATGCATGCTTATTGAAGGAACCAGCAGCATGTAACTGGACTTAAAAAATGGTTGACAGCAACACCACGGGCCATATTACAGAAACATCTCAAGTTTAACTTAAAAGTACTTTCAAATCCGATTTTTGTAATGTAAAATTTTTAAAACTACATATAAATTAGTTAAATTACAGCACAGTGACCACTAAGCAGAATTTCATGTACACATGGAATATGAGGCTGAAGAAAAATGACAATTTTAAGGCTAAGGATAATATTTTACTAAGATGTTTCTGGAATATGACCCCAGAGAAGTAACCCTATTTGTGACAGTAACTGAAGCTACATACCTGAGTGGTTGAAGCGTTGAACTTTATCCCGAGCAGCGAGCAGATTCCGAGACCAGCTGCTACGGAAAGTGCAACGAGAAGTACACCCGCTATTCCAATACCGCTCTGCGACTGGACCATGTTGTTCCAGCGGAGCAGAATTATGAAGGCATAGAACAGCTGAAATTGAATAATGTTAGGATATTAATTTACATTTATATTAGACAGTATTCCTTTTTCATTGTTTGGGGTCTTAGCAATACAGACCAAAACCATGGTATCCAAAGATGTTGAACATGGTGAAATAAAAGCAGATTAAATATGTAAATCTTTTAAATATTCAAACTTAAAAGCTGATGAAACATGCAGGTTATAATTCTTATTAATCAAAACCTGTACCATTATATCCAAAAAAGGTGAAATTGAATCTTTATAAATATTCAAAGTTAAATCTATTAATGAAACATAGCGGTTAGGACAATTATTTGCTTGTACTTCTAAAATACAATTATAATTAATCTCCAAACAAAAAGAAAAGCTTACCATAAGAATGTAGCCAATGGTAACCCTGGCAACACTGATGTCAGAGAAGTCTTTGATGATGTCCATGAGAGATGTCATGGAAAATGCATACTGATTGTCTGGCGAATGATCTTTCGCAAATGCATTCATCTCCTGAAAATATTTTTACAATATACATTTGCAAGAAAATTCACAGCCATTTTTAGCCTTCAGTCAATATAATTCAACATAATACCTTTTTGTTATGGTGGAACAAACTTTGATAATTCAGCTGCAGTGGTAGCAGCAGATAAAGGAGTTTCTAAAGATACCAAAGAACAAATCAACAAAAATATTGACAGAGATTATAATACAAAACCTTTGAATCCAAAACAAAGTGAAAACATAAACAGCATTGGGAGATCGGTAAAACCAACCTCTGTAAATTTCCTGTGCCACTCTTCAAGGATCATTTTCGCTCTCTCCGGCGTCCAGTCGATGTTGGCCGTCTTGATGTCCTTGCTGTACTTATCATAGAGGTGCTGCTCACCCAGGAGAAGCATGATGGACTGCAGAGCCTCCGCGCGCACGATGTGCCCCGTCTGGTTCTTCCGTACCCCACCCACTATCAGGTCTTCATGCCAGTGCATGAACTTGGTGGCGAAACCGTAGCAACCCTTGGTCAGCTCTGCACCAAAGTCCGGCACCTGTGAAGTAAAAGTGTGATTGTTTTATTCATTGCAATATATAAATGAAGACGGTTTAGGACTTTTGGGCCAGGCTGTCTTTCATGACTGATTATACTTTTATGAAGCTTTCCAGCTACTTACGCTTACGATGCAAATGCATGGGAAAATGAAATGCAAACTGCCATACTTGTTTACTTTTCTTTACTGGCCCCAACCCCGAATCCTGAACAACAGTCATAATTAAATAACTGAGAATAACACCTTTACCAATAAAGAGCAAAAACCGATACCCAGCAAAAAGTACCAATGTACCCATAAAGCACCAGCAGTGCATGACAAGGGGCAATGAATTAACCATTTGTCTTCTATAACTAGCATAAGCCGAGAATTACTTCATGATCATAAGCCAGCCGCTGCCGGAGGTGGCAATGCATTCCTGGCCTTTGGCTCGCAGACGAAAAACAAGGAGCAAAGGTTATATCCCGATAATTGGACAACGCAGCAGGAAAAGAGGTAGAAGTATTTTGTTGTTGTTTTTTACTGTTGTTGGCATTTGAACTAATATAATCCTAATGACTATATATTTTCATTTTTCTGGGCTTTCTTTTTGTTATTGACAAACACTTTCATTAACTGAAATTCACAAAGTCCTATTCACAGCCTCTTGTACACACTTTTTATATATTTTTTTTGCATTTGTATTTATTTATTTTTTATATCAAAAGTGATGGGATCTGATTTCAATTCAACAAATTGAACAGATGTTCAATATCACTGTACATTGTACATAAAATGTAATTCTCATAATCCATCTTTTTTCGACCCAAATATGCAAAATATGTCAATACATTCAATTGCAATACCATTCAAATGAGTGTTCTGTACGGTAATTAGAACAACTACTTAATGGACCCTGAATAAACATGGGACTGAAACAATCCTGTCGAAAATAATTACCAAAGAACCACTGAGGTGTTGAACACAGCAATTTCTGACTATGCTTTTCAAGCCTCAAAACAAAAGCGAAAAAACTTTATTAGGAGAGCATACTTATGATAAATAACTGCCACAAGATTGTTTTATCGTAACAGTCACTCTAAGAGCACATACAATACAAACGCGCTAACATACATCTTTTCTAACCAAGAAAATGATTGGGCGAGGAAAAAGATCATAACTCCATGAATTTATTGCCTGTTTACAATGTTTTCACCTAGGGATAGAGGAAACACAGTACCAGGCAAAATAGGTTTTCCTTGAAAACAGCAAAATCCATTTAACTATATAATAACAAGCGAGCTTGGCTCATACATTTTACAGTTGTAAAATGATTATTCAACAAGTTATGATCCAATTTCACACTTCATAATTAGAATTCGCTTCTCGCTGCGCAAATCAGAGACGCTTGTACGATTCCCTTGTTCGCAATGCCCCTCTGTCTTCAGAAAAACTCTGAATCCCAGCTATTTTTATTATAGGACTGCACCAAATTCAATTAATTCTTACACATGGAAATCAGCTTGCCAAAGAGGAAACTCATCTGCCGCTAACCTATTCAATACTAGTTCAGTCTACTTGCGTTATGTAGCGAAGAATTGTTCTGGAGGATTTTGTATCTAGGTAAAGATAATTAACTTTTTTTTCTACAATGAGTGCTTTTTCAAGATTGGAAAACATGTTTTTGTATTTAAGATTTTTTGGTTTTTAGTTATTACTTTCTTCTACTTCAACAAATGTCATGTAAATAAGACAATATTCTTTTCTATTTCATTCTATATTAATTGAGGGCATATATTTTCTTCTATTTTAACAAATGTCATGTAAATAAGACAATATATTTTTTCATTCCATCTGATATTAATTGAGGGCCTTTTTACTACTTTTATAAGCAAACCCTACCCTTTAGTTTTACATGCATAATAATGGATTAGGGGGGACTTTATGACCAGAAAATAATTTTCCTGAAACAAGACAATTTGAGCTAAATATTTAACAGTTTCAAAATCTGTGATGCGAAGTAGAGATTTATTGAGTCCGTCACCACTGTATGAGTCAGGGGCGTAGCTTCCTTTAGGCACTATAGGCAGGTACCTATACATTTTTTCTAGCGATGAAAAATTTAAATATGCCAGAAAAGCAATAAAAACAAGACGGGGGATGGGGGTGAGTGGATCTTTCTTGGCTGTGTTGATACTCCATTGTTTAACGAGTCGATTACGTCAATATGAAATACATTTCACGAAACACACGCTTTTTTTACAACTATTTTGTAGATTCGGGGTTTAGCTGAAGTTAGTTGTTTGTAGCCACATATGAATATAAACAGCCCTGGCCCAAATTATCGCTTACAGCGTCATTTTATAGATTCCACCTATTGTGCCTATACATTTTTTGAACCAAAGCTACGCCCCTGTGAGTATTCCTTGCAAACAGAACAGCACCGATGTGTTGGTGAATTTCAAACAGCACCTCCGCATGAAGTGTTCTTTAATTCTGTGTGAATTCAAAATACAACTGCATATCAATGGAACACCAAGAATCCAGAGACAAACGTGTGTGTCAAGAAAAACGTTACTGCTGTTAAAGGATGGAATGTGTGGAATTCTTCTGAAGCTTCACGATAAATCGAGCATGGCTGTCAACTTGCATTTTCTTAAGTGGAATGGCAGAGACAAGATCTGTCTATTGATAGTGTAGTATCGCTTCCCGAAAACATGTTCATGGGGTTTTCACAGATCTTTCTACTCGAGACATTGTTAACAGTTCCAAGAAAATGCCACATAGCAATAGTTCAGGACTAATCGGGCAATGCTGTTTCACTGCAACTGTAACACTTTTCATGCATACATCCTTATATTATTCCTGACAAGACAAAGAATTTAAATATGAGTTCACCCGACATATCAGCTCCCTTAAAATAGCATCGTATAGCCAACCCTTGCAAATCTACATGACCAAAGTAAAATATGATCTACCTTAAAAGATTGTGTAGAATAACAAACACAATCCTTCATGACAATAGTAAAATATGACCTCCTATAAATACATGTCTGCAAATCTGAAATCTGCACAAGCAAGTAACCAATTCACCTTCTCTGACTGTATATTTAATATATCACTGCATCATAAAAACACTTGCAAATTTACATGACCAAAGTACCAAGAAACCAACTAACTTTCTCCAACTTGCTCCCTAAAATAGGACTGCGTAACGTACACTAGTTCAAACCTACATGACTATACACGACTACAGTAGCCTACTCACTTTCTCAGACTGCTTGTTGGGCGCAACGCTGGGGCAGTCGTAGTCGGTGGGGTCGATGCAGGGTTTCTCCTGGTAGCCCGAGGTGACCCCGGCGTCCCTGAACACCTTCTCCATGGCTTCCATCTCCTCACGAATCTCGCCGTCGGTCTGGTTTTTCAGCTTCTGCACCATCTCCATCGGGTTCAGATTGATCCAGAGGAGCTGCTTGAAGTTCCTGCCAAGGACAAAAACACCAATCAGTTTGTCTGTCGAATAGAATTACAATGGGTAGCAGTCGGTCGAATAGAATTACAATGGAATGAGTAGCAGTCGGTCGAATAGAATTACAATGGGTAGCAGTCGGTCGAATAGAATAACAATGGGTAGCAGTCGGTTTAATAGAATTACAATGGGTAGCAAATGGTCCAGAGATAGTCTGTCGAATAGAATTACAATGGGTAGCAGTCGGTCCAGAGCAGAATAAAATTACAATGGGTAGCAGTCGGTCCCATTCAGAATAGAATTACAATGGGTAGCAGTCGGTCCCTTGCAGAATAGAATTACAATGGGTAGCAGTCGGTTCAGAGCAGAATAGAATTACAATGGGTAGCAGTCTGTCCAGAGCAGAATAGAATTACAATGGGTAGCAGTCGGTCCAGAGCAGAATAGAATTACAATGAGTAGCAGTCGGTCCAGAGCACAATAGAATTACAATGGGTAGCAGTCGGTCCAGAGCACAATAGAATTACAATGGGTAGCAGTCTGTCCAGAGCAGAATAGAATTACAATGGGTAGCAGTCGGTCCAGAGCAGAATAGAATTACAATGGGTAGCAGTCGGTCCAGAGCAGAATAGAATTACAATGGGTAGCAGTCGGTCCAGAGCAGAATAGAATTACAATGGGTAGCAGTCGGTCCAGAGCAGAATAGAATTACAATGGGTAGCAGTCAGTCCAGAGCAGAATAGAATTACAATGGGTAGCAGTCAAAAATTAATCAGTCAACCATTTCTGTCGCATCTTTCACTATGGATTTTGCTGTGCACCATCTCATGATATTGCACAGCTAAAAAGTCCATATTTGTATAATAATGGATACTAGCATTGTTGACAGCTTCTGCAAGATCTCTATCGGCTTGAGGGTGACCAAGAGCAGATGTTTGAAGTTCCTGGCAAGGACATCAACCCACCAATCAGGTTACTATTAATGTGACAAATGAATATAAATGTACACCAATCTCCATCGGATTGAGGTTGGTCCAGAGCATCTACTTGAAGAAACTGCACAGAAAAACAGCAATTTATGTTGTAAATAAAAATGAGGCATGTCATGTGAAACCGGAGCTTAATGCACATGCGTAGAGTTGTTCGCAGTTTGCACAGGCTAATCCGGGACGACCCTTTCCGCCTACAGTAGATTTATGTTTAGAAGAAACTTCCTGGAAACACAAAATACCATAAAAACGGAAAGTGTCGACCTGGATCAGCCTGTGCAGTCTGCACAGGCTGATCCCACACGAGACTTTATGCACATGCATTAAGCCCGGGTTTCCCAAGACAGACCTCAATTATAAACTGCAATGTGTGAACCTTTTTAAAACGTAAGACCCACCACAAAGAGCAGCAATTAAACCATTCATGTAGGACGGTTTGATAGCTATGTTGTTAAGACACGAGGTTGATGTTTTGTTCTGCTATTTTATTGTCACACTACTGAAGAAACATTAAATATACACGCATTGCAACACAACAGTTTCTTAAATGTATTCACCATGCACATATGCTTGTCAAAAATGCCACATTCATTCATTCTTCATGGCAAACAATAATTGTAATGTTTCAATTTATGCTTACAAAAAAAATTACCAGTAAGTATTTTTACGAAGTATAGCAGCACTCTTAATTGCCCAAAAAAATACAAATATAGAAATATGAAATAACAAATTTAACTGCTTTAATTCTACATGTCAAGCAACATACATGATAGTGCAGAAAATAGTATAACAATTTATTAATAGGCTTAGATATGACATAAAATGTGTATACATTTTAAAATAAAAAAGCTAATTCACTTAAATTTTTTAAGACAGTCCCTGTTTACCAGGGTACCATGTCCATGCAAAACTCCATGTGAAAATATTTGCCAGATGCTTTCAAACAGAATGTGCAAGGTGCAATACCATTAAAACAATTAGCTAATTCATTTTATACTTTGTACCTAAACCACCCACACACTGCCTTTCTGCCCAACCCCCACACAGGCGGAAGAAACCCATTAAGTTATATTTGTCGTTTTTTTTTTCTATTATTAAATCCATGTTTTATGTAATTGAAATGTTAAGAAGTGCAATAAAGATGATCAATATTCTGATAAGAACAGATTTTACTATTCTATTGGAAAATTATATGTTTCTGAACAAACTGTACTTTTGTCATTTTTCATGTTCAAAGTCTCTACAGTCATTAATGAAAACAACAATTGGTGCTAACTATTACTGTCATCACCACTACGATCATCTATTATCATCATCATCGTCATCATCACCATCATCATTGTCATCGTCATCATCATTATCATCATCATCATCATTTTTTTCTTTGACAAAATTGCTTTCAATCACTCCTGATAGTTTTTTTACTCTAAATATTTTTCAGAACTATTTTTCAGTTATATTTCTGAACACAATCCATGCTTCAACAAAATTAGGAAAACTCAGAATCATCCAAAAAACTACAACTCAACATCATCTGCTCTACCTGTCTTCAACTGACATGCACAAAGTGGGAAATGGTGTTGTGCAGTGATTCTTGCTTTAAGGAGTAAACATCTGAATACAACTCCATCAAAACAAAACTGGTTATCAGGGCACACAGCAGTTTTCCTCCCACAAGATACAGCTTAATAACAAATAATATTACATAGTTCTTAGTCTAGAGTTAAAAGCAGGAGAGCTTGTAACATAAATAATATTGGTTAATCATAAAATGTTGGATATAGTTTTCACAACTTTTTCTGTATTCTATAAAACTTAAAACTGGTGAACAATTTCAAAATTTACCAATGTAAATTACTAGTAATACTTCTAGTATTTATCCTTATATTTCCTTTTCTGAAGCATACTATTTCAATACATGCTTTTACCTACATACAAAGTCTATACAGTGATAGTTCTAATGAAAGGCCATGAAAAACAGCCATAGGCAAGTGGTATCTTTTTATTGCATGTAGCTTTTTATTCCACCAAATGCAAAAGCATTTTTGTAAGGCCTACATGTGTTGTGGTTCTATGTTTATCTAATATGCCTGCACCAAAACATACTTTCCGACTGTGCCACTGTTGTTGAATGTGAATTGTAAAATGGTAAGCCAGTGAAGCAAAACCAGTCTCAACACGTTTTTTTACCGATAAGGCCACACAGGATGATATTCAAAGATTCTTTCAACCAGCATGCTTCAGTGAATTCAAAATTTCAGTTATTCAAATGCATGCAAATCAGTATCGAATATTGATATTATGTTTTGGCATTAAACATATGCAAATAATATCAAATCTGGGTATAGAAGTTGTATTCTGAAGCGAATTAATTCATGTTGAAGATTTTCTCTGATAACGCATACTTTTGTGATTTCCTGAATACCTGTCATTGAAATGTTCATTGTTAGTAAGTTTTAGTTGACATATTCATCAATGATTAAACATAGGAGGTTGATATTCTGTATTTCAGGAGCATTTTCATTATGAAAAGAGCAAAGTGTAAAGTCATATTATTAGAAAATAGCAACAAGCTGATCATACAAGCCTTCCTAACAAGTATGGGGTTTTACTGAGAAAGAGGAACCAACCCAGGTTCTTCTACTAACAAGAAATGTCTTTAAAAAAGACAATCAGCGTAGAAATTAATATTGAGATGTCATTTATTTGCCCTAAATATAATAAAAGAGGACAAAGCTGTGACTTCACGGACCCCATATTTTTCGTTCCCTACTAAGGAGACTTCTCGGACCCCAGATTTTTCGGTCCTACTAAGGAGACTTCTCGGACACTCGATTTTTCGGACACTATAAGAAAACGTATCGGCCCCCAAAATTAATTTGAGATAAACTCAACAATTGTTAATATCTGAACCGTGAATAAATCGATAATATACCACCCCATGTTTTCACCAGTCTCACATGAATAAGCTAAATACTAGTAATTTACGTAAACATAATTGATATATGAATTTGTCAGGCAAATTTAAAAAATTAACATTGTCAGAAAATAATAGCGGGAATTAATGAGCAGTAAGTTTATGATTTCCCCATTTATTGCAATTCTCGGGTTTAGGATTCTCCAGACGCTAATTGATGCGTGTGCATTAACACAGCTTTACCGCGCACTATTTTTAGAATGATTCTCCGCTGGAGTTGTACTCGCTAGAATTAATTCACGGGGACGACAGTCGGTTACACCGTACAATAATATTTTTACACATTGATAAAATAATAGGAAATATAAGCTCAATCAAATTTGCTAGTATTTGTTTTGCTTATTTGTCAGAAAAATACCAGAAATTTACCACTTTATATTTTGTGCTTGCGAGCTCAACAGGCAACATTGTACGCTGTGACCGACTGTCGTACCCGTGAATTGTAGCATTGTAAGTGCTATTTATAGAGCGCCAATTATGAAGGCGAAACAATAAAGTTATTTCATCATGTGAATGAATATAACATTCTGATCATGACATACAATGGGTAAACATGTTCATAATTATGTTCATTTCTAGAGTGTATGTCGAAGATATGTTTATAACTTTAATTTAACCGCTTATGTAAACAATTATGTAAATTTTTAATCCCCAAAAGCATGCAACAGTTATTGGTATACGTTAAACCATTGTTTAAAGTTTGCATTCCCTAAAATTAAAAAATTTTCCCAATTCTATTGGCATTCAATTTTCCCACTGCATAATTATCGCAAGAAATTCTAGGTCAAAAGTGATCTTAGACAGCTACACCGAAAAAAAAATCAGACATTGAAACAATGAGTAAAATGCCAAGAAGTCGATGACAGGACTATCAATTTTGGGCCAAACTACCTTGAAAAGTAAAATGTCCTGGAAGAATTATTGTGGTTGTGAATTCAATTCATGACAGGCTTGTTGTTTTAAAGAGAAATCATGCAAGAAACAGTTTATATCAAAATCAGTAATCCATCTACCTTAGTTTTTTGGGAAACTCTTCAAATTTGCTTTGCAAGACAAAATATATCAACAGCATATATTCCTTATAAAACAAATAACCTCTTTGACAATGTCACCAGGTAAGCTAACTCAAATAAAATTCTGAACAGATTTGTTTTCAATGCACAAACAACGGTGGTCTTAATTGAGCGAATGAAGGAGTATTCATGCTGGAGTGTAGACAGAAGAGGATTATGTTTTATGTCATAAGGGCAAACAAGTTCATACATCAAACAAAGCTTATAACTGCCAACCAAGCAGTTGCCAAATACTTCAAATAGAATCAAAATAAGTGCGCAAAGGGCACAATGATTTAAACAATGTGACAATATTATGACTTAATTTACAGTAAAAATGATTTTATTTAGCTAAAGGTTTGTCATTACTCATCTCCAAGGATTCACCAAAACTTTTAATTTCCAAACATTAAAAATATGGAATTTAAAAACAGGAACAGCTGAAGATAAACTACAACCCCTGTGATTTCGTGAGAATTCTTTCATAGAAAGGGGTGCGATTCCCGAAACTGCTCTAGCTCATGGGCTTCACCAAAAATGTATTATTCCCACACACATCTAGCAAAAGTAAGCATAATTGGTAAAGAAAGTTTGGCATTATACAACAGGAAATCAGCTGAAAACAAGATTCTGTGTTTGATAAACACACATGCCCCCCGGTTGATGCTGGGTAGCACATTTCTTAGTCCAAATTAGGTCAAAGTCAAGGTCAAAGTGAGGTTTGGTGATATGGGTGGATTGGGAACGGTAATAAGTAAAAACTGTGTAAATATCTAAGTGTTGTAGTAAGCGGTGTTGGTGCTAGACGAAACGGTAAAATCTAGTTAACCAAGAAATGGCACTTTTGAATTATTATAAGTCCAAATTAGTTCAAGGTGAAGGTCAAAGTAAAGTTGGGTGATATGAGTGGATTGGGGACTGTCATAAGCAACAACTGTGTAAGTATCAAAGTGTTGTAGCAAGCGGTGTTGGTGCTAGACGAAATGGTAAAATCTAGTTAACCAAGAAACAGCCCATTTGAATTATTCTAAGTGCAAATTAGGTCAAGGTCAAAGTAAGGTTGGGTGAAATGGGTGGATTGGGAATGGTCATAAGTAGCAACTGTGTAAATATCTAAGTGTTGTAGTAAGTGGTGCTGGTGCTAGATGAAACGGTAAAATCTAGTTAACCAAAAAATGACACTTTTGAATTATTATAAGTCCAAATTAGGTAAAGGTCAAGTTCAAAGTAAGGTTGGGTGATATGGGTGGATAGGGAATGGTCATAAGCAACAACTGTGTAAGTATCAAAGTGTTGTAGTAAGCGGTGTTTGTGCTAGACAAAACGGTAAAATCTACTTAACCTTGTCATGGACGGAAAAACGATCACTATATGCCTCCTGCATCAAGATGCCGGGGGCATAAAAAGACGCATGATCACTTAGTATCGGTGGGTGCTTACTTGACACCCATGAAGCTGTTGGGGGGGCCCAGGGCTTGCGATCCCTCCCAGAAACAGTCCAGGGGAGTGATGATAACGCACGGTAGAATCCCCACCAAGATCTGCAAGGAAGAAGGCAATGTGACTTATTTATATCCACATATTGTTAATTGTAAGGATGAAGTCGCATAATGGGTACTAGTAGTCAATTAAATGTTCTTCTATATATATTCCTATATATTACAAGGGAGAACTTAATCTGCACTTCAAAAGAATAACAAAACCTTGAGATTTATATCATTAACATGACAAAACGTACAGATTTATATGGTTAACATGATGCACAAAAATGGAGATTTAAATACTGAATCTGACAAAAATGGAGATTTAGATACTGAATCTGACAAAAATGGAGATAAACATTCTTGTGCTCATTCTTAAAATATGCATGTTCCACAATAAATCTTGCCAAACACTGCTTTATGGCACGGGTTCTTGGAAAGTTACATTTAATGCATTCGAAAATGACTACTTGGTGGGTATTTAGTTAAACCATGATGACTAATATGTAAAACATAAATTATTAACACCTATTTCCACAGAGTCACCAATATTGTATACTATTTAATTTTTACTGAGGAAATGATCTGGTTTCGATTCTCGGTACTTACACTTTCCAGATAGCTGCTCTCGAACAGTGGAAACTGGGCCAGATAGCATATGTCAGTATACCTCCACTTGCTGAAATGGCCAGGACGATGCATCAGTATGAAGTAAAATATATTAAGACGACTGTAAAAGATTATAATCAATAAGCATTAATTATTTTTCATTTAAAAAATCATGACCAAAAAAGGTAAATTGCCTGATGTATTTCAGTTCCATCTACATTTCAAAAATATAAATCGTTGCTTCACATACTCCATTTAATTGTTTTTTTAGTGATATCTGAGCAAAATAAAAAAGAGCCCCTTGGAATTCAGCTTCTCTGTAACTTAACTGCCTTAAGTTACTTGTTAGCAGTCTATATTGTGCCTGAAATGTAGGGGAAAGCCGTTGGCAAATTCAGCTTCTCTGTAACTTAACTGCCTTAAGTTACTCGTAAGCAGTCTATATTTTGCCTGAAATGTAGGGGAAAGCCTTTGGCAGATTCAGCTTCTCTGTAACTTAACTGCCTCAAGTTACTTGTTAGCAGTCTATATTGTGCCTGAAATGTAGGGGAAAGCCTTTAACTGCCTTAAGTTACTTGTTAGCAGTCTATATTGTGCCTGAAATGTAGGGGAAAGCCTTTAACTGCCTCAAGTTACTTGTTAGCAGTCTATATTGTGCCTGAAATGTAGGGGACCGCCTTTGGCAGATTCTATGCGAACTATATACGACTTACATATCAAACATTTCCACGGTGATCTCGGATGCTTTGACTAAAGCATCGCGGTGCTGAAGAAGTGACTCTTGCGACAAGATGTTGTTGCCAGACTTCGGGGTCTGTATCAGAATCTGATTAGTTATCCCCGCCCCCGCTCCAATGTTGTTCTTGGAATATGTCAGCTCTTCTTCTAACCTTCCGCCCTCTGTGAATATGGTACGGTGGTATATAGTTATTTCTATCTTAAATTATATATTAAGTAAGTTATTCTTCTAACCTACAACCATCTTTGAATATATAATATAGTTACTTGTACTATTTAAATTATATAGTTATATTAGGTCATTTCTTTTTCTAACCTTCCATTCTCTTTGAATATACCATATAGTTAGTTGTACTATTTTCAATCGTATACATCATGTTTAGGTAAGTTATTCTTCTAATCTACCATAATGTGTGTGAATACAAAATAAAGTTACTTGTACAATGTTTAATTATATATTAGGTCAGTTCTTCATCTAACCTATCTGTCCTACCACCGTCTGCTGTAAATACAGACAGTTGCTATTCGTATTAAGTTTAATTCTATGTAAAAGTTTTAGTTGTAGTCACTTTATTTCAGTTTGATTTAAAAGTCAGTGACATAGAGAAACAATATGGAGTCTACTACATTATGGGAAGATACTTTGCAAGATAGCAATTACATTTGTTCCTTCTGAATTTCATGTTTCATGCACCAAACTATTAATGCTTACTTGTATAATTACAATATACATATGAAATACTGTATTGACAAAAAAAAAAGTTATTGAAGTCATTGTAAAATAACGTACCTACAATTATTATTATTTCTATTATTATTATCATTACTATAAAAAAAAAAAAAATTCTTAAATCAGTTCACACAAGCTATAGCTTAGTGTATAGTATACTATGAAAAGCATCACAGAAAAAAATGGTTTCATAGGGCAAGTTGGCGCAGCTGTCAATTCGGCAAAAAACATATTGCACAGATATGTGACTAGTAGTTTAATGCACCTCGAGGGTGATAAATTACCTGTACATCAATAAATTACAGCTTAATACATACAAGATTTAACATTGGTTGACCTCTGCTGTAGCATTCTTATGTTTAACTTAATAAATTACATCGTCACAGTATTCGGATGCAAAACACTCTATGTCTTACATGAATTCGGGTGTCCATTTCTTCAATCTAATTTACTTGTGAAGTTGAATTCATTCACAAAAGATCAATTGTTATAATAAATTTTTTTATAAAGTACACCCTATAGAATGTAATTATGATTACAAATTAACATCTTCACTTAAAACATAAATTGTTCACGATGCAAATTGTATTGTTTTTACTGATTTATCATCAACTTCCATTTATTTCCCCAATTAGGAGTAACGCTATGTTATATTATTTTATAGCTTATTTTCATAAGTTCCATTACATCCAAAGACCAAGATGACATGATATTCACAAAGAAGCAATAATATGGCAATAATACGGCAAGACAGAGTATTATACAGGAACTAAAGAAACTGAGCAAAACTTCATAAAATACCTGGACTTAAGTGAATAAATGCATACTAGTAAAGTTTGAAAGTTTAAAAATTGTGACTAAAGCTGAGTTTGAAATTCTTTCTAAAGACTGCTTCAAACACATGGTCTCCAGCAAAGCAGTTTGTAAAGCAGTGCATTGCAACACTAGTGTATTGAGGCAAAACCAAACCCTGTTTGTCATACGAAATGGGAGAAGGCACACAGATGTAGTTGACCCAGTAATCAACTGTGTGCGGTAGGTGACAGGCAAAGAAAGACAGTTTCAAACCCCTCAGGCAGAACATGGGATCGATTGAAATCGAATGAACTCGGCTCTCAACTATCCTGACATAAAACAACCATGGCTATTTGCTTATTCACTTCGTAGGTCAGTCTTATGAAGAAGAATCCTTCAGTTGTAACAAAAATTATTCATGTAGCTATGAATGTATACTTGTTAGCAACAATGTTGTTTTTTCAGAACATAAATTAAATTCAAGCACTTAAAGAAAATTTAATAAGAAAAAAAGACACACAAAAAAACAAAAAACAAAGTTGATTAAAAATGTTAGACATGACAAAAACTGGCCTTCAAATGAAGAACAAACTTCTGTGTTGACATTTTTATGTTATTACAGCACACATCTGTTCCATGCATTCAGAGATTCTTTGAAATTGCCCTACCAATGTTAAAAGGAGACAAAAAATGCTGAAATATAATAGAATAATCAATAGAGCCATGCAAACAAGATCTTAGGTAAGGCAAACATGCTGTTAAGACGTGGTTATTAACTGGCTTAATGTAAATCACTGTGGGAGTTTGACGGTCTGGGAGAATGGTTATTAACAGATTTGATGCAAATAACTCAACACTGTATTATGATGAAGTCTGTGCAGTCTCTTTGTGCCCAAAGACCTTTGAAGTTCCAACTATAATAACTATTGCGCAATCATGCTCACAGGGTAATGCATGTCAACAAAGCATTGCACTAACAAGCAGTGGCAGTGTCTGAGATTTTCAAAAGGTGAATTTTAATCATTGGAGATCAAAGGCTCCAGTCAGGGAAGACCATATCTCACAAAAATGTATTCATATGTGTTGATCTTCAAGCAAATCAAATTCTTGTTGTGCCTATGTTATTTCTTCTTTATTGCATTCATTGAAATCTTACAAACACATGGTGGGTGGCACCATTTCTCATAAACACACAAACGGCGGTCTTAGAAGTGCAAATATACTTAAACAAGACATCACTGGCGTAGGTTTTTTGGGGGGATGTAGCAGACAATTTGAAGCAAATAAGTCAAATGTCACTTGCTAAAGTGAAACGTAATGAAATCATCAAGCAAAATAAACACTCACATAAAATATACCAAATTTGTTAGAGTAATTACATGTTCCTGAAAATATCATTCAATCCTAGGGCATTATAGTGTCTGAAATGGAGGAAAAAGAGAATTTTTGCTAATGGTTTGCCTGTAATCAAATTGGATATAAACATATATAAACATATGACAGACATTATGCAAGAAGCACAATACTGCTCTTTTTTCTGAGGATACTCAAAGAAATATTGTATAATTATTTTAGGTAAAAAAAAAAACATGATGATCTATGACTTTTAAAGACATTTTGGTTGAATGGTTGTGAATAAAAATGACAGCAATTATGAAGACCCATGACTTTTAAAAATACATTTGGTCAATCTTCTTTGGTATAACAGCCAAGCCATTAGAGCCACAAATCTAACATCAATCCGCCAATGACAACGGTCTGTCACAACAATACATGGTTGTTTTCTGATGTAAATGCCAGTTGTTTTTGACTGCAACAATATGCTTGAACCTTGGCAGAAATGGTCATTTAGTATGTTCCCCTCCCGCGAAACATTTCAAGTTGGATTTCTGCCACCTCCAATAGTTCCTGTTAAGTTACAAAACAAACCTGTATTTTACACATAAATATGCTAAATAGACGATGACTTATGCAGTATGCGATGCCACAACTTGAAAATGATATACCTTGATAGTACAGAGATAGTGGCAGCTCACATCTATTAACCAAGTTAGCAACTGTGTTTTTTTGCATAGTATATAGTTTAATGGTAAGTAACCCATATCATGCAATCCACTATCTGGTCTGATATTATGCCCTACACAGGCTAATGAATGAGAAATAGACCTCTTTCTTTCTAGTTTATGGTGTGATCAGCACCTTTTGAGATATATGACTGGCCTCCAACAGTTTTTTTATCCCCCAAATAATTATTTTCAAATCGCACACAATGAACATGGGTGGAAGTTTTTAAACATTGTCGCCAAATGTGATATAATCTTTTTCACTGACTACGATCAACTTAATACTGACTAAAATTTGAGGAGAGTGTTGTTAAGTATAAACTGACCTATTATAAAATATACTTATAATAAATGTATTAAATAAATAAATAAATAAATAGCTATAAAAACCGTGATTATCCTCATAAAAACGTTTTTAAATTTAATCAGCTTAATCTGGAATGAACAGAAAACAATGAGATTAGAAAGGCCTCAGGATTGGCTTAGAATTACAATGGAAATTCACAGAACAAAGTATGAATGATGATGGCATGTTGCACAGTTTTCCAAAACAATGCAGTAACATACCAGTATGTGTGAATATATTATGGCGCATGAACTTAAATGTTTAGCCTGCTATGACCACTTTCTTAAAGCCAAATAGTAATTTTTTTTATAAATTTCGCGAAACTGTAAACTTCATCTGTGACAGTTTTCCAAAACAATGCAGTAACATACCAGTATGCGTGAATATATTATGGCGCATGAACTTATATGTCAAGCCTGCAATGACAACTTTCTTAAAGCCCAATAGTAAAATTTTAAATAAATTTCGCGAAACTGTAAACTTCATTTGTAGCTATACAATCATTCATACTTCAGTTTGCATCGCAAGATTTTATTCAAGTAAACTTTGAACAGTTAGTACCGTCATAATTTAACATTCGTAAACAATCAGTGAATTTCAGACAAAATAATTGAACTGAATTTTTTGCTTAAGCTAAAACTTAAGTTAAGAATTCCTGAGGAGCTTTACGAAAACTGGCCCAGATCTATGGACGAGTTTATTATGGAAATACAGCAGAGTACAGGTTAAGAAAAAAAATCAGGTGTTGAATCCAGAGTGCTGCAATAAAAATGCAATAACCTAGGGAAAAGGCTGAGGAAAAGTAGTAAATTTCAGCTGAAGCAAAATTCAGATGTAGCCGAGTGGAAAACCCTATTCTGAAAAAAAGCCCAGCATACATGGTTTTATGGTTTTAAAGATGGTTTTGTGTTTTAATATGTTACACTGGTAACTGAATTATCTGTGAAGTATTAAATTATCCGGTAAAGGGCATACATTTTTTACAGCATTCCCATTTCAAACCATGAAGAGGAGAACATTAGTACTGTGGTTGGTAGATTAAAGATATGAAATGAACTCAACCTTCAAAACAATTGGTGAAACAGACATATGGTAGCTTCACAGAATTCTCATACTGTACATGATAGCGTAAAATCAGATGTATTGGTACATCTATGTTTCTGTGAGATTCTTAGTCTCCAAAATATGAAAATTCATTTGTGGAAAATTATTAAATCTTACTTTACTTTACCGATATAAGTTACAGAATCTTACACATTTTTAACAGATTCTTTTCAAATGAAAAACTAGTACCTGCACTCAGAACCACCAATACAGGAATTTTTATTCATATTAGATGTTTTTACTAAGTGTATCATACCAAACCTACAGGTGGAGTTCTAGTTTGTCAATATAACTTCATCCGAAACTTGCAATCCTACTGAATCCCACCTTTTTTCAGAAAAATATATGTGGCGAGTCGTGAGAAAACCGGTCTTAATGCATGTGCATAAAGTGTCGTCCCAGATTAGCCTGTGCAGTCCGCACAGGCTAATCCAGGACGGCACTTTCCGCCTACAGTGAATTTATGTTTAGAAGAGACTTCCTTGACACAGAAAATACCATAAAAGCGGAAAGTGCCGTCCCCAATTAGCCTGTGCGGACTGCAAGGCTAATCCGGGACAACACTTTACGCGCATGCATTAAGTCCAGTTTTCCAACGACGCCCCTCATATGGAATTTAAATGTCTACAAAAAGCAACCTGGAAATGTAAAATGATAGCACTTCGCCACAATCTAGAAATAATGCCCCTAGAGTTGTTAGAATTACGCAACACATACATCAAAATATCTATGTCATCATAAATCTATCTTGTGCTGCCAAACAGCAGAAATTGATCCGAAAATTGTAACAAAGCATGATTGGTTAAAAACACTCAAATTAACATCAATCTAAATTTTGTTTCTAAAATGCAGTTAGACCTCTGTTAGGTGAAACTATATATGCTCGCTCAGTCTTAGTTCTAATATTATGAACATGAAATTTAGCATGTTGTGAATGCTTTCGTAAACATGTTTATCTTGCTCAAATCTTAGCTTTAACAAGAGATGGTATTTTATAAAGAAACTGTAACCTCAAAAGAAAGTGCAAACTTTCTGTAACGAAATCAGGACAAGAAAAAAATTACTTACTGTTCATGGTTATAATATGAATGAAACCTGTGTTTATATTCTTCATTTGTAATGTAAACGTTTTTTAAGTGAACATTATGTAATAAATTGTGAGTATGTATATATCTAATGCTGCATTTGTTGTCCTTTAAAAAAATTAATTGACTACCTATGAATTAAAAAGTGATCCTGATTACAATGTTAATAATATTATAATTATTATGTTATATAAATTCGTGTAAAGTGTATACAACATAATATTATTAACAAAATCCATCAATACATATGCTTTGAAACAGAGAATTTAAGAATTAAGTATCAAACAAATGACGCATATAAGATAAGAACGAATTATGGAAATGATTTGTATACGTTATTTTTAACTGCATTATATGTTAAAAAATATTAATATCTCATTTCTGACTTTTCCTTGTACTGACCGCTGGGGGTTGTTTTGGTAGGAATAGTTTCTTTCATAAAACAACTGTTTGGGTGGAATTGATGTTGCCATAAATGTCAATCATATGCAAATTAATCTAGTGCTTTATCCAATCAATGTACTACAATATGAGGTGTTGAACTGTTAACCTTGTCTCGTTATGAACTTGGTCACAAAAGGGGAGAGGTTGTGCAGCGGCTTGATTAGCTCAGTCGGGAAAGCACTCGCCCTGTAATTGAGAGGTATTGGGTTTGAGTCCCAGCTGGGCTGCATGATTTTCTCACCCTGTGACATTTGGCGCCCAATGTGGGGTCGTGACGTTACCTGGGTTTAACTCTCAGAGGCCTCATGGTAATTATATAAATTATAACACACCCTTGTTCCTCGAATTCACGTTTATGCGGGGGTGTATGTTACGGTATGAACTTAGTTACTAAACGGGAGAGTTTGCGCAATCGGGAGAGCACTCGCCCTGTAAGCGAGAGGTCCCAGGTGCGAGTCCCGAACTGGCTGCACAATTTCCTCACTCTATGACAACCCAATTAACTCAAAAAAGCACATGGTATTAACAGCTTGTGATGTGTTTGTGATTATCGATGAATGGAAATTAAAACCTTTAACAATAGTGCGGGAGAAGTTTAAATGTTAGTGGCAAAAACCAGGAAAGGTCTGTCCACCTTTTTGCCAATATGATGTGATTTGCACTATTCTCTTTAAAGAAGACGGTTTAAGCACTTATTATATCAATGATACTATTGGGGTCAGACATGCACAGTATTGCAGGCAGATATATTAAAATATTACTTGACTTCACACAAGATCAGACAAATATGTTACTCAAAATGCCCATAATTTTCGGGCATAATCATAGCATAAAACACTGGCGATTTAAGATAATTACTGCCACATGCCTGACAGTGATTAAGATTATTTTAAATAAAAATAGCAAAAATGCGTCAGAAAACAAGTTTCTTATCTATAGCATAACAGAACAAAAACACTTAAAAAGCAGAAATAAAACCGTTCCATTTTGGGACATAGTGTTGTACTAAAATATTACGTCACGAAAACATGTGACTTTCTGGGTATTCAATCTGGTTCTTTGACATACAGACCCAATGTGAAAAAATGATATAATGTATGTAATAAAACGCAAAAAAATATATACGGACATGTTAAAAACACACATTACATGTTTACGTTTTCATCCAAATTTATTGTAATTAGTATTTAAATAGTTTCGTACCAACTCGATTTCGCTCCCATACTATTTGGAATCACATCAGGTCGCGGAGTCGCGAGATACGAGGAACTAAAAATCCACCAAATTAAAGCCCGGTACTTAGGGTTGTTTCTTGTTATTACAAACACTTTAGCGATTATTTATTAATAAATTCATGTTCTAATACTGGGCTACTATTGAAAAGATAGACAGGTCAATGTTTGCATGCAGTTACCGCGTATTTGACCTAAATAAAATGACGCTTAATTCGTTCACGTGCTATAAATATGAATAAGATGTTGGTCCTTTTTTTCCGTGCATTAGATAAACATTAATATTGATCCAGTTTACAATTTATGGTCAATTCCTATCTAGTCTTGTACTTTCGTGGACACAGCTGTTCTCTAGTTAGTTCAATATACCTAAAATGCTAAACACAGCCCAAGCACAGGCATACACTCTTCAACACAGTGCTGAATTGTTCTGTGTGACGCAAAAGAATATCATTATTACGAAAGCTTGACTCCTTTCCTTGTCATTTTAATTAATAAGGTCCAAGTAAAGACTACCGTATTGACATTGCACGTGCAATTCATGACTTACTCTCTTATAGTAACATTTCTGCCATGACATTAAAACAATCCATCAAAATATCCCTACATTTAGGTGCATATTATTATTATTATTTTATTATTATTATCATCATCATCATCATCATTATTATCATCATTTTTAGTGGCCTTTATGTTTGAGCAATTTCGTCTAATGTCAACTGTGCAATTCTAGTGTTCAACGCATATATCTGAATTATTAGAACAAAAATAACACTTCTTCATTAACTAATCAACACGGGAATTCATACATATCACGCGCGCATGAATACTAGTATACGAGATTTTGTTTCGAGATTGTTTCTTCAAACGGTGATGTAGGTCTTGTGATCGATAACGCACATTTTATACAGTGCCGGGCAAGTAAAATGTTAAATTCATTCTCTTCTAGGATTCGTTTAAAAAGTTAGACGTTTTATGGGTAAATCGAATCTCGTCCAAAACCAGATCATCAACGCAATTAGAGAAGAAAGAATCGGAATATTTCAGCATCAGCCACAAATAGACGAGACCACACACCGTCGTGATTGAGTTTCATTCTTTCTGGGTCACAAACCAAAATGGCGGCTAGAGGTACACTGCAGGTACTGCGCGCACTATGTGAAACGTTTTATAATGTTTACAAGCGGCTTAAAGTGAATATATAACCAATAATAAATACATAAAATAAATGATTCATAAACCTACCTTCAACCCAAAGTTTTTCGACATCCGTTTCCATTTTCACCGATTTTAAACCAACGCAGCATAATGACAATAACAATAATCCAACAAAGCACACTTTTCCACAGTGTTGATTGATGAATATTCCAATAACGTAAAGGTATTCTTGAATGTTTTTCCGAACCCATAAGGCATGTTTATTGCCGTCGGCTTTTCCCTGAAGTAAAAATATAAACATTTGATTGTTTTTGTCGAACAAAACATCAAAGGATGTCACATACATGGTATGATGCATGTGCAGAGCGTGTATTTGACCCAAATACGTTAATTTCTCATTACAAATACAAGTAAAGTAAATAAATGTTCAAAAATTAATGGCAATACTAGTAAATGACATTATTTGTGTTAAACAGGTCTCTAAAATTGACAGACATAAAAGTAAAATTCGAAATGCGTTAAAGCATCCCCCGTTACGGACCCCTTTCTATTCACCACACGTTGGTAGCATGTAGAAAGAATGTACGTTGAAAATAGTTGAAAACTCACCTTTCTAATTTGCCTGTAGGCAGCTTTGGCATTAACCCAGCTTGGTCTATCGTGGTACTCTTGGTCCACATATTTGTTGGACCTCTTCTTCCTCTCAGAGGCCATCGTAGCACTCTAGAAGAGGGAAGAAGATATAGTACAGTTAAAAATTAATCCTCTTTAATAATCACATTTGGTTATTTATCTCTTATTCGCCCATTGTACATCATATATCTAACAAAACCTTTTGTTAGTATTTTCCAACGCATTGTCCTTATGTCCAGTCACATTTTACAAATAGCATTCTAATAGACAATATTACACAGATATTTTCCAACAGAGAATGTAACACTCTGCTCCGTTCACTCAGAAAAACGAACATACATTTTCATCCTCGCTCCGCCTCACTGAAGTAACTGACACCGGTTAAAAGGTAAATAGGCATAGTGATTGGCTGGCGGTCTTGGTGGGCTGCTCCTGACGTATGCGGTCGACATGAGGTTGCTAGGCAACGCTCCCCGTGGTTGAAGACCACCCAAGCTGCCGCGAACCTCCACGATGAGATATAAACAACTTTGTGCTGTATACGAAGCGGATTTAATTACTTCATTTAGGAGGATGTGTCACGGCCAACAGATTTCATAGTTCTTCTGAGTTTATACATTAGACATTTGCGACTTCGAAAAACTTGCTGAAGGGACACGGCGTACATTATCAGAAGTTTTTTCTTCTCGATTAAACAGATGTTTTGCTTCGATACCCTTTACCTTTGCGAGCTAAAATGAATGTAGTTTCAACGATTTGGTTGAAAACGAATGTTGACTTAAAAACACTTCATTGTTTCTCGAATTATTTTTCCTAGCTAATATAATGATTTTCGATTTGATATACTTCAAAAAAAATGAATGTGTTATGCCTTTACACTTAATTGAAAATCACAAGAAGGTACCTCATATTTGCTGTTATGAATGTTTTTTTATATAAAGTTTTCAATATAGCTGCTTTCATTTCACTATTACGTGTATAACTAATCAATCACTTTTAAATGTATATCTATATTCGTTTTCAACTAAAACAGTTCTACGAGCAGACAAACCCAGTGTCATAGCATTACGGAATATATTTCAGACCTTCCTGAGTTGTCCTCTACATTGACAATACCAACTTATTGCTTCATTCATAAACCGTCGTGGTGCCCCATGCGTGACTGCTGTACACTAGCGGAGATCACCTGGCAAATGCATCCAAGACGTCTACTTAATAGTTATCCCCTCTTTTAACAACAACAGGCGCGGTATATTTGACAAAAATATGTATTATCGCAGCTGTTATATCTGTTTGTCCATAGCGCACATATTCAAAAGTCTGTAGATTGTGTATATACCATAACATACAACCTTGCTTATGTACCATAACACAATCTGCCCATATTGCATGTAGTGAAGTTCTACTTTTCCGAAGTTAGTTTGTAAGTTTCTTTCTATTGACTGATGTAATAGATCCAAATTGTACAGTGGTTCTAATAAAATAATGAATAATATTAAATTAAGTGCTAAATTTGTTTATAGTATAAAATATATATAAGTAAACGTATATAGCATACGTTTGTAATAATAGTTGATGTTAATACGCATGCCAAGAGGTCGCGTTTTCAGACGTACGATTTGTGCATTTTAGTTTGATACTATTTTGTTACGCTTTAAATGAACGTGACATTGGCTATACCAATATTGTTTCCCTGTATTCGAAAAGTAAATCACTGTTCCACACTAGTCCAATATACGAAGCACCGTTCCACAATAGTCGAATATATGAACGTCCTGTCAGGCTGTTAATCAGCTATTGCAATGCATTATATAATATTTTCATAAAATCTTGAAGATAACACACGTGAATTTCATTACCAATTTACCATTTCTCGGCCGTTTGGAATTGTATGTGTCATCCATTAGAAAGTTGTTACATATATGTTTAATCAGGGCCCGTATTCACCAACCCATTCTTAGACTTAAGATGTAAGAATAAAGAATATTCTTAAAGCTGTTCTGTTCTAAGAACGCTGTTACTTTGAATTGTACTTGGTATACATCAACTCTAATTACAGTACTCTTTATTTAAAACTGTTTGTTTATGAAATGAGTGACATTGGTAACAGCATATTAGCAAACACACAAGTCATTGTTCTATTGTCTTAAGTCTATTCTTTATTCTCAAGTCTAAGAATGGGTTGGTGAATACGGGCCCAGAAGTCAGACGTATCATGTTTGGAAATAGGCTATTTGCAAGTTTGAAGCCCAAGTTTGGCATACCATTAGTTGGAAAGATACTTGTCGCCGATTAGGAAGTGGGTAATTGTATGTTAAAGTTTGACGCTTAGCAATACTTGTCATCATTTGGACAACGGCAATGTTCAAGTTTGACCTGTCATATATCGAGAAAGGGTACATGTATAAAATTACGTTTGATGCTAAGTATGACATGTCATCCTTTGGACAACGGCAATTTATAAAGTTTAAAGCTGTAATTGACAAGTCGTTAATTAGGAAGATGGTGTACATAATTCAAGTTCAGTGCTAAGTAAAACTTGTCATTCTTTGGGCAATTGCAATGTCCAAGTCTGACAATTTTTACAACTTAAGCTGGGCATACATTTCCGGAAATTTATTTAAATATATTTAAAATAAATACTGGTAATGTGCACGAGTACAATTAGCAGACATCGTATAATTAAAATGTATTGTGTGTCAATAACTGCATGAATTATTCAAAGAAACAAACCTTGCCGGGCCCGGCTAGCTCAGTTGGTATAGCGCTGGACTGTCAATCCGGGAATCGTGAGCCCGGCCACATAACTTGTGTGGGGATTGGTCATGAAATTATTTCTACGTCCATTGTCCCCCTACCTCTGATTCAAGTAGGGCAGTTGTCAGTTACTGGCATAAGTATGTGCACTATATAAGTACTGGTAAACAGCTTAGATCGGCTGAGCTTGCCCAGGAAAAGTATGAGTAGGTTAATCGGCGCTGTGATATGACTGAAATACTGTTAAAACGGCGAAAAAAATCCAAAAATCCAAACAAACAAACTACAAGAAACAAAATATAAACGAAATAATCCACATAACAGGAAAGATATTTATGTTTAGTTTAAATGTTGTATTACTCGAATGAATGACATAATGGACGCGATTTGTTTAATAAGCAAAATAAGCACCAGTTCAGTCATATACGTTCAGTTAAAATGCAATTTACTTATTTCATTAAATATCTACACATATACTCATAAACTATTAAAAAATTAGTGGCGTACAGTGTGATTAAAGTAAAATGAGCTTTGTTTAGGTAATTTAAAGAAATGTAAATGTAGTCACGTTATTTAATTATAGAGTTTGTGCAGTTCTTGAACTAATCGCACTGAAAATAGCGCTTACAGCATTTCAGTTCATCCAGGGTTGTTATGATAAAAGTATAATTGCAAATACAGCAGGTGCAAACAAACAATTATTATGTTGTATATCCCAAACTGGGGTGCTCTGAAAGTGTTTCATTAATTAGCGTGTCTGAAAGTTCAGAAGTAGAATTTTAGATAGTTCTGATGTCAGTGATTTCGGTGCAAAGCCCTGTACTTACAGGCCAATTAATTGCAGCATTTAATTGGTTCGGGTTGACTGGATTGTACAGAGTGCAAGACCTGTTAAAGCAATCATGTCCTAGTTTAAGTACTTTTTACAGGACGAAGAAAATTGTTGAAGCGGTTGACGATTAGTTCGACCACCAACGAACGAACAAGTCGTGTGATTTGTGTAGTTAATTAATGTTTAAATGAAAGCAAAATAAATGCATACATTAAGTATATACACGAGCAATTTTCTTTGGGTGAATTCAGTGGGCATTTTACGTTATATATTATATATACATTATGTCAATTCGAGTTTTACTTCAATACAAAGTTATTAATACAATAAAACGACAAAAACGAAAAATAAACATTAACAAAAACATACAAAACACATAGAAAGTAAAGTGTTATATGTTTTGGAAGTATGGTCTATATGTCAAATGTTTGGGTGTTTCTTTGATCATTTATTCTCGCACACTTTTTCTTATATTGTTCCTTTAATTACATTTTATATTGTTATAGTCCATTTGTATTACCAGTCGATATGACATCAATGGGTATATATGTGTTCTTTTATTACAGCTTCTGTAATGTAGACTGCATGCATGATGGTAACCAAATATTTGCCTTTTATGGGTCGGGTGCCCGTAAACCGGTTTACATTGACCGTTCCAAGATGGGGCCCCCAGTTTTCATTCATATCTATGTTTCGTGTTTGTTACGTGTTTTCCGTTTTGTGCTGTGTTCTATTGGCAGTTGGTCACTTGCCTTAAATAGAATACCTTTTGCTGCAAATAAGAGTTTCCATCCTGTTGATGCACTTGGAGTTTCACATTGTTTATATTTTTCTGTACAAATGCAGAAATAATGTGCTAGAAATGATGCTGAAGTGGATTCATGTTTTCAATGAATGAGACACGAATTTTATTGTTAAATAGAATTATAAATACATTGTAAAACGTTTACGGAGAATTATAGGACGAGATCCTATATGTTAATATGCATGTAATTATGTTTGTCATTCTTTTTTTATTATTGTCAATTCCATCGGGTCCCCGCTTATCGTTGAATATAGTATGTGTATGTTATCACGGTATCAGATAGGCCCTAAACATCATTGTTATATTCAAGTTTTGATTTTGCTTGAATTTATTTACCTGTGTTAATAATTGAAGGTATTCAGTCACCATATCTGCTCACATTTAGTTAATGCTAATATATTGGTTTTTATATTATAGTAATAATTCCTATCAACCTTGAAATTGTATCCAATGCAATCATTATAGTAGTTTTTAATAAAAATATTATAATGATTGCGTTGGATACAATTCCTCGGTTTTTAAATTTGTATACATATGCAATGTAGATCTATATGTATTTATATTTTTATTATTGTCAAAATTCAATAAATGCGAAATATGACAACGCACGAACATGATGTACATTGTTCAATAACGTGATTTCCATTGCTGTGCTATAATTATTATTAGATGCTACGTATATGTGAAATGCATACTTCGAATTAATGTGCCAATTTTGCTACATGTTTCTTAATCTTAATAATTTATTCCTACATGCGTCTTAATCTTAATAATTTATTCATACATGCTTCTTAATCTTAATAATTTATTCCTACATGCTTCTTAATTTTAATAATTTATGGAATAAGTTGTCAAGAATAAATGTGACCTGGAACAAGCAAAACCTTAATAATCACGAGTTATCATATTATGAACTATTTTTATGCATATTCGAACAACGTTGTCACTGACATTAGTGATTTGAGAACAATCCAAATACACATATACGCAGTATTACTAGTACTTTAGTAGTACAAACGTGATATAAAATGCAGAAATAAACAAGATAAATACTAACTGCTAGAACATTTCATACATGTCCAAAATACATGAATATGTTTGAATACAAAACATATTGAAACCAGGTAAATACTATAGCTTCTCTAGCTTTTAGGTCTAACAAATGAACAGTATTGCTTCTTTTAAGGTTTGTTTTCTTCAATAAAAATATGTGACTAGATTTATATATACTTTCATTTAAATATACGTTTTAATCGTTACAAAACGTAAAATAAAGTATAATAAGCAAGACGTCTTTAAATTAAAAAAATAATTTACTAAATATGTTAAAAAAATTCATTCTTTTATTTATTTATTTATTTGTCTTATTTAGTTATTTATTATCATTATTTTTATCATTTACATTACCTGATTTTATATAATACTGATTCGTTAAAAGCATGTTTTGTTGTTGCTTAAATTTATACTAAAAATAATAATTCTTTATTATTAATCTTCTAAAACATGAAACACATGCAACACATTAATGAAAGTACACAACGCAGCTATTTTTCGTAATATATACATAATTGTATAAATGAATTAAACGTACCTGTAAATAATGCGTCTTTGGCAGTTCCATATGTAGATACTGAAGCTCGTGTACTCTAATTAAAACACAACTGTATTTGCATTTAGAAGACCAATGAGAACTCAGAATATAGATTATGTAATTTAGAATTTATTTACTTGTGTATTGCTTAATATTTAATGCACCCATGTGTGTGTAGTCATTGTACATAAAAAATTATACAGATTTTAATTACACCATTCGACAGCAACAGATAACGCATGCCATCCTCGGATCAAGTAAACGTCGGTATAATTTAAATATATAAATACGTTACCGTGCCGTCAAACCACACACACAATTTTCGCGTTTTTGTTTGAAGCAATTACCATGCGGAAATATACATATAATGAAATGTAAAGCATAAGACATCTGATCACACTTGTCTAAACATTGAATATCTCGACGCTTTAGTGCATTGAGAATTTTTGTATACTACAGCAACGTATGGGTGGCCAAAACTAGCATTTCAATGATAATTTGTCAAAACTGTATTTATTGGCTACCATTTGGTAAACTACGCCTGTTAAAGTAAACGATCAATGTTCGAATATGTTTTAATTTCCCGTCTGTAACAGGATATTTTCTTTTAAATTCTTTTAAAGGCAATTAATTAAAAAAGAAAGCCACAAGTATTGCAAAGATTGATATTAAGAATGCCAATACATCGGAGATCGATCGCCTGAGCTTAACTGAATATAAAACCAGCTGTTTAAATAGCCTGGTGATTATTTAAACCATTCCATTGGTTAATATGTGATACGGGGTTTTAAACACGATATAAAACAAAAAAGCAAACAAATCGTATTCTGTCAGACCACACACAGCTATTCTCGTGGCCACCCTAGTTGAATTCGACGGACATTTTAGACCTACAGCAGCGCTTGGCCATAAAATAAGACCAACGGATTTCAAGGAAGGTACATCGGGTATTTTCGCGGTATAAACAATCTGATTCAACCGATTTCGTTTGTTTCCGTAAAAGATCGTTTGAGACCTAATTTGCATAGTTACATAATCGCATTCACGAAAGAACTTGCATAGTACATTAATATATTGGCTGAACAAGAAAGCCAAGTGTGATTATTCACATGCCCGTTTCTTAAAACAGTGGGTGTACACAAAGCACACGGCCGTTCATTTAACTCATGACAACGATATTTTCATGACGTATTAAATCGAACGTGATCATTTCTTATTACTTTTTTTACAAACCGGCGTCACTGATTCATTTAGTTAAATGCGGTATGTGAAGTCATCTAGGTGGTCTCGTTTATGATAAATCTGACAATGTGATTAGAGAGATTATGATACTGTAGTTGTAGTTGTAAAGCTCAATGCTTATATTACAGTGTGCCAGAATTGAAGAAATATCGTGTGTAAAATGCAGTTGGCATTAATGGCATAAAACATAAACATAGATTAACATGTACGTACGTAAGTGTTGACGCCTAATCATAATAACGCTTACCGGTGGGTATTATATACATGTACTTGATTACATTTCTAAAAGGATGGAAGTCTATGTGCGTGTACGATTAAATACCACAAGTTTCTTTCACGAGTACAATGAAATATTTAGTGTTGCACTCTAGGTTCTGATCTGAGAACGGAACCCGTATAAGCTTCAGAAAAGTGTGTTGCTCATAAATACATTTTCACATACACGTAAAATCATCGTGCAAAGATGCATTAAGTCCTATGAAGACTGTACATATAACCATATGCGTAAATAAGACATACACGTATATAGTCCTTTTATGTATGTACTATGTTTTATAGATATCATCAACGCAGTTGCTGCGTGTCTTGTAGCACAAAAGATTTATGTAGTTGAAATAATTGTAATGTCAAACTGGTGTGGTTTTGATGCGAACTGGCTTTACCAATTTATTGATATCAACGCAGAACTACATACATCAACGAGTTTGAACATACATATAATAATACATTAGAAAATTGCTGAAATACAAAGGCTAAATGAATAATAAATTCTGAAGCTTTTTCATGTAATAGATATTCACTCCTTTCATGTCAGATTCGTATTCAATATACCCCTGTAAAGAATATTTTGTCATTACAAAATAACTATATTGTGCTTTTTATACGTGTTGATTATACATGAAAAATAGTCTTGTAAATAAAAAAAAATGTATCGAAATAGAAACAATGATATGAAATCAACAGTTCTTTGAATTATGTTTTATACGAGCATTGAATTTAGAACTACTGAACACATGAACAAATGGAAACCAGTGTTTTTAATATAGCAAATATTTAACTCAGTATATCCTAATACTGCGAACCCGATCACACTAATTAGAAATTTAAAATCAAATGATCAAAAAGCTCGCTCTAAAACTTAGGGGATAGTGTAATAGCGTCAGCCGGGTGAGGATTCAAGTGAGAATGTTCTATAGCTGCGTCATGAACAGAAAACGTCATTAACAAACAACGAGACAGTATACAAGATTTTACATGCTGCATGAGGCCTCGGTTCATGTTCAGGGTCACCTTCATGCTTGTCCTCTACACTCGGTGAGTAAGTGAAAGTTTTGGCTTGAACAAACTGCTGTGCAAGTTTTCACTATGCACAGATATGGCACTGTCAATGTAAAAAAATCCTTAAACTCGTGTCACATCTTAAGCGACCTTTAGAACAACAAACAAGATCTAATAGTTCTGCAATCGGAATATTGTCATATTCATCAGCATTATGATCATCATCTTTTTATGGTTGGCCTGGATGCCATTTAGTAACAGAAGAATAATGCATGCCTGCCTGCCTTGTGCAGTTTTTACTTCTTTTTTTTTCTATTTCTTTCACAAATGCACTTGTATACCAATTGCTCTGCATGTAACACAGTCAAATTTTTGACGATATCATCCGCACTGAACACATTACTGTCAACCTTCAACAACACTGATCTGATGAGTCGTGTCCAATACAACTGTTTCATGTTTAAATGATGTCTTGGTCTACAGACTGCAGTTTTGATGTGGCGAAAGCTGCCAAAAGACAACTTTAACAATGATGCAGTGTCCATTATCAGCAGGGCAGAGTGATCTGCGCGTCGCATTTTGTTGCCAATGAGAACGCGTAAAGCTTTTGCATTCCTCGCCAGCATTGAAAGCATGTGATAAAAAAGATCTGACACTCGTTGTCATTGCATACCATATTTTATTAAACTCGTCCAGAAAATTCGTTAGTAAGCTCGCCAAATGCTCGCTTACTAACAAAATTCCTGAACTCGTTTAAATATGAAATGACAACTCGTCTCAGATCCTATGTATAATATATTCACTATATTCCGACAGAATGTATGTCCACTTTGTAAACGAACATTCATTCCTTTATTGTGGAACACTTCTACTTTTGCCACAAACAGATGTAAAATTTATATTTTGTCGCTGCTGTTTGATACCTTGAACTCATCAGTACTTAGAAATATTTCGTTCAGTAGCATATTGAAGAGCTTTTTCCTGTATGATAGCATCATGGGTCCAGAGATTGGAATGTTTCTGGAACTGGCCTGCTGACACCACTGCTACAGGAGGAACTCTTCGACAGGTGACCTCTTGCACACTCGTTTTCTATCATCACACTGGTTTTGTTAAGGCAAATGCATTAAGGAACCCAGGCATTCTCTTAAATTTATTAGAGTGAACCTGGAACAATTAAATAAAGTCTTTAAGACTTCTTTGAATAAATTTGAAATTGTTTTATTTTTATTGTTTTGAATTGTGTATATGGAGTAATTGAGGTTTCCTTAAAAGTAAGATCCATTGCCTCTCACATACGAAAGAGTGAAATGTATGGCCTGAACGTGGCTTACTTCTACAATGTGCAAGTCTGAAACATCAGATTGTCGAACGCTCTGAGAGTTCTACACATAATAGTTCTTCGACATGGTCAGGTAGAAAATGTGTGTTTATTCTGCAATATATCGATTCAATCAATTGTCAAACGCAAAACTAGGTACATTAAACATTGGAGGAACCCTCCTCGTGGCAGGACGTGTGAGACTTAAGATACTCGTATTTTCCAAGTTGGACTTGAAGAATAATAACGGCAAATAGGAAATAGATAATATTCTAATAGGACCTGTCCATAGACTCATTACGCTATATATAAAATTTCGTTTATATATTGGAATTATGCTTTGCACAAAAAATATAACATGTCATTGGATTATTCATATAGGAATTAAGATATTAAGGACATACTGAGTTGCGGTCCTTACATTTTGCATGTTTAGAACGCACCATGTCCAGAATATATTGTGTTCAATTTGTCATAGGACACTGGTTACAAAGAATACCAACGAAATATTCCATCAAAGTAGGTTTCACACAAATTTAGTCTGGTAATAACCTGTCCCTGTCAACCTCTATGTCACGTTAATCTACTGACCCAAATGTTGGACTGTTTTTGATGGTATCGGGTCAGGACGGCCCAAATCCATGACGGTAGTAAATACAAACACATATACACGACTTCGTCTTCATTTTAAAGAGCATGTGAACAAAGCAGAACAACGATCTAATATACATTAAATACTGTAATCCATGGTTAAAAGTATTTTAATTTATGAATGTAGTAGCAAAATAATCAGAAATATTACCTTCGACATCGTTGTTGGTGCGGACCGACTGCCTGAAGACTGACCAGCGTTCGGGCGGGAACACGGTGTTTTGCAGCCATTGCTGGTTCACGTATGACACCAGTGACCTGGTCTGTTCCGTCGTCGCCTGATCTCGAAGGGCTTCGACCGCTCTCTGTATGTGTCCCGCCGGCAAAAACGGTAATGCCAGGAGCTGGCGTACAAATGAGTGCAGACCGGTGCGTCTTCTGTAGGTCTCCGCCAAGCCGACATCATGCACGTGGCGCCAGATCGCCTGTGTCCAGTGGAACACGAAGCCCATGATCTGAGTTCCCGGGAATGCTTCTCGAAGGGCCTACCAAGCAGCTGTAACAAACACATTAGATAAAAATATTAAACAAACGAATATATTAATATTCATCATATGTATATATATATTGAACATAATTATGTAATGACAATGTAATGACAATACTTATTAAATGCATATACGATGGATGACACAGTAAATCGTTGGCTTTGTTAATAAAACGCTTATCAGACGTGTTCATCAACATATATATGTATTACACATTAACCTAGCACAACTCACCTTTTTCAAAGTCAGCGACGAAGCTTTCAACGACGCGGCTTCCCATTCTATGGCCCTGAAGACACGCATGTAGTCGTCTTTAGTTTTCCGCGACATCAGGCAGAACACCAGTGGCATCTGCTGGCTCTTCCCGTCTTTCTCGGTGAAAGCGTGAATCGACATAAGCTGTCCTGCCTCTTGAAGGGCGCCCCGAGGACCTGTGGTTTAAGGACATATCTGCTAATTACGATATATGTGATAGTTGAGTTTGACATCACGGACAGAGTGATAGAGAATCCAGTGCAACAAATCCACGAGGAGTAAGTTACTATCTAAATTATATCAAGTACTGAATTATATACACCTACAATATTAAATGATTGTATTGTAATAATTATTATACGTTTAGAAAAATAATAAATGTCACGTATATTTGAGTATCATTATGGAACCAAAACATCGAAC
Organism: Congeria kusceri; assembly: GCA_027627225.1. NCBI lineage: Eukaryota > Metazoa > Mollusca > Bivalvia > Myida > Dreissenidae > Congeria > Congeria kusceri. The sequence goes on along the minus strand of CM051032.1, from coordinate 21,989,628 downwards.
ACAACATCAACAACAATACTACTACTACTACTACTACTACTACTACTACTACTACTACTACTATTAATAATAATAATAATAATAATAATTATTATTATCATTTTTTTTTTTTTCTGATTTCGAACAGCTCTGTGCACGACACACTGACGGAGACCGTGATCGAAGACCGAGATGTTACTTACACAGTGATGCAGGGAGTGTCGCAGAAAAGATCAAAGATACTTGTCACTAGTACCGGCTGCACATATGGTGTGAAGGTAAATATTGCATTTGTTTCAGTGAATATATATGAACATAATAGCCTGCTAGGTCTGTCGCATAACCCGTGTGCAAAATACACACACATTCAATGTAAGTCCACTAGTACACACTATATTATTTTTTGCTTTTTAACTACACTATTAAATATAAAACACTATATATCACAATAACACGCAAAATCGACAATACGGACGTTGAGAGCTTCAAATTAAACGTTAGAGATTAAAATACTTGGACTGAATCTGAGGTTTATATGAAAATTTGTTTATTTGATTTTTCCAAACTGTGAATAAGTTCTATTAATTAATTGTCTCACCTTAACTATCTCATCATCTCAGTTTTAATTACCCAATTAAGAAGATTATACTTGTGGCAGGACATCAATTATCACTAGCATACATTAAAAAAACAACACTTTATTTTGATTTAGAAAACATGGAATATATACAAACTTTGTACTTTCTTTAGTGTTCCATTAGATCTACAATAATTGGGCCGTCATGGACTGGGCCGTCATGGGCTGGGCCGTCAACGACAAGGGCCGTCCTGACCCGCATTGTTTTTGATTTAGTGATATGTAACCTGTAATGGCGGCCAATTGATGGACGAGGTAGCTAGAAATTCTCAAACGACAAAAGTACATAGCTGTTAAGAGTAATTAAAACAAAATAACAGGTATTAACATCTACGTACACAACCAATTGTTCTGTAGTAACTCAATTAAATGTATTGCTCGATTTAACAGCCGATGTTTAATTATTGAAGAGGTAAAGTCCAGCGACAGTGGCTCAGAGTCAGAGCAAGAAAATGCAGAAGTGAAAGTGGCAGTTTTAAAAACAACTCCGGATTTAGTAAATGACATTTATAATATATTAGTGATAACCATTTAGTAACACTGTGGAGCGACTCAAGGCTGAATAGTCTGTCCACCTAATTCAGTAGTTATTAACTTCATAGGCAAAACTTTTACATAAGGTGTAACTAGCCACTTTTCCTGTTGTTTCAGCATTTTCGGAACACTTCCAATTTAGCGGTCCCTGGAAATACTATAATTTTCCATGTAACTAAGGATCAAGTGCGAGTATATAGAGAGAGCCTCGCGCTAGCCGGGCAATTAAAAAAATTCGTCAGAAAAGCGCAAAATTAACCCCAAAATCTTGATTTTCATGAAAAGCTTAATTTAGATTTTGTGAAACAATTCACAAAATCTAAATTCAAATTTGCATTGTTTTGCAATTTACCGGCGTTCTACAAAAACGGCCGCCATTTTGAGAACGGTTGTTGACAAAGTATCGCACCGATTAAAAATTTTATGTAAAAATCAATTTGCAAATCCCATAAAGTCAATTATACCCTTAAAACCATAAACTACAATAATTTATTTACACAAAACCTGATAAAATTATGAAGGAATATTAGAGTCAGCCTGCTTTCAAGCCAGCAGCTGCAAATTTACATGTCCAAAGTGAAAGCAGAAGTTTTGTAGCAGTAAACCACGAAGCAAATTTAACTGTTAATTAGCGGAACGCCTTATTGTGGGGGCTGCTGCCCCCACAGCCCCATTTATTAATACTCAAACGCAGTGTGGCTCTATTTTTCATCCTGTTTTGATACGTATTTCCGTAAGAAATGCATTTACGAACTGTGGAAAAATGGCGGTCGACGAGAAATAAACAAGTCATGCATAGCAACGTTGACGCATGCGCAAACCGTTGTTTACATTTAGAATTTCCTGGGACCGCTAAAGTGGAATTAACCCGCATTTTCAGCCACCTGCCACCTACCAGTTAAAAACAGATAAAAACTGGAATGCAACAATAAAGTTAAACTGTTAAAATGCGCTAAACAATGCACCACAACTCAATTTTTAGCCATAGTGGGGACAAAAGAAAACAATCTGTCCCAGTCTTCGTGAAACTCCTTCGGACCTGACCGACAAAATTTTTCATGGTCCGAAATAAAATTCAAGTATGAAGACCCAAAATGTCAGACTAAAATATTTTCTATCAAATCAAAAGTTAAAGGGACTATGTCGTCAAAAAATTGGATTCCTATTACTCTTTAAATGATAATATATTATAGAAATGCGCTTTATAAAGACATGTGCATGAAATAAATCAAACATAATATAATACACAATGAGATATTTGATAAAAACAAAAAAGTCTGGAAAATTAAAACCCCAAGCACGGATCGAACTCACGACTTAGAAGTCATACAAAGAAATGACAGCGCTGTAACCAACTGCGCTATCATGCTTGGTAAGAAATAGAGTGTAAACTATGGTTATAGAAAATACCCACAATTATGATGCCAAAATGTAAACATGAAAAGGGCCAAACAAACAAGACCCATATTATAAATTGATTTTTATCTCAGAATGTGTGCAATCTTTTTTCATGATATATACCCTGTTTTAACCTTTATTACCATATATGTCAGTATTAATATAGTGTTTTATCCAGACCTAATCAGCGCGGTCCCGCGCCACGCCCCTTTATTGATCAGCCACCCTGCCTTTTTTCAAAGGCAATTAGCGCCTCGTGCCCTCTTATGTATCGACTGTATTGATTGTTAACGAGGGCCCTTTGTGATGGCATGTTATTATAAACTAATCTGTGACCAACTGATAAGATCAGCAGTAGGGGCAGTCAGATTACGAGTTTGTGTCCAGATACAATAAAAACCTGATGATTTTCTTTTAAAAATGGGCGTAAATAGTCTGCTTTTAACAGCCTCGTTTTCATATGCAATTTCTCACTTGTTTTTTCTTTCTTGAATTTTTATGATAAACGTGATAACAAAGGGCACAATGCATATAAATGTAGACTCAATGTTGTAATGTTGTCTTTATTGATAAACTATGAAAAAATACATGTGTATACAAGATTTCTTCCAATACTAACTAAAAATCCCTGAAAAAACGATTTTCAGAACGAGCTCTAATTTCGGACAAACATATTCGGATAAATCATTTCAATCCGAATTTCAATGTTCGTTTTCTTAATGTTAAGTCTTGACTTTTGCTTTTCATCATTAATCAAAATAGTAGTAGCAAGGTCATCATCAACAGCATAATTCATATAAACCATAATTATGAAAATAGAAATATTTCATACAATAAAAAAGATGAAAAATAAAAATTATTCCAGAGTAATAGGAATTTACCATTAATGAACATGATTTTAACTTGCCGTAAACCGTTTTAGTTAAAAAGGTGTCTTGTTTGATTGCCCATTGGAAATACTTATGAATAATAAATAAATAATTGTTCTGATCTTTGCAAATAATGTAACTTAATAATAATATGAACTTATAATATTGGAAAATTAAAATGTGTTAATAAATTGACTTAATAATCATCAAATATATAAAAGGGATCAGTCAGTAATACTTCAAGAAAAAACTATTTTAATCTAATGTGCCCTTTTTACAGTGTTACCGCGCACAAAATGCCCCTTTTCCAAATCAAGCGGCATGCCCCTCTGCCCTTCTAGATTAAACACTATTAATATCTGACTGTCAGAATGTTGTAAGAAATTGGCCCCTTGAGGCCCTTTTTGATGGCATAGTCCCTTTACACCGCACATGATTATTATAATATCTATTTTTAAATTCAATGGAATTACCAGATGCATATTTGGATTGCTATTTTAAAAACACCGATGACTTCGTATCAGATATCAATAAGGACGTCATAAAATTCAGGGTTAGATTCTAGGATGCTACCATTTCCGCGTGCGTACGCATGTTTATCAAAGACAAAGAACGATTACTCTGAAATTAAAGGCCTAGTTTAAGGAATGTCTTACCGCTCCATGGGTTATTCCACTCTGTGTATTGGTGAACCATAAAATCTTTTTATCATTATCTGCCATCTTTTCCATCAGCTGTCTGAGCAATGGTTGAGTGCACTGTTTCAGTTGCAGAAGGGTATTGATCTCAGCTGATAAGGGTCGCCACACTGTGTGCACGCTGTCACCACAGCATGGTGCCAATCCACAGAACAATACCCCAGATTAAGGGGGGGGGGTCAAATAATGAAGGATCAAACTAGGCCTTTACACACTCCCCTTCTGCACTAGTGTGTCAATTTTATCGATAAAATGTAGATGCAGGAGGAGTCAGTGTTAGTACAGCCAAACCAGTCAGCCAATGAGAACGCATAAATTTTCCAATATGCAAATGAGCATCGTCGATAGAATTTAAAGTTTATCACGCTATCAATCTAATTGTAATTGGTGAAGGGGCAAGTGATTTGTAACACTATCCTGTTAGGTTAGCGTTTTGTAAATGTGCCTGTTTTTAACTCCCACGTTTTTAATAAATTAATTACTACAAATTTAAAGAAGGCAATCTAATTTTTATTTTTGTGAAATGAACATTATACTAATTATAAGAATTCATATGAAGTTGTGTCACTTGATGAACTGCGTACGCTGATCGCGTCAAAAGTACATCTTCAAAGACTTCATCTACTAGTTAGTGTTTACTAATAAAAGTGTTATTTAAAATCATCCCTGTACACTAATTATAATTATGCAACAACTTTGGCTGAGGCAACATTTGAATGAAAGTTAGCGACAGTATTGGCAGTAAACTTGTCGAAAGTGAAAGTAAATAAATGGTGGCGTCCTTTTCTTTTTGTTCCAATTCATCAAAAATGTTTTGTTGTTTCTTTTTAATGTATAAAGTCCTTTTAAATTGTTTCTTTACCATTAATCAACAAACGTTTTGTTTAAATATCAAGATTTTTGACACAAAGCATTGTATTTGTAGTTTTATTACTAAAAGAGTGGGTGGGGTAAAGATTACTGGGACGCTAGCTTTTACTTTTTAATGTTCTTATGTTCATTTATTTCCTTTACTTTTTTTAACCACTAGAAACTACATTTTGTTTTTGGACTATTAAGATATTACATTTATAAAAAAATATGTAAAAATATATACAAGACTCTCTGCAGAACAGATTTTGTATGGCAAATGGCAAGTGCACCCAATGCTAACACTCGTCTCACTGGCCCCAAATGACGATTCTGAGATGTAGTCGTTTGTCCAAAATGGGGGGAGGAAATCTTCCACAGACTCGACACATATCAGAGTCATCAATGTCTGACTCGCTTTCAGTCCCGTTGTCGTTGCTGACTGGCATAACGTGTTAGCACTGGGCTGATATTGAGCTACGTTTTGTATGGGCAATATACACCTGCAGCGCATAACTGGGGAAGGACCATTTCTGTGGTAGAAAATAATCCTTCTTTGTCCATATTGAATTTGTTCCAACAGGATTTTGATCGCAACTTTCACGTCCCGAAATTAGATAGTTATTGTGAATGGATTGCAATAAAAGTTACATACCTGGGCAGATAAACCATTCCTAATTACTGTTCCATAAATATTTGTATAATGACACTCATTTTGGATGCTAAACTATTTAAACCTACACACCATGGCATTTTAAAATAAATCTTGATAACCGCTGCTGTGTAACAGTGTGTTCAATTTTATAGAATAATCTGTTAACTCAGGGCATTGCGTCATTTCTATTGGTCATTTGATTCTATTAATAAAGTTGACACAAGGCCAAAATAATTGGCGGTCTGTACATAAATATAGTAGATGAATACACACGTTTAACTCAGAATTTATGCATGTCCTATGTAAATTTCGGTATATGTACCATACGTTAAGCAGTTTAGGTGTTGTCTATGTAAACTACATCGCTTGATAACTTGATTGTTGCAAAATATAGGAATTGATGAAAATTTAAACTGTCAGGTTTCCACCAGTAAAAAGGTCCTTCAGCGATAAGACATTCCAACGAATGTTGAGCTGCACAAAAAGTAACACTAAATTAGTTGCACTGCTTATTAATTAGATGAGGGGTAACTGTACACATTCTAGGGCTAATCAGCCTAATGGGCCAAGTAGTGGGGTCATAGCATAACTTGATAGGTGCTGGTTATTAAATATTGACAGGGCTTTCCTTAGACTTTGAATTGCATGTGTCCATGACTTTTGGGGTCACATTTTCAACAGTCAAAATCAAATTCCCCAAGAGTCAGATATAAACCTTCAAGAGTCGATGCTTTGTGGGTAGTTTCCATTCGTTTTTAGCTCACCTGAGCACAAAGTGCTCATGGTGAGCTTTTGTGATCGCCCGTTGTCCGTCGTGCGTGTGTGCGTGCGTCGTCAACTTTTCATTCAAACAACATCTCCTAAACCGCTTGGCAGATTTTCACCAAACTTCACAGGAATGATCCTTGGGTGGACCTCTTTCAAAGTTGTTCAAATCTTTCCGGTCGGCTGAATATGTAGGTCACCAGAGCTAAAAATAGATTTAAAAAATGAAAACTTTAAAAATCTTCTTCTATGAAACTGCAAGGCTCAGACCTTTCATATTTGATATGTGACATCCTCTAGAGGTCCTCTACAAAGATTGTTCTAATTATGCCCCTGGGGTCAAAACGGGTTACACCCCGGGGGTCACATGGTTTATATAGAATATATAGCAAAATGACTTTAAAAATCTTCTCCTCCGAAACCAGAAGTCCCAGGGGTTTCATATTTGGTATGTAACATTCTATAGTGGTCCTCTACAAAGATTGTTCAAATTGTGCCCCTAGGGTCAAAACTGGCCATGCCCCGGGGGTCTCATGGTTTATATAGAATATATAGCAAAATTACTTTTAAAATCTTCTCCTCTGAAACCGCAAGGCCCAGAGGTTTCATATTTGGTATGTAACATCCTTTAGTGGTCCTTTACAAAGTTTATTCAAATTATGCCCCTGGAGTAAAAACGGGCCACGCCCTGGGGGTCACATGGTTTATATAGAATATATAGCAAAATTACTTTAAAACTCTTCTCCTCTGAAATCACAAGGCTCAGAGGTTTCATATTTGGTATGTAACATCCTATAGTGGTCCTCTACAAAGATTGTTCAAATTATGCCCCTGGGGTCAAAACTGGCCACGCCCGGGGGGGTCTCATGGTTTATATAGAATATATAGCAAAATGACTTTTAAAATCTCCTCTGAAATCGCAAGGCCCAGAGGTTCCATTTTGGTATGTAACATGTTTTAGTGGTCCTGAACAAAGTTTGTTCAAATTATGCCCCTGGGGTCAAAACGGGCCACACCCGGGGGTCACATGGTTTATATAAAATATATAGCAAAATGACTTTTAAAATCTTCTCCTCTGAAACCACAAGCCCAGAGGTTTCATATTTGGTATATAACATCCTATAGTGGTCCTCTACAAAGATTGTTCAAATTATGCCCCCGGGGTCAAAACTGGCCACGCCCAGGGGGTCACTTGGTTTATATAAACTTATATAGCAAAACGTCTTAAAATCTTTTTCTCTGAAACCACAAGGCCCAGAGGTTTCGTATTTTGTATTTAACATCCTATAGTGGTACTCGACAAAGATTGTTCAAATTATGCCCCATAGGGTCAAAACAGACCACACCCGAATGGTCACATGGTTAATATAGACTTAAATAGCAAAATGACTTGAAAATGCTTCTCCTCTGAAACCGCAAGGCCTAGAGGTTTTATATTTGGTATGTAACATTGTATTATGGTCCTTTACAAAGAGTGTTCAAATTATGCCCCTGGGGTCAAAACTGGCCACGCCTCGGGGGTCTCATGGTTTATATAGACTTAAATAGCAAAATGACTTTAAAAATCTTCTCCTCTGAAACGGCAAGACCCACAGCTTTCCTATATTTGGTACGTAACATTGCATAGTGGTCCTCTCCAAAGATTGTTCAAATTATGCCCGTGGGGTCAAATCTGGCTACCACCCGAGGGGTCACATGTTTTATATAGACTTAAATAGCAAAATGACTTTAAAAATCTTTACCTGACAGCGTTTTTCCTCACCACTTTGGGAATGGTACCGGTACCGGTCAAATTGGGAAAATTAGCGTTATTTTCATCCAAATTAGGAATTTTATCACTTTCATTAAAAAATGTCATAAAAGATGTAAAAACAGTATGTTACTTCCCCTGGCTGTTAACAGTAACCCAGAATTTTTTTTCAGGCCCCCCCAGTCCCTACGTCGAAATTTTTTTTGCGACATGTGTCATATGACGTTATCTGGTGCGTTTAAGCTCTTAAAATTATGGCTAACACGTTTTCATTTTTTTTGTAAACGTTTAAACGAAATGAAATAGACGAAACATCACCATTTAAACGGTATACCTCTAGCCTTTTAAAAATAAAAAGTCTCATTGTAAGAATCATGATTAAAATACATGTATATTATACATGCTTTGTTCTTGCAAAAACGGCGGGATAATTTCCCCGTGCACGTTGTGCCTGCGCGCGTCAAATGTTAAGACCTGTATTTAGAAAGCACATGGTCGGTACACGCACGCTTTCCATGCGTGGAACGTGACGTCGTGGTTGTCATTAGACATTTCGCGCTCTTTTGCAGAAAACACGGGTTTTACATGGCATACATGTACATAAACAAGACCGCTTGTGTTTACGAAACTACAACACTGAGCAGTAACAGTGGGTAGGCTTAGGTAGATTGATTTTTCGCAGTTTATTTTTTAAAGTTATGAATTTTTTTAATTAACAAGTGTGCATATTATAAAATACGAAAGCTTGTTTACTTTTTAGGTGGACAATACGCATGACGCGCGTATAAGGTTACTTGTGTGTGGATACATGCCAACTGCGCTGATTGGTCAGATATAACGTCATTCCAAAGCGAAGATAAACTGAGCGTTTCTGTTGGCTCATTTCGATTTTACTGCAGTTGAAACTCCGCCTACATGGCGGTGCTTCAGGGTGATTGATTGCGGCTTAGAAATAACTGTTCATTGTTAAATTTTCGGCGAATTGACACTCGCTTTGATCATTCACTGACTTTATAGAGTGGGTGTACATGTTTCTCGAGTGAAAAACGCCCATTGTGACGTAAGAGATTAGCTTTCACAACAGGAATTGTCGGTCTGCTGCAGTCAACACAGCTAATTAATTGATAAAGTACACGTGCCTCGGGCGATGTTTATAAGCGCAATACTAATATATCGCGCCCTGGATATGTTCAAGTTAAAATTAAACGCCCAGGCACCGGGGCGCTAAAACAGCCTGGGGAAGGCCGTGCAGCTGTGCGTGGAGGTTTACGCTTGGGTAAAACTAAAGTAAAATACAGGAACATCGTCGACCTTTTCAGGGTCTTTTTGGACTTTTTTCTTACATTTGGGGTTTTTTTAACTTCAAATTGGGAAAAATAGTCAGAAAATCCGATTGGGAATGGTACCGTTTTCCGGTACCAACTTTATATAGAGGAAAAACGCTGCCTGAAACCGCAACGCCCAGAGGTTTGTTCAAGGTTGTTCAACTTATGCCCCTGGGATAAAAATAAGCCATCCCTCTGGGATGCAAATTCCAATTGGGTTACAAGGTCTCAGGTGAGCTTCCTAGGGCCCTCTTGTTTATCTTTTTATTATTTTTTTAAATTTATTAGTTTTATTATATATTTTAATAATATTATTTTAATTTATTATTTTTTATAAAGTTATTATTTTCTTTTTAATTTATTTAATTGTATTTTCTTCTTATTATTGTTATATATTTAATTATATTATTATTATTAGATCTATTATTAATATTTATTATTATTATTATTTATTATTATTATAATTATTAAGACGATTTTAGAATATTCTTGACATACTAAAAATACCACTGAATTTGTTTTTACAAAATTGCATATCATGTACAACAATAAAACAGGCTTTCCTTCCTAAAAAAATATACGTAGTTACAGTCCTTAAAAATTGTTTTACTCTTACAAAGTATATTAAATAAAATGCAATAAAATAATTATTCAAATGCTAAAGATCGCGAAGTTTTTGCACTACGAAATTTTCATTTAAAAAAAAAGAAAAGATTTCAAAGTTCTTGCACTACAAAGTTTTTATTCCCAGATGACATGTATATATTTGGTCGATACACGCACGCTTTCCATGCGTGGAACGTGACGTCGTTTGTGTCAGCATAACTTTCGCGCGCTTTTCTAGAATACGAAGGATTACATGAAATACACAAGAAATGTGTTTATGACACTCGAGTATTAAAATTGGATGTTAGATATTTTGTATATAAGAAATGTTACGTTAGTCAGAATTTTCGCTGAAATCGGATTTCAAATTTTGGAAATATATTAATAATTTTACCCGAGATATAAAGGAAAGTAATTTAAAACAATGCCTTTATATTTAGGAACTAAAATAAATGTGGATATTATCAACAACGGAAGCGGTGAGTAAATTGTGTTTAACACGTTTAATGGTCGGGAATAAACATACTCTAACGAACTCATGAACATTAACTAAAGTGTGGATACATGTATATTACGCCGATAGGTCGATTGTTCACGTCATTGGAAGTGTATATAACTGCATTTTAGTTGGTTAATAAAGATTTTTCTGAGCGACAAAACTCCGCCTAATGGGCGGAGCTACACAGTAACTTGACCGCTGATGGACAGCGTCTATTTAAAGTTGACTCCGCCTCCAACCAATAATCGCTGAGTGTTTTATCAACTTTGACATCGCTGTTCAACTGAATGGGATAATCCGCCAGCCGAGTTTTACTGTATGACGCAAGTCTGGAAATTGCCCCGGGTCAAAGGTGACGCATGAAGTAATTACCTCGCGAGTCAAACAAGCGTATTTTGAAATTTCCACGCGTCAAAACCCGGGAGCTCGGGTCAAAGGAAAGCCCTGTATTGAGCTTCTTTTTATATTAGAAATGTATGCCTGACCGCCTGATTGTGCCGTGGTGTTAAGTTTCCCTATATAACACACATAACACCAAAAATTATGTAGCTACTTTTGATTTGCAACCAGACAAAATGCTCTGATGCCTAGTCCCATACTGTTACCTTTTTTTAAGTAAATACTGTATCAGGCTTATGTCTGAGCCATTACTCAGTGGGGATAAATTACAAACATCAGAGAACATGTTTAATTTTAATTATTAATACACAGTTCTTGCTATCATAAATACTCTATTGTTTTCTAGCAAATACCTATAATTATTCTTCACACCCTACTTAAGACAGCTATTTTTAAATGTGTAAGGAAAACTCGTCAGATTTGTGGGGGCTTTTTCTGGATTTGACATTTTGTATTATTGTCTAACATAATTCAACTGAAAAACAAATTCAACTTAAAAACATTAAAATTTAGTTTCAGCAGCATACTCATGATATATTTTAGCCAAAGGCTCAATTTAGGCTTAGTGTATTAATGTTTTCTTCAATGAGTGTAGACGGGGTGACATTTAACATGCTCATACAACACCCAACTTGAGTGCATTAATTCCAGATTATTCCTTGTGAAAAGGAGAGAGAAAGAACGAGATGTCCGATTTGTTCAATTTCTATGAATACATAAAAACGAGTAAGATGGCAGAGTGTCCAGGGTACCAGGAGGAGTTCAACAGGCTATTCCCTCGTGAGATGGGAAGTTCGGCTACTCATTCCATGAAGATGATGCAGCATTTGTATGACCAGTTGTGTGCCCAGTCAGAGTTCTGCGATGTAACACTGGCTTTTGCAGACATCGTGAGTATATAGAGATCAAAACAGATAAAATGCTGTACCGTTCTACTACTCTTAGACATAAGTTACCAGTTTAAGAAACATGTTTGTGTTTAAGTCAGTTTATTATTTAACAACACATTTTCTAATTGTTGTACTTTCCATTTCATGACACTTTTAATATGTAAACACTATTTCAGCTTCCTACTTGTGTTCAAATATAATCCCCCCCCCCAAAAAAAAAACAAAAAAAAAAACAACAACAACAAATGGCCAGTATAAATGGATACATAGAGAATAACAGGTTACTGCCTGGTCTTGTGTAATATATCAGGTGAGGCTTAGAGTAATATAACGGCGAGGCTCGCCGTGCCGTTATTTTATTCGTGCCAAACCTGATATATTACACAAGACCAGGCAGTAACCTGTTTTTCTATTTATCATACCACATTTTTCGTAAAATATCACCAAACGAGCTGATTTTTATATATTTAAAAACTAAGGGGGGCGCTGATTTTGCTGAGCCGACTTTTACACGTTCAGTACATGTAGTTATGGATTTCTAAAAGTTGACTGAATAATACCTTATTATTAACATTTCGTAATGATAAGTGAACTGTTTTCACTACGAATACATAGATTATACGCATGCTCATTCATAAAATACTGAAAATGCGAACTGAAATGGATTGCAACGATCAATTTTATCGGAGATCACACAACGCCAAATTGTTTGGAGACGCCATTTTGGAGTTGTGTATTGAAATTGACATTTCCAAGATCGTGTCAATATTGACAGTATTTGACTATAGTGTGTTCAATTTTTGGTAATAATGTTTCTGGTTCAACATAAACTGATGCTGTGTAGTGACTTTTAGTGCATTTATTATGAATGTATTGAAATAAATTTGTGTGGATGATTTATTGTGTTCCATAGATAACGTCATATCACTTCCAAAGTGCGGGTTTATGTGAATATTTAAAAAATAAAGTTTTTGTGATTTATGACGATTAAAAATAATAAACTATATACGTTCTTGGTATCAAATTGTTTGTTTTGTTGAATCTGATATATTTTTACTGAAACTGTTGACTTTATAGTTGTTTCCGAATAATATGACGTACCTCCAAACATTGACTGATATAAACGCTACTGACCTGATATAAAAAAATATATCAGGCACCTTTGTATCAGGCCGATATCAGCATAGTGGTATGATAAAATGTTATAACAGTGTGTTGCTGTGTGTTTCAGGAGATGAAAGCCCACTGGTGTGTTCTGGTGGCCTGTCCCTACTTCCAGTCCTTGTACAACAGCGGCATGTGCGAGAAAGTGCAAGGTATCATGACTCTGCAATGATAAGCACTGTTTGGTGTGTAAGGATGATCTGGTCTGGTTCATCTATGATAGCATTGCGAAGTGTTTGAGTCCTGAGTTCATTGAAATTGGACATTACAAATTTAGAAGGTCATCGAGAAAATCTGTTTAATTCAGTCCAGCATGTACACAAAGTGTGATTTTATCCATTTTAGCATGGCCCAATGTTAAACAATTTTTTGCAGCATCATATCTCAATGAAGTACAGTTTGAATAGATGTACATTAAGAATATGTTCTGTACACAAGTTAGGGATGAGACTACAATCATTTTTAGCTCGACTTTATGAAGAAAAGGCAAGCTATTCTACTCGCGTCGGCGTCCGAGCTAGGTTAAAGTTTTTCGGTAAGCTAGTTTCTCAGGAATGTCTTGAGGGATTTCATTCAAACTTAAAATATTTATTCCCCACATTAAAATGAACCTATAGGCCAAGTTTGGTAACTCTAGTTTGAAATTTGTCAAAATTATGGGCCTTTTTACACTTAGACATTTTACATGAGCCATTTGGACAGGTTAAAGTTTTTCGGTAAGCCGGTTCCTCAGGAATGGCTTAAGGGATTTCATTCAAACTTAGAGCACTTATTCCCTATATTAAAAGGAACTCATAGGACAATTTTGATAACTCTAGTTTGAAATTTGTCAAAATAATGGGCCTTTTTACACTTAGAAATTTTACATATAAGCTAGATGGACTGGTTTAAGTTTTTCAGTAAGCTAGTTTATCAACTTTTCGTGTCCACTCTCTAACTCGCAAACGGTTTTAGCTATTGTAAATGAAACTGCAAACATAGATACCTTATAGCAAGACCTCGCTAGGGATTGCATATGGGGTGGGTGGGGTCAAGGCCACTGTTACTAAAAAATAGAAAAACGGTTTCCACTCAATAACTTGAGAACAAATTGAGATATTTTAATAAAACTTAATACAGACATGCCTTATATCAAGACCTCACTTGGGATTGCATATGGGGTGGGTGGGGTCATGGTCAAGGTCACTGTTACTATAAATAGAAAAACTGTTTCCGCTCAATAACTTGAGAGCGCGTTGAAATATTTTAATGAAACTTAATACATAGATACCTTATATCGAGACCTCGCTTGGAATTGCATATGGGGTGGGTGGGGTCAATGTCACTGTTACTAAAAATAGAAAAACGGTTTCCGCTCAATAACTTGAAAACGCATTGAAATATTTTAATGAAACTGTATACATACATACCTTATATCGAGACCTTGCTTGGGATTGCATATGGGGTGGGTGGGGTCAACGTCACTGTTACTAAAAATAGAAAAATGGTTTTCGCTCAATAAATTGAGAATGCATTGAGATATTTTAATGAAATTTAATACATACATACCTTATATCAAGACCTCACTTGGGATTGCATATAGGGTCACGGTCAAAGTCACTGTTACTAAAATAGAAAAATGGTTTCTGCTTGATAACTTGAGAATGCATTGAGATATATTAATGAAACTTTATACATTGATACCTTATATGGAGATCTCGCTTGGTATTGCATAAGGAGTGGGTGGGGTTAAGGTCACTTTTACTAAAAATTTTATTGATGTGCTGACTTGAATGCATTTCATTAGAAAAATTTGGTTTTCTTGGAATTTGAATTTTTCTTGTTTTAGAAAAAAAATGCCAGTAACTCTGACAAGCACAAGGAAAGTTGAGCGCGCTGTCCTCCGACAGCTCTTGTACTTCATGTACCCGGGCTTCTAGTAATGGTTATTACCCTTGAACAAATAGCATATTTATACAGGTTTTTGAAGCAGTTACGGTCGGGTACCCATAAGCACGCCTCCCTGCCATAATAAGAGGAGTCTGAGTCATAACTTTGTTTTACAACATTCTTTAATGAGTATAGTATGTCTAATTAACATTGATCCTTTTGTCAAAAGTGTGATGTGGATGCATGTTGTATATAAGTTTTAATATGGTTTTGTTTGGAACGCAATCTGCAATAAGGTGAACAATATTGTTGATTGATGTATACTGTTTTTCAGGAAAGGTGCACATTCGAGTAGGAAAACTCTCCGCAGTTCGTTCAGCTATAACATTCTTGTACACTGGCACTATCAAAATTGAGTATTCAGCAATCCGGGACATTCTTGAGGTGGCAGATTACCTTCAGATAGACGATCTTAAATCTGAATGCACAAATTACCTGATGGGTGTCGAGGTGAACATCAGTAACTGTGTACACATGTGCTTGCTTGCAAGCCAGTTTGACTTGGATAACTATCCGAGGGTGTTTGAATTTCTGCGCGGACATCTGCCAGAAGTTTTGCAACAACTGGATACCCTCAGTTTAACAGCAGAATCAGTCATAGAAATGATCAAGGACCCAACATTAAGTTATGTACCCAGAACTGACTTTTTCAAGTTCATTTTGAAGTGGGTGGGATATGACACTGATCCACGAGAGAGGTTTTTCGAAGGCATGTTTTGTGCATTGGATCTTCAAAAAATGCCAAAGGAATTCTTAGAATCGGAGGTAGAAACCTGCAGATATGTTGCTCTCTCAGAGAAATGCAAAGTTCACTTGTTGAATGTAAAAATGAAGTACATGACTAGTCTGTTGTCCACCGACGGGAAGACTGACGTGATGTTGTTAGTAGGAGGATGTGGTATGGGGCCGTTGTTTCATGCATATTACGCGGTGCCATTTCTGCCTGTGGTGGACCTTCAGTCTCTCAACTGCATCTATGGGTATGTGATCAGTGACAATCGCTGGGTAGAACTCGCTCCCTTGCCCATGGCTATGCGGCGTCCAACTGTGGCCTTTCACAATCAGAGCAGCTGCTTGTACGTATATGATGGTAGCGTTGGAATTCCGGTTGAGGACAAGATAGCATACCTTCACAAGTATGACATTATTGGAAAGGAATGGACTACGGTACAGATTCGCCTGCCTGCTCCAGTTGATGATATAACCATCCATGCAATCGTTATTCTCAGTGATAACCAGTACATGGTGGCTTCAGCAAGACCCTATTCCTCAGATCCTCAGAAAGCAACTCAGCAGAGTGTGTACATGTTTCGGATAAATAGCGAGTTGACTCAGTGTTGTACCATTGAAGCACTGTGCACTAGAAATTTCAAGACGGAAGTTCAGGTCTGCGTAGCCGAAGACAAGTACATTTGTGTGATGTGCTATAAATGTGGACCGTGTGGGATCAAGAGGAACAAAACTGTGCGCTTTTTCGTTAAAGATGTCACTAAGGGACCAGTTAGAATACCAGAATTTTCAAGAGGTGCCTCGCACGAACCACTGATGTTTGCAATCAACCATGAAGTGTATGTGACTAGGCCTGGATGCTACAGATTCAGAAAGTTTGATCTTCGAACACTGCGTTGGGCCGCTGGAAAAGAACTGATCATTCCAAATTCTAGTGAGGGGTCTGCAAGGAGTGACTTTGTTCATGGCACATTCAAAAATAAAATGTTCCTTTTCGGTGGCCGAAACGGTAAAATGTTAGTCAACACAGCCAGTGCTGTGGACGTCACGGGTAGAAAGCTTGAAAACCTGGAGCCTGTACCAAAACCAATTGCAGATGGTACTGTAATTCATGCCAGGATACGCGGGGACGTTGTTAGTTGCCATATTGACTGTCCGCACTGCAAGTATGCAAGTGTTCGATCAGCCGTTTCTTACAATGGTGTGGAGTATCCGGAGGAAGATGATATTTATGATCATGATCTTTCCTATGATGACGACGACGATGATGATATGTATTCAGACTTTTGGGAAAATGATGGATACGATAGAGTAAGAGTAGACATGTATGGCGATGTTGACTGGTTTTGAAATTTAGTTGATTACACGTAAGGATGTTAAGAGGTGTTGTTTGTTGCCATGTGTACTGTATAACTGGATAGATTGTTGTTAATTTAGGCATTATGTCAAGCTTGCAAATATTATACTGGTACTCTAAAGCCTTACCACATAACAGAATACATTTTCCAAACCTGAAGATGAAGAATAAAGTAACCAGGACAACATTTGGTTCAAACACTGGCAAGGGTTGCTGTCATTCATCATGCTGACATTGGCCATCTCATTTTTAACTTTGACTTTGTGTATGATGCTAGAATAACTTTTGTTTCCCATAACTTAATAGTTTTGTATTTGAAAGTTCTCTTGTTACATTCACAAGACTAAACTATACATGTGCTAGACTTAAGATGGTATTCATTAGATTTTGCTCGAGACATCATATGCTTATAAAAAGTCACGTTATTTGCTTTTAGTATGCACTTTTCGTTTTTTTTTTGGGGGGGGTTTTAACTAAAAATTAGACATAACAATAAAACATCTTTTAACCTGTTTGGTATAGTCATTTGTGTGAAATTATTTGGCATAATATTTGATGGATGTATTTGATTCCAGGTGCAATACTTGGTCCACTGTTCTCGAAAGCCTTACGGAAATGCAGGCCCACAAATAATTGCATAAATTTTTAATCTACATGTATTATTTGTATTCTCTCATGTGTACTGCTTCATTTTTCTGCTTAAAATTTTGTTATTTAGTATTGTTGTTACAGACTGCTTTTTGGAATATTCCCATATCTAGACTTTTTAGTATCAAAGTTAAAGCTTCACTTAATCAAGCTCAGCTGAGCAGAATAATGAAAATGATTGTAAAATACTTGAAATACTAGTACATGCTTAATTTGGTAAAATCGCTGTGAGATTTTAACCAATGTTTCTTAAATAAGTTTGACTTGCTATTGCTGTAAATCAAGTTGTGTGATAGTCATTATTCTTATCCATAACATGAACATATCAGTCAAGTTCGCCTGACACTTCACAATGCGACTTAACCTGTTTTGTGAACATTGGATTAGGCTGCAAAGTTGCACATAACAATTGGTTGTAGATCTGAAGATAAATAACTTCAAAAACATTAAAAAAAGATTGTTTTAGCTCGACCATAGTGTAATGTTAATAACTAGACCCTCTTCTCAAATTCTTTTATTGTTACTTATGAAAAACAGTGAGGTGGCTGTGAATACTAGTATATCTGTATATCTCTTTGATTGTGTACTAACATTTAGCAAAACGTGTCAACTTATGAAAGAAAAAACAAAACATCTTTATTGCCTAATTTTTATTGAACATATGCCATTTTTAGCTCGACTATTCGAAGAATAAGTGAGCTTTCCTACTACCCCGGCGTCTGCGTCTGAATTTGGTTTTAAATTGTTTAGCTGACCTGAGCACTTTCCTGAGCAAGAAGTGCTCAGTGAGCTATTGGTTTAGCGTCTCCAGTGTCGTCCATCCTTCCGTCGTCCGTCGATAAGGTGCCGTCAACAATTTGGCCGTTTATCGCGATAAATACTACATTTTTTATTCAATCTTGACCAAAATTCCACAGTTTGTGTATGACCATAAAAATCTTGGACGAGTTCAATAATGGGCCCAATCGGACCAGTAACACCAGAGTTATTGCCCCTATTTCATGCAAAAAAAGTGCGGAAGTGCCCTTTTGCAACGTTTAAAATTTATTTTCCATCCAATCTTAACCAAACTTTCACAGTTTGTGTTTGACCATCAGATCTCAGCAGACACCAAAAATGGGGCAGATCATGTTTCAAACACCAGAGTTATTGCCCTTTGTTTATTAAAAAAATATACAAAAATGGACATTATTCAGGATAGAGAGAGACATTTTTCATCCAATCATCACCAATCTTGCAAAGTTTGTCTATTACCATGAGATTACAGTTGAAGTCAAATATAAGCAAGATCGGACCAGAAACACCAAAGTTATTGCCCTTTGTGAAAACAATATGCAAAAATGGACATTATACAGGATAGAGACTTCATTTTTCATCCAATCTTCACCAATCGTGTACAGTTTGTCTATGAACGTAAGACTATAGGTGAAGTCGAATATAAGCATGATCGGGCCAGAAACACCAGAGTTATTACCCCTTGTTTTGGAAAAAAACATCAATAAGTTATCAATGATTGCATGACCATAAAAATTGATTGATAAAATTTGATTTCCAACAGTTGCAATACTTTCATGCAGTTATTTTTACATGCAACTTTGATGACTTCAGAGCCTGCATTAACATCATTTATCAGCATTGGACAGAAAATTATCAAAGCAAAAGCAAAACTTTACCTTATAGCACAGCCATCGCAATTATCGCATTGCAACTAGTTTTCCAAAACTTTTTGCGAAAAAGACATCAAAATCTACTGTTTGTGCATTTTTCAGAATTTTCAATGACTTAATGAAAAAGGGTCAGGTAACAATAGCGAGAAAAATGATTTCAGAACCATTAGCAAAAAAACGCACATCCTCTACCCAACTCATATTTTAGTTAGCCCATTGCACTAACCAATGTTTTAAATAAAAATTGATCCTACCCCCTCTGTGTATTGTTTCTGTGTATTGTTCTGATACCTTATTTTTCTAACCTTTCACAACAGTATGGTCTTCATCTCGTTCTGTACCAGTTCTCAGGTGAGCGCTTTGGGCCATCATGGCCCTCTTGTTTTCAGAAGTCTTGTTACTTCAAAACTACATAAGTTATTCACTTGAAACTTGGAATATACCTTTGTCATCAACTCCAGTGTCAGGGGCAACATTCCCCATAACTGTTTTGTATTTTGGCAGAGTTGTGCCAAGTTTATATTCAAAAGTTTTCTAACTTCAAGACTACATAAGTTATTCTTTTGAAACTTGGAACTAACCTTTTCATCAACTCCAGTATCAAGGGCAATATTCCCTAAACTATGTTATGTATTTTCACAGAGTTATGCCCCTTTTCCACATAGATTTTCTGGTTAAACTTTATATTCAAAAGTTTTGTAACTTCAATACCACAAAAGCTATTCACTTGAAACTTGGAATATACCTTTGTCATCAACTCCAGTATCAGGGTGAGCATTTCCTAATAACTCTGTTTTGTATTTTGACAGAGTTATGCCCCCTTTTCACTTTGATTCTCTGTTTAAAGTTTATATTCAAAAGTTAGGTAACTTCAAAACTGCATTAGTTATTCACTTGAAACTTGGAACTAACCTTTGTCATCATTTCTAGCATCAGGGGCAACATTACCCATAACTCTGTTTTGTATTTTGACAGAGTCATGCCCCGTTTTCACAAAGATTTTCTTGTTAAAGTTTATATTCAACAGTTTTGTAACTTCAAAACTACAAAAGTAATTCACTTGAAACTTGGAACTTACCTTTGTCATCGACTCTAGTATCAGGGGCAACATTACCCATAACTCCGTTTTGTATTTTGACAGAGTTAGCCCACTTTTTACAAAGACATTGTGGTTAAAGTTTTTGTTCCAAAAATTTATTAACTATACAAGGCTTCACTTTGTATTTTAACAAATTTATTCCCCTTCCACGATCCAAAATATGTACCAACGGAAATACTTTGAATAGTCGAGTGCGCTAGCTGTTCTCTGACAGCTCTTGTTGTAAGTGTTGACATTATAATGACATTTAGTTAATAAATATGTTTGAACTGGGTATTTGCCATTTTATTTAATGTCTTTTTATAACACATTAAAATGTATATGAGATATATACATATGAGATCAAAGAAATGAAAATCATCCTTCTGTAATCCTTTAAACTGAAGAATAAATTAAGCATTGCCGCATTAATAATGACATGTAGATGGATCTTTGTCAAAGACTAAATGACAAGGGAGATCTCTCACAGCAATAAACTAGTTTAGTTTAGTGCAAGATCTAATTTTAGTTCATGATTGGTCATAGAAAACGTAAGTTACATACTTCACAAAAATACTAACATTGGAAAGTAGTTCCATATAAGGGGTTTATATGGATATATATATTTTATTTAATGCTAAGTAGTGAAATATAGAAAAATATCAGTGAGATATATCCCTATATCACTCACACTGATGGACTACTTTTTTAAATTTTATTTGATTTGAACAATATTTAATTGTAGGTGTTGTCACCATTTATCATACAGAATTACCAAAAAAGAAAAGAAGTGAAGATTAATAACACCAAATGTTAACAATACCTCTCTGATATATTGAAGTGTCTTTCCTCTTATTTTCTCTTGGATTTTACTCAGTCATATTGAGCCAAGGAGACTAGAACAGGCAATGCCTTGCGGGTACAAGTTTTACCCACAAGGCATTGGAGCTCGCAATCTTGGTCTAAAGTTAATTTTAGCATCCAAAGTATTTATTTTATTCTTTGCACTTTATTCATCCCAGCATATTACACTCGCACTTGTTGTTTACTGTTGCTATGAACAGTAGTCTCCCTTTGTTTACATAATTGCTGCATTGCCCGTTCTCCAATTCCAAAATATAACAAGAATACAGTGTACCCTTAAGTAATAACTTGTGTTCATTAAGCACATAATTATATTGTTTTGATTGTATTAAGTTTTTATATCCAGTAACCCCTCTTAAGTATTTAAGTATCCAATATGTGTTCTTGTAAGTAGTGTTCAGCGTTTAATTCTCCGCCATCTTGTTTTCTTCAAATTCTTGACCGACTTTTAATCCAATTGTGTTGTTAAGTCCGAATAATTTATATAGAAAACACTTTATACGTATAAGTATTCAATTTCAGAACACTCCTAACAGTACATCTTTTGTTGTTTTACATTTTAACGCTCATCTACGAGTTTAATCAGCTTAATTGCTTGCGAAAACACATGTGCGTTTGAATATCGTTACTGTGTTAACTATTGTTTACATCATAACACCTATGCACACGCTATTTTTACTAATTTCGGAGAACTGAACGCACTTTCACTTTCAATATGTACTTTTATCATAAATATATTTAAAGCTAGCAGTGGGTGTTAACTTCTAGATTTAAAAGCTGATCATTATTCAACGACTACGTGTATCCAATTGTATTTAAACTTAAATAAATTTAGAAACACGGATTCTGCGTTGTCTATGAATATACTGAGTGTCGTACTGTAAACACGCTGCCATGATAATGCATCGAGTCAAATTTTGTTTGCGATTTAAGCTGCTTAACTAGATCTAATCCACGGAACAATTGATTGTAATCCAAGATGGCGCTGGAATGTTTATTACTAATCCCGATTGCTACGCATTATAGAGAAAATAGTTCGGACGTAATATTGTAAATATCGTGTTGAAAATCCCCTAATAGAAAACAAACGTAAACAACATTCAAATGGCATTTAAAAAAAGACAATGTGTTTGTTTTCGGTGTGATAACGCCCAAGCGCTCGTGAAAATATTAATTGTCTCCCTTTCCGGTGACAATATCACGCGTTATCACACCGAAAACAAACAAATATCCTCTATATATTTCAGTCGGGGTGACTGAAATGATAAATTTCATTTTACTTGACCCACAATAACATAATCATTGATTTTATCATATATATTATTTGCATACTTAAATGCCAGTGGAATGTGTTGTCTTTTTTAAGTTTTATTTATATTTTCTTATTTATGTCATATTTAAATCATAGTTATTTCATTAAAGAAAATCATTGCATCAATTCCTAATAACCTTGCAATCATATTTCCAATTTGAATGATACATGTCGCGACGATACGTCAATGATCATTTAGGCCAAGATGTGTTTGCAGCGATGCGCAAGTAACCAATTAAATTGCGTAAGGGCGTGTCCGTGCTGACAAATGTCAAAAAGTACAGAGGAGGATGGGCAAATTTTGAAAAGAGCGGAGGAAAAGGGCAAGAGGGCGGGGCTAAAAAATGGAAGGGCGGGCCGCCCTGCCATTTCGCTTTAGCTAAATCCCTATAATCAAGGTATCATTCACTAATGTTCTTCTCGCTTTATCTACATATCATGTAATAAAAAGTGATTCTTCAAATAGCTAATTTTCCTTTTGTATCATTATTATTATTATTGAATTAGTAGTGAAGAAAAACACGTGTTTAATCCCATGCATAAATATTTGTAACTGCCTTCATAAATGCTGATAAACTGGTTATTCTCTGCTGTGCATCATATGATCATTGCTGCATTGTTTTGTTCACATGGTTGCCCGTGGTAATTCAGACTTCCTTCTACAAAATGCATCGCGCATACCTTCCATTCCTGTTTCATGTGTGCTTCTTTCAAATAGCTCGGAATCCACTGTTGAATCATTTGGACTAGAACATGTGTCAATTTTCAGGACTATACAGTACAGGTCTATAAGCAGTCAGGCTAATGGCAGTATTTCTCGAATAAATTCATTGGTTGACTAACTCCACGCACTGGTCACGTCATATTTGTGGTAATGGCCATATGCAATAAATACCATATATCACTGGGATGAAATTGGCTGTAGTCATCACTTAAGTGTATTGTAACCCTCAACACCGTGTTTGCAATTATTATGAATTGTAAAATTACACTCAACACTACCCGGAACCTTAAACCGAAAGCAGGTTGTGAACTTCGGAAAATCTAAAGTTCTATAAACATGCCTTACGACATTCTTGGATTCGGTTACGCAATCGCCGTTGCAGCCGGGGGAGTTGTTGGCTATGTTAAATCAGGTATGTATGTTTTCATGAGGTGACATTACTGGTGAGCGAGTATTTGTCGGACGAAATATCCATTTATTTTGGGACAGTTTTAATTAATGAACAAACTCAACGATGAAAATTCGTATGTTATATCCTGGGCTCATCACCTGTTTGCCAATGTATACAAATAAGTGTCACTTGTGCGCATTACTAGAGGCCCAGAAATGGGTACATAAAACACGGTCTTTTTCATGGTGACGAGTATTTTCCGGACGTTTTTTTTAAACTGTGAAATACACGGAGAAATGCTTTATAACTTTATTTAAGCTATATTAGAAAACAAATTAACAGATGCGTGATTTTTATCAGAATAATACAACTTTATTAAATGATTTAATAATAAATAGAGAATATATGTAAGGCTTTGAAACAAATATGGAACCATGACATTTTATAGAGTTTACTAGATGTTACGTATCTATGTAGCTACTACACACGCCCTTAACGTCGTAGGGGGTTAAATAATGTTCTGCCAGAGTTCGTCTGCTATAATGAACAGACAGCCAAAACTATAACGAATCCTGTTTGGGCTCGAAATTGGGATTTTATCACGCATGCGCACGTCATTTTACTTCCCCAGACGACTGTTGCATGCGTTTCAGACTATCAACGTAAACATTTGGGGTTTTACCAAAAAATAAACTCACTATTTTCGAATAAAAACGAAACGTACTTGAAAATATAAGCGTTTATTTCTATTATGATGATAAAATACAAAAAGCGGTTACGAAACGCAAATATTTAAAAACGTCCGGATAATACTACTGTCCGACAAATACTCACTCACCAGTACTCTACTTTCGATTTGGTCATCATTTCAAAACATCTGCCATTAACGTTTTGTTATAAACAGTTGTCTTAATTATTTCTTCACAAAGAATGTATAATTTGATGTCGATGGTAATAGATATTGCTTTTGTTATGATGTATTTGGTTATTGAAACACAATAATATAGTTGTACTGCGGATTTTGTTGTTACATCATTTTTGCCTTTACCGAGAAGAACTTTGAGCTGTACATTAATGTACACATTTGCTCAAAGTATTCAGGAAGAACTATAGGTGGGTTATGCAAAAAGATTATGCCTACCTGCTTTCAACAAATCAAAACGTGTGTACATACTTCGTTAAATAATCAGTCTATCTGTTGAAGAACATGTCAGAGGAATTAACTTAGTTTCTTGATAAACCAAAAGGTTATTTAATCAAATAGAAAGCACCTTAAATAGTCTGTCAATTTAGCCCAAAGTACAATATAAGTCAAAAACATGTTTTCATATTTGCGAAAAAAGCACTTGGCTTGACTTCCCCCCCCCCCCCCGCCTACTGAGATCGGAGATCGTTCCGATCCGCACCCTTAGCCCCCCCCCCCCCACCACCACACAGAAACCGTCCGCTCCGTTTGCCCGCCTACCCCGTCGAAATCAGCCGTATCTTCAGACTCCACCTCCCTGAATTTGGCTGCAACGATAGACCTGACCTGCCAGAAATCGGCTGCAACACTTGACCCCGCATGCCCGAAAACGGCCGTAATGCTCGACCCCACCTATGACGTATCCTTTGGGTCAAAAGTACATATACTCCTGCTACCTAAATATAGATGTAACTGTTGTTATAAAATTGTAACCGCAGTTACAATTTTATTACTGCGGTTACAAATTTGTAATGGCAGTTACATTTACAAATATAACTGCAGTAATAATTTATAGCAACAGTCAGAAAATAGGCAATCGTCATAAAATTATAACCGCGGTTACTTTTTCTCACCAAATGCTTAACTTAAGCTCTAAGTCTATTAAGCGATTTAAACCACGTCTTGTATAATACCTTTTTTGTCAAATTTGCATTTATTTATTTAAAAATGAACTTTTAAATTATCAAAACAATTAAAAGATATATATTTTATAAATAAATGAATTTAAAAAAAATGTAACAGCAGTTATAAGTTGATGACAACTGTCAAATTTTTTTACTTTCGGTATAAATTGTACTGCAGTTATATCTTTATATCTGTAAATGTAACTGCTGTTACAAATGTATGACTGCAGTCATAAATTTGTTACTGCGGTTACAATTTACACTTATATCTATATTTAGCTGCCGTGCATATATGTACTTTTGACACAAAGGGTACGTCATACCCACCAGTCCGAAAGCGGCCGCAATGCTCTAAATCCCGGCGGCGACTGAATTGGCCGCTACGCTCAACGCCATCTGCCCGAAATCGGGGCAATTCTCGACCCCACTTCCCCGAAATCGGCTGCAACGCTCGACCATACGTGCCCGAAACCGACTGCAGTGCTCGACCTCACTAGCTCCAAACTGACCGCCTTGCTCTAAATCCCGTCGGCGACCAAATCGGCGGCAATGCTCGCCGCCATCTACCTGAAATCGGCGGCAATTCTCGACCCCACTTCCCCGAAATTGGCCGCAATGCTCGACCCCACATCCCCGAAATCGGCCGCAATGCTGTAAATCCAGGCGACGACCAAATCGGCCGCAACGGTTGGCCCCACTTTTCCTTTGTTTCAAAAACTTTTTAAAATTCTATTAGTTGTTTTTGGATTAAAAAAAAACACAAGATCAATCATTATCATTTATACAAAAGGCGGACGTTAAAAGCAAAAGAGTCACCATTGAAAATAAAATATTTGAAAACGCGGTTCTTGATCGATATAAAATACGATCATGTATCTCCATGTAAAAAGCGTGTTTTGCTATAAAAGCGCGCGAAAATTTTGTCGCCATGTACAAGATAAACGTTCATGGACTGGTCACGTGTTTATGCAAACAAAATGACGTTTTACGACGTATAATTGTGTTTTAAAATGAGGCTATATATTACATTATTCGTTTTAATATTTTTTGATTTTCAATTTGTGAAACGGATTAATGAAATTATGGGATTAAAGCAAAAGGTTAATGCAATTATGAAATGTTTTAAAATGCCTATTCGCTTTTCCTGGCAAGCGCTAGTATTTGTTGTCAAGCGCTTTTAAGTTGATAGTAAGGTATAAACTCGGCCCTTAAAATCGCCGTATTTGATTGGCTAATGAGATCGTTGTAGGCGGGACTACACTGTTCAGACCTTTGTCAATCACAGTGTTGGAAGTGAGACCTTATAGATCAATACGGCGTGCGTTTATGGCCCATCGATTAAAGATCTGTGTAATTAGATACAGGCGGATTAAGGGTTGTCACATTGAAAATTAAAGCATGTCGGCGCTATTTAAGCATGTCGGCAAACTTTCTGTTTGAAGGCATGTCGGGCCCGACAAGCGATACGAGCCTTCGGGAAACCCTGATCTGTAAATCACCATAAAATGTTATGAATTTTCCAGTACATGCTGATGACTTTTAATTATGTGTTTTATAAATGCAGCCAGCTTACCATCACTGGCAGCAGGTCTGACGTTTGGATCGTTGGCTGCAGTGGGGGCCTATCAAACCACACAGAACCCTTCAGATGTGAGAGTGAGTCTAGGTAATGCAGATGGTCTTTAAATACTTTTTTCTCTATCTAAGAGTTACAGTTTCCATGTGCACAGAATGTTTCGGTTTAATTTTTGGTGGAAAAAATATTGTCAAATAAGAAAGGCAATATATCTCAGACTTGTTTAAGGATTAATCAAATACACTTGCAAAGCATTTTGTAATGTTAATTGACTTCATAAGTGGAAGCTTCTTTTATTTTTATAAAGATCTTTCAATATAATTTTTTTAGTGTCGCATATTTCATTCGGAATTGTCCTATTAGTGAAACAGGTTTAAACATATAGAATGCTACACAGATATTTGTTATTACACAATGACTTCAAACATATGTTAAATGTCTTGTCTCCAATTAAAAAGGAATTTGTTAAACTTGTTGTGCCAAACTGCAATGTGCATTTTTTGTTTCAGGCACTAGTGCAACCCTGATGTTCCTCATGGGTTACAGGTTTTATAACACACAGAAGTTCATGCCAGCTGGATTTGTTGCCGTTTTGAGGTAAATATGGTTCATCCAAATTCTGAGGCTCTGCAGTTAGAAGTTCCTAAAATCATAGTGTGAATGTATTTATTCTTGGGTGACATGTAAATGGATAATTTACTTGCTTAATTGGAACCGCCATGATTTGTAACCTTTTTTGGACACATATAGTCTCTTTATGTAATATAGAATACAAAATAAGCTTGCACGGAAAAAAAATAAAAATATTTTATTTACATGCTTGTAGTTTATTTTACATTTAAATGATGTATAAATATTGCAGAAAAGGACAGTTTCGAAAATTTACCCATTTGTGAACATAACTACTTTAATTTTACATAGATATTGTAAGTACAATTTAAGTACAACTTTTAAGTTAAACTACTGCCCTTAGATGTTTTGTGAATACTTTTCCAATTCACATATTTGAAATGGCGTTTTATGTTAAACAATATATATGTTAATTTCCTATGTGGAAAGGAATACAGGTTGCATGAACAAATTATTAAAGTCTGAAGTCAACATGTTCTGTGTCTGTGGTTCATCATTAAATTAGAATTATAAATGAAAAAATGACTTTGATGCTTTGTAAGTATGGAGAATGGCCATAGTCTGAAGAGCAACAAGCACATAGGCTATGTTTGTTTGTTTGGATTTTTCGCTGTATTTAACAGTATTTCAGTAATATAACGGCGGCAGTTAACATACTCATACTTTGCCTGGGCAAGCCTAGCCGATCTAAGCAGTTTACCAGTACTAAGTGCACATACTTATATCAGTAACTGACAACTACTCGAATCAGAGGTAGGGGGAGAATGGCCATAGGAATTATTTCATGACCAATCCCCACACAAGTTATGTGACCAGGCTGGGGCTTGAACTCACGAATCACTGATTAACAGTCCAGCGCTCTACCAACTGAGCTAGCCAGTCCGGCACATAGGCTATGTCATTGTCAATTGTACTGTTGACATTGTTTGCTTCAAGTGAGATTAGATATGCATTTGATTAAACCATTCAGAAAGAATATACTTTATATTAATATCAGAACAAGACTAGTAGTTTTGATTGTTCTTTATTGGCAAAACATACAGACAGACACTTAACTTGCTCTGTTAAATGGTGCCTGCATATTAGATACTACAGGTAAGGGTAAAGTTGTTTGTTGATGTATTACTATCGTTAAGTTTATATTATACATTTATACATAATTTTAATTTTATTTTGATATTTCTGTTATATTTTCAGCTCGTTGGTGCTGTTGAAAAGCTTGTACAAAGTGATGAACCATTAGGGGCACATGCTTCGGGTCAATATAATCAGATATTATATTTACATAAATCATGAAATTCTTTGGGTTTTGTCAAGAGTTAACATTGTTAGTGTTAATAAAAATATTACTTTATTTTACACATTAAAATGTTTATTGCAGTTATGTGCCGATGACATCTGCATATCAAAAAGTGTACATGATTTATGAAGAACAATTACATTTGAAGATGAAAATAATGTTTGTAAAATGCAATTGTGTCTATATATTATTTTAGCAGTAAAATGATGTTTTGCTACAACGGTTTTGCTGTTTGCAACTTTACCTTCAACATGATTTAGAGGCTACCTAAATGTTATTAAAATACCAAAAAAAAAAATGGTGTACAATTATGGTTTGGAGCGTTAAAGGCACACACAAGGTGCTGCAAGTTAAGACAACCACCAATAATTTAATCAAGATTTTACAAACACATAAAATAAAACATTATGAGCAAACACGTTTTTTTACATTTTCTTAAAATAAATGGAATTTGACTAGTTTTATTTCCACTTTATTGTTTACATTAAAAGGAATGTTAATCTCATGCATGATTTTTGCATGGAGAAATTCCGTTATTGTGGTCAATGAGGTGTTTCAATTTCGAGGGTCATTTAATAAACCTATACTAGTATCAAAAATTGAATGCATTGGCATTCTCCGGGTTCGTCCGTATGCCTTCAACAATTTGGCCCGTTATCGCGATACTGGTTGGCGAGTAGTATCCGTGAACTAGTAGTATCCGTGATTTGAATATTTAAACGGTGTAAAAGCTCTCCATCATTGAATTTTGAGTTTACACACACCGACTAGCAACTGTTCCAAACACAGAATAAGTTGAAGTCTCCAAAACTTCATTTTAAAAAAAAAAGATATTTACATTTTTTTTTTTTAAATTCTGAAAACTTCGCTCCTCACGGGGCATTATACGCGCACGTCTTTGCGCATGCGCATTAATCTATAATTGGACCCCTATTGTTATCTTGTACTTCCCTATTTTCGGTTTACCAAGGGTGATCGCTAGGTTATTCACATAAAGCAGCAATTTTAGTATTTAAACACCACCATCCATTTATTCAACACGCATTCTTTGTGAAATAGATTTTCTTTAAAAAATCAAGAATTGCAATCGCAAAATGTTTACTCAAAGAAAATATTAACAATGAATTGCAATTTTTAAATGTTTACTAAATTATACGGCTAGTTTCGGGACGATATTGACAAAATTTCAATGCAGGGGAAGCGTCTACTTCGATAATAACATGGTTATCTCCCGTTTACAATCAGCAAAGTTTTAAGGGGCACTAAAAGGGTAATCAAAAGCCCATTATCCGGCATCCACTTATGTTTATAGTCGCATTATCACCGTTAATCTGGCATAGAATTTAATAATATTACATCATTATGATTAAGGTACTATAATGTAGAATAGTATAGAGTGATTAAAATCTTGAGGTTTGTAGCAGAAAAATCGCATTTTCAATTGAACGGAAAAATCACGGATACTACTAGTTTTATTGTTCGTTGGTGACCCTCTACCAAATTCCTTCAAATCATTTTGATTCGTTCAAAAACATGGCCGCCAGGGGGCGGGGCAGCTTTCCTAATATGGCTATATTGAAAACGTCGAAAATCTTCTGGTCTGAAACCACTGGCTGTATTTCAAGCTAATTTCACAGAAATGTTCCTTGGGTGACACTCTACCAAATTCCTTGAAATCATTTTGATTTGTTAAGAAACATGGCCAATAGAGGGGCGGGGCAGTTTTCCGTATATAACTATATTGAACACTTGAAAAAAATCTTCTAGTCTGAAACAATTGGCCGGATTTCAAAATATTTCCATAGAAATGTTCCTTGGGTGACCCTCTACCAGATTCCTTCAAATCATTTTGAATTGTTAAAAGCATGGCTGCCAGGGGGCGGGGCAGTTTTCCTTATATGGTTATATTGTGAACTTTAACAATCTTGTAGTCTGAAACCACTGGCTGGATTTCAAAATAATTTCACAGAAATGCTCCTTGGTGACCCTCGACCAAATTTCTTGAAATCATTTTTGATTTCGTTAAAAAAACATGGCCACTAGGGGACAGGGCAGTTTTCCTTATATGGTTTTACTGAAACTTTAAAAATCTTCTCGACTGAGACCACGGGCTGGATTTCAAAATAATTTCACAGAAATGTTCCGTGGGTGACCCCTATACCAAATTCCTTGAAATAATTTTGTTTCGTGAAAAAACACGGTCGCCATGGGGCGGGACAGTTTTCCTTATATGGCTATATTTAAAACTTTAAAAATCTTCTTGTGAAAAACCACTGGCTCGATTTCAAACTAATTTCACATAACTGTTCCATTGGTGACCCTCTACCAAATTCCTTGTAAAGTGAATGCTATCAAAACTAAACACTTATTCAACTCCCAAAATTTATTTATTGAAAATAATAAAACAAAAATATCTGACAAACGTAATAAAAATGTTCCATGGTCTGGGAATTTTTTAGGGTAGGTCAGGTTAATGTTTATAAATGCAGCCTATAAGACCTCGGTTAAAATTGCTAAAGCTGTTGTTGATGTTGCTTATTTTTGAAGATGATAATAAATATTAACATGGTAAAGGCTATGATGCTTATGATACTGTGATTTTGGTATTTTTGATGAGGATTATGATGATGATGTAGTGGTGATGAGGCATGAATATAAACAACAACCCAATATTAGATTTTTTTTGAATATTCAAATTAAATATTCCCAATACTTCTGGTAATTATGATAATCTCCAGAAAATCACATCGGGGAGGAACACAAAAACCCGAGCAACTGTTTACTTGAATCTTATCGTATATACATGTTATGTCAGGAATTGTATAACTTTCTCCAGCTGACCTATTTATCCTCATATCACCCAATGAACTTGGTCTGTGGTTAAGCAGCTCCCTAGACAATTTAGTAAACTGCACTATCAATAACAATGGAATATTTACACATGATTCTTCCATGGCGTGATATAAACTGGGTTCTGTGTTGGAAAAGGTCTGTTTCAGAGAAATATTTTCAGTTTTTCACAAGTTAGTCATGTGCCTAGAAATTTAATATTTATATGTCATTGACATTAATAAAGAATTTGTTTTGAAAGATATTTGTCCACTTTTGGTTGCATGATCAGATGGGACACCCTATGTCTATGTTTCTGTCTGTAATGTTTGTGCAAAAAAATTTGGGTCCTGCAATAACTCAATAAATACAAAAGCTAGGTTCATGAAACTTTGCGTGGTTATAGAGGGCAATGGTAAGATATGGCATTTTAATTAATTGTAGTTTTTGCATCAGGAAAACGTGTTGAAAATTTCACATATGCAGGTATTAATGCTAAAACTTTAATTCGTTGGACTTCAGTGGAATAAAAAAAAATCATAGAAAAAAGTCAAATTGCAGTAGTTATGGCATTAAGTCTTCCAAATTTTGCATGATCATTTAATTACTTTACAGATGAAGTTATAAAAAGTAGCTAAGATAGCCATTTTTAACCAAATTAAAATTTGTGGTTATTAGATTGGGGTATGTCGTTTCATGTTCATGTGGGCTGACAGACTTGACAGCAGCACCATTTTTTGGTTTCTGAACAATAACTTGAGAACAAAAATTGCTATTGTAATAAAACTTCATACATATATGCCTCGCTTGAGGTTGCATCTGTGGTGGTTGTGGTCAAGGGCACCATTACTAAAAAAAATGCTGTCTGTTTAATAACTTGAGTACAAACTGAGTTACGATATATGGGGTGTGACCTTTTTATCCAGGTCCAGCTAGCCCATTTCATTTTAAAAATAGATGGATAGGCTTGTTGACTTGTTTTAGAAGATAGACTTGCATAGCATTTGGCACATAGACTATTATAGCTCGCAAACATTAACCTAATACTCGTCACCTGTATTAGCACAAATTAGGCGCTCTAACTATTCTGTGTTTACACTCGTTTAAGTCCGTGCACGTGTTTACAAGTTTATCGATACCGTGACAGTATTTTCTGTGGTACACTGCAATTCGTTATATCGCAAAGCTTCAAACATATTACGAACGTTTCAAATCCCAAGTGCAGCCGAAGTCAAATCCTATCTTTGCAAGATACGTATTTAATTACGAAATCCAGGGGCAAGAGAGCATTGATACATTTGTAACGAGACTCAGACTCGAAGCTTGCGACTGCAATTTCAAAGAAGAAAATGAAATGATTCGTGACAGAATTGTTTTTGGCTGCAACAACAAAACAGTTCGGGATAGGTTGATCAACCAAGGAGAAGCACTGACATTAGATAAAGCAATTCAAGTTACCCAAAGCTACGAATATTACCCACAACATGTGGAAACTGTGGACGTTCACATCCGAAGAACAAGTGTCCTGCCTATGGAAAACAGTGCCACACGTGTGGAAAGCTGAATAATTTCCAGAAACTATGCCGATCAAGTGCAAAGACTCGAGTGAACGAAATAACTACTCTCAATATGCAAGGCACTAACACTGTTTGTAATAGTGGTGCTTGTGGATCTTCTTTTGATTGCCAGGATAATTATGCTATTGACACGGTAAGAGCTTCTTTTTCACGGTCTCCAGACCGTGCATTTGCCAAATTATTCGCTGGTCCACGCAAACTGCCCATTAACTTTAAGGTTGACACAGGAAGTGTAGCCAGTATTTTGCCAATGTCCCAGTTTGAGATAGTCACTTGTTGGAGCCCCCTCAACATAGGTTAATCTCATACACTGGGGAAATGCTACCAGTTATCGGCACCGTTACGCTAGCCTGCTGCCATAATGACCAGATAATTAGCACATGTTCCACGTCGTTAACAGCATCACCACCCCATTAATTTGCTTGCAATCATGTCTTGACCTTGGCCTCGTTTCGCTCACATAGCCTGTCGACTGTCCGACATCTAGCACACCAGCGAAAACACCAGGTTTAACCAAACAGACAGTTCTTACAGAAAATCAGGTCTTATTTCAAGGTATTGGTGTTATCCCAGGGGAATGTAAGCTGCATGTCAACGAGAATGCTATTCCCACGGTCAACCCTCCGCTTCGCATACCGGAAGCGCTAAAGTTACGACTTAAATCTGAGCTTGACAGAATGGTCAATGACTAAATAATCGCGAAAGTGACCGGGTAAATTCGATCGTAGTCGTAGAAAAGCGTAAAACAGGAAATCGCAGGATTTGCCGTGACCCGCAAGCTCTTAATGCCGCCATTAAGAGGCCGCGCTATGCTATGCCGACGTTTGATGACATTACTTCCAAGTTAAACAGTGCGACAGTATTCAGTATACTGGATATCACACATGCTTACTGGAGAAGCTTGAGAAACAGTCCTCTTACCTGACAACGTTCAGTACAGTGTTTGGGCGTTATCGCTGGTTGACACTTCCGTTTGGTATCTCTGCGTCTAGTGACCTATTTATGACTATAGTTAATGAGATATTTGAAGGTTTACCAGGCATAACTGCCATTGTTGATGACATTCTGTGCTACGGTCGAAACCGTGAGGAGCACTATTCGAACCTTTCAAGATTGATGCAGCGTGCACGAGAAAAGTGCATCCGATTTAACCCGGATAAGTGCACCATACATGTCACAGAAGTGCCTTTCTTTGGTTATGTAATAAGTGACAAGGGCGTAAAGCCAGACCCGCGCAAAATTGAGGACATACTCAATCTTGAAACCCCAGACAGCCGCGCGAAGCTCGAAACCTTCCTAGGCATGGTTAATTACTTGGCCAAATTTGCGCCAAATTTAGCTGAGGTCACGTCCACCCTTTGGCGCCTCTTGAAAAATGACACAGAATGAACTGGAATGAACAGCAAACAAAGGCATTTCTAGAGGTCAAACGCATTCTTACGCAAGCACCCGTGCTAGGCGGTTACGACCCAAAGGAATCCCTCGTCCTTGAGGTGGACGCTTCTAAATACGGAATAGGCGCAAGTATTATGCAACGAGATCGTCCGATCGCATTTGCATCAAAAAGCCTGACGCAAGAAGAACTTCTGGCCATACTCTTTGTTTGCCAACGCTTTCACCAGTACACGTACGGAAGATTCGTTACAGTGCATTCTGACCATAAGCCATTGCAGACGTACGAACTCAATGTCCGACATGTTAGGGGAAAAGATATTCCTGTTAGCGATTGCCTTTCGCGCCAACCTGATCGCGAAACGTACCCGAATTTGATCGCAGGCTTAGACATGCGCGTGCATTCTGTCAGCCAAAAGCTTTACGTAACCGACGCTAGGTTACAAGCCATTTGCGCAAGATGAACACATACAGAAACTGAAACAGACCATTTTAAATGGTTGGCCGGAAACGCGCGCCGGATGCAATCCGTCAATACTTGATTACTGGAACCATAGGAGTAGTATATAAGAAGCACTATCAGCCCCAAATAAGCATTGGCAATGGCCGCCATTTTAGATGATGTCATCACGTCCATGATCTAGTTGACATAAGTGCACGATGACTTGAATGGATTGAGAATGTTAATTAAGTAATTAGAGAATGCCAGATGAGGACGGTTTAATGATATAAAGCCACGCGATAACGATTTAGACGGGTGTTTTTCTCGTCTTCAAAGGAAACGACCGCAAGAAAGTCGCCCACTTCCCGCCGCAAACGCGCATTATAATTACGAAATAACGTAATGATTTAATATACTAATGGTTAAATTATGTTAGTCACGAATTTTTAATGTCGCGAATAAAAGACTCTGTCGCCTACGTTCCACTGCAAACGCGCATAATTACTAGTTATTATCGAGTTAATGGTATTTTAACGTTCTTTTAAAGACGCGGACAAAGGAATGTCACCGACACGATTTTGAACAATATATGGTAAAAATTCAGTTATTAGCTAAAGAAATCAGTTGTCACCGGAAATGTTTAATGAAGCAGAGGTATACAGTTAAAGTTAAAATACCACCATTGAAGATATTTTACGCCAGGAAAAGTGGATTTCATTTATTGAAAAAGTAATATTTTCATTTAGTAAATTTAAATTTTCGTTTTGAAGTGATTTTACAAGATAAAGTGTTCGATTAAGTGTGTTAAAATGTTAATGAATACGGAAACGAATGGATTATGTAGTTATTCTGGATTACAATTTTTAGAAGAAAAGGACTGCGTGAATCATGCAATAAAAGAACATTCTTTATCAGAAAACACTGACGAAGATTATTGTTTTCCTTAAATTATTTGGATAGTGAAACTTGTTCCAAATGTAATCCTCATTTTGCCACGAACGACCAAAATGTCGAGGAGTTTATTAAAATTGATTGAAGCGAAAATCATACGGAACAGCAGCACATTTTTCACTGCGAATAGTGTTCACCTGCGTGGCCACATTGTCACCTGTGTGCTGAATAGTATCCATTCAGTGCCTAACATAGTATAAAGCTCAAAAGTAATTGTTTTGCCTTTTCATTTTTTATCGCATCGGTCATACTGAACGGAGCAGACACAATGACTGATGGATTAAGTGAAGGCAACCGTGGGGATTACGATTCAAATGACGGAACTTTGAGTATGTTATGTGAACCCGCTGTATCTTAAGCGTTGGTCATAACAGATGAACTATTTGAATCCGGGAAAAGCATTCGATGTCATTTAGATATCATAAAATGGATCGGTTCCTTATAATTATTACGACGTGCTCAGTCCGTGGATTCATTATTTTAGAAGAGCGCAGCC
This sequence comes from Congeria kusceri, assembly GCA_027627225.1. Taxonomy (NCBI): domain Eukaryota; kingdom Metazoa; phylum Mollusca; class Bivalvia; order Myida; family Dreissenidae; genus Congeria; species Congeria kusceri. The sequence goes on along the minus strand of CM051032.1, from coordinate 21,952,850 downwards.
ATCACGATTGCCAGAATGTACATATAGAAGACACGAAACACAACTTAAACCAGACCGGATGCTTTTATGTGAAGCAGTTTGATCTACTTGACAACGTCTATGCTACAGTCTGTAACCAGGACGGCCACGTGTTTGTTGATGTGAGAAAATTGATAAATGGCAGTGCTACAATAATTGGAGTGGACTTTAATTTGCGTCAGTGGTTAACGCTCAAGCGGATGACAACGTCCATTGACGAGGTTATTGACGAAGCTAGAGTGTTTTGGTACAGACTTAAGAAGTACGGAACTTAAACCCATGGAATCAGCCTAGGACAATTCCAAACTACTTTGTTGCTAGAATCTTATTTCGAGTTTTTGTACGCCGAAGAAATGTTAAATAAAACGCGTTTCGTTTTTTAAAAGCGCTGCTCGGGATGTGAAAGTGGACAATTGGCACAACTTAACCATGCGTGTTTGAACACGCCTGAACTTTATCAATTGGAATTATATTTCGACGATATTCTTCGTGAAGTGAATGATTCGTTATTTTTACACAACTCGAACGCAGCCATATCAGCCATGCATGATATACCACCCGTTCTCGTGGACATGTTCAAACGCCCTCGTGGAAACTAAGAATGCTGAGAATGTGTTCGCATCTTATTGGCTGGAAGAAAATGATATTTTGAACTCTGAAAAAACGCTTTTTCGGGGGTGATTTGTGCTGTGTAAAATTGCAAACATATGCGAATTGTGTTGTTTTTTCTATACGGACCCATAAAAAGCGACATTCACTAGGTCTGAAAGTCTGTTTTTCACGTTTGAATCAATTTAAAGTCTTTTATCTTTGAATCTGTCGATTTTTAGCTTACCTGAGCACAAAGTGCGTATGGCGAGCTTTTGTGATCGCCCGTTGTCCGTCGTGCGTGCGTGCGTGCGTCGTCAACTTTTCATTCAAATTACATCTCCTCCTAAACCACTTGGCAGATTTTCACCAAACTTGAAAGGAATGATCATTAGGTGACCTTCTTTCAAAGTTGTTCAAATTGTTACGGTCCGCTGCATATGTAGGTCGCCAGAGCTAAAAATATATTTAAAAAGTGTAGACTTGAAAAATCTCTGAAACCGCAGGGCCCAGAGTTTTCATATTTGGTATGTAACATCCTATAGTGGTCCTCAACAAAGATTGTTCAAACTATGCCCCTGGGGTCAGAATGGGCCACGCTTCGGGGGTCACGTGGTTTATATAGAATATATAGCAAAATGACTTTAAAAATCTTCTCATTTCAAACCACAAGGCCCAGAGGTTCCATATTTGGTATGTAACATCCTCAAGTGGTCCTCTACAAAGAATGTTCAAATTATTCCCCTGGGGTCTAAACTGGCCACGCCACGGGGGTCATATGGTTTATATAGAATATATAGCGAAATGACTTTTAAAATCTTCTCCTCTGAAACCACAAGGCCCAGAGGTTTCATATCTGGTATGTAACATCCTTTAGTGGTCCTTTACAAAGTTTGTTCAAATTATGCCCTTGGGGTCAAAACTGGCCACGCCCCAGGGGTCACGTGGTTTATATAAACTTAAATAGCAAAATGTATTTTAAAATCTTCTCTAAAACCGCAAGGCCCAGAGGTTTCATATTTGGCATGTAACATCCTATAGTGGTCCTCTACAAATATTGTTCAAATGATGTCCCTGTGGTCAAAACTGGCAACGCCCCGGGGGTCACATGATTTATATAGACTTAAATAGCAAACTGACTTTAACAATCTTCTATTCGGAAACCGCAAGGCCCAGAGGTTTTATATTTGGTATGTAACAGCATATAGTAGTCCTTTACAAAGAATGTTCAAATTATGCCCCAGGGGTCAAAACTGGTCACGCCCCGGGCGGGGGGGGGGGTCACATGGTTTATATGAACTTTAATAGCAAAATATGTCTTCAAAAATCTTCTCCTCTGAAACCGCAAGTCCTAGAGGTTTCATATTTAATATGTAACATCCGTATAGCGGTCCTTTACAAATATTGTTCAAATTATGCCCCTGGGTTCAAATCTGGTCACGTCCCGGGGGTCACATGTTTTATATAGACTTAAATAGTAAAATGACTTTAAAATCTTCTCCTCTGAAACGGCAAGGCCCACAGCTTTCCTATATTTGGTATGTAACATTGCATAGTGGTCCTCTCCAAAGATTGTTCAAATCATGCTCCTGGGGTCAAATCTGATGGCACCCCGAGGGGTCACATGCTTTATATAGACTTAAATAGCAAAGTAACTGTAAAAATCTTTACCTGAAACTGCAAGGCCCAGAGGTTTATTCAAGATTTGTCAAATTATGTCCCTGGGATAAAAATAAGCCACGCCTCGTGGATGCTAATTCCAATTGGGTTACAAGGTCTCAGGTGAGCGTCCTAGGACCCTAAGGGCCCTCTTGTCTAAATAAGAACAATCGTACAAGAAACACACGTTTTATGTGTACATTATTTACGTAACCATGACTATTTGCCATACACTTTGCGAATGTTTCTTTGTTTGGTTCAGTGTTCATTTAACAATGGCATACAAAGAAACAATACCGTGGTAATTTATATTTTATTAAATCCTTAAAATTGTGTATTCAAAAATAACTTTGGTTATTTAAGAAATATTACTGATGATACATATTCAGTTCGATTATACAACGCATGAAATGTATTTATTCGCTTATTTTATACAGTCGAAAATTCATCCTTTTAATTAATTACCCTGTTATAAAAGACTGTTACATGTACTTAAAATACTGAAGATATTTATTAATAACTTTTGATGTATGACCAACGTCTAAAACTACAATAGACAAAGATTAATAACTTTTAATGACAAACGTCTAAAACTACAATAGATAAAGTTTAAATTGGATTTAAAATTTAGCATATTAATTAAACACAATTTAATAAACCATCTTTTTACCATGCGATAAGCTCAATAACGTACTTTTTTACTATACGATGAAAACAATTGACCCTTTTTTACTATACGATGGACACAATTGACCCTTTTCACTCCTCAGACAATCCTAATACATGTTATAACGTGTAAATTAAACAATACACACAATTTAATAAACTTTTTTTACAAAGTGACGAATACCTTTGACCTTGTTCACTCCTTAAACAATCCAATATGTGTGAGTCATAAGATGAGTCACGTAAGCATCGTTTGTTTCCTTTTTTGTCGAATCAAACATATTTACAAAGTCTTCCATTGTCTCGCCCGACAATAATTTACGCTAAAACATAATGCTGTAAAGTCCACAGACCGTTGTATCATCGCTCTGAAATCGCGTACTATTTACACGAACAGTTTTGGCTTTTTCATGCAGCCAGTTTTGAAAAAAGACACTATTTTGTCCGGGCAATTTTCCATAGCTATCCATGAATTGAATATGAACTTGTCCATCACCGAAAACGCGCACCAATGTTGTCCAGGTAACTGATGTGGGTCCGTGTTTGCGATTAAACCGTATGGTTGTCTAGGAACGTAACGAGGTAATTGATCCGCCGCGTATACACCGACGACGTGGTCTCGTAAGAGACCACTGTCCATTACACATTCTAATTGCGACTTATTCATTATTGAACGATTATGTTTCGTTCTTTATTGATCTGGAAGTATCCTGGACCTTCGCTGTAGATCATGCAGCTCATTGGTTCTGAAATCAATGAGAATGGTTATATTTAAAATGACGCTTACATGTCAGAAGTCCAATGTCAAACATACTGAAAATAAAGATTTTACGGTAGGTGTAAATAAAAGAACTACTTACCAGTAAGACCCGACTGGAACTGAACTTCCAGTCTGACGTTTCCGCTCTTTACCAGGGACATAAACTCTCCGTGATGAGAAAAGTCGGGCTCCACCTGGAAAGCGAACAGGGTGTTTCCATTTATAAAGTGTTGTACGTCTAAACCACTGCCTTCATCCCGTCTCCATTTGCCGCTACATAAAAGCAAATTTGTGTAAGCTCTCATAACGGCGGCACCAGCGGCAAAGTCTATTTTAAGGGGATTTCCTCCAACCGGAAGACCGTCCGCATAGGTGGCAATGTGTTTGATTCCGCAGTTTTCGAAATTAAACGGATTAGTAGTATAATCCCCGTTTAATGGTTTGCTTTTGACAAAGCCTACGATCACCTTTTCTGGTCTGCGTCCTTGAAACATGTTTTCCCAGTTGAACGAAGTACTGCCTGTCGCAATGCTTTGTGAACGACATTCCACCTTGGTGTACGGATACAGAGCATTGTTTTTTTCTCTAGGAGTTTAGAATGTACATAGATAACCGCAGGATTTACCAGAATCTTTTTAGCCAGGACGTAAATGTCTTCGAAAACGAAAATTCCGTTGATGCATCCGCCGCTAGTAATGCAATGTTGGCGGGACTTCTGTACAGCTTGTACTTTACATCGATTTGTTTCAGTAGATGGAAAAGAGGTCATGAAAAAAAGGCAGTTGCAAATCCAAAGTCTTGGAATTTTGTAATCCATTTTGCTCTCGTAAAAAGGCCGTTGTTTTTTGAACTGGGATCTGTTACTCCGGGTGAATCGGCATCATCTTTCAACCACATCTGAGTCTGTGTCTGAGACGACACAGCATCACTCCTGTTGTTGATTAAGGTTTGAATATACGTTCTGTCCGGATTGTAGTTACAGGTCTGCGTCGATTTTTTTTGGCAAACTCACTTCGGTCGACGAAAACAAAGCTTGCAAAAACAAATTTAGCTGGTCCCACTTTTTCGGATGTTAGTGCACTTCAGTCCGCTTTTCTCAACTTTGAGTCTCACGTACAGCTGCGAATTCTTCAAGTCCAGGTAATCCGTGGAAATTTGTCTTTTAATGCGAAATTCGAACGGTCAATCACCAGAAATCGGCGACAGGAGGCGCACCTCCTCGTAATAAACGTCCGTTACGCTAGTTTGTGTTTGAACGGCGGTGCTTTATGCTTTTTACCACGATCCGTGTCGGACTGAAGAGCGCGGACGACGGCTTCCAGATTTATACCTTCCCTTTTAAGCTCTGATTCAGCCTGAGTCGTTGTTTGTTCCGATGGTACGGCTGCTTTTATGGAAAACGGTTTTGATTGGTCCACCGTTATAATTCTCGGAGGTCGACCGGTTCCAGATTAATTCAGCGATGTTTTTCCTGTACTCACTCGATCGAAAAAGTCTAACCACTTTTGTGGATTTGGCACGTAGAGCTTCATATTTGCTACAAGAACGGATACTGTTTTAAATGAAGTGTCAGATACACTGGCTTTATCAACTCTGAGACGTCCTGATCATTTTCACGTTTTATATAGATTTCGATTTTTCGAATGTCCTGTTTCGTGACATAAACATAAAAGGGAGTATTAATGGTATAATCCCATCGATCCTTGCTGATTTTATCTAGCCGTCTGAGAAGAGGTCGTTCTATGCACACGTCTTTGTATACGTAAAGTCCTTCGTCTGCCTCTCTAATCTCATTTCCTTTCTCGATAGCGTGAAAATGCACCAGTGTTACTTTTCATTTCCCATATAAGATCAACGGTAACTTCAACTGTACTTTGAATTTATACGACGTATTATCGGTGAAGTACGCGTTGCTCTCGTCGCTTTTGACGTAGATATACTTATCAGTTGACATTGTTAAAGAACTCTATTGCTTTCAAAAGCAGTGGTTATTGGTGTCGATGTTTTTTCAATAGTCTTCGCTGCTGCTGACCGTTCCTGTCCCTGGAGACAAATAGTCGAATAACGCTTCTATGCTGGAGCAGTTTTTTCTTATGTTTATCTTTTATAGGCCAGGTTCCTTTTAAAACGTTGTATACGGCTTCCAGTATGGCTCGCAGTTGAGTCCCAGATGCAGTTTTCAATATTGCGTGACGTTGTTTGTCCGAAGATTGAACGAGTAATTCAAACAATGGCAACTGTTTTTGTATCATTCTGTTTGACACCAAAAGAATTTATGACGAGGATATAGTAGGTTTATCTCTTTTTAAACTGTTCAGATCTTCCTCGTTTATCCAAGAATCAAACTTTTGTGCCCAACCCTTTCTCCTTACTAAATATTCTTTTTTTTCCTCTTTCGTCTCGAACGTATCAACAAAGGCGGCCATGAGCTGATTTTGTTATAACGTACCGTTCACTATTTCTCCGGCATAATCCTTCAATCGGTATTGCGGGATGTTTTCATTCATAAAACGCTCGTTAACCACAAATAGTTCACGCGACCCACGTTCGCCGTACTCTCTTTGGAAAGCTCGTTGTATGTAGAAGACTCTTACCAAATCGCCCACTTTGAATTTATATGACGCAACCTTCAGTTCTTTCTTAGGCGCTGTCTGATTTTGAAGTTTCCACAATTCAGTAGTTTTTGCTGTTTACGCTTCCCGGAGAACGTTTTATAGATCGATGGTAGTTCTTGTTGTAGCTCTCTGTCACCTCTTGAAGAATGTGTATCCATTGGGGATCTTGTTAATGAGTCATGTATCGAACGAGGCGGGACTTAATGGTTTTAATCGATCTTTCGGCGTAGGATGCTTTCACGTCGTTTTGCGTGGCAAAGAACGGAACGCCTTTGCTTTTGAAAAACTGCTTCACTTCCTTGTTTACATATTCCGTTCCTTTATTGCTTCTGATGCGTGTTGGCTGTCTCCCGAGTGAAGAAATCAATTTAAACGCCTGCATAACTTCTTTGCCAGTTCTTGTACGTAATGGCACTGTCCACACGAATTTGGTAATAATGTCAACGGCTAAGAGAAAATACGCGTACGTGTCATTTTCTTTTTTGTAATAATCCATGTACGCAGTGTCTTAGTCCCATTGATAGTCAACAAAAAGGGTCATTTTCTCCTCTTAAACTTTGCACGATCTTCACGATGTACCGCATAGTCTTCTTGCTTCAATAACCAATTTCGTATTTTATTTCTTCCCAGCACAAATTTCCCTTCTTTCCTCACCGCTCTGTAGAGTTTGGTGACACCACCATAAGATGCGATGTGTTTGGGATCGTAGTAGATGTCTGCGAGTTAATCTTCGTGTTTCAGAGTCTTAACCATTTTACTTTGCGCTTCTGAGATTGTTCCCTGCGTGTTTTTACGAGACTGCCAGGAGGCGGCGGAATATATCCTTTTCCCGTCTGCTTTCAGGTTTAAATTCACAACGTTGGACCTCGTTATGTTTTCTCCGTATAAAGAAACGTCCCCTTTTTCGTTCCAAGTCACGTGGGGTCGGATGTAAAATAACAGTGCACGTGCTTAACTTTGTTATGATTTTGGAAACAAAGTGAGTAATTTCTCGAAGTCTGTATTCTCGGCAGACTCCGATGAGTGTTTTGTATGCTCAGGTGTTAATGCTTCTTCGAAACACGTCCGTGACAATGTGTCCTTTACAATAGGCGCGCTATCGCTGTCGTTTTTTGTAGCCGCTAGAAGTCTTTGATATCTGTCATGCGACAGTAAGACCAATTTTAGCATGTTTACGCGATGCTGGTTCAGTAACTAATGCTACGCTCGTTATTTTCAAAACAGTTTTATTTCGCTTGGTACACAACAGTGTCTTCCTCCGGAAACACTTGGCTTCTCACGCGATATGATTCTACGCCAGATGGAGAAAATTCCAATACTAAATAACCTTAAGGTTCCTGCGTCACGTCTTTATAGGCATCCACGAGGAACGCGCTTTTTCCTAAGAAGACTTGGCGCGCCAAACACTGCACCTGTGACACATCCCTCGGACTTTTCATCAACACTAAAATATGTGTGTCAAGTTCATTGTACGACTGTGTTTTCCTTTGCAGTACATATTCTGGTCTAAGTACAGTAAACTCAGATGACGATGATGCATTCCTTTTTCGCATAAAGTTTCCATTTCTGGCGATGACGATACACTTTCCATCAGGTCGTCTAAAACCACCAGATTGCATACATTTTCGTCAGAAATTTTGTTCGAATAACGGTTGATACAGCAATAAACTACTTTCTCAGGCGGACGATTAAACATGTCGTCTTTATTCGCAACAATCGAAACACCCGGCTAGTTTTACCGCTGCAGGTCGCTCCAGAAACAGAGACAGCTGTACAGGAAAGGGATACATCTTGAAAATGATGGATAATGAAGGTGAATACGATCTATATAGTTTAATCTTCGAAATTGATGGCCAGCAAGTCAATCAGGTCTTTGTCGGTGATGGTTTCGTTTTCATCTTGTTTGATAGGACACAATGTCCAGCAGGACCGTGTGTATTCCGTCCTCCAAGACCTACGTCAATACAGCGTTGTTTCGCACCCGAAAGCCTCGATTGTGTCCGTTTTGAGATTTTCCCGTTTTTTAACACTCGACGAAATTTTGACATTGGCCTCATTACCGAACATTTGGTACAGCATGTCCTTGGATACCAGTGATGTTGCGCATCGGCTTCTATATCAGTGTCCGTGCAAAACCCATCCTGTCCTTTGTCATATTTTTGCCTTTTTGCCTCATGTCCGGTTAAATGACCTCCTCGAGGCAGAAACCGGAAATGGCCATACAGGCGCTATGGGTATCCATCTCGCAATATTCAAAGTCAGAGCGGTCCACATAAATATCCATGAAATCGAAATAAAACTATAGCATGCGGAGTTTGGCGTATTGTTAAATAAAGTAGCCTAGTTGGATCGTTAGGTCTAACTTGATTTTCTGTTTAGCCATTTCGATTTCGTAGTACTGTTCTTCTTGGTCGAGACAGTCTAGTTTTTGGAAACGTGAATCATTGACTTTTAGGCACGTTTCATTTTCTTCTTGAACGTATACGATCTGTCGATGCTTGCTTTTATCCATGATTAGAGATCCGTAACCCGAATTCCCGATAACCTTCATGGTATCCGCTATGATGGGTCCATATCTCCTTGCCTTCTCGCATCGCTCACTTTCTTGACAAATTCTTGAAAGCAACGATCGGCGCGAAATTCAACCACTTGGTAAATTTTTGTGACGAACATCCCATGGTTTAAGTACCATTGAAGAAGAGGTGTATCTAGTAGAATTTGCCTGGCTGTCATACCACCTACGAGTAAATTGGTGTGTGTTTTTTTCGGATAATTGACATTCCCAAATATACGTTTGCATGTGATTGCCAATAGCATTTAAGGGGATGTCTGTGGTGCAAAATAATGGCGAAATACTCGTAAGGAGACATACTTGGATGCTGGAAATAAGAGGGCCACTCTTTCAGCACTTCGATGTCCACCTCTACCACACCAAACAGCGCTCCTTTAACAACACCCTCCAAGATAGCATTTTCTGTGATGTTTCCCTTGTTGCCTTGAAAAAATCCGGGGCGTATTGTGTCGATAAACGTGTGAATGTCCGCGTTTTGTTGGCAGTACTGTCGAAACTCACATTCCCACATCAAGACCACATCATGTTCGCGACTTAAATTCGCCGTAATCTCCTGCGTTCTTTGATATTTTTGCGTTATCGTTTCTTTCCACTTTTAATCTTTGATCCTATTAGTGACGTCGCAGAGGTGTCCGTGAACATAATACCCGTGAAACTGAAACACCGTGGGCTTGTGGCCGGGGTAGATAGAAGGTGAATACCCGTTTACGGGGTACTTTCCAACTCTTACTTCTCGTCCTGTGTTAAGTTTGTGTTAAATGCTGCTACCGCGCGTGTGTGCGACCCAGTTCATCTAATAGTAGGCGGACATATACTTATCCCGTAATTCTAGTCGAAACCTGTTATCCGCCCACCGACGAATAAAAGGTCCTTCGGGCATAAGCTGACTGATGGCCTCGAGGAACAAGGCGTTGGCATCAAATCCGAGAATAGAACCGCATTTCTTTTGCCCTCGGATTAAGGTTTCATTGGCGTTGTGATGTCGTGTGAAAATGATGCTTGGTCCACCCACGATATTTTATTTGATTGTTCGGTGCAAATCGCTGTTGTTGAGGTCAAACAAAGCGAAAGTGACGTTCCGTTTTTGCGCAGTGCGAAAAGGCAACTGTCTAGCGATCCCTGGTACCGATATTGCAATCTTAAAAACGTCAATGCTCTGGTCAAAGTAAAATGTCTGAAAACGTTTTACAGCCTCCACAAAGGGTCCAACATCTAAATTGTTGTACCATACTGCCATTCTATTAGTTGTCCACACCTCTTGACAAAACTCATATTCAGTCACGCTGATGTTTGTTCCCTTTAAAGAACTATAAAAGTCATCGTGTTGAGGCAAGCTGGGGTAATCCTGTTTTTTTAACAAGATGAGACCATTCGTAAGAGAAAAATCAGTTTTGTTCTTCGACACGGTAAGCCTTTAGAAATCCGGCGTATGATGAACCAGCAGCCAGATACTGGGACATTTCAATAAATTTTAATTGTTCCGTGGCGATACATGCGTTCGCGTTGTTTTTCTTGACTACAAAACTGCCTTTGTTCTGAGGATCATGCATAGAAAGGTGCTTAGCTAAGCATTGTTTGACGAGTTTAAGGTCGTATTTTGCCGAGTTAAATCCTAGTACCGGAACTTGCGACATATATCCTGTAAATTGTCTGTAAAGCTTTTTTTAAAGGATGCGTTTTTTCATCTTAATCTTCGTCTTCAGTGTCTAACGAATCTTCGTCTTCAAAATGTCCACAATCATCATCATTACGTAATTGTTCATCTTTGGTGTCTAGAACCCAGCCCAGGTTTTCATATGCCAGTTCATAAACGGTGTTGGCTATAACCGTCATGGCATCCACCATCTGTCGCACCAGCTCGTTTGGATTAGTATTGACGATGCATACTGGATCCGTGTGACCTTCAACATTGCTGCATATCGATACACTAATGGGAACGTGCTTTTGAATCCGTTGCAGCTTATCAGTAGGTGGATCATGCACCTTTTGCAGGAGGGCTTCGAAATCGTAACACATAAACCATGGGAAAACGCGGTCCTCTTCGGGAACGTGAATCTCGTATTGATCTAATTTGTCAAACATGCAGTCGTGTGCTTGATGGAATCCGCCAGGATACACGAATTTTGTCTTGTTGGTACAAAACCGTTGGTGTCGATGAACATTGCTCGCACGGTCAAAATGACGGTCGCAGATTTTGCAACAGTATTTCTGAGCGTACATAAAAAAGGTTTCGAATGTATGACAGATGATTTTCATACATGTTTACTTACATTGATGAATCGTGTTGGCCTCTCGATTTGTAGCGTATACTTCTAAGTTAATGTTAAAACGTTTTCGAACTCTGGAAATTCTTCTACAGATACACCATGAAACGCGTCAACATGCTCTTGACTCCATTGTCGATACAACTGAAGGCGCAGAAATTATCGGTGTACTGTTTGCCATTGTGATAATTCTTCACCAGAGGGTAAATGCTATCCTTTCGATGGAGATATTCTGGAAGATCGCCTTGCCCCACGGGGTAGTTGCTGCTGTACACCGTAAATTGCAAGTTTGTCATCAGAACAGGAATCCACTTGGTATCCGGTCTATTCCGCAACAGTTCCGTCGTAATGTCTGTTTGTTCAAGTAAAAGGAGAAGACGAGCAAGGTCATCCCGTCTTGAAATGTACAGCGGTTGTTCAAAGACACTAGTGTTGGTGTATGGCACAAAATAACGGTACGCTCCCGTTTCTGTTTTGAAGAATGACTCCGAAAATGCTCTATATACGAAACGCCCGTTGTTCTTGATTGAAAATGTTCTCTGCGTAGCCCATGAGCTGCTCCACGCTGATAGAATTTTCTACTGGGAAGTTATAGACTGACTGTACAGGTCCTCTTCGGTGAGGTTCAAGAATCACCTTCATGAATTAACTTCATCACGATGCCAGGGTCATACACAGACGCAACAGACGCCTTCTCATGAAAACCAACGAAAAAACACCTGGTTCTGTTGGTTTCTATGCGAATCCATTTCACAACACTTCCCCTCAGGAGCCTCGTAATGATCCCTTAGGTAACCACAACCAGTCTGACCTGTCCCTCCTTAACATCACTGACCCGCAAAGAACACGGTCTGGGAGAGTTTTGAAAAAACGCAAGCGCTCAATTGAAGAAAGTTTATTGTTAATATATGAAGAACATATTATCTAAGCATGAATGTATATTGAATTATATCAGTTATTGATCGCATGCGTGATATCTGGACATTATTTAGTTATTATTATTAATTTTGACAATAATTAGAATGTTGATACATGCAAGTTATGAACGTTTGCTAATTATTTGAGATGTTAATACATATATTTTTTCATTGTTAAAGAAGGGAGATGTAGTATATTTATGGCTATCAAACTGCGCATGCGTGATTGACCATTATCCGGCACATGCTTATCAGTAGTAGAATAAACGTCCTAGAAACAGCACGCTTGTGTTTGTTATTGACTCAATTGTCTTAAATCTAGGAGTTAGTACATCTGTACATAAACACTACAACACAACAGGACGTACAACGAAAAACAATGGCATTGGGAAGGTGGCGCCATTCTTCAACAAATGCGACAAAAAGTTATTGCAAATTGTACTCTATCTCGTCGCTCATCATCCAATAGATGCACGTATATTGGATTCATGTCAGGCGACATTGCCGGCCATTCTAATGTTCCAATTGCATTATGTTGCAAGAATTGGATAGTTATTCTCGTGGTATGTGGATGAGCATAGCCATGCATAAGATTTGCCGAACTTTGCAACTTTAATCAAAATGCTGACAGCGTAAAAAGACTGTTGGAGACTAAAGAAACAAAAAACATGAAAATTATGACAGCATTTTTCCTAAAAGGAAACATTTGTTTTAGTGAAGTTCAATTTCCCACCTTTAAACTTGATAATATGGCTTCTTATTGTATATCATACGACATCATACTAAAATTTATTTGTAAGTAACGAACAAATATTGTTCATTACTAGTATCTAATGCAAACGGAATTATATACATGCCAGTTAACAAGTCACTCTGCAACTAGCCCTGCAAATTAAGCGATAAAGCGTGGTTTTTAGGAGCATCGATTGTTAGTTATTCGTAACCTACTGAGTCAAAAGTGGTCATATTATGCGTGCTTTCGATTCTCCATAGTACAGTTTTAAATTAATACATTGCAGTAATTTGTTGTCAAAATATTCAGAATAAGAATCGGTAACAAGAAATAAGACTTTCACAACGAGTAAAAAATAACAGATGCAGCGCATTAATTCAGTGGTCTTCTATTCCAGGACACCCAGGTGAAATATTTCGGTTACATTTAAGTAAATAGCAAACGTAGGGGTATCATTAATATATTTTTATTATTTTTTTATTATTATTATACCAAATTTATATAGCACTCATTTCATATATAAAATACGTTGAAAAGTGCTAAATACAAGTGTATAAAAAAAACACCATATACACATCTAAAAGGAACAATATATGCATGAACATTGAAATATAAAGTGTTAAAAGATAAAACAACAATTAAATTTAATGTAAAGAAAAGGAAAAAAATAAGACATATTATTATTATGAGGACTAAAGCTAATATTCATGTGCCTTATAAAATAAAATAAAAGAGAGAAACAAACTGTCACAATAAGATATAACACTGGTAATCTTCCATTTTAAAGTAAACATCAGTAACAATATATCTTTAAAAAGAAATGGGTTTTCAGAGATCTTTTAAAAGCGTCAAAAGTATCGGAGTTCCGGATTCTCATTGGAAGCGCATTCCACAACTTAGGAGCTGCAGTTGAAAAGCTACGGTCACCGTATGCGACTGTACGGGATCTTGGGACCACGAGAGTCAGAAAGTCACTTTGAGAGCGTAAGACACGCTGTGGTTTATACACCTTTAACATGTCTTTGACATAGCAAGGAGACTGGTCATTTAAGGCTTTATAAGTGTTCGTCAGTATTTTAAATTCAATCCGGTGTTGCACTGGGAGCCAGTAAAGCTCCTTTAACACAGATGTAATGTGGTTGAAACAAGAAGTTCTGGTGATGATACGGGCTGCAGTATTTTGGACCGTTTGTAGTTTGTTTAAGGTTGTCTAAGGTAGACCAGCAAGGCATTACAGTAGTCAAGTCTGGATGTTACAAGGGAATTAACAAGAGTTTTGGTTGCATTGATTGTAAGATATTTTCTATCTCTATGACCTATTTGTCGCAACTGGGCATAACAAGACCTGCACACAGAATTCACATGTTGTTCCATGTCCATCTTGGAATCGAGAAAGGCCCCCAGATTTCGAACGAATGAAGATGGTTTTATCTCCGAATCTCCCACTTCAGTTGTCACTTCCGATATATGCTCCGCATTGCGCTTTGAGCTGAACAGTATAAGTTCCGTTTTGTCTGCATTAAGTTTTAGCATATTGTGGTGCATCCAGAAGACAATATCATTGAGACAGGCTTCTACGCGCTGTATTACTTCAACTTGTGAAATAACATCTACAGGTTCAAATGATAGGTATAGCTGGGAATCGTCTGAATAGAAATGCTGGTTTAGTTCATGGTTTCTACAGATGGCACCTACTGGTTTGGTGTACATGATATAGCTGTTAGGCCCTAACACCGATCCCTGTGGTACACTGGATTTCATGAGCACTGAATTAGAAAGTTCGCCATCAATGTACACAGTTTGATAACGATCACTTAGATAGGATGTTATCCAGGCAAGTGGCTTACCCGCTATTCCAAAATCATGTTCTAGACGATGGAGCAGTGTGCCATGATCGATGGTATCAAAAGCAGCAGACAGGTCCAGTAACACCAGGATAGTAGCCTTATTTTGGTCTAAAGACTGGAGAATGTCACTCTGGACTTTGAGTAAAGCAGTCTCGGTCGAGTGAAATTTTTATGTGCCGACTGATATTTCTCGTGAAGGTTGTTTAATGTCAAATGCTGTTAAACACGCGTATCTACTACCTTCTCTAAACCTTAGAGATAAATGGGAGATTGGACACAGGCCTGTAGTTATTAAGAGTATTTTGGTCGAGACTTGGCTTTTTTAAAAGAGGTCTTATACGTGAGCATTTAAATGTCTTTGGTACGTATGCAGAGTCTAGAGAGGAGTTGATAATTTTTGTCAGAACTGGTAAAAGTTCATCAAGACATGATTTCAATGCCCAGGTTGGTATCGGATCTTATTCACAGGATTTATTTGGAGATTGCATGATGATTTGTTTCACTTCCTGGGATGTAGCAGGGACAAAATATGTACGATGATTTTCTAATGGTACCTGACCAGATTCGATATTCATTGGATTGGAACCAAACTGATTCCTTGAATCCATATTTATTGGATTGGAACCAAACTGTTTCCCTGAATCGATATTCATTGGATTGGAACTAAACTGATTCCCCGGATCGATATTCATGGGATTGGAACCAAACTGATTCTTTTAAGATATATCACATCTAATGGTTTCTATTTTGTTAATGAAAAAGTCGCTAAAGTCCTGTGCCACTATCTTTGATGATTTGTAGGAGGGTAACATGATATCATTCGAAACACGTAACGAATGTTTAATAACCTTAAACAGACTTTTCTGGTCATTTCCACAGGATTCTACTTTGCCGGAGTAATAACTGACCATAGCTAGTTTAAGCAGTTTATTAGTTTTTGCACAATGGTTTCTGTAGATTTCGTGGTGAACTGTTAATTTGGTTTTTCGCCATTGTCGTTCCAGCCTACATTTCAAATGTTTGGCGTCATGTAATTCCTGATTATACCATGGACAAGATGGTCTAACAACAATTGTCTTCGTACGTAATGGAGCATGCTTGTTGATAAGTGTTGACAGTTCATCTGCGTACATCCAGGTCATCAAGGTCTGCAGATTCTAAAGCACCGTGTAAAATGTCTGATGTCTGGATATCAGCTTTAAAGGAATCCATGTTTATAGAGCGCAATTTTCTAAAAGACACGGTCTTGCTTAGAGGAGCAGGTCTTGCCACTTTGACATTAAACGTCACCGCTAGATGGTCCCGTGTTATGTTTCAGAATTATCACACAATCAGGGATCAGTAACTTCAACATTAGAAACTATGCTCTCAGTGTCTCTAGTGATCACAACATCTAACGTATGTCCACCAACGTGTGTGGGTTCACTTACGTGTTGCCGCATACCACACGAGTCAAGAGCACTGATGAATCTGGCAGAATCCCTATCTGTGGGATTGTTATGATGGATGTTAAGATCACCAACAATTGTGATGTTATTGTCTGTTGTTGCATATCTGGATAGAAACACAGGCCACTCTTGTTCAAGAAAGTCACTAGTCTTGAGGCCATTTTCTCGCGTTGGTGGAGGCCTGTATATCACTGCCAGATGTAAGGAGTAGCCATTAATAGTCATATTACAGTCCATGAACTCAAAGTTGGAAAAGTTTTTATCACGACTTGATTCTACTATACGGATGTCTATAGCGGTCCGGTAAATAAGTGCCACGCCCCCACCACGTCTACCATTGCGAGGGACATGTTTGATCTGGTAGCCAGAGGGTACAAGTTCACTGATACAGGTGATATCAATCGATGTGCCAAGCCATGTTTCGGTCACAGCAAGAAGATCAAGACGTAACTTTTTTTACTAATTGACATTTTTAGAAACTGCAATTGTAATAAATCATATGATATACATATCATAATACACATGACATACATTATCTTAAATAATGATTTTTCTCTGTCGTGAAGAAGGACCCTTTCTCTTTTCGATTTACTGACTCGTAGCCTGCAAAGAAAAGATGTAGTTTCGGCGATGTCTGTTTTGGAAATTACCCTCTCAAAAGACCATTGGCTTCCGCCAACAGTCTAAAAATCACTAATGTTAATGAAGTAAACGTTTTAATGAATGATTTTTTTTTGGCATTAAAATTACTCATTTGTTCAATTGATAACCTAAATTTTAATACCACATTCATCCATTTTTAAATTTAACAACATAGAAGAAATACGAAATGAAAAAAAAAGTTCAGTTTCTTTCTTTTTATTAGTATGGAATAGATATGAAGATGGACAAAGCACGAAAAGTCAAAACACACGTTTTATTTTAATGTTCAATAATTTACAGGGATAAATAAGAATCTACGTATATATCACAACACACAATGTACCCTACACCCAAAAGTCATCGTCGGCAAAAACGCATATAAACAATGTTGGATATCAATGTTCAAAACAAGAACGCTTAAAACACAGTTTCTCGCATGGATATCAGTTTTGTATTGTCACCCTTACATTAATACGTTAAATTACGCAACCTCCGCGCTGAGATTTAACTGTGTCCGAGCCAAGCTCAATTTTAAATCCCTGTCGGCATGAAGTTCCACGTGACCATAGGCAAACACTTGGCGCGAAATAAAATCGTGGACAAGCACATGATACAAACATGGACGACGTATACATTCTTGCGTTGAAATATTTACTTTTTTATTTATTTAGTTTTTGTTTTTTATTTTAACTCGTAATATATATACATGGACCAATAATGCAACTTGCCTGTGTCATTGTCATAAAATAATAACGATAAAATTACAATTTTGTAAAAAAATAAATTTTCAATCTCCTCATAATCGTCTCCACTGAAAACTTCCAAATTCGTAAGTTTTTAACTCGTGGTGGCAGTGGAAACTGAGAAGAGTACCAATGGGGAAGTAACCACTGCGAGGAGTTAGTAAATTATGATATCTTAAATGCTGTTTAATACTGCATTTGTAAAGATAAGCAACGTGTTTTAATACATAACGTCGTATTTAACCCAGTATTGCCTGCATCTGTAGAAGATGCAATGTTTATGACTAAAATGTTACATCAATAACATTCTTTGGGATTTATCAAGAGTCAATAATTACTTTGGGGTATCATCTTTACCATCGTTCGTGTTAATATTTTCTTTCAAAGGCCTAGATCGGTGGTTTCCTGTTATCGCCCGACCATCCACATTATCATATTTGTCAGCATGTTCCGTACAACCTCGACTGTTATTTAAGCAACCGGGTACCACACCATCTCCGGCATTTGTAGTCATTTTCTCCTGCATTTTTTTCAATAAGTTCTCCAGTTTTGACCTCAAGTACTCGGCATCAAATTGGCATTGTGCAGCGCTAGAATCAACTGGCCCCGATTTTAGCTGTCTTCCCAATAAGTTGAAAAACAAAAAACACTGGCCAAACTCCGGATAGATACCATCACTTTCGCCTCCAATCAGTATTTTCAAAATCTCCCCTGCTATCTTAAATATGGATTGAAGGATTGGCATCTGGCTCTCCGATATTCCGCTGTTGCAATGGTAATTATTTAGTATGTCCTCTGGATTTGATGCTCCTGTCAGTCTGCGCAACGTTTCGTAGAAGTGCTGCCTCACGTCGATCAGTTCGGTATCTGTCGACGGTGTGGCGTTAGAGCACTCCCCTAGTGTGATATATCCCTCTGATGTTTCTGGTTTAATTTGCAGTGCATTCTGTTCTTCTTCTGTGTTTGATAATCTGGTCAATGCGTCATGAAAGTGCTGTCCAACATTGATCCGTACATTTTCAGTCGACAATGTAGGATTAGTCTCCTGATCAACGGGAACGTTTCTCTCTCTTTCGTCCACCGATGGGCTGGTGTGTTCACTTTGGATTAGTCCGTTATTGTTGGAACTTGACAATGCCTTCTGTAGAAGTGCCATTACTTTTTTTTCCAAACCGCTTATTAATTGTTCGTTCGAGTCATTGAATCTTTCGTTCATGAAATCAAGAACTGTCCTCGGTTTGGAATCGCTTGTCTTGTGTTCTTTTCCTAGTTTCTGGCTCTGGGCTTTTGGAGGATTGTCGATAAAATGTTGGAGCCTTTCGACGGGGTTTTCCCGGATTTCGCAAACCTTTCGGAGGGTTTCTGCTATTGCTTCTTCATTGTCTTCCGTTATTAAGTTTTCCTCTCTTACAAAATAAACAGAGAGAAAGCGTTTTTCGAGACAGTCAGTCATCTTATCAAGCAGTTTTAAAATAGCATCTAGGAAATTTTCGTCTATCCAAAAGCTTGCTTGCATCTCTTCGATGAACCAAAACAGCACAGTTTTCAAGTGGTAGGATGTTAATACTTTCGGTGCAGTTTAAAAATATGCTCTCTGGTATGCTTTCAGAACCTTCCAACACAATTTTTGCAGTTGTGAAAGGCTTCCGGCAAGGACAAGTTCGCACCTAGAGAATGACAGTCGATAGTATCCATCTTTGTTGTTCACTTCATCGGAATATTTTTCGGTTTTGCCGGTCGTTACCGCATCAGCCCGCTCCTCGGGTTTCTCCTCACCTACAGTATTCATTTCTTTGTGTGAAGTAGAAACTTTTTTATTGACTTCTTCCAGCACGGGGTGTCTTTCAATGAAAGCAGGAATGTTAACCCCATTTTTGTTTATATCAGTGTGTGACGGCTGCTTGGCCACAATCTGACAACCAGTTTTTCAATGACACGCTTTACAACCTCATCTGATGGCCATTCTCTCTTTCTATGGATCCATTCCTCGGCGGTTAATGGCCACCCTTTGAATGACAAGGCCGGAACAACATCAGCAGACACACGTTTACATACAGTGAATTCGATGCTTTCATCGACATAGACACGCTCTTGCTGCGCGCTATCAGTACCGTCTGTGGCTGTCGCAAACGAATTATATTAATATCCTACTGCCGTGCGCTTCATAGTGTTTATTGTATCTGCTGGCACAAACGGGCCATGCTGAACCGTTATGTTTATGTCTTTGATTACGGTGTCCTCGTATTTCTTTTCAACATGTCTCAGTGCTGCTGGGATATATTTACCAGCGATTAGAGGCGAATCGTTGAAAAAAGTCGGTATGTTCGTGTGTGCCAAGACACCAGAGGAATGCTGGATGATCGCGAACATAGCAGAACAATCTTTCAGATAATATTTTGTTGAGTGAAGCCAGGAGTACGTCAACGTCTCCAGCGTCATCTGGCGTGTTGACTTTTGACCCGTCTTGGGCACTTCCGACCGGAATCAGTTTGAGTTGAGAGAGCATCTGTAAATAAACAAAATGTACGAAGTAATGCACATATCGATTTCTGTCAGATAATCTTTAAGCTTTTGAATTTGTACGTCGTTTCAGTTAATCATTTTAGAATTTGTTCTTGGTTTACCCAATATATAAACTTGCATATATCGTAATATTGTCTGCATCAATGCAAATACCGGTAAAAGAGGAAACAAATATACATGTGTTAAAACTAGTTCGACTTAATACGCATTATATTTTAAGTATTCAAATAATAATAAAACCACTTATGAGTGTTATGCTGGAAACAAAACATTGTATTTATATTTTGTTCCATTGAACTATATTATCTCCGTACAAGTAGAATGTAATAAGCAATACCTGAAGGAAAGTGTTTTGTATTTTCACGGTGTTTAATGTGTCCCGAATTTCCTGCGACAATGAAGAGTCCAGTTCGTGCGCCAAACGCAACAACTGCTTCCATTTCTCTTCACCTGAAGCCAAGACCTCGACTCGGCTGCTAATTCCGTTGCAAGTCGCCATGTTTCACCTTGATATTCACTGAGAGGTGCATATACATGTTATGCCTTTCTACACTTCTGTTCTGTTTCAACCAAATACAGCCCTTTCTGTCCAAACGTGTTGACCATTGAACATCTGTACAGAAAAGCGAGTATTTTATAGCTACGGTGCGCCCTAATTGATCAAGATTTTCCGTTGGAAAACCCAGTTATGAACAATGCAGTCTTAAAACAGTGCAATGTAATTGTATTCAGATATATTCAATCGAAGATTTTTAACGATAGCTTGTATTAATGGTCCAAATTAAATATTGGAGTAGCTACGTTTATATCAAAATCTCCGACATTGCAAACAATAAGTGCACGTAATACGAGTCGAATTCAATATTTGTTGGCAATAAAACAAAAAAGGTCTGATGTACATGTCTTCTAATTAATTTACGTGACTGAAAAAGTTTCATCATGAGATCGAAGAGTAATTGTAACGCCATTAAATTGTTTCGTATTTGGAAAATTCTATTGAATTGTATATGTGTTCTGGTTTGAAAAAAAGAGAGTAGATTCATCATAACTAAAACTCGTACTTGTGTTATTGCTAAAGGCGTAAACTTTTCTATATTACATATTTTATCATCATAATGTTGTACATGGAATGGTAGTGTTTTTTTTCAACAAGCCATTATTAATTATGAAAAATACATTTATAAATAATAAAACACATCAATGAGATTCATGATATTGAGTTTGTTCATGCATAAGGGATAAGTCTAGGTTGAAAAAGGTACAGGATGTGGATAAAAAGAAGCAGGGGGGAGTGTGATCCACATTTACTATTCGACATAAATAGTGTAACTATTGATGATTCCATGGTTTGTATTCGTTATATGCATCAAGTAAAGTTTACATGAAAAGACATTCACTTTTAATTTGTTATTTGCAAACATCTCAGCAGGAGGACAATTCAGGCACACTATTTGTTGTGCTTTGAGCTTTCTCTAAAGCATCAAATAGAAGGTAAGCGTGTTCTGTTAAATGGTTTGAGACTTCTTTGAGATTATACATACCAACATGACAGTCATGCAAGTGGGACACCGCAAACATATGAAAGGAGTTTTATATTTGCAACTTCTTTTAATTATGAAATGTATGTCAATATTCGCTCAACAAGTTGCTTTTTCTTTTCAAATGGAAATGTTAGTGTCCTATTTAACAGAAGTGGAATACCCAATTTCGACGCACTTTAAACTAAAGGCAACGGATATTCCGCTGTATTCTCCAAGCCAACAGCGATGACCTTGGATTTTCCGCATGTAAATTACATGGGGAAACCAAACTAAAAAATAAGTGTACTCTTTGTTTAGAATTTGTTTAGCTCACCTGAGCGCGAAGTGAGCTATTGTATGGTATAGGCCTGGGACTGTCTTGTGTCGTCCGTCGTCTGTAATTCGTCAACAATTGGAACAACCCGACAAGATGCGCATGTCCTGTCGGTAGGGATGCTGCATATAAAGTTTCATTGAATTCAATTTAGTAGTTCCTGATACCAGATGCGTATTAAAACGAAAATGTTACTTTCAAATGTCGACTAAATGCTGCGACCGTCTGGGAGCATAAAAAAAAATACAATATAATTATACATAGATGTTTGTCCTTCCATGGCGGCTCTTAAAACATGATGATACTTCTGTCTTAGACACTTTCTTATAAAGTAAGTTCCTGAGATCTCACGATGTTATAGCCCGGACAAACAAAACGGAAATTTATAATCAAAGGGAAATTACTTCCATTGCGATAGCATCAGATTGGAACAACCCGACAAGATGCGCATGTCCTTTCGGTAGGGATGCGGCATATAAAGTTTCATTGAATTCAAGTTAGTAGTTCCTGATACCAGATGCGTAAACGAAAATATCACATTCAAATGTCCTTGTTTAATATGAAAAGGGCAATAACTCCATGAAAAATCATCAGACCGGGTGCAAGGTTGGGATGCTATATATATAGATTCTACAGTTTTATTGAATTAGAGTTATTAGTTCCAAAGATCTCCTGCCAAAAGGAACATTTACCTAATTTCCTATTTTTCAATCAAGGACAATAACTCCCTGAAAAATCATTACACCCAAACAACCTGACAGTATGCGCATGTCCCCTGGTAGTGATGCGGCATATGAAGTTCATTGATTTCGAGTCTTTAGTTCCTTAGATCTCGCACGGCAACGAAGTAGATTTTCAGGATGAACGGACGGACGGACGGACTGAAGGACTGACAGTAAAATTGTATGGGAAATGCATTTTACACACAGACAAACTGAATGGCATTTAATATGAATTCGGACGTACGGACAAAGCGGCGACTATATGCTGCGACTGTCGAGGAGCATAAAAAGAAGACAACTTATACATAGATGTATGTCCTTTCATGGCGGCTCTGGAAACATGCTGATACTTCTGTCTTAGATATAGATTATACACACTTTCTTATGAAATATTGATTATATTCCTACATTTATAGACACGTGCGTCCTCCAATTCCACCAGATTTAAGGGCGGCATTTTGGTTGTATAACCACAAATACTCGGTTCGCGGACATATTCACATATCTGTTTGCTCGTTTAATATATCTTTTATATTTATATAATTCATAACCGATGTTATATAACACTAAGTTATTTAATAGGGATTGATGAACACGTGCATTTCGCGCCTGGATCGAGTGAAACACAACGAAAGGGGAACAACTCCACATAAACGCTAAAAGAAAAGATAACCACTAAAAGTGAAACTTCTAGTTTCGGGAATGTGTAATTTTTTCATATTTAATGTAAGTTTCTTAATTAAATACTAAAATACGTGTATTATATATGATTTAACCCCATACTATTCGATTTACCTTAAAAGGCATCGTAAAGTATTGTTAAACTGTTTCAGTGTTTGTTTATATTAGTGCATTGCAAGGCATTCGGACAAGCCAATATCGGACATAGGTAACATGGGTAAACACTCGTTGAGCACGATTACGTTAACAAAGTCAGGAAGCATCTAAAGTTTTAATCATTTGTGTTAGCAATAGTTAAACTATTAAAACTATGTTCATTACTGCTTTATCGTTTTAGTAAATTTCCAGCAGGTGACATTACGTCATTAGCCTTGTTAGGCTTCACTATTGGTGACAGTTGTCATTAAACAAATTTAATTTAGTTATATTTTCCATCTTGACATTTCTTTCTAGATTGTCGTGGTGAAAAATATTTATAACTTAAATATTATTGTAATTTGCACACTATAAAAGTAGTCTTATTTATAAGATGTGCAATGAATTTAGTGTTACTTTTTATAGCAGGCTAATGCGAATATTGCCCATATCAAAGGCAGGGGCATAGATTCCTTTAGGCACTATAGGCACGTGCCTAAACATCAGCAGGGGAGAACTGTGATTTTCAGCATAAGATTTGTTATTTATGGCAAGCAGTCTTCGAAATTAGCACTAGCCCGCTCGCCCGTGACAAGTGAAGATATTGTCGGGCACAGAATGCATTTTTAGTAGATCGCATGCCTGGCAAGTAGTCAAATCAATTTAAAACAGCCCATTATGTAGCGAAACATTACAAGACTTTCAACGACAATGTCAACATATGTTAACTAGATCTAGATCAGGCAAATGGGTAAGTAGAAACATTAGATGGGTAATTCTACAAAAAATGGCCAAAAGTGTGTCACTCATGTTCAAATGATATTTTAAAGACTTTCTTGCTCACAAACTAACCACAATCTGTGTTGTATTTATTCTATATGATGACAGAAATAAATCAAAATGAGTTGTGATATAAAACTGTTATCAATGAAATAAATGCAGATCTTTAAATTGCACACTTGCCTAATAATGCATTGTCACTCGTAAGATGTGTCAAAATGTTAACCAACTTATATAAGAAAATAACTAATAAAAACATAAAAAGTTGACTTATAAATATGTATATAAGTGTAAATTATATGATGCTTCATTTTTAGCTCACCTGAGCACAAAGTGCTCATGGGTCACATGGTTTATATAGAATATATAGCAAAATGAATTTAAAAATCTTCTCCTCTGAAACCACAAGGTCCAGAGATTTCATATTTGGTATGTAACATCCTATAGTGGTCCTCTACAAAGATTGTTCAAATTATGCCCCTGGGGTCAAAACGGGCCACGCCCTGGGGATCACATGTTTATATAGAATATATAGCAAAATGACTTTAAAAATCTTCTCCTCTGAAACCACAAGGCCCAGAGGTTTCCTGTTTGGTATGTAACATCCTATAATGGTCCTCTACTAAGATTGTTCAAATTATGCCCCTGGGGTCAAAACTGGCCACGCCCCTGGGTCACATGGTTTATATAAACTTAAATAGCAAAATGTCTTTTAAAATCTTCTTCTCTGAAACCGCAAGGCCCAGAGGTTTCATATTTGGTATGTAACATCCTATAGTGGTCCTCTACAAATATTGTTCAATTTATGCCCCTGGGGTCAAAACTGGCCACGCCCCGGGGGTCAAATGATTTATATAGACTTGAATAGCAAAATGACTTTAAAAATCTTCTCCTCAGAAACCGAAAGATCTAGGTTTGTTATTTGATATGTAACATTGTAAGTGGTCCTCTACAAAGATTGTTCAAATTATGCCACTGGGGTCAAAACTGTCCGCGCCCCAGGGGTCACATGGTTTATATAAACTTAAATAGCAAAATGTCTTAAAAAATTTTCTCTTATGAAACTGCAAGGCCTATTGGTTTCGTATTTAGTATTTAACATCCTATAGTGGTCCTCTACTAAGATTGTTCAAATTATGCCTCATGGGTCAAAACAGACCACACCCCAGGGGTCACATGGTTAATATAGACTTAAATAGCAAAATGACTTTAAAATTCTTCTCCTCTGAAACCGCAAGGCCTAGAGGTTTCGTATTTGGTATGTAACATTGAATAGTGGTCCTCTACGAATATTGTTCAAAGTATGCCCCTGGGGTCAAAACTGGTCATGCCTGGGGGGGTCACATGGTTTATATATTAAAAATCTTCTCCCTTGAAACGGCAAGGCCCGCAGCTTTCCTATATTTGGTACGTAACATTGCATAGTGGTCCTCTTCAAAGATTGTTCAAATTATTCCCCTGGGGTCAAATCTGGCCACCCCCCGAGGGGTCACATGGTTGATATAGACTTAAATAGCAAATTGACTTTTAAAATCTTTACCTGAAACCGCAAGGCCCAGAGGTTTGTTCAAGGTTGTTCAACTTATGCCCTGGGATAAAAATAAGCCACGCCTCGGGGATGCAAATTCCAATTGGTTTACAAGGTCTCAGGTGAACGTCCTAGGGCCCTCAGGGCCCTCTTGTTTATCATATTTTCGACAAGTTAAACTTTGCAAGGTGACATTTTTTGGTTTGTCACCAGTTATTTTGTCATTACCGCAACAACCCATAATAACATTGCAAATTCTAGAAATGATGACCTATACAGACACAAACACACTGCGTCATCATCAGGAATTTAAGAGGGAATATTTTAAACTGGATTTTAAACTTCAGTTTTCTTCTGAAATTTAAAATAAAATGGCCATAATTTGTGGAATTACCCAGATAATAAAATGATGAACTGTTGTTAGTTGTTGATCTTTAATAAAAAAAAATTCGGGCAAGTAAACATTTTTACTTAAATGTAAATAAAGATCGTAATTAAACTTTAACAACAATGTTTGGATGTAAACCAGAGTAGCAGAATTGCAACTTTCTGAGGCACAATGAAATGAACAAGTATCATCTACTTGTTAAAAAGTTTTAAAGACATAGCATCATGTACTATAGTTCAATTTTCAGAACATTGTCATGCAATACAGGAAGAAGTCTTACTGTTGGGTGTAAAAAGCCAGATTACCTACATAAAATTATGTAGCTTGGTTGTATATGGTAATATTATAACTTTTTAAACTGTATAAAATACAATATAAACTAAATATTGGGTTCTTATACCACGCTGTCGCATGTTTAACACCTGTTAAGTACCAAATAAAGTCAATGGCACTATATCACCAGCTTTAGTAATTTGTAATTAAGCTTATCTGATATTTATGTAGTGGGTCAGAATGCTTTCTACCATCTGTCAGGGATATCAGGGTGGGGTATATTGTTACTGACAGGTTGAAGAAGCTATACAAATACAATAGAGAAAATATGCCATGAGAATGTGGGGGGAAAATGTGCTTGTTTCATTAATATTAATATACTGTTTGTCAGTGTGACATTAATATGTCTTGGAAGAAATTGCAGTTCTCACACGTTCTCATTGTTTTTGCTTTTGGCAGGGGAGTAACTAGACATACTCCTATAAACCCGTGCGGATACATCTTAATGCAAGTGAAGAAACGTAAAGCGCTACAAACTTAAAAAATACAGTAACACCGAAACTTTAAGACGGTTATGCTTTATGCACTATCCGACTGGAAGCATGTATTTGTTTTGAAAATGCAACTAGTGTTATTCAAATTGACAGTTTTTAAGTTAATACATGTTCTTGAACTTTAATTGTGCGGTTACTCAAATTCGGTCTAGGTACACCCGTGTTTGGTATAATTTTCTGCATTTCCAGCAGATAGAAATTTGGGGCACATGAAAAGAAGGTAGAAATAATTTGTCAAAAATAATTGCATTATGAAAGTGTTGTTTTTACATGTTTATTATTTGAATATTTATAGTAAATCAGTTGTTTTTCTTTGCAAAATATTTATAAATTACAATGTACAACTGTATTTTAAAAGCAATTAGTGCAAACCATTTGCATTCTTGACCATGCATGTACAAGTATATAAACAAACAAAACAGTTAAAATAAAACTGTTTATGTGTACATTTATATGAATTAATTCATTTTACTAATAGCCTAGTAAATAGGACATAAAAAATGAGCATGACATATGTATTTCTTTATTTGAGGGTTGTTAACTTTTCTTAAGATCTTTATCTTTAAAAGAAAATAATGTTTCAAAGCTTTTCTTCTGTAGTGGAAAATATTGTGAACAAAGTTATCTCATGGGTGTTACTGGTTGTTAAGATTTATTACCAAATTGAGAACTAAAAGCATTTCTCTTTTGAGCTGCAGTCAGATTTCTTTTGGCATATACAACTATGTACCTCATGACAAAATATAATTAAGTAAATTATACTAATAAGAAATGTACAATTAGTAAATCAGAATGCACATTTTGTTTGTCAAGATTTCTGTATGCAGGTACATGCAACCAAATTGTAGGAAAATAAATGTCTTCAAAATGAATGACATTTTAATATTTCAACATAAGTGAAACTTCCAAAATCCCCCTTAATGCTATAAGCAAGGTTTTTAAGTGATAAAAAAGAAATAGAGCAAAATTGTTAATATTTTCAAATATAACAATAAAATCTATATTTTTAGCTCACCTGAGCACGAAGTGGAGCCTGCTTATCAGTAAAATTAATACATCACTCTGAGTCAACATGATACTTCTATTTTAGATCAGCATCATTACACATAGTAACCATTGATAGCCTGCTTCTGACCTATATTTTGGCTATGTGTGCAGCAATAAAATTGTCCACTGTCTTGGCATCCAGTCAGGAAAAAGATTTAAACAATAACCAATAGCTAGAATTCATGTTGTAAACAACCAATCAGGATATAGGATTTAGATCATGTGATCTTGTGCCTGAAAGGGTTAATTATTTTCTGTAGTTTTTGGACTGTTTAGTTAGTAACTTATTCAGTATCAATTAATCATGTAACTTTTGGAGTTACCTTACATTTGAATTGGGATTTTGGAAACTTAAGTAATTATCTTACATGAGTTTTGAAGCTGATTTATTATTTCTCCTTAATTGAAAAATACTTCTACACTGTTTTACATGTTCTCCTTAATTTAGAAATATTTTTACATTATTTAGAGTGCACCATGCTACTTGCTGCTTGTATGGTATATATAAGTAAGAGCTTGTAGTTTGGGGACTTTTTTTATAGTTGAGCAAAATTAAAGTGATTTCCCAGGCATCACTTTCATTACATTTCATCTCACCTGAGCACTTCATGCTCGATGAGCTATTGGTATAGGGGGACTGTCCTGCGTCGTCCGTATCAGAACAATTGGGCATGTGGACGTGATGCAAACTTCACTTTCATTCTATCTTTACCAAACTTGCACAGTGTGTGTATGACCATAAAATCTCAGATAGATAATGGGCCAAATCAGACCATGAACACCAGAGTTATTGACCCTTTTTCATGAGAAAATCTGCAAACTGGACTTTGTGCAACATACAAACTTCATTTTTCCTCTGAATTTGACAAAACTTGCACAGCATGTACATAAACTGAATATTTGAAAATAATCAATAAAATAGCCTAGATTTGGCTACAACCCCCAGAGTTATTGCCTCTTGTTAGTGTGAAAAACTGGACAATGTGGAGTATAGAGACTTTATTTATTGCCTAATCTTGACCAACTTGCACTGTTTGTGTTTGACCATAAGGTCTCTGTCAATTCCCAATATGGAACAGATCAGACAAGAAAGACCAGAGTTATGACCCCTTGTTTGTGAAAAAAAATCCACAATTTGTCAAAAATTGGCTTTCAGTCTCCATCGTGAAATAACTTTTTTTTCCTTGTTGACTAAACTTGCACAGTTTGTGTATGACCATAAGGTTTCATCAAGGTGCAGTGATGGGCCAGATAGAGCCAGGAACACTGGAGTTATTTCCCCTTCTTTGTAAGAAACTTTGCAAAAAATGGACTTTGTGTGACATAGAAACTTCATTTCCATCTTATCTTCATAATACTTGCACAGCTTGTGTATGACCATAAGATCTCATAATACACCAAGGTTTTGCACTGATTAGGGTATAAAGAACAAAGTTATTTGCCCATTTGTTTGTGCAAAATAAGCAAAAATGGACTATGTTCAGGATAGAGACTTCATGTTTCATTCGGGATGGCAGCAGATAGTATTTCAGCAGCCGGTTAATTAGTTTTGGTATTTGAGCTGTTAACCAGTGAGCTAAATTTCACTTACAAGACCTAAAACACAATTAAAATGGAACTACATCAAGTTTAAGGGTCTGTTTGATTGAATAGTCCTAATTGATGATATATGTAATGCTGACAGTTGTCTTGTATTGATGTCTTTTGTGACTGTTTTAATTATTGTTCTGTTGAAATAAGAACAAAGCACAGTACATGGAATTCAGATGGATGTTTGAACTTAAAAAATGTGCCATTGCAAAGATTGGATGTCAACCTCTGTGTAATGAAAGTGTGATTGTGCATGGTAAACATATTATCGTTTGCTAGTGATTCATCTTGGTGTCAACAGTTTCGACCATAAACACATCTGTATTGCGCCATTTAATTGCCAGGTAAATAACAGAAGAAGGCCAGGCAGGCATGTGACTGTATATGCCTGTATATTGCCAGGTTAGCTACAGAAGAAGGCCGTACAGGCATCTGTATTGCACCTGTCGAATTGCCAGATCAGGTTGTCTGATTTGGGTCATTTTGTAGGTGATGACATTTAGCTGATCTCTGTCATTGCCAGTATTCAGGTGAACGCTTTGGGCCATCATGGCCCTCTTGTTTGTTAACTTTAACCAATTTCTCCAATACAACCTTCCCTCCCTGTTCCATTAGACCATGCCATCATTTTCAACTGGCTGGAAAAAAAAAACATGTTTACTCAGTATTTGCTAGAAATCTTGTCACATGAAAATTCTAGGTGTCAACATTATTTCTAGACATGATCTCTCGTGGGACCGTCACACAACATGCCTGGCGATGTGTTGTCATTATTCCAGCCTGATTGGATTGCTGGGCTCTCTGTCTGGCAGATAATTACATCTTCTCCTCATTTTCTCTGCCAATTTTCAGAAACATTCCCTGGGTTGGAAAGACACCATTTTGTCTCTGTATGTTGCATGGTACATGGCGATGACGATGCAAGACGGATAGTGGCATTAGAAGTGCGGGGAAACAGGGGTTGAGGTTGTGGTTGGGTAAATGTGGAGTGCAGGGGGTTAATGCTGGCAGGTTGGTTAATACTCAAATAATATTATGTTGATTGAATGGTTGATATTAGATTTTTGTATTTTATGTATCGTTATTATGGTCTTTGTAAATCCGATCACTAGAGTTTGTTACTGTTTGTTTTGATTTACATTGCCAATATTGCTTATACAATAAACAAATGATCAAACATAAAATGAACAGTGAACAAAAGAAATTCAGTGCTGCCAAAACACAAGTAAATTAGAGAAGTGTTGAAAGGTAGAGAGATGTACAATCATGTTGCATTGTACATTAAGTGTATAATATAACAGTTGCAGAAAGTGACTTCTTGTGAAATGGAGAAAAAAAAGTACACAGGTAAACTGCAGTGTTTTATCATTTATATTTTATTACAAATTGAAACCCAGCTGTGAGTCAATACTAGATCTATGACACAATTAGTTACAACATATGTGGTGTGTTTTACAACAAACCTTACTAACCAATAGTGTCTACCATGAATAAAGCAGTTATTTAAGTGAAATAGAACTGTACTCTTTTCCTTACTGCCTGTTGCCGGAATGAATCGGTTAACTTGGTCCATTTACGATTGTAAAGGCAGTTAATATGCTTGTTGATTGACTCTGCAATTATTTTCACATCAGAAAACTTTATTGCATGTCAAATATGGGTTCATGTTCTGCATTACTGCATGCTACATGTTGCTTCATTTCACACACATTACTTGATATGTAGCTCCGATGTGTTTTTCACTTAGGTTCACACTGTTTTCAAGGTACATGTAGTAGTCAAAATTAGCACAGAACTGGGCTGCTCTCTCCCTATTTTCAGAAACATTCCTCGGGTTTGAAAGACATCATTTTGTCTCTGTATGTTGCATGGTACATGGCGATGACAATGCAAGACGGATAGTCAACAAAAGCCTGCACTGGTAGCATTTTATAAAATGAAACTATTACAAATATTTCTCCTACTAAAATAGCAATAACACCGGTTTCTTCATTGAATACAAACGTGTTGACTAACTCCTTTGGAGGCAGTGTACATCAAAATACTAGGCTGCTTTTTTTATGGAATAAATATTCAATCATACATGGTTTTGTTGAAAAGCCTAGCTGTTTTTCCGCCTTGAAAGTCTGTCATGACCGCTAGTTTTTTTTTAAAAACTTTTTTTACTTCATTAATTGTTTTCGGATGCAAAAGAAATCAATCGTTAATATCAGTTATACTACATGCGGACATTATAAGCTGAAAAATCACCGTTGTTTTTAAATACTGGAATATGGGGTTCCCAATTAACATAAAATACGGTCCTGTATCTCCATGTACAAAGCGTTTTTTTCTACAAAAACGCACAAAAATTATGTTGCCATGCATCATGAAAAACGTGCATGTACTGGCCACGTGCTCTGTTGCAGTGTTTATGTAAAACAAATTAAGTTTGACAACGTTAAATTGTGTTTTAAAATGAGGCTCTATATTACATTATTCGTTTGCATATTTTTGATTGTCAATTTGTGAAATGGATAAGAAAATTATCGTGATAAAATAAAACATTAAATAATATAATAATCAAATGTTTTAAAATGCCTGTTCACTTTTCTCGGCAACACTAGTATTTGGTGTCAAACACTTTTTTAGATGTTAGTTAGGTATAAACTCTGCCCTAAAAATTGCCGTATTTGATTGGCTAATGAGATCGTCACGGGTGGGACAACACAGTTCAGTCACTTGTCAATCACACTGTTGGAAATAAGACCTTATCGATCAATCCATCCTTCGTTAATGGCCTTGTTGTGAAAGATCAGAGTAATAGATAAAGGGATTAAGGGTTGTCTCTTCGAAAATTAAAGCATGTCGGCGTTATTTAAGCATGTCGGCAAATGACTAACTGCTTTGAAGGCATGTCGGGCCTGACAAGCGAAACAGGCCTGCGGGAAACCCTGAATAGACAGCCTTGCTCCCAAGGAATTATTTCAAAACGCTGATAGCGTAGAAAGACTGTTGGCAAAAAAAGGAAATAAACCAAAATCAAGGGAAATAAAGTGAAAATAACAACTTGAACTGGACACACTTATTTGGATGAAATTGAATTTCTGCAATGCCATGTTTACACAAGACAAATCAAACTATTCATTGTTTTACTCCTTACGTTTAACATCTTGGTAGATATATAGGTTTGTATGCAAACTACTGAATGCAAATGCGTATATGCAATTCATCAAATTTATTTTCCCTTACTATTGACGCATGCCAGGTTATCAAATAACTGTGTTTGTTTTCCTGTCAATATGCATGCTCTTAAATTGTCATAGCAACATTGTTGCATGCAATTGTGAAATCTCCCAGATGCCTGAAGTCAATGGAAAGTTAACTGATTTTAGGGGGCATTAACACATTTGGAAATTAGTCAAGCGAATGCAAAAGTTGTGTTATTTAATGCAGTTTATAATGTTTGGGGCAAGTGACTGCTCATTTTCAAAATTGTTACATAAATGCCCCTGTGGTAAATACCACATACTGGAGTGAATATCAATAGATCTTGCAGAAAATAGTTGAAGCATGGGTGTATCACATCAAATTTCTTACTTGCTGTTGACACATGTCAGGTTATGAAGTGACTGGGTGGAAAATGTTTAGTAGTAAAATGTGCTCTTTTATGGTATAATAACAAGCGGCTTTCTGTAATATTATATTTTTATATAAAAGTCAACAACTATAATGGATGTTTGCGGTATTCAATATATACTATATGCAACAATCGGTCATTTTTTCTGTCATCATTCAACTAATAGCTTAAAGCAATTTGTATCTTTAGCCTACTTTTATGTACTTACCAATATTTTTCCCCTGGGGAATTTGACACATTTTATTTTTTGGGTTCTAATTCCCCACCCTAGAGTCAACCATCCCTTCAGTGGGAGATAATATCAAATGGCCCGGGGGGCCTGTATTACCGGGATCTAAAATCCTACCAAAGTCTATTACCCCGGGGCCCGCTTGTTGGGAATTGCTTTCATTCTAAAGTCCCGTATATGCCCGCCACTCTCCTCCTTGGGGAAAACATTGATAGGTGCAGTAATGCAGGTCTGCTGTTTGCATGGTTTGGTTTCAGATTTTTCTAAAAGAAACAAACAAACTGAAATGTGCCAATATGTAATGCTTTGGATCCTGAAGAAAAAGATGTTTATGACTTTATGTCACTATACATTAATAATTTACAGCAGTTATTGCCACTTTGGATAAGTGAAAACATCAAAATATACATTAATGATTTCTTTACCACAATTGCTAAGAAACTAATAAACTTGTTTTTGTGGAAAAAGAAATTGCTGATTTATTTGATACAAGGAATTCATGCAATGTATTGTTTATGTTGGAGCAATATTTGTTGTGCAATAAGATGTATTTTCTGGCAACATGGAGGTTGACTGCCATTACCCAGGTAGAAGTGTTCTTCTCTAAGCTGCATGTCTTTGTAACCTGGGGTACAAATATAGCAGGTAACTCAGTAAACAGTTTAGGAACGAAGTTCCGGTGTGATAAAATAATGTAGGAATGTTTGCCGGGGCTCTCAAAATAATGTAGGAACGAGTGTCCGGGGTGTAGGGACCAATGTCTGCCTTTGTCAAAAATAATGCAGGAAGAAATGTCTGTAGGAACCGATGTCCATAAAGTTACATTGCGCAAAGTTCTGCGCAGGTTTCTCCCTTTTGAATAATGATCAGGGCGACATTACGGAAAAGAAAACCTGTGAAACATCACGAAATGTTGCCTGTTAGGAGGAGCTTGTTTCAACAAAGTGGTAAACAGTTAAAAACGCTTAATTTATAGAGTAAAGTAGGTAATAATAGTCACTGAGTAATGGCTTGTATTTTGGTGTAGAAATTTCTTGTTAGATTTTTGCTTGTCCTTCTGTGCAGGAATTGTAAAATTGTCAGTATTTTGGTCCCTGACTGAATTATTCAATTTTAAACTGAATCACATTTCTAGAAATTTGGTTCACACCTGATCTGTGCAGGAATTGTAAAATTGTCAGTATTTTGGTCCCTGACTGAATTATTCAATTTTAAACTGAATCACATTTCTAGAAATTTGGTTCACACCTGATCTGGTAGCATACCTTTCTAACATTGGCTTCAGGCCAAATACACAGGGTTTTGTGTATGGGTATTATGTTTTGTCTTGCATGTTTTATTTGGTGTACAATTATTTTTTATTTTAATACATGTATTGCTTGTTTCGTGGTGTATGATTTTCATGTTGGAACATGGATTATCCTGACTTGAAAGAGATATTTTGTTGGAATCTTGCTTGTTCGTTTGAGATTCTTACCATGTTTTCTATTCTTTTGTTCCTTGCTCTTCATTATTTTCATCTTGTACATGTTTGTGAATCAATGCATGACCAAGTTAGACCTTTTACTACCCACTACACAGCTATTGCTCTGTTTCTAAGAATATACTATGCCGTATGTGTGTAAGTGTTTCAAGAGCCACTTCACGGTCTGTAATCACTGGCGCCACCTCTTTTTGGAGATGCATTGGAAAACGAGCCAATTATACTTCCTAGGTGGCGCTAATGACAGGAAGTAGCAAGAAAAAGTAAACAGTGATAGAAGGTGAGATGGTTTTATATGTTTTATGACAATTTGAGACATCGTTTTAAAATCGGACAATGTAGTGCGATGTGGATCACTGTTACCTTCCAGCAATGTAGAGAAGTATGAAGTCACAACGCATTTCAAAATGTGAACGCTTTTATAAGTTGTGACATGGTGAAAATTGAACCAGATAATTGATGAATTTGAACATGTTAAGACACAATTTACACACATTTTGAAAATTATTGGCATAAATGAACTCATTTCGAAATGTATTATTTGCTGCGTTTTCAGAAATGATGGTGTGAGGTTTATTAAACATGTTATTTTGCATTTTTACGTAAGAGGTGGAGCCAAAGCAATGAAGCACGCTCAGAACAGGAGGCGGAGCCAATGCATATTACACAGTTTGAAGAATTGACATATTTTGATTAACGTTTCATTCTACGTTTGGTGATGAGCATTATAATCACATGACCATTTAAATTGACACAGATATCACTTAAGCAGTATCTTTTGTAGTACATGTATGCAGTTAATCTTAACAAGTCTGCAAATTCAAGTAAGGTGTACGACTCTTTTAGGATTTGTAAATGAATAGAAGTTGAACACATTTGAACCTTATAAACATCATTCCTACAAGGAGTCGTCTAATTTTCCAAACTTTGTTTTGAATATTATACGAAATCTAATAATTATATATAAGTATTGTTTTTATTATTTGTAGCAAGAGTAAATTAAAATGACAATTTATAGAAAGGTTTCCACTGTAACAGCTAGGACACTACTTTCTGATTAGTTTTATCTTCCTTGCTCATCGTCGCCAGGTATCATAGCACATACTTAATCTAATCAAAATGCTGACAGCATAGAAAGACTGTTGGTGAGAAAAGAAACTAAAAGCAAATGAATTTTGAGAGTATTTTTATCATATGGAACATTTATTGAAGTAAGTCTTTTAGATCATTTCTACAAAACAAATATCGAAATTCGTAACTATACACTCTACTTAAATAAATTGGTATAACCTGGTATTTGACCTAAATGAAAATGGAGATCCAGGCCACTGTCTTTTGCACATTAAAACTTATATAGCGCGCATCTAATTCAATGCTATTTATCTACGACATTCTCATCATTATTTTTTTTTTTGGGGGGGGGTAAATATTTTTTGTGCAAACTATTTAAAAAGCAAACAGAGTTGTATGCCTACAAGTCAGTCTACAACGGGTAAAAATAGTCGGTGAATCGTATAAGTTAGAATCAATATTCAGTGCTTTTTAGCACAAGCGCTTTAGTCGGTAAATACTGATTTAATTAAAAATAAGTTACATTAGTAAAATACATTCAAAAATCTCTTGAAAGTACAATGCTTTTTCCACAATTCTTATGTATACTTCAAAAACAAAAGCACTCGTCAATCGAGTGGTTACGCTTGCTCCGCTATATGTACCGAGTCAATACACTGTTGTTTAACTTACGCAATATGATGTGATACGTACACAATTAACCATTAAACAGCACAAACAGATACGCTATCGTACGTATGTGAATAGACATAACACGAATTCACTTGAAGATGTGGACCAACTGGATTCTTATTATTGTTTATTACCGTTTGAGTCGGATCTATTTCATGTCATCTATTCCTAGAAAGTAGTCTTGATAACAGGAAGCCTCACTGCTCCCCGAGCGAAGCGCAGTAATTTATCGATTTACTGATGGTAGCCTGCAAAGTAAAGAAGTATTGCCCTCAAGACCGCTTCCTGAATATACCGACTAAATCCTGTTGGCTTGCGCCAGCAGTCTAAAAACAGGTGTTTTAACTGATAAATAATGTACATCTTCTGTGTTAGAAAAAATATAATGACAAATAAAAGCAAGAACAAACTAATAATATGCTCATTTAGTTTATATCGATTTGCTTGACATCGTAGTAAACAGTATACCTGCCAATCCGCCTGTCTGTGTACTAGCTTCCGCCCATCCCGACATTGCTTTGGAGATACATGTAAAAAAAAGAAATTCTGTCACAACTTCTTGCTGCCCTATACCGAATGTATTAGTGACTCCATGGGTGAAAGTACAGTATTTCGAAAATACTGAAATCAGGTTTTCCAAATACTGAACTTGTAGTTTTTGGTATATTTTATGTTGCACAAAAACTTGAAAAAATACTGAAATCAATATTGATACTGAAAACTTTCCGTATATATAACTTGTTAGTACAGAGTAAATGGTAACAACCCGTTGGATTATCTTGTATATTTTGTCAGTATTGCATATGCATTTCTACTTTACAAATGGGAGTATTTTATGGACAAAAAGAAGGTATAAGCGTTGAAAAGATTATATCGTACATTGTCTCCACCTCCTGTTCTGAGCGCCACCTCCATTTGCTTTGGCTCCACCTCTTGCTAAAAAATGCACTTTATAATATGTTTAATAGACCTCAAACCAACATTTTGATAACGCAGCAAATAATACATGTCAAAAGGAATTATTTTATGCCATTAATGCTCTAATTATGTGTAATTTATGTCAAAACACGTTCAAATTCATCAATTAGCTGGTTCAATTTCCACCATGTCACAACTTATAAAAGTCCTCACGTTTTGAAATGCGTTGTGACTTCATACTTC
This sequence comes from Congeria kusceri, assembly GCA_027627225.1. Classification (NCBI taxonomy): domain Eukaryota; kingdom Metazoa; phylum Mollusca; class Bivalvia; order Myida; family Dreissenidae; genus Congeria; species Congeria kusceri. The sequence continues at coordinate 21,915,068 of CM051032.1, read as the reverse complement.
TCGACATTGGTGGAAGGTAAAATTGTTTCTGAATCGCACTATATTGTCCGATTTTTAAAACAGTGTGCAAAATTGCCATAAAACATATAAAACCAACTCACCTTCTATCATTGTTTACTTTTTCCTAGTACTTCCTGACATTAGCGCCACCTCTGAAGTATAATTTGCTCTTTTTCCAATGCATCTCCAAAAAGAGGTTGTGCCAGTGATTACAGACCGTGCACTTCGTCATTTGCGAATTAAAGTCTTGAGTGTAAATATGTAATTTTCCCACTGCAGTAGGGATAAATCAAATTAAAATATGCTCATGAATACCATATTTTTTGTCAATTTGTTGGTGAAAGAAATGTTGTTATTATTTATAAATGTTATGGGTCCCTTGGCATTTATGTCTTAACACCTCATATTTCACAAGAAACTTTCTGGATTGCTTGTTTCCATGCCAATGGTGCTTCAAATTGCTATTAATTTTTATCCTAGGGAAAAGTTCAGCTGACTAGGCTAGAAATGGGGAAAATCGATCCTTTATAACCATCTGTTCACAATGGATTACTTCTGGCAAGGACAAAGTATTACTGCAAACAATTTCTGTGACAGGCTTATGGGTTTCCTTGAGATTTTCTCATTAATTCTTCTTCAATTTTGTGACAGAGAAAATACTAGGCTTCCAGGAAAGGTTTTGTGATTATTTCGGATGCAATTGTTTCCCTGGCTGCTGTGATAAATTTGTTACTTTCCAAGAGGCTGGTAAAGTGTTAATCGATTGATTCAAAAGAACTGTTAAACTTCCTTGATTACTCTTAAACTTTAAGCTAATACAACAATATGTGCACAGATTTTGATAACAATGAAGTATTGATACCAGCAGACAGAATATTGTGCCTTTAAAGGTATTTTTGTTGCAAAGCTTTACCAGTTTTCAAAAATTTATTGTTGTAAAGAATGTCTCACAGCTGGTGAATGGTTATATGTCTAGAAATGTGGAGGAGTCTAGTGTTCACATCTGGGGAGGAGTCTAGTGTTCACATCTGGGGAGGAGTCTAGTGTTCACATCTGGGGAGGAGTCTAGTGTTCACATCTGGGGAGGAGTCTATTGTTTGAGTCCAGTAATACCAGCCACATAATGGTGTTGTGTTCACATCTGGGGAGGAGTCTGGTGTTCACATCTGGGGAGGAGTCTAGTGTTCACATCTGGGGAGGAGTCTAGTGTTTGAGTCCAGTAATACCAGCCACATAATGGTGTTGTGTTCACATCGGGGGAGGAGTCTAGTGTTCACATCTGGGGAGGAGTCTAGTGTTCACATCTGGAGAGGAGTCTAGTGTTTGAGTCCAGTAATACCAGCCACATAATGGTGTTGTGTTCACATCTGGGGAGGAGTCTAGTGTTCACATCTGGGGAGGAGTCTAGTGTTCACATCTGGGGAGGAGTCTAGTGTCTGAGTCCAGTAATACCAGTCACATAATGGTGTTGTGTTCTCATCAGGGGAGGAGTCTAGTGTTCACATCTGGGGAGGAGTCTAGTGTTCACATCTGGGGAGGAGTCTAGTGTTTGAGTCCAGGGCTGGTATTCACAAAGCATCTGAAGTAATTTCTTAAATATTTTCACTAAAGTGCAAAACTTGGATGTATTATATTTATTTACTGAATAAACAGATGCATATGTTGTTGATATTGCTCAAATAACACTTTCATATTGATGCTATTTTAAAGTGTTACTTAATGCTTAACTGTTTCTTTATGGGATTATAAAGTTGAGGCAATTTCCAAATTTAAGGATAAGGATATAATTTAACTTACGATGCTTTGTGAATACCACCCATATTCAGCAGTCCATTTTTAGACTTAAGAATAAAGAACAAGCTTAGCCTCAAGAAAAAGTATTTGTGTGTTCGCAGATATGCTGGGTACCAATGTCGAGTATCATGAGTATGCCATTAACAGATTGTTCTAAATAAAGAATTCTATAATTTGAATTGGTGAATAGCAAGTAGAAAGGTTCCTAGAACAGCCTTCGTGGAACAGAACTGTTTCAGAAATATTCTTTGAGGGGCGTCGTGGGAAAACCGGACTTAATGCATGTGCGTTAAGTGTCATCCCGGATTAGCCTTTGCAGTCTGCACATGTTAATCCGGAATGGCACTTTACGCTTTTATGGTATTTTCTGTTTCAAGGAAGTCTCTTCGAAACATAAATCCACTGTAGACGGAAAGTGTCGTCCCTGATTAGCCTATGCGGACTGCACAGGCTGATTAGGGACAACACTTTACAGCATATCAGAAGATCCAATCTTTGATCATTGTTCCCTATTTCTATACCTAATGGTATGATTGCTGAGAATTTGTAGGATGCTTACCAGCTTGCAATAAGCTTGGAAACGCTGGTATGAAATACTATTGGAGATTTTATGGGTATCATTTCCTGGCTGTTAATTGTTTTATTGTCCAACAAATACCATATGCTCTTGCCAAATACAACTGGCTATATTGCAGATTTATTTCATTGTCTGTCATGGCTGAATGGGGTTTGTTGTTTGTTGTCAACAGTGTTATCAGCTGTGTTTGTAACAGGCTGAGTATTTTCCCATATCCATGATTAATTTGGTGGGCCAAAAGTTTACAACAATCTCATTTGAGCTAATCTGTTGCTGGAGGAGTTGTATGAAAGTCAGATTTTAATAGAATTTAAAATACTGTGTGGGACAAAAATGTCTTCCTTACTAATTGAACTGCCTTGGCTTGATACTGTCAAAAGACTATGGCATATTGAGACATATTTGAACCCCTGTTCTGGGTAGAACCAGAATTCGATGCCTTGAAAAAGGCCACTTGAACTCTCCCAGGTGTCTTTGGCAAGAAAGAATTGATGCCAGTTATATTTCAAGGTCACATTTCAAATTGTCAGTGAGAAAAGTATTTGTAGGAAATCTTCAACAATTACAAACCTGCCAGCAGCTAGCGAACTTTGTGCATCACGATATCGAAATTCATGTGAAACAGAAATCCATTCAAATTCAGAAGCATGCATTTCCATCCACATTCAATATCGAGGAGTTGACAATGAGTCATCTGGCATGATTGTTTCAGTAATATGTACAAGTGTTTTTATGAATACCAATTAGTACGCTCAGTTTCCTTGTTCCTGGTATTGCTGATTGCAAGGGATTGTTCTCTCATGCACAAAATACATACATGCGCTACTACTTAAACTGCTGGCACTTGTAAAGTTTCTGCTATCTTATAAAATTTATTTCCTTAAAAAAGTCAAGGTTAGGTCCATTTGTCAAGTATGTGTCGCATATTGCTGGTGCAGTAATTTATTTAATAATGAATATGTAGAAAGTTTCAGTGCAAATTTTAAAGATTAATTCAAGTATGAGCTTTTTCTTAGAACAGAATTATGCAGTACTGTTTGTCCTGAAGGCCTTTCTGCCCAAATAGAATTATAATAACATTCATTAAAAACTTAGGTCCTCTTAAGGAATACATAGTGAAAACTCTGTAGCTGTGTAATGCCTCTGTGTGTCAATTTAAGTCAGAACATGCATATAAATGCATTCATTAAAAATTAGCATGGTTATCAGATTACTGTCACCACCATATGAATGTGTCTGTGGATCCATACTGTGTACAGTCTTCACAGTGAATTGTTCTCACCCTAAAGGTAACTATCACCCGAATGGGCAGCTTTATTAAAAAAGGCAAATTAATGTTCATGTCAGTGAAAAAAAATACCTGGATTGACACTAAGTCTTGTTCTTGTGGTTTATAGCATTTATAACATTTTGATGACCAATGGCCATGTTTCCGATTTTCAGTCAAAGTAAAAAAATACGTAAATAGTATTTTAATGAAAATGTATTAGATGTGCATCGTGGGAAAACCGGTCTTAATGCATGCGCGTAAAGTGTCGTGCCGGATTAGCCTGTGCAGTCTGCACAGGCTAATCCAGGACGGAACTTTCCGCCTACAGTGGATTTATGTTTAGAAGAGACTTCCTTGAAACAGAAAATACCATACAATCGGAAAGTGCCATCCCGGATTAGCCTGTGTGGATCCCGGATTAGCCTGTGTGGACTGCACAGGCTAATCCGGGACGACACTTTACGCACATGCATTAAGACCGGTTTTCCCACGACGCCCCTTTTTAATATTTTATGCGTAAATCATGCTTGTGACTTTGTGACTTGAACGGTCACTGCTTATTACAAAATAAATTGAAAGTAATGAAGTTATACATTCTGTTGATGTATGTAGTATTTCTTATAATTTGGCATTCATCACCAATTCACCATAAACAGAATCTAAGAAAAAGGATAAACAAATGAGTGCTTCAAATATAATGGTTAACATAGGTGGCAGTCCCATTTGTTTAGTGGTGAAATGTGACAGGACAGTGGTCATTATCATATTTCAGAATGTTGTTTGCACCCTGGTGGTCAGTTTCAACACCATTACCTAGCTTAATGACCATAGCATTGGTCAGTAATTACATCCCATTTGGCTTTCACTTAACCATAAACTTTTCTCTGGTAACAAATACCTCATGTATTCTTCTAACTAATTAAATGGAAAGATTCTATGTGTAGAGTGGTGACTTTACAGCAAATCCTTGATTATTACAGGAAGTAAAATAATGAACAGACAAAAATGCTAGTAGATTCTTTAAACCTTCCTGGACACGAATCAAAAGAGATGTGACTGAAAAAAGAAGTAACTACAGCTAACAATACTAGAGTGGTGATTATTGAACTTGGTTAGTAGATATGAAGTCAGAAGAAATATGAAAAAAAATCACCAGCACCCACTCACAAGGTTTTCAGTAAAAAAAATGTTATAAAATATATCCATACAACTCTGTACATGTACACATAAAAACTTGTTATGCCGGCTGACCCTTTCATTGTTGACAAAAATCTATTTAAGTTATTTAAAGGCGGATTCGGCAATCTTCAAACTCCATTCGCGCTGTACATCCCCATAAATAGCTGGATGAAGTTACCAGCAAGGCTCTGATGGACAAGATAATTGAGATAATTGACTGGCAAATTGCCCAGGCTATCATTGTCCACCATCAGAGGCTGTCATCAAATCCTGTACCCAGCCAGCCACAGGGACGTTTGAGTCACCCGAGCCTGTATGGCCTTTATGTCCTCGTAACCTGATGGCAAGATCACTTCGGTCTGCTTTGGCCTAAATCATTTGATACATGGTCAGTCTATCGTTTCAGTGACTGAGCACTTAAGCCCTCTGTACTCAATAGAATGTCTCAATGAAGGACCATTTTAGGTATGTTTTCGTTTCAATAACCGAGCGTTTTAAACCGCTGTGGTCAGTGAAGGACCATTTAAAGTTTAACTGAAGTTTCAGTGTATCATTTCAATGACCAAACTTTTTATACCACTTGAACATGTTAAAAAGCTATTTCAGTTTCAATGGGAATAGACGTGAGTGGGTGATTTCAAGTGGACACTAAATGGGTTTGTAACACAATCAAGGATGTTGACCCAAGTTGGGTACCATATTATGTTATTTTCTCACTTAAACACTATAAAGGTGGTCAAAAGCTGCAACAAACTGACCTTGACTTTGGCAGGTTTAAGAATGGACATATGTTAGATAAGTGAACTGAATAACACGGTTGACATCTCTGTTTAATGTTATCTTGTACAGAAAATGAGTCATCTTTGTTAACGTATGCCTCATAGGAAGTATTAGTATGCCCTTTCAGCTTTTAAGCTACTGTAATGAATATTTAAATATTATTCAGTAGTTGTCTATTTGCTGTTGATGTTGGAGATTACTTTGATGTTGAATGTTAAACTGCAAATAATACACTTTTTGCTGTTCATAATCGTATTTGGAAAAGCTAAGCAGGTATACACCAAATTCACAAGTCACCATAGATATGTTAGAACTGTGGATTGGAGCTAAACAGCAAAAAATAATTTAAGATTGCTTTGAAATTCAATATAATTAAATTAGGAGGAGAATTTTTTCAGTACATGTCAGACATGTTTGACAACAATGTGGATGCCTTTTAATTTTATAAACACCTCATAGCAGGTTTAATAATATTTTGACTGATTGAGGTGAATAAAGTGTTGTATAATAATGTATTTTTTTTAAGGTTCATACAACATATTGTTCCGTGAGATCAAGAAGGTGCTATTAGCCTTCTTTGCACATATGCTGATATCACCTTCTGGCTTTCAAGGGATGATATAGCAATAGAATTTTATAATACTCTTGTGTTTAACAGTACAAATTGTCAAGTGTCACTATTTGCATGGATGGGAGACTCTGGGCAACCTCATTCCTCTTTGGTGGCATTAAGAAAATTATGATAGGCCAAAACCAAGTACGTGGCTTAACAAGTTCACTACAGATACTTGGTTTTGGCATCAATTCATTAATGTCAGGATATGACCCCTTGATTAGGATCATTCACAAACTTAGTCTAGACCTTATTAACCAATGGAAATCAAAGCACAAAAGTAACGAGCATTCTCAGTGGTCAATATTTTAAGTTTGGGATATAGAATCTTAATAGTTGTGGGGCCAGATTTTGATAGTTGTGGGGCCAGAGGTGTCAGCTCAATGAGATGTATCAATACTGTCTGCACCTGAGTGCAGTGTGCGCTCAGTGCTTTGATATTCATATCCCTGACTTCTGTGATAGGACCTGGCATCTGGGACTGATACACCATGCCCTGTGTTTGTATAAACAACAATTAGATGATGATAAATAAACAATTACTGTCACTGGGACATTAGGACTGGATGCTGGTTCATTGGATGCCTGATAAGCAGTCACTCACCTGGACAAATTTTTTTTTCCATGTAGCTGTCTAAGATCACTTTTGACCTATATTTCTTGCGATAATTTTATGCAGGGGGGGGGGGGGGGGGGAATTGAATGCCAATAGAATTGGGCAAATTTTCTAATTTCAGGGAATGCAAACTTACAACAATGGTTTGTTCACCAATAACTGTTGCATATTTTTGGGAGATTAAATTTTACATAATTGTTTGCATAAGCGGTTAAAATAAAGTTATAAACATATCTTCGACATACACCCTAGAACTGAACATAATTATGAACAATTTTACTCATTGTATGTCATGAACTTAATGTTTTATTTATTCACATATTTAAATCATTATTTGTTTAGCCTACATCAGCTGCACGCTCTATAAATAGCAATTACAATGATCCAATTTTGTGAGAATTATTGCGCTCTGAAACCTTTCGGAGCCATACGTAGATATTCGGCGAACATCGGTATGAAATGGTCTATTCACACTCAAGATAAAGGGTGCATCATTAAAAAAATAGCGCGTGGTAGAGCTATGCTTATGTACATTTCATCAATTAGCGTCCGTAGAATCATATACCCGAGAATTTCAATAAATGTGGAATTTATATTTATAAACTTACTGAGCATGTTAATTTATATTTGAATTGGGGTTTCGTTTTATTAAGAATTGTTTATAATTGCACCTTTCTATTAACTTCTCCAGTAGATGTTATTCAATAAAAAAAAAAAATATTTAACATCTTTCTATAAATAAAATGTGGTGAAAGAAGTATCGTTACATGTCATATTTTACTTTTACTTCATTTGCGTAGCATGCATACAATATTTGCAAAACTTATGATACGTATTATTTAACATAACTATGTACACTCGTCTGATATATAATAATTATAATAATTTCCATTCATTCCGCAATTATTTTCTGACATTGCTAATTTGTTAAATTTGCCTGACAAATTCATGTAACAATTATAGTAATGTGAATTACTAGCATTTAGGTTATTCATTTATCACCGGTGAAAACATGGAAGGTATGATCGGTTTATTCACGGTAAACATCTTAATAATGTTTGAGTTTATCTCCAATTATTTTGGGTCCGATAAGGTTTCTTATAGTGTCCGAAAGAAGTCTTCTTAGTGGGAACCAAACAAGCTGGGGTCAGAGAAGTCGCGTAAACGATCATCTTGTCCCTCTTGTATTATGATTCGGGTAAAAAAATGACATCTCAATATTAATTTCAACGCCGATTGTCTTTTTTAAAGACATTTCTTGTTTGAGCTTTCTGGACTTAAACTGCCATTGTCTGCAGTTTTTGCTGGAATATTTTGGAAAAAGTGCTTATGAATATGATGGTTATTTTACAGGTATTATCATTGTGACTGTGTTTTGTTTGCGTGTTGTGTTTAACCAGGACCTAGTTTGTGGAATAATGGTCATTTAGTGGTATGAATATATGTTAAGGCCCTGTCACACTGTGGCGAATTTGAGCTTTGAGTTTTAGTTCTGGCGAGTTATAACTCTCCCTAAAGTGGACGAGTTGGTCCCAGAATTGTTTCAAGACGACAGTTGTTCAAGTTCTCTTCAATATTTTAGTACAATATGTGTATGATATCTTTTCGAAAATTGAAGACTTGTCTTCGAGAATGTACGAGTGTGGACGAATCTGTAATACTTGTGATGACATGTGCATGAGTAGATGTCGTAGGCAAGTGTCCCAAACTGGAAGCAAACTCGTGTGTTGTAGAAAGATAATATACGGCGAAACGCTATGACAAGGGGAGACATGTCTACAGAATGTGTTCGAGAGTGCGCGAGATTCCTTCGACATGTGTACAAGATAAAAAAATTGGCGTGAAGAGGCAAGAATTTAAAACGATTTAAAATTCTTGCCGCTACTTGGCGAGTTATGGCGACAGAATAAGACATCACTGCGACCAAGAACGATGTGTTCAAGAGCTACATAACAACAGGCGATTTGTGTTACAACTTGCCAGAACTCGCTGCTCAAATTTGCCACAGTGGGACAGGGCTTTTACATTCATTGCAATTTTCTGTTTCTTTTTTCCTATAATATTTGGTCATTACATATTTTAGCAAATTTCTATTTAAAATGTCTCAATACATAAAATAAATCAGTGAATGCATAAATGTCATTGTGTCACATCACAACTGTGATCGTAGGTTAAGAATACTAAATTAAGTTGTTTGTTTTTCTTCAGTAAAAACAGGGAAATGTTATTATCTTCTTAGTTACTATTCTACTAATAGATACATTATTTGATGTGGTAAAAAATCAGACCATCATTTTCATGTTGTATATGAGGCCAAAAATAAAATTGTATTTGTTTTCCCTTCCCTACCTACCCACCGAAATTGCTTCGACCCGAACAATTTTTTTGGGGGTTCCGAGGGGGTAAACAAATATTTTCTGGTCAGAGTAACAAAGGGTACAAAAACGCAGTGGGTACAAACTTAACGTGGTGGGTACAAATCTACCCAAGCATGCATGTGAAGCAGACAAACACTTGCCATTTGAACACTGCTGTGTTGACAGTATCGGATGTATTTGTTAATTTGGACAATAATTTTCAGTCTTTTTAATCTAGTCTGTTATACATGTACATATTTTCATCAAATTTATCATTGAATAAATTACTATGATAGTTCAATTTTACACAAATGTAGCTTATTTTCAATGTAATTGTTTTTAAAAAAAGGGAAAACAAATTTTACTACCTACCTACTTACCCAACCCTGTTTTGTAGGGTCGGGAAGGGGAAACAAACATAATTTTATTTTTGGCCTGATCAATAAAATTATGGTGTGTATGTTATTAATTCTGTAAATAATCACATCCTGTTTGGTGTGGGTGTGTGTTAGCTGTAAGTGAACATGAGTAATCTCTGTGCAATGTCAATATTATCATTGATAATATGATAGTATGACAGACAAGATGGCACCTCATACCTCAACTGCCTTTTCCTTGCTGAATCTCTGGACACTATTTTCTGACTCTACCCAGATTGATTATCCACTACAGGAATGTCATGATGAAGTTTTGCTTTTCACTTCATAGGACCACTGCCTGTATCTGGATAATCCTAAGGCAGTGCAGCGACCCTAATGCAGTGCCAAAATGGCAGACACAGAGACAGAATGTGCTATTATTTTTCATGTTTTTATCATGTTGTTATATTTGTGTTAAGTATAAATTTAAATCTTTTAATAGTTATAGTGTTCAGTGGTTTATGTACTTAATATTTTGTTTAACAATCACTTTTATGATGCTTGAAGTCATTAAAATGTACCCGAAAAAGTCCCCTTAAAGAACATTTTTATGTTTCCGACCTGTTAAAATATCTTAAAATGCATTAGTACCTTACTTGAAAACTATATTAGTTCAAGAACATCTCTACTACAATGTGTAATCATATCAAAGTTTAGAGTCGATGTTTACAGCTAAAAGATGGTCTTTATTGTGAAGTGGTTATGTGCTTGCGGATAATTCCTGACTGATGTAGGAAACTGTGATGGATAAGAGCAAACGTAAAAAGGATAATAACCTAACAAACTGAAAAATGAGATATCTGTTCGTCCTGTATGTATGAAATAATTTCTTTTAGTGTTATTAATGTGCTTGTTCAATCATTTCCTATGAACTGTCAGAAGATGTATCACAATATACACACTTAAACATTGGACATTCAAATATATTCACAAGAGTGTCACTATGAATGCGTTCTAGGCTTTTATATTTTTAAGGGTGTTCCACTTTTATTATTTTGAACTATATATACTACATCGTCTTTAATAATAATTGATTTTTTTATGTCTTTGCAAATCGTTTGGTGTCAGGATAGAATTTAGAGCAATATCCATACTTCCAACTATATATTTGTCCGGCAAAAGCTCGCGATTTTCAACACAGGTTTTCATGGTTAAGTTTGCAAATACACGTTAAAAATTGTCACTGTTGAACGAGCAATTATACAATGTGATTGGAATGAAAATGGAAATATATAGAGGTCCATTATAGTCGTTCAGCATTTATGTATATTCATTCATTTATATAGAATATTAGTCGGTTAGGTGTTTATTCGTCAAGTTTTATACGTTGGTTTGGTTTTTATCCATTCCTAGTATACATTGCGTTCGGTTATTATCAACTAGAAGTTAGGTTTTTATCCATTTTCTCGCAGTCAGCACATTCGAACGAGTATTGTGTCCATATCCGATGGGATAACAACACAGTGTAAACGGGGTTTTGAAGCAGTATATGGTTGCTTCCAAACAGCAAAATAATATTGCAATTTAAAGCATCTAAGTATTTTTTAAGATTTTTTATAAATATTTTAATTGGATGATTGGCCTTGTTCCTCAGCATTCCATCTTACAACCCAATAATTGCTATATGTAACATTAGGTATATTGAATTTAATACTTATTTGATCAATGGCGATGGATATTACAACCAAAACATACCTGTACATAAGAAAAATATGCATAAAACAAAGTAGCCCTGACTTTCCATTTTGGCACTGCGTTAGGGTCGCTGCACTGCGTTAGTATTATCCGGGTACAGGCCTTGAGGACTTTATTTTCTTTCATGATTGATTAGTACACATCTACAGTGTCTATTGTTGTTGCTCTTCTTTGGGGAGGGGATCTTGTAAAGAATATTGTTGCAAGATTCTGTGTCATGCACTGAAGATAAACAATTAATTTGCAAATCCTTGTACTGTCTCCGTGGCCTAGTGGTGAGGTCATTCGCCTATGGAATGCCTTTCCAGCAGCTAGTTGTATTAAAGGGTACCGATTGCCTTCCTGTCAAGCGCCCGACACATAGGATAGGAATCAGGAGTAAAGATGTTCATCAGTAAAGGTGTCTCAGTGTTTTTTTAGGGCCAATTTGGGGCCGAAATTTGGCCCCATTCACCTGCTAAAAAATTGTATATTTTTCCCCTATATTTGCCTTAAAATTCCCCTCAGAATGTAAGCTTTTTGAAAAAAAATTACCAAAATCGGACAAAAATTGACTAAAAAAGAGGCATTTTCGTACACAATCCCAACAATTTGCATCAACCAAGTAAGTGCATAATCTAAGTTATCATTTGTAGCAAAGCAATTGATTAATGTTTTATAACAAAGTAGAATATAAACATGTAATAATGCTTGTCTAAAAAAAATAATTCTCCTTTTGCCGTAAAATTCCCCGTCTGAAGGGCCCCACCACCTTTTCCCCAAAAGTGAAAAAAACACTGTGTCTCATAAGTCAAAACCAGCAGGTCCTTAATTGCAAGGTGTGACATTATAATAAACAAACACTTTACTTTACTTTTATATGACCCTTCAGTATGGATATAAAATACTTAAAAAAACCTAAATTGAAAAATAAATTACTCAATATGGGACAATGTACTGTATAAGTTGTTAAATTAGCGAGGTGGAAATGTTTGCGAATTTCGCAAATTAGAATAATTCGCTAATATTTCTGCCAGCGAAAATTAAATTAAAGTGCATATGCATTGCATTGTGTACAATACTGCAAAACCATTAATAATCGTGGGGCACTGGATTTCGAGGATGGAATGATCCACAAATTTAAGTTTCCAATGAATAATTATTCGGCTAGCTTTTTTTTTGGCCGAATTTGCGCTCTAAGATGTAGTTTTTTAGTACGTAAACGTACATGAAGACGATGTAAATATAATGTTTATAGTAGTTAAAAAAAGTATAAGAGTTTGTTTATGATCAATACATTACCTGAAACATGATGTGCATTCGTATCATAAATGTATCAGTTTAATATCCAGTTTATTTTTTGTGTGACAAGTAGCCCCTATCTAATCTGCATACACCGAGGCTCGGGTGTAATATACTGTGTACCTTATTGACACTTGACATATCCGATTTATCGGCCTATGCAGTAACGCTGTATATGCATTGCTATCTTCTTTCACATAGACTAGTAAAGATCTATGTGCATAGTAAATACTCTCCATGCAAAAAGCGTGGACTTTGTTTAAGGACTTCGGCTTTTGGCAGACGACTGGCCCATTGTTTAGTTCACACATTTGTAGTCGACCCTACCTCCCGTAGTGATGTGCCGTGCTTAATTGACTGGTCAATAATGGGGCCCACTTACTGCGGGGACGCTCCTTTTATGACCGTAATGTGTTACAAACAGAAAACAGTGATAGGACTGATGCATTTCTAGATTTTTTATTATTAATAAAATTGAATTTAAGTGCCCACTAAATTGTCATTAATAAGAAACACGAAATTTCATGCCGACAAATATAAATGGTTTTGCAGTATATGAATATGAAGATACACATTGTTTTAAAAATTGTATTTTTCGCTAATATTCACAAATTCAAGTCACGAGGTGCAGTTTTGTTCTCATCATTAATGATAAGTTTTTTAAACCCCATATTTATGAATTAATGAATTAATGCAACAAAAGGACATTGTCTAGGGTGGAACGCGCAATATAGGATGTAGATGCCAAACTGTTACATTTTTATCATCAGCAGGTCGAGTTATTGTTTGTGGCGCTTTACACGGGTGTCAGTGGGAATTGCATCGTAGCCATGAATTTTTCACACAACATGATATTGGAAATTCGCTAACATTTTCGCACGCTAAAAGTCCGAATGTTAAATTCGCTAATTTTTTTACACGTGGAAATATCCACTTATACAGTAATGCATTAATGAAATGTGTGTCCACTGACCTTGGTGTCATATAGCTGTCCTGAGAGTGCTGTCACATTTGTGACAGTTTCATTATCTGTTTCATTATCCTGATTGGCCTGATGACAGCAGCACACCTCAGCCTGTATGGTCTGTGATGTTTGCTGCTAATTAATTAGATATCTTAGAAAGAAATATTGGAATAAAGTTGTCCTAGTTTAGAAACTGAGCAGCAGTCCATTACCAAGTATTGCTTCACGTGGTCAATTAACTGTTATTAGTAAATTTTTACAAAAAAAATCCAAGTGTCCGAGTTACTAAGTAGTCGGTCAGTTAATTATTTGTAAATTTTGACCACCCTAAAAAAAAAAAAACAACAACAACAACAAAAAACAACAACAACAACAAACGTAGCTCAGTCATTAAACAGTTTAAAAGAATTTCAAGACACTATTTTATCAACCTCATAATACAATGTTGAAAAAGAAAACAAATATTTTAGATTATATCCAATATTCATATGCCTACATGAATAATGTGCACTTATTTTTACATGTATTCATAATAACTGCTGATTGCGGAATTTCTGAATGGATAAATATGGAAGATGATTCAGTTTTATGGTCGAAATTTGCATGAATGAGTTAAGGGTTTGTTTCCTGTTTGCATCAAACTGTGCTTGTGTCAGTTATGCAGTAATTGACATTCAATAAAGCAACTGTTACTTTTCTTATTGCTCTAAAGTGATTTGTCCAAACAGCAAACAGTTTGATCAATGATAACTGAAAAGACACCATTGTGTTTCATTCTTATGTCTTCTACGTAAGTTGCTTAAGCATTACAACACTTCCTAAGAATTAATAACTGGTGTACATGTGAAGACGGAAATTCGGAGCAGTGTTGGTTCGTTAATACTGTAGCTGATGAGACATTACATACTGATGTATTTAGCTATCTTATGAAAATAGTTATAAATGCAGTCCGCACAGGCTAATCCGGGACGACACTTTCTGCCTACAGCGCATTTATGTTTAGAAGAGACTTCTTGAAATATAAAATACCATGAAAGCGGAAAGTGGCACAAGAACGTGCACTTACTACTGGTATACCGCTTATATTTAGATCGGCCAAGCTTACCCATGAAAAGTGTGTGTAGGTTAACTGACAGCCATGATTGGACAGAAATACTGTAAAAAAAACAGTGACAAATCCAAACAAACAAACAAAAACTGTATGCATTATAACCAATGGCAACCTGTTTAAAAGGTTGAAAGACATTCCCTTGTGTGAAAAGAACAGAGGAATTCTAATAACACACGCTAAAACTGAAAGTTCATATTATATCGGTCAATCTTTGCATTAATATTGCACTCCTTCAGGATATGGAAATCTCAACCAGATAATTATGTGGGCAGAAGAAGAAAAAGTGGTGGAAAAAAACAACCCAAAACACTGATACAGGTACAAGTACTTATCCTGTAGTGCAAGGGGTTATCAGCGTAGGATGTGGCGATAACATGCAGCATTGGAGTGTTCCTATTTGCACAAGCACTTTTAAATTCATCACATCAGGCTTCTCATTTAAATGTGCTTAAAATGTGCACATGCATTTGCAATAATTATGTTGTTTTCATGTCTGTTTCTGTTCTGATTTTTATTTTTGTGTAATTGATAAAATGGTTGTTATTGATGACATTAAAGGCTCTTGCTGGACATGGAGCTCTATCTATCTGGCATTATGTCTTAGTTTGACATACAGCAGCTTTTACCAATCTTAGATATTGACAACTGGCATTAAGTCCTAGTTTGACATAAGGCAGCTTTTACCAATCTTAGATATTGACAACGGGCATTAAGTCCTAGTTTGACATAGGCAGCTTTTACCAATCTTAGATATTGACAACGGGCATTAAGTCCTAGTTTGACATCGGCAGCTTTTACCAATCTTAGATATTGACAACTGGCATTAAGTCCTAGTTTGACATAAGGCAGCTTTTACCAATCTTAGATATTGAAAACGGGCATTAAGTCCTAGTTTGACATAAGGCAGAATTTAACCAATCTTAGACATTGACAACTGGCATTAAGTATTAGTTTGACATATAGCAGCAGTTAACCAATCTTAGATATTGACAACTGGCATTAAGTCCTAGTTTGACATAAGGCAGAATTGAACCAATCTTAGACATTAACAACTGCATTAAGTCTTAGTTTGACATACAGCAGCATTTTACCAATCTTAAATATTGACAACTGGCATTAAGTCCTAGTTTGACATAAGGCAGCTTTTACCAATCTTAGATATTGAAAACGGGCATTAAGTCCTAGTTTGACATAAGGCAGAATTTAACCAATCTTAGACATTGACAACTGGCATTAAGTCTTAGTTTGACATACAGCAGCATTTAACCAATCTTAGACATTGACAACTGGCATTAACTCTAAGTTTGACATACAGCAGCATTTAACGAATCTTAGATATTGGCAACTGGCATTAAGTCTTAGTTTGACATAAAGCAGCATTTAAACAATCTTAGACATTGACAACTGGCATTAAGTCTTAGTTTGACAAACAGCAGCATTTAACCAATTTTAGACATTGACATCTGGCATTGAGTCTTAGTTTGATATAATGATAAGGCAGCTTTTAACCAATCTTAGACATTGGCAACTGGCATTAAGTTGAAGTTTGACATTATACTGCAGACAACTGGTATTAAGTCTTAGTGGGTGATAGGGAAAGATCTAGGATCACAAAAGGTACAGTGTGCTGCTAAAAACGAGCAAGGTGGAAATCAGGAACAGTATGTTGATATTTTCTTATAATTTGCTAAATCCAGGGTATTTATTAGTCTAATGCTTGTTATTAATGTTTAAGCATAGTCTATTCATTTGTCATTGAATATTAGCAAAAATATATTAAATTTCAAAAGATATTGAACATTTCTGTGTTGACCAGCCCAGAGGGGCAGCAGGCGGGGGGGGGGGGGGGAACCAAAAAGAAACAGAGTGCAGCCCCCTGATATTTTGCTGAAGATCTTTCCCTAGGGTGATTACTGTATAATTATTATGTCAGCTCACTATCCATCTTTATTTGATATAAATAAGCTACAAGTCATCTAGCGTAACCAAAGTTATTTTTGTTGTATTTATCAGAAAGAAATTGCATCGTGCTTTATACTGACAATGATGTAGGTTGATTAATATGGTAAAAATGTATTGTCTGTGTGGTTACTATGCCACTGTGAAGAAAGTAACGATAGGCATAAGTTTACAAACCTCACTAATTATATTGTTGGTAAACAAGGTTTACTCATAAATAACGTGCATTCCAGTTTAACCTCAAACTGTTTATTTAGACGCAAATGTGTATTGTAGTATTTTTTCCTATACCACAGAAATTAATAAACCTCAGTGAAGCAATGCGTTATAGTTGACATAGTGAGGCTTTGTGAGTAGAATGACAAATTTCTTAATCGTTGAGTGATATTTCACTTGCTGGATAGTGGCCAATAAACTGCAAACTGCGACTGGAGAAGACAGTGTGATAGTTGGTTATAGTGTTCTGTGCGCATGCTTTTGCATTCAGATGGGTTGGTTTGTATAGGATAACATTCAGTGAGGCGTAGGCTTTCAAAAGGGTGACTATAGACTGTTAACTTTTTAACTTCGTTTATGTGAACGACACAGATGTGCTTTTTGTGTTTCGGAATACTGTGAACAGTTTTGGAGTTTCATAAGTGGTTTTGTTATTTAAAAAGGATAATTAGGTTTGTACATAATTTTGTATTTAGAAAATAATGTCCATATTTATTGCTATAGGTTTATTTTTGTATAAATATAAAGTGGATCTTTAATTTCACTTTAAAGAGCATTATCAATTTGTAAACATGCCAATGTTGATGTTTTTATTTTAAAGATAAATAAATGTATAAATTATGAAGGTGTTGATAGGTTATTGTCGTTATATTCACAAAATTGATTTCAGGAAACAAAGATGTTTAAATATAAAATATATAACTTTTTTTTCTAAACTGCATGCACAGGCTTCAGTTATCAATGTAATTATTTATACGGGACCAGAATTTTGGGGTATAATCTTTGTATTTATTCATTACAATTAATATGTTACTAGGATTTCTACACTGAACAGTGATCATGAGTGTGAGAATGTACACATTACAAATTGTTGCAGGTCTCACTGAAACAAACATGGACTGATGCAGTCTTTTTGTCAAACACAGAATTCATTATATATTATGTTTCTTTGCTCCGTAGTAACTTTTCTCCTTAGTATAACGCGCTTGCCATTTTGATCTTACTGAAGGAAACTCTCCCAAGGAAATGTTATTTGGTAAAAAAAGAAAAAGGATTTGTCGACGTATACATTTCATATACAGTTTCAGCAGTTTGTTTCAGAGACTAAAATTAGTCTAAAACAAACACCGATTGATAAATCGGTGTTTGTTTCAGACTGCTTTTAGTCTCTGAAACTCGGTGTTTGTTTAAGACTACTTTTAGTCTCTGAAACTCTGTGTTTGTTTTAGACTACTTTTAGTCTCTGAAACTCGGTGTTTGTTTTAGACTAATTTTAGTTCTGAAACTCGGGGTTTGTTTTAGACTACTTTTAGTCTCTGAAACTCGGGGTTTGTTTTAGACTACTTTTAGTCTCTGAAACTCGTTGTTTGTTTTAGACTACATTTAGTCTCGGAAACTCGGTGTTTGTTTTAGACTAATTTTAGTCTCTGAAACAAACTGCTGAAAGTGTGTATGAAATGTTTAATAAAGCAAAAATGGATGAATACGCTGCATGCAATTCTGTTTAATGTCACAAGTCATTTATCTGCAACATTGATATTTTATCAGCATTTGTAGAGAGGGTACAATGTTGGATGTTTAATTCTATCATGATACTCGCTAATTTTTCTATAGACAAAGAACACAATTGTTGTTAAAGTAGCCCTAAACAACGCAAAAAGAAGTTCCAATTCTGAGTGGAGCATAGTAAAAAGTAGTACTAATTACAATTGAAAAATATATGTCAAATCATATTAAAATTTAAATAATTCTCACATAATCGTTGTTTATTAGCCAATAAACAACTCTTTGTCATTCTGATACGTGGCTATAATACATCTCGGGCTAACGCCTTTGGGGTTTAATTCCTAGCAATCAGAACTCCATTTCGTTGTTTATTGGCCGATAAACGACGATAAATCAAACATTATTTCTTATATATCAAAGAGTAGTCTGCTGGTTACTGTTCTGAACTCTATGTCAGTATGTTGGATGTAAAAATACAAAACTTAGTTGTTAAAGTCACATGAAAGTTGAAAATGGTTAAATTCAGAAATCCGTCTTCTTACAGAATGTTAAGTGTATTTCTATGTGGTGAATAACCTTCATTTATAAAGAACCATTATGTTTGTTATTATACTGTTGATTATAAAAACACTGATCCTTCAAGTAAAACTGTTTATAAACATAACTAAGCTTTATTGACATACATGTACTGTACATCGTGGATCCCCAGGGATTGAATTCAAATAACATGTACTGTACATCGTGGATCCCCAGGGATTGAATTCAAATATTCACCTTTAGGTTTCGGAGAGCTACATGATATTTTAAATAAACCACAAGTTGTTTAGTTTTGTTTTGTTGAAAATGTAAACATAAAATAAAGTTCCTATAAGTTATCAGATGGACAATTTAAAAATGTCTTGTGTAGCGTAAACAATTGACCATTTAATATTGCATTTATAAACAACACTGTTAACAGAATACTTCTGTTTTTGCAACCTTGCACCAGGTCCAACAAACAATTAACTCCTGATATTTTGAATGGCTAGACACTGTGTGTTAAACAAATCTTGTTGATCAATGAATTGTTGTATGGAAAACAAAGTCTGTGTAAAGCTTAGCCACCTGTTTTATGGAGAAAAAAATGCCCATCTTAGTCTGAGTTTTATACAACTAATTATAAAATATCATAATTATTATTTTGATCAATTATAACTATAATAGAGTTTTGTATTTTTAAGAACATATAAAGTACTCACGTTAAGTATAAGTACATTGTACACTTTTATTGAAACGTATGTTTATCTGCGTTGGAGGGTGTCATGGTAGTTGATTTTGACTGATTATTTGGTTAGCCACAAGTTCCTCAGAATTTACAACATATTGAAATTTATAATCTCTTGCAGGGAAGGTCACATTCGGCATTAACTTGGTAGGTTGATATGGTCATGACCCTATTAGTTACATCTAAATAGATTCTGCCTCTGTGTAATTGAATTATTTTGCATAAATTATACAAACTGTGTGTGCCCGTTTACATTTATTTAGATGCTTGTAATATGGGTAGCTTTAATAAGGCGATCAAAGAATATAGTGTTTAACTTTTTATATGGGGTGAAATCATGGTACAGATCTAATATTACCCATATAAACAAGTAGCCCTCGGTTTGATCAACACCTTAAAGTTATGCTAGTAATAAAGGTTGATTTATTTCTTGTAGAATGTATAGCTGTAGCATTGGTATTTAGATAATTGCTGATTGCCTTAGACATTTTAGAGGTCCTGCAAAAGATAATGCACCTCAATGATCCAGTAAAACAACGATCAAAAATATTTTTTAAAAGCTTACAAATCCGTCTTATTATAAAAAGCAAAATGAGATCATTTTATTTGAAAACTTCATTAATTTAGTGATATTTAATATTTGATAACAACTGCAAGTAAGTTTTATTACGTTTAAAAGCCTCATTTAATAATGTGCAACAAAATGGCTATGCAGCTTCACATTTTGCACATATCAATATTTTTCCCCAGGGGGGGGAGCGGCGGGCAGACCTAGGGGAATTTGACAAATGTTATTTTTGGGTGTCTAATTCCCCACTCTAGAGCCAAGCATATTTGTCTAAATCCCCTCAGTGGGAGATGCTATATATCTATCAAATGACCAAGGGGGGAAGTATATTACAGGGATCTAAAATCCGACCAAACCAAAGTCTATTTCCCCGGGACCCAGAATCATTCGGCTTGTCAAATTCCTGCCTGTCATGAATCGCTTGTAGTTTAAAGTCCCCTATATGCCCGCCGCTCCCTCCCTGGAAGAAAACATTGATAGGTGCATTATTAAATATTAAACCATGCATTCAAGTCAGTGACGTGTGTTTGCTGAAAGTATTGACATTGAAAACTCAAACACCAGCCAATGCTTTAAACTCTTTACTTAAATTTTATGAGACGGAGGAGCGGAACACTATATTGATAACTGAATGAATCATACTTTATCGGGCCGAGATTATACAGGTTAAAACGCCTCCCGGTCTTTTTGTATGGCAAGTGGTGTGTTCATTTCCAAATATGTAAACTGACCCGGTATGACCTATTGGATGTCATGAATGTTGAAATGAAATACCAAAGTATTCAAGATAATTTTGCCTCATGTCAGCTATATATTGACTTTATAAAACTATAGGTTGCTTTTGTTTGATTGTCTGGTGAGTGGTTATGTGTAAATATTTTTGATTGACGCTTAAGAAATTATTGGTAATTCTTTTGCTTTTTATGGTTGAGTGCACAGCTTAAAATGTGCTTTAGAGGCTGGTTTATATTTATAACTAGTTATAGTTATTTACATTGCTTTGGGTAGTTTTGGGTTTTACCCAGAAGTCATTTTATAATCGTTTAAGAAATTTCCTTCTCATACTGTTGAAGACAGCCTTAAGCTAAATATTTATGAATATTAGTAAGGAAATCTGATATTTTAATAAGGTATAGATTTGTGTTCAATTGCATGTCTTTGTGTGTTTCCAGGTGCCTAGAGTAAGCCAGCGGAGTGAAATCAGGACTACACATCAAGTACCATTTTGAATTGAAAGGAGGCAACAAGTTAACATTTTATATATCAACAATTGGAGTTAAATTTATTGTTAAACTGAACAGTAACAAGTTTAATAGAGGACTCATTGTGAAAGAGACACTGTGTGTGTCTTTTCCATGGTTTCCATGAGATTGTGTGGAGTATTTGAAATCAGATTTTAAGCGTTTCTGTGAGGGCCAGTGTTTTGTGACACAATAGGTTATATTATAGGAAAGTAAAGTGTTGAAGTATTGGGCAAACTGAAAACTGTGTTGAATACAGTTGAAACAGGGTTTTGAAGGAAACAGTGTGAACTGTTGTGGCTAGAGCAATGTGATTTTCTTCTTCATAATTTTGGGGAGATCTTTTTTCTTGGATTTGTATGAACAATGCAGACATACATCTTTTGGATCGTACTTGTGCTTGGTGTGACAGGCAGTCTATCCGCAGAATGTGAGTATATTGCAGTTTAAAGGGACTATGTCAACAAAAAGGGCCTCAAGGGGGTAATTTCTTTAAAAATCTGAAATTAAGGTATTAAAACTAGCATATAATAACTGTTAATATAATGTGTATATCATGGGAAAAGAGTTTTCGCATTATGAGATAAAAATCAATTGATAATATGGGTTGCATTTGTTTGACCCTTTTCATGTTTACATTTTTACGTCATAATTGTGAGTATTTTGTTTAACCAAAGTTTACAGATGTAACCTTAAAAAGCAGAATAGCTTAAAGTGCTGTCTTCTGTCATTTCTTCGTATGGCTTTTAAGTCGTGAGTTCAATACCTGATTGGGGTTTAAATTGTTTCAATCATTTTTGCTGATTTCTCTTAATTAAATATTTCGTTGACATTGTCACTTTAGTTTTAGTTTATTTTCTTCCTATAGAAATGTTGATGTATACAGAACATTATGGTGGAGAGACGATTACAAGACAATGTAGAAATTGTTATTATTGAGCCAACATAGTTCTTGCGATATTATCCACAATTTGTTTCAAAAACTGATACTCAGAGCAGGTTGACAAGTTATTGGCTCTTACTGTGTTGTCTACAGAAAAATAATGAAAATATTAAATCTTATTTTAGTAAATCTGCCTATATCCTCAATGCGTCTGTGTACCTTTACATTTATGTGCAATTCTAAATTTACTTTCAGTAAAAACAGTAATTGCTCACAAACTATTCTCAGTTGTCTTGAAATGAGAACGCCTTTCAAGCAACATCGCAGACAAAATAGTAGGATAGTTATTATTTCGAGAAGTAATAATTTTAAGTAATATGACTTCCTAGTCAGAATGAAACCATTTATGAATTTACAATTTCCTGCTAAATAATGTTGGTAGACTGAGAAATTTAATACAAAGAAAACAAGTCACAATATTTATGCATAACTTTGCTGTTGGAAAGCGCTATTAAATCAGTTAATGTAACATAATGTCTCGTTCAAGTTAAATGACCTGTAAATATTTTTTCCTTGATTTCATGTTGTTTTATTTAGCAAGTAGGTTTTGGTAAAAAAATACTTGAGGCTATTATAAAATTCATACATGCACACTTTTATTGCCTTTTATAATGTGAACGATTGGGTTTTAAGTGTCAAGTTGAAACAGCTTGTAGGAACAATTAATTAATTGATTATTGTTGCTGTCTATTAGGTGGACATATTACTATCATTTGCAACACCTGATGTCACAAAAACACATGTTGAGCAATGATTTTCTCCTTGTTTCCTCACGGCCTGTACCGGCCGGATAATCCTAAGGCAGTGCAGCGGCCCTAACGCAGTGCCAAAATGGCGGACACAGAGACAGAATGTGCTATTATTTTTCATGCTTTTATCATGTTGTTATATTCGTGTTTAGTATAAATTTATATCTTTAAATAGTTATAGTGTTCAGTGGTTTATGTACTTAATATTTTGTTTGAAATCACTCTTATGATGCTTGAAGTCATTAAAATGTACCCGAAAAAGACCCCATAAAGAACATTTTTATGTTTCCGACCTGTTAAAATATCTTAAAATGCATTAGTACCTTACTTGAAAATTATATTAGTTAAAAGAACATCTCTATGACAATGTGTAATCATATCAAAGTTTAGAGTCGATGTTTACAGCTAAAACATGGTCTTTATTGTGAAGTGTTTATGTGCTTGTGGATAATTCCTGACTGATGTAGGAAACTGTGATGGATAAGTGCGAACGTAAAAAGGGTAATTACCTAACAAACTGAAAAATAAGATATCTTTTCGTCCTGTATACATGAAATAATTTCTTTTAGTGTTATTAATGTGCTTGTTCAATCATTTCCTCTAAACTGTCAGAAGATGTATCACAATATACACACTTAAACATTGGACATTCAAATATATTCACAAGAGTGTCACTATGAATGCGTTCTAGGCTTTTATATTTTTAAGGGTGTTCCACTTTTATTATTTTGAACTATATATACTACATCGTCTTTAATAATAATTGATTTTTTTCTGTCTTTGCAAATCGTTTGGCACTCAATCAGGATAGAATTTCGAGCGATACCCTTTCTTCGAACTATATACGGTATTCCTCCACCAAAAGCTCGCGATTTTCAACACGGGTTTTCATGGTTAAGTTTTATATGTAAATACAGGTTAAAAATTGTCACTGGTGAACGGGCAAATTATACAATACGCTTGGAATGAAAACAGAAATATATAGAGGTCCTTTATAGTCCATTATAGTCGTTCAGCAGACATGTATATTCATTCATAGAATATTAGCCGGTCAGGTGTTTATTCGTCAGGTTTTATACATTGGTTTGGGTTTTATCCATTCCTTTTATACATTGGGTTCGGTTATTATCAACTAGAAATTAGGTTTTTATCCATTTTCTCACAGTCTGCACATTTGAACAAGTATTGTGTCCATATCTGATGGGATAACAACACAATGTAAACAAGGTTTTAAAGCAGTATATCTTTGCTTCCAAACAGCAAAATAATATTGAAATTTAAAGCATCTAAGTATTTTTTCAGATTTTTTATAAATATTTTAATTTGGTATCATGTTTGGCCTTGTTCCTCAGCATTCCATCTTACAACTAAATAATTGCTAGAAGTAAAATTAGGCATATTGAATTTAATACTTATTAGATTAATGGCGACGGTTATTGCAACCAAAACATACCTGTACATAAGAAAAATATGAATAAAACAAAGTAGCTCCGACTTTCCATCTGGCATTTTGGCACTGGGTTAGGGTCGCTGCACTGCGTTAGGTTTATCTGGGTACAGGCCAGTTTATTCTGTTTTCATTCATTGACAAATAGAAAACAATACTGTCAATTCAGCAATAGCAGTTATATAAATAATACACACCATTCTTGTTTTTGTAAGGAAGTTTGGGTTATTCTTCTTGCTAGTCTATTTTCCTGGTAAATTAACGAGAACGCAATAAATTGATGCTTACAACTTCCCTTAACTTAGCAAATATTTTCTTCTCACTTCTTTCCCCAGTTTCAATGTTATTACAATGTTATTATACAAAACTATTTTATGATGCAGTTTATGTTGGTGCAGTACTAGACTTGGCAATAATATATGATCCAGTAAATGCTGCCCTAAAGCTGAGACTGTAAAACCAATAAACTTTATGCCCCAAATACAGTTTATATTCTAGCTGAGAATTGATTATGTATTACATAACAGTGATTTTTAACGGCCAATTTGAGGCAGAAATAAGGCCCCATTCCCCCAGCTCTGGAGTGAAAATATTTTCCCCCCAAATCTCAATTAAAAATCCCCCCCCTCTTGATGTCTTGAAATGGTTGCAGCATGATAAGGAAACCAAAACAATTATCAGTAATTTCAAGTGAAACTAAGTATATTGTTTGTAAATTTTGTATAATCATGGAGATAAAATTCACATGAAAATTTGGTTTATCCAGAATAAC
Organism: Congeria kusceri; assembly: GCA_027627225.1. Taxonomy (NCBI): domain Eukaryota; kingdom Metazoa; phylum Mollusca; class Bivalvia; order Myida; family Dreissenidae; genus Congeria; species Congeria kusceri. Next base: position 21,889,747 of record CM051032.1, on the reverse strand, counting down.
TATAAAAAAAATCGGTTTATCCAGAATAACTATTATAAATTTGGTTTATCCAGAATAACCATTTAAATTGTTCTTGTTAAATAGATATTAAATGAATGAATATTTTTTACCGATGTTTTCTGTGCCAATATAAATAGTTTTTAACTCTCTGTATTATGTATGCAAAGTTTACATTTTGTGTGTTTGCATACCAAATAGTCATGTGATATCACAGATTTTTCTCAAGAAAAATAATAATTAAATGTCCAACCTGGCACCACAAAACACAGTTTTCGTGACAGTGTAATTGTTCTTATTTCCCGTATGAATAGAAATAGTTGTTTTCGTTTAGTATCTAGTTTCAATTTCAGCATCGTTCTCTGTCGAAAGTAGTGGTGTCACTTGTAATATTGTGCTATTCAGGATGAAAAACGTTGGGTAAGATGATACAAAATTATATTAGTATTCCATGACATCAGTCTGGCAAGATATTTATTTGTCTGCTTGGCATAGAAGGATTGTATGTCAACCTATTGAATAAGTTGACTGTATGGTCGACTGTAGTTTTATTATTCACAGATTTAAATAAATTGTCATAATTTTTTTTATTCAAACGATAGCTTTGATAAACAGATAAATATGAAAGTAAATGATGTCCTTACTTTTGCCCTGTTTGCCCAAATGGACAGACTAGTTTAATTGTTTGAGGCCCATTTTGAGCCATCCATGTATGTATGTGGCGTGTCGTGGGAAAACCAGTCTTAATGCATGCGCGTAAAGTGTCGTCCCAGATCAGCCTGTGCAGTCTGCACAGTTTGATCCAGGATGGCACTTTCCGCCTAAAGTGGATTTATGGTTAGAAGAGACTTCCTTGAAACAGAAAATACCATTAAAGCGGAAAGTGCCATCCCGGATTAGCCTGTGTGGACTGCACAGGCTAATTCGGGACGACACTTTACGCACATGCATTAAGACCGGTTTTCTCACGATGCCCCTCATACATATTGCAGTTTCCAGAAAAATTATGATGTCCATATATACAGTTTTGAGCACCTTATAAGTGACCCATTTACAACTTGTGGTGATGTGTCTGTACGAGTCTCACTACCATAAATGTCACAGGGGCTGTGAACTTCATTAACAACAATTTTGTTGTCAACCACGTTTAATGAAGGCCTGTCAGGCACATAAAGTTTGAAGGTTATATGCTCTGGTTGTGAGCTTAATGCATTGCAACATTTTTAGCTCACCTGAGCCTTTTGTCCGTTGTGCGTCGTTAACATTTACTTTGGGAACACTCTAGATGCCACATTTATTGGCCAATCTTCATGAAACTTGGTCAGAACATTTGTTCTAATGATATCTCGTGTGTGTTCGAAAATGGTTCCAGTCTGTTGAAAAACATGGCCGCCAGGGGTAGGGGCAGCAGTTTTCCTTATATGTCTAATAGAAAAAGCTTGTGAACACTCTAGAAGTCACATTTTTTGCCCAATCAACATAAAACTTGCTCAGAACCTTTGTTCTTATGATATCTCGGTCGAGTGCGAAAATGGTTCCGCTCCGTTGAAAAACATGGCCGCCAGGGAGGGGGGGGGGGGCAGTTTTCCTTATAAGGCTATAGGAAAAGCTTGTGAACACTCTACACTCTAGAAGTCACATTTTTTTGCCCAATCAACATGAAACTTACTCAGAACCTTTGTTCTGACGATATCTCGGCCGAGTTCAAAAATGGCTCCGGTCTGGTGAAAAACATGGTCGCCAGGGGGGGGGGGGGCGGGGGAGGGGCATTTTTCCTTATATGGCTATAAGAAAAGCTTGTGAACACTCGAGGAGTCACATTTTTGGCCCAATCAACATGAAACTTGCTCAGAACTTTTGTTCTTATGATATCTCAGCCAAGTTTGAAAATGGGTCATGTTGGGGCAAAAACTAGGTCACTAGGTCAAATTGAATAAAAAGCTTGTGAACACTCGTGAAGTCACATTTTTTGCCGAATACTCTTGAAACTTGCTCTGAACATTTGTTTAAATGATATCTCGGACAAGTTCAAAACTAGCTCATGTCGGGTCAAAAGCTAGGTCACCAGGACAGATAGAAAAAAAAGCTTGTGAATACTCTAGATGCCACATTTATGGCCCAATCATCATGAAACTTGCTCAGAACATTTGTCCAAATGATATCTGGGACACGTTCAAAACCAGAAAACTAGGTCACCAGGCCAAATTGAAAAAAAACGCTTGTGAACACTCTGGAGGCCACATTTTTAGCCGAATCTTCATGAAACTTGCTCAGAACAACAGTTTCTTAGCCCTTAAGGTGAGCGACCTAGGGCCTTATGGCCTTCTTGTTTTGTCACCTTGCCAAATGACTTTGGGGAATGTGAAACTTGTAAAAAGAAAAATGGTTTAATATGAAATTTTAAGTAACTTTCTTGTTATGGACCGCACATAATATTGAAGACTGTTAATAGTATAATGTATATCTCAAGATTCACATAAACAGTCACTTGAAAGTTATCTGGTATTTGGAAATTGTATGGTAAAATTGGCAGTTTTTGAAACATTCTTATCTCTGACTCTCTGACAATGGATGTGTAAAAAAGCAATAATCGCGTATTTTTATGCACATTTAGGCTTTAAAAAAAAAATGTTTGTTTCAGGTAACCCGACCTACCCTAAAAAAATGCCCCGACCCTAGAACATTTTATTGGGTTTGTCAGACTGATTTTTGGTTTATTTACCTTTTTCAATAATTAAATGTGTTTTTGGATAAATAAGTGTTTTGTTTTGATAGTATCCACTTATAAACAATGTTTAAGGATATTACTGATGCGTTTTGAATATTTATTCAGTTGTAGAATCTTCAAGTTGACCATTTCCCCCCCCCCCCCCCAAAAAAAAATAAATAAAAAAATCCCGACCTACCTACCCTAATTTTTGTGGGGCATGATTCCTGAAACAAACATTTTTTTTTTACGCCTTATTTGTATCACCCATTTACTTGAAATGTACATATATTAGAACAGCATATATAGGGCCACTTGAGACAAAAAGTATATGGGGCGTGTTGTGGGAAAACCAGGCTTAATGCATGTGCTGATCCGGGACGGCACTTTCCGCCTGCAGTGGATTTATGTTTAGAAGAGACTTTTTTGAAACAGAAAATACCATAAAGCAGAAAGTGCCGTCCTGGATCAGCCTGTGCGGACTGCACAGACTGATGCGGGACGATACTTTACGCACATGGAATAAGCCCAGTCTTCCCACGACACGCCTCAATTATGCATGTGTTCATACAGCAGTCTTGTAATCAGATTGCGAATGCAGTATTTTATCCATTGTATATAATAATTTGTATAACACACAATTCTCAATTTTCAGATCCAGCGCGATATCCGACCAATGAACAGAAGAGGAAGACTTTTGCATGCGAGGACAGCTTCGTGAATTTGAGATGCGAGTTGCCGGGGGAACGTATACGAGTGTTGCTGGCCAACTATGGCCGATTCAGCCTCTACGTCTGTGGGATGAAAGGGATCGACAAAGACTGGAATGTGCAGTGCAGCGCAAATGACTCCATCCGCATTGTTACAGAAAGGTAACTGTTATGTTTTCTGTTTTACTTATTTAAGACTGATTGTATCTCAAACCTGAATAATGTGCTGTAGGTTTCCGAGATAAAAAGGCCCTTAAGAATAGCATGTTACAATATAATAAAAGATAATGCTATCTAAATGACAATTTCAATCTTAGATTTAATTTTAGGTGATTATGTCTTTTACAGAATAGAAACAATTACTTTTCGTGTTTGTGTCAAAGTAATGTAATCACTGTCATTTTGTGTATTTCATGTGTTTGTATGTTCGGTAGGCCAGAATCTTATGTAGTAACAATCACTATTACAACCATGTTTGTAATGTTTTAGGTGTGATCATAAACGATCATGTGACGTACAGGCCTCAAACGCCATATTTGGCGACCCTTGTCCATCTACCCCCAAATATCTGCAGATTGTATATTACTGTTACCAGGGTAAGGTCCCGTTGCTAGAGAAGCATGATTCCCCAACCACCTAGCAACCAGCATGGCCCATTGTACAGTGTAGAGTTTAGAGAAATTAAGCACAGTTTTGTTGCATCTTGTGTAATATAGATATTGTGGGTTGTGTTGTTTTTTTTCCATTTTTGGAACATAAACAGTTTTATTTGGCGGTATGTCTTTCTTATACACCATATTGTGTATTCCAAACCATTTTTTCCTATTCTACATTATTATTTGTATAACATTTTAAACATTGAATATATATTGATACTTAAATTATTACACTTTTAGGTCATTTCAGACAATCAATAACAAATAGATGCAGCCTGTTTTTGATTGCAACTTTCATTTCCCTTTAAACATATATTTATTATATTTCACTGACGGCTTGAATGGTTTGTATTTTAATAATAATAGACCTCCATGTGCTAAATTCCCCCTAACATTTATCTTGAAATCATTTTTGTAAAAGTCCATGATTTTAGGAGCATCGCCATCTGTACTTGTCTGATGAAGCATATTTGCCAAAACCAGATTTGAGGCGTGTTGTGGGAAAACCAGTCTTAATGCATGTGCGTAAAGTGTCGTCCCGGATTAGCCTGTGCAGTCTGCATTTTCCGCTTGTATGGTATTTTCTGTTTCAAGGAAGTCTCTTCGAAACATAAATCCACTGTTGGCGGAAAGTGCCGTCCTGGATTAGCCTGTGCAGACTGCACAGGCTAACCCGGGACGACACTTTACGCATATGCATTAAGACAGGTTTTCCCAGGATGCGCCTCATTGTTACAGCTGTTTCTTCAACATGAAGATTAATTGCTTGTGAAGCTAATATGTTTGCACATCTGAAATATAGTCCTGGGGCTGATACCTGGCAAGGGAAACACAATGTGTGGTATCACAGTATCACAAATAAACAGATTCAGCCTAACCCATTGATCATCTGCTGATGTTTTGGGTGTGATAATCTCTCCTGAACAATAATCCCAATCATTAGCAAACATCGCCCATTGAAGGGTTGCATATGGACCTAGTTAATTGTTAAAACATGTTTAAGCTGAAATATTATAGGAACTCTGTATACTTATTCAGCAGTGTATGTAAATATTATAATCTGCCTCTTATAGGCCATCTGGCATAGCTTACATTCCAGAAGAAATGGTCATGACATTGATCACATTTGAACCTTTGAACTGTGATTTATCTACAATAATATATGGGGCGTGTCATGGGAAAACTGGGCTTCATGCATGTGCGTTAAGTGTCATCCCGGATTAGCCTGTGGACGACACTTTCCGCCTACAGTGGATTTATGTTTAGAAGAGACTTTCTTGAAACAGAAGATACCATAAAAGTGGATAGTGTCATCCAGGACAACACTTTACGCACATACATTAAGCCCGGGTTTCCCATGGCACGCCTCATATGTATTTTGCTATAATTATACTCAATACTGACATAATATGAATATAAGTTGTTCGCAAGATTCATATATAAGGTGTTTTGTGGTTTCGGTTTGTATTATTTTTATTGCACTTTTATCTCATTAATTATTTAATTATTTTAACATACTTAACTAATAAGATCTTTACCCATTTTTGGTTACTTTGTGATACGTCTTGAACATTGATTTATTTATGGTGAAAAGGTTTTTAAATCACAATACTAGTTAATCTTTCCTAAATATGGATATTTGTATAAAGTTAATTTGTGTGACTAATACATAGTGTTACATCACAAATCAGCATTGACATTTTACCAATTTCCTTTCAATTAAGCTGTAATGGAAAGTCTGGGGACCTAAATAAATATCAAAATGTTTGTGCCATTTTCCTAATAATTAAATTGGACAGCCCAGTGACTCGAAATTTTCACTGGGCCCTTAAATCCTTTCACAAATTAATGGCATTGTTCAACACTCCAGTAATAAGGGCAACATTTCTAATTTCATTGGAATTTTGCTAAGTGTCCTTTGTTTCCAGCGAGGAAGGGGGGACATTTTTTGCATCATTTGTCCGCTAATCATTGACGCACAAGGCATTGAAATGCATTATTTTGTCTGGAATCTCAATTTGGAATTACCAAAAGTCTTGGAAATGCTTTGCATTAATTATGATTTGTCGCTTGGGTTGTGATAGAATGCCTTTGTTCCGGAAATGTCAATCTTATTTTTTACGTGTCTGGGGTACTGATTACCAGATAATTGATTTGAGTCACCCGCTGTGCAGATGAATTAAAAAATCTGGAAAACTTTCCGGAATTACATTTTCATAATGGTTTGTTAGATGCTAATGTAAGTCCGCATAGTAATTTTAACACTTTGTTATAAAACTTTACCACACTGACATAAGTTACATTATTATGGTAAGCTCTGCTTTATATATGAAATAAATGTATCGCTATCAGTTTGCCTAATTATGCAACATAGAATTTGACAAAAAGCTGCCCTTTTCATGTAAACGATATATAAACTTGTAATTTATGGTGTTCCGAGGTGTATTTCTCAAATGTTCTATAACTAATGCATATGTGCTTTAAACCCATAACAATGTAATTAAACAAATGCTGGATGTTTTTCTATGGTTTGTATGGTTAGTACAACTGTTTTCCGCTTTTAATCCCAAGAATATGCTCATGTTGTGGCCCAATATTCGATGTAATCACATGTTTTATTTCAATACTAAAACTTTTCACATAAGAAAGTTATTGAAGGTACAGAAAAACATCCAGCATTTGTTCCAAAACCGGCCATTTCGAGCACCAGCTGTTTTTTGCCTCACTTAAAGGTAGCCAGAGTGCACTTTACGATCTCCACCCTGTAAATTTTTATTTAGTTTTTTGGTCGTTTTTAGCTCGACTTTTCGAAGAAAAGGCAAGCTATTCTACTTGCCCCGGCGTCCGAGCTAGGTTAAAGTGTTTTGGTAAGCTAGTTCTCAGGAATGGCTTGAGGGATTTCATTCAAACTTAAAACAATTATTCCCCATATTAAAATGAACCAATAGGCCAAGTTTGGTAACTCTAAATTGAAATTTGTCAAATTTATGGGCCTTTTTACACTTAGAAATTTTACATCAGCTATATGGACAGTTTAAAGTTTACCGGTAAGCTGCTTTCTCAGGAATGGCTTCAGAGATTTCATTCAAACTTAGAACACTTATTCCCTATATTAAAATGCACTCATGGGCCAATTTTGATAACTCTAGTTTGAAATTTGTCAAAATTATGGGCCTTTTAACACTTAGAAATTTTACATATAAGCTATATGGACAGGCTAAAGTTTTTCGGTTAGCTAGTTTATCAACTTTTCATTTCCACTCTCAAACTCGAAAACGGATTAAGCTAAGAAATTTCAAACATAGATACCTTATAGCCAGACCTCGCTAGGGATTGCATATGGGGTGGGTGGGGTCAAGGGCACTGTTACTAAAAATAGAAAAACGGTTTCCACTCAGTAACTTGAGAACGCATTGAAAATTTTTAATGAAACTTAATACATAGATACCTTATATTGAGACCTCGCTAGGAATTGCTTATGGGGTGGGTGGGATCAAGGTCACTGTTACTAAAAATAGAAAAACAGTTTCCGCTCAACAACTTGAAAACGTATTGAGATATTTTAACGAAACTTTATACATACATACCTTATATCGAGACCTCGCTTGAGATTACATATGGGGTGGGTGGGGTCAAGGTCACTGTTATTAAAAATAGAAAAATGGTTTCCACTCAATAACTTGAGAAGCATTGAGAAATTTTAATGAAACTTAATACATACATACCTTATATCGAGACCTCACTTGGGATTGCATATAGGGTCAAGGTCAAGGTCACTGTTACTAAAATAGAAAAACGGTTTCTGCTCAATAACTTGAGAATGCATTGAGATATTTTAATGAAACTTTATACATCGATACCTTATATCAAGACCACGCTTGGTATTGCGTATGGGGTGGGTGGGGTCAACGTCAAGGTCACTATTACTAAAAATGAAACAACTGTTTCCGATCAATATCTTGAGAATGCATTGAGATATTTTAATGAAACTTAATACATAGATACCTTATAATGAGACCTTGCTTGGGATTGCATATGGGGTTTGTGGGGTGAAGGTCGAGATAACTTTTAATAAAATTTTTATTGATTTGCTGACTTTAATGCATTTCGTTAGAAAAATGTGGTTTTCCTGGAATTTTAATATTTCTTGTTTTAGATAAAAAATGCCAGTAACTCTGACAAGAACTAGAAAAGTCGAGCGCGCTGTCCTTCGACAGCTCTTGTTATGGTTACCTTTTATGGAAACCCTCAAGCTTATTTCCATTGTGTCCAAGTTGAAGTCAATGAGTTATATATTAATGTTGGTTTCTGATCCATTTCATTTTATTCAAAATCATGACTTTTACAACAGGCTTGTCCTGCGGTTAGGTGAATCATGACATCTTTGCATCGGCAAGGCTTTTTTTTTTTCTTTAATTTAAACTGCAGATTCTTCTGCTCCAAATTGGCCATACAAATATGCCCACAATGGTTTAGGAAAACTAGCAACACTTGATTGGTTTTGTTACACTTTGTTCGCAAAGTTAGCTCGTTCCTATAAATATTAGCCATTTTTACAAAAAGTGCTTCCAGAACTATTAAAAAAACACAATCAGTTGTTAAGAAAGAGTAATGAAAAAATGCAAATAAAACAGTATTGTCTGAAGTTCACAAACATGCTAATAAACAGGATGGATTTCCCAGTTATAATTGAGCAAAGAAACATAACAGGTTCATTTTAATTCTTTGATTTCTTATTCTTACTTCATATACGTAAGAGTGTTTAAGAATGAATTGTAAATTTCATATCGAAATAGCTTCATTCAGTTACATATGAATTGACTGTTCAATAAACTGCAATCCACTTAGCTTGTGTAACGTAAATTGAAATTTATAAACATGCCTAATACTATTAAAGCAGCAGTCCATAAAAATGTAATAAAAATAAAACTTTGCCGAAATCGTTTCTAATGGACTCTTACCAGTCAAAAAAAACAAAACACATTGAAATCGGTAAAAAAATAACGTTTTCATAACTTTTTATCATATTGTTTCTGTATGCATAGCTGGTAATGCCTCTGGAGTAAATCAGCGTGTACATTAGTCTGTATTCTGTTCGTACTAAGCGTTTTTCGAACATAGACATTATAAATTAAGTTTCGTAAATAAGAAAGTTTTCAGTCTAATAAACGGCATGTACGTTCATTAAAACTAATGCCAATTGAAGATGTATTGAAATATATTCAATGGTCTGCGGCTTTAAAATGGAATTGATTTTCATCAAGCATGCTTTGTACCTTACATCATTACCAATAACGCCTGTCTCACTTAAAACTAATTAGAAATGTCTGCTAATTACGAAAAGGCGCATATTATCGAAAACTGCTCTGTTTACTGAAAAGCGAAAACCAACAACTTTTTTTTACGCCTTATTGTTTGATTGTTCAATATAATTTCTGAACTTAAGTATACATGTTTGTTTAATTTGTTATTGTTTTAGTTTGGGAAAAGAGCAATTATTGAATATTGTAAGTTTCGCAATATACATGGTAGTTGCATTTCAGAGAAATGTCAATGTTGCAGATAACTTGATCAACAATACATGAATAAAACTGTGAATTTGACGGTAATTATTTTGGCAACAATTAACTGAACATATGGAATAAGTCTTTGTTAGGTGATTTATATCCAAGCCAGAGGTACTTTTTATTTGAGTTTTTGACGCTGATCCTTTGGTACACTTCCTGAGCATAAAAATGCTAATTATTGGAACATTTAATTGAATTTGTAGGAAACACAAAGGCACCCCGACTAAGTGGGTGTAACAATATGTGGTATAGAATTAATTGCCCATTTTTTATCAACCAAAATGACTTTACCAAATGTGTTTTTTTTAACAAACAAACAAAAGACACACAAAAAAGGAAAATAAAAACAAAACACTACGTAAACAGTACTTGAATACAACAAGAATGTATTGAATCTACAGACAGAAAAAGAATATTGTAATATATACATGTAAGTCTTAAAACTGAACAATTTGCAAGCTTTTCAATTATTACTAGAAATGATGTTTTTATAGGATGCTGATGAAGTATTTTTGTAATAAAGCCGTCAGTCAACAGCTTGAGATTGATTGATCCAGCACATGTGATTCTGGTTTTATTTGTGCCATAAATTGAGTTTGATGTAAAAAATCTATGTTAGTACACATTAATTGTTGTAATAAAGTGTATGGTGATGTTATAGCAAAGCATCCAATATATTTTGACTTTTATTAGCATAACATTATGCTGGAATGTGCTCTGGTTCTCAATTCAAAAAGTATAATTCGTGAATGATCTTTTTAGGTGATCTTGCAGTCAGTTCTATAATATTGATTTGAAATTGGTTCGTTTTATTTTTATTTGAAAGATATTTTAATCTTCAGAGGATTTAAATTACTATCAAAGTTTTTGTATATCCATTGCTTATAATGCACAGTAAATAATAAATATTTTTTTGCTAATCCAGTTCTTATCGTGGATTACAATAACGGACAGAAATGTTATGGTTGTGGCAGTTTTGCTGCATTTTACGCTACAAAACAGTAAACCTCAAGTTTGCAGAAAAAAATAATTTCTAAACACAGGGTGTAGTGTCATCTAGTCATTGCTGATTCATGAGAGAAAATGTCAACTGATTTCTCCCAGTGGTCACATTATCATGTTCTCCCATCATTTCGTCTTTTATCACTGCCGTCATTTATTGTTGTCTAAAATATGGAACCATAAAATGCCTGTGATGTTGCTTGCAGAAATGTTAATCTGGGCTGTCGGTTCTCTGAAAACATACATTGTGTTGCTTCACTGTGCATTGATCATGTCAGAGTGACAGTGAGCAAAATAATGTGAGGCGCGTCGTGGGAAAACCGGGCTTAATGCATGTGCGTAAAGTGTCCTCCCGGATTAGCCTGTGCAGTCCGCACAGGCTAATCCAGGACGGCACTTTCCGCTTTTATGGTATTTTTTGTTTCAAGGAAGTCTCTTCGAAACATAAATCCACTGTAGGCGAAAGTGCTGTCCAGGATTAGCCAGTGCAGACTGTACAGGCTAATCTGGGACGACACTTTACACACATGCATTAAGCCCGGTTTTCCCATGACGCATCTCATTAATGTTCTTGAAAAACATCCTGATGACATCTGTAACTAACAAACAAGGAAATGATGACTGCTAAGTTTGGCTTCCATTCTGTTTCAATTTCCTTCAAAGAAGGAATATCTATATTTGCAGTTTCTGGAATTTCTTGTCTTTGCCTTCTGAATTTATTTTTTTTAGAATTTATCTTCAGCTATTTTTTCACAGTTTTTGGAATGGCTCGGTTTTATACTCCTCAGATTGGGATGTTTCTTGTCATGAAATCTTGTTTATTTAGAAAACAATAATTTGATGAACTCAATATTGTAATATTGTTTTTTTATCCATAATATAAGCAAGTCATGTCACAATTTACAATGTTTTAACAAAATGTTTCCTAAGATTTATCTCTTCTTCCCATCACGCTGAAAATCAATTATGGTAAAAAGTACTCTGTGGACTCCTGCATTTATTAAATAGGGATAATAACATGACTGTTGTGTTCAGGTGGTTTGTATCGCTCGAGTTGATTGTGTAACGATGTACTCCACACGCCCTTTACACAATCAATGGGAGCGGTACAACCCACCGGAACACCACATTCATGTAGTATTCCATTTATAGTATACCTGATTACTATCAAAACACCAATGCAAATATGCTTCGAAAAATAATAAACTAGTATTTGAAAGAACGCGCACAAATATAGTGTTTTATCCAGGAAGGCAGAGGGGCATGGCGCAATATAAATAAAAAGGGCATTTTAGCGCACTGTGTTCTTTTAAAGGGCACATGTGTGTCAGTGTGTTGGCTATGGGTATCATATTTATATATACAAAATATTTTATATAAAAAAATCCAAATACAAGCATGTTAGCACACTCTTGTACCAAATACAAGTTTTGGCACACGCAATATTCAATATTCACATAGATTAAACTAACAACAAAAACATATTGTATGTTGTATATCTGCCAAGCGCATTTATTTTATGTAATTGTTTTTATATAACGTAAGTAGTCCGCGGCATGTTTTAATATAGTTTTGATTGTCCGTAACGTATGGAGAAATTTGGGAAGCATTCTGTGATCACATAATTATATTCTTAGTAATTATAGATCGATACTTTATATTTACAAACCTAGGATTCCTAGCAAATATATAATTACCTTTCAGTTCCTGCACTGATCAGAACTGCTCTACGTATGTAAGGTTTTGATTAGGAAAGTTTGAAAATAAAATAGATTCTGTAATGAAAACTTCTGTGTGAGGCCATCTTAAATGACACGTCCGGGAATATTTTGTAGGGGCTAGTTTTGTTTTTTTTGACATTTGGGGCCCAAAAGGTGTTGACAGGGAAGTCATATTTGACACGCATACCAATATACAACTTAGTGCCCTTTTACACCTCAAGTCTCTATACAGAGATACCAACTACCGGTGACTGGTATTTGGCCCAAGTTAAGCTACTAAGGCCACAACAAATTGATCAGATGTTCGTCGGATTTGCCGCACCTTAAAATCGTAAATCGAAAAAAAAATATTTTTATTTTTATTTTGCGCCCGCACCTACAAGTTTACCCCGCATCCAATTTTTTAAAATGAAGTTTTCATTAATGAGTCTCATTTTACGTTAAACGCGCCGTCTTCGTGGTGTACCCAAATCATAACAAGCAATTGGTACTGATATAGAAGTGAATAAAGGCACTTTGCGGCGACTGGTTAATGTCCAGAGCACACAATTTATGACCCAGACCTTTAATTGCCAACAGCCAGTCTGGCACAGCTGCCATGTGTATTTCAACTCGGCAATTTCTTATCATGTTTTATCAAATTTTTGAAAACACAATGAGCTGTTTGTCAGCATTCATTGCCTAATAATTAAAGATGATTGCTAGCAAGCACTCGTAATATCAGCAGTTAATTAACAGTTAATTAAAGGATTATCTTGTTGATAAAGGATGTGTGAAATTGGATGTCTGGATTATGTCAAATGGACTGATTATCGGGTATGTTTACCTTTCGGACAGTTTTGACCAGCAGTTTGTCCTTGATTTCTTACTTCTAATATCCACACATATAAGTTGTTTCTGACATGTCCATTTTTATAAATTCAACGTATCTGTTTGGTGTACATTTTGTTCAGCCTTTATATATTAAGGTACATTTAACAGGGCAAGCCAAGTCATTATGTTAGTTATTAATTTTAATTTATTTATGGATATATTTTGTTAACATCTTGTAGATAGTTTAGGAGTGTATGTTTAAATAAAAAATAATTATTCAAGTTTACTGCAATGAACAATTAAGAAAAATGTTAATATAAAAATCGAAGTATACTAATGCTTTTGTTAATGCCATAACAAATTAATATAATACAGCACAGTGAAGTATAATTTTATAGCAATTAAAACAGTAAGATATAACTGTTCCCTGACATGGAAACACGCAACGATGTTGCGAGTCGAAAAAAAAAATGGCTCAAGAAAAATAAGAGCCAGTGTGAGTCCTGGTTTACGGTTTTAAAAAATGGTGGCGTCCAGTTGTTTCGTCGTGTCATTTAAAGATACAGATCTTATACTAGTGATTCCTAAATTGTTTTGTGTTTATTGTATGACATTTCATATTCATGTTATTAAACTGTTGGTAGTGAATGACTTGGTGTTTCAAATATATATTTTGATAATGACAATTACCTTGTATAAGGTCTACTTTCTTATAGTTAAGATATGGCTATTTAGTATTTACTGCCGGTCGTTAATGTAATAGCAGAATCACTATTGAAGACTTGTTGCACAAAACCCTTTGCAGGACATGGTCAAAGAAGAAATGGAGAAATTAGTTGCTTAGTTTATTACATATATATTGATTTTGACAACAATTTATGGAACAAAGCAGATGAAGAAGAAATTATTGACAACATATCAAGTTATGATGGCGTTTGGGAGTAATTTTTTAACACTATGGGCATGATAGGATTTTTTTTATTTTGCGCTTTTCGCTCGCCTCCGATTTTATCGAAAATGGAAAAAAAATATTTTTATTTTTATTTCGCTCGCTCACTCCAATTTTTTTTGGACAAAATCCGTAGAACAACTGATCAATTTGTTGTGGCCTAAAGGTAATTATTTGTAATTTTACATTTTCACAGTGCTAAAAGTATTTGTCAATTGAAATAATGAATCGTATTAATTCGAAAATGAATCCGTAACAAACACGGGTACTGAGATGGGGATTTGTCCAATCTACGAGTTTACGTTATGTGTCATTAAGTTAATCGTATACGCATTATCAATATAGACCTTAATGTCACCACTTTGGTCGGTTTAAGAATCAAGTTCAAGAATCAAGCTTACAATCATTAGTACAGTAATCGCTTAAATCAAATTGCTTAGAAACATGTGTCTGCAATAAATCGAGCACAGTAATCGATTTAATCAAATCGATTAGAAATGCATGTGTGCAATAAATCGAGCACAGTCAGAGCGATAATAACATAAAACAGTGGGTGCCCTTTTCGCAGACATAGGGCCGATAAAAGTTGTCAAGACACAATTAAGATCATTATCGATTAGGGCGAGTGGCGGCTTTTGCCTTTGAAAAGGGCCAAGTGGCGCTTGAAAAAAGGGCATGGCGCCGCGCCGCACAAAAAGGGTCTGGATAAAACACTAAAATACATGTCATGTACATCAATGACGTCCTTCAATTCAAATCAACATGTTGCATTGGCGTAGTCATGCCTATAAATAGAACGGGGTGTTTCTCAGTGTCGCTCGCAACGTCACAGAAATATAGAATATACTAAACAAACGATAAAGTAGTCATAGTTTTACATCCATTGAATACATATTTTTATTTCACAGTGTGAAATATGGGAAATCTATCTGGCCTATTGTTTTTGATACTGAAACACACCAGCATTTGAATCAGATTATCTGTTGGTATATAATATAATAAAATTGCTTTTACAACTCTTTATTGTTTCATGTGAATTACACTTGAAAAGCTTTATAGATGTAACACATTTAAAAGCATTTGTTGTTGTTTTTCTCAAAACAAAATTTGTGGTATTTGATGTTGTTTTGCCTGTGTTGTTTATGTGATTGAGTGAGTGTTTTGTGTTTGATTTTTGTGCTTTGTGCTTGCTACAGATTAACTTTCAGGTGTGTCCAAACAGTGTGGATTATTATCCAGTATCTGTTCAAATAACTTTGAAAATAGAAATGAAACATGCAAAATTATAAATCATTCGGGTATTCTGGAGGTTTTGCATACCTGTAGTACACATTAAGTTTGTGTTTTGTGCATCATGATGAAATGCTTCCCAGTAAAGTACTACAGCAAACGTGTGTGAAGTGAAATACTGGAAACATGAATTGCTTTTTGTAGTGCAAAACAAACGGAATGTGTGCAATTTAATAGTATAGGATGGGGAGATGTTTTCTTCAAAATCTTAAACAATATTTGCAGGACTTATTATTGTTTATTGCAAATTCATTAATCCATACAGTGCTCAAAATATAGTGAAGCAGCAAACAACAACTCAACTCAAATCTAGTACAAAAGAACGATGCTCCATTAAATGATAATTAATAGAAAAGTGATAGGAAATCAGACTACAAGAAATCCATTAATTTCAAAAAGAGCCAAAAGTAATACCCACAATCATACCATAATTGCTATGCTATTTATTTTGTAGGCTGAAAATAATAACTTTTTAGCCTAGGTTGCAATCCCATATAATATATTTATCTATTACATTTACATGTATGATACTGCCTCAGTAACTGTTCAAGAATCCCTTCTGACTGACACAATTCTATAAAACACCTGTGCACTGCACGTAATCCGCCACCACCCGTTACCACCGGTCTGTCACCCACACCCCGCTGCATGTTTTCATTAGATGTCCTGAATGTTGTCTGCATCCAGATGATTATGCATGCCCGTGTATTTGTTTTTCACTTCTAGATGCGACGGCAAGACGGAGTGTTCGTTCCAGGCAACCAACCGCATGTTCGGGGGAGACCCGTGCCCCGGCACCGTTAAATACGTAGAGGTTCAGTTTTATTGCGAACAAGGTAATTCTGTAATCATGATTACTGTAGATATGTAGATTATGATGATCGAGGTAATACTGAACATATATCGTGGACATGTAGATATAATTACACGCAATTTGAAGATCAGGTGTTTCTCAAATTAATGCAGTTTTTTGACACTGGAAGTTTTATTCAAACTCCATCATATATAATATAATTAAATATAGTGATTATCTTTGCAAGCATCTTTCTTTTAAGAATTATTATCTGGTAATTAATATTTAAAAAAATATTTTAGTAATATTGTTTTCCTAGTTGAATATATTTTTAAATTATATTGGATTGGTTTCCTAGAATTAAGTGATATCTGTAACCAATATGGCAAGAGAACATAAAATACTCAAAGCAAATCTACAAGCAGTGGTATTTACTTCAGTTTTTATTGGCATTTCAAGGATTCTATTTGCATGATTGTTAGATATTTAGTTGTCATATTTAACTCCAGTATCCTGAATGTGTTGTATCCCCATTTGACGTAAAAAAAATGTTTGCTTCAGGTTACCCGACCTACCCTAAAAAAAATGCCCCGATTTATAACATTTTACTGGGTTTGTCAGATATTTTGTTATTTTATTTACTTTTTTCCACTAATTAAATGTTTTTTGGATAAATATGTGTTTTGTTGTGGTAACATCCACTTATAAACAATGTTTAAGGACATTACTGATATGTTTTGAATATTTATTCAGTTTTAGAATCTTCAAGTTGACCATTTACCAAATAAATATAAAAAAAAATAAAAAATAAATCCCTACCTACCTACCCTAATTTTTTGGGGCATGTAACCTGAAACAAACCTGTTTTTTTACGCCTTAGGAGACTGTGGTAGTTGTGCATTTATGGGCATGGATGGCCTTTGTATTGCGGTTTGACATTTTGAGTTTTGTAAACATGATATTTGGTCGAGATGCAGAAAGTGTTAAACATGGAAAAAAATAATGATTTTAATTATGACATAAGCGATGAGTATTGAAGTTTGTGTTTAGTTTCTGCTCAGATGGTTTGTTTGTTTGTTTGGATTTTTTCGCTGTTTTTAACAGTATTTTAGTCGTATCATGGCGGTCAGTTAACCTACTGACACTTTTCCTGGGCAAGCTTAGCCGATCTAAGCTGTTTACCAGTACTAAGTGCACCTATGCCAGTATTAGTAACTGAGCTAGCGGGCCCGTTTGAACGTCAGTGAACACATGAATAGGTATCTCTTGCATTCAATTAGGAATATTATTCGACATTAAATTTGTATATCTAGCATTCAATTAGGAATATTATTTAGCAATGAATTTGCATGTATCTCCAATGCATTCAGATTAGAATATTATTCAACAATGAATATATATATATATATTAAGGATATTGTTCAACAGAAAATGTGTATGTGTTACTTTCACCTTAAGATCCTTTGTACCCTGAACCTTGTTCTCAACAATTGTTTGTTCTTCGTAAACAAATTCTTTGTTAAGTTCAGATCACAATTAAAGCCAATTGCCTTACATAGTAGGATCTTCAATAAGATTTTGGCATTTACAGCGAACAGTTGACCTGTTACAAGACATCCGGTACAAACAATGTGGTCTCAACTTTCTAACTGGTCGGACAGAACTGTCAGTCAAATCTTGTTGATTCATCTGTTGTTTACTAACAACTTGAAGGAATTTGGCTTGTGTTATGTTTTTTGCAACCTTAAGAATATAGCTTTTCATAACAAAAATTCCAATTAAAGGTATTGTAACCGTGTTCAATGACTAACACTGTTCTCCTGTTGCTGTTACTTTTTATTGAAACCACATGAAAAAGAAATGAAACATGCAAATAAAAGTAAATGAATTGTAAGGAAGCTATTTAATCGTGATCAAGTATAGACATGCAAATTTTTATCAAAAGACAGCTTTTAAAAAATGTATAAACCAGAATAATTTAACTTGTGAAACATTTACAGCTTTCGTGAAACCTAAGTAAGGGCACAGGTGGGCAAAGCTAAAGACCATTTAGACAATTGCAAATTGAATCCTAATGTACTGCAAAATGTTCAATAAAAAAAAAGATTAGTTTAGCCCTAAACCGCTTGCTAATTGTATAAACTGGAAATGTTTCAAATATTAATTATTAAAATAATAGAGGAAAAGAAGTATCAGAAAGTAAATATGAGGCGTGTCATGGGAAAATGGGGCTTAATGCATGTGCATGTGCGGATCAGCCTGTGCAGTCAACACAGGCTTATCCAAGCAGGCACTTCCCGCTTTTATGGTATTTCCTGTTTCAAGGACGTCTCTTCTAAAAAAAAATCCACTGAAGGCGGAATATTCCGTCCTGGATTTGCCTGTGTGTACTGCACAGGCTGATCCGGGACGACACTTTATGCACATGCATTAAGCCCGGTTTTCCCACAACACAGCTCAAATATACTGTAAGGCGCTCAGTAAAAAAATCAATTTAAACACATTGTTTTATCTAATTTTGATACCCTTCATAATATTATATTCAGATTTAATATAAAATTACATTGTAGGTTGAAAATGGAGTATGTGATTTTTGTCCAGTCTTTTTCTTGGTAATTTCCAAGTACCTAGAAAACTGCTCTGAGCAACCCCCAATCCCCCCACCCGACCCTAAAGTTTTTAGCGACAATTGTTTTCCATGAAATCCGTATTCGCCAGATTTTAGATTATTTTCAATATTTTTTTACCGAAATGTGTCTCTATAAAAAAGTTTAAAAAAAAACTCCATCTCGACCCTACCTAATTTTGTAGAGACTGTTGCCTGAAACACAGTCACAATTTTTTCTTTTGGCCGTTGCTAGGAAGATTAATACAATTTGACAGGTAAACACATTTTAGGGGTATTAAACTTTAAGTTATTATATAGATAATATATTGATATCTTTAGATAATAGTAATAAAAATGTCATTTAGTTTAAAGTTCAGCAAATGTTTTTCTGTATGTTGGTGTAAGGTATTATTCACTTTCAGATTTGTTGGCAGTTTTAATCAGTTGCGTGGCAGTTTAGATGCTTAACACTAAAACTCCATGATTTTAATCAGTCAAGCTTCCAAATTATTTTTTTTTTACGCATTTTTAATGAAAAATTGCATCTTAATTCCTTAACAATGCAATTGAATGAATAACATTACCAGATAATTCAGTGAAATGAGCTTGATATTTTAAGCACATTTATTATGGCGCAAACCAGAAAAGGTTCAAATCTGATTTGAGAATGCACGCTTGATTGGTGAATTACATTGCATGTCACTGCGAGTGTACTTGATGGTAACGGCTGATATCGCTGGAGTTGCAAAGTGGGGGAATTTTCATAATTCATGAGTATTTAAGAAGCAGTGAAGTGTTCTTACCAATTGAGTTTTGTAACAATTTTGTTTATCTAGATTTAACAGGAGACATTAAAAAAGGGTGGAGTGGTTATCAAAGTGAAGATTTTGGGTATTCAAGATGCAGTGAAAGCTGTTGTTGAAAAATGAAGTAAATCAAAGAAAGCAGTCAAAAATACTGAACATTATTATGTCACTGTCAGTTTCAGTGACCATACTTCCAACTTACTTTAGGTTTCACTCTCACAGTGTACCTGTCATTTTCTTGTTCCTTTTAATTACCATGCAAATGGTTGTCTGATTCTCTAAAATTTGGTCTGGAACCAAAAATAGTACAAGGCCATTACGTCCATTTAAGGAACTGTTGTTCAAGTCCATAAGATAAAATCGTGCTGTCCAATTTAAACATAATGGGTATTTTTCTGTAAGT
Source organism: Congeria kusceri (assembly GCA_027627225.1). Taxonomy (NCBI): domain Eukaryota; kingdom Metazoa; phylum Mollusca; class Bivalvia; order Myida; family Dreissenidae; genus Congeria; species Congeria kusceri. Next base: position 21,869,725 of record CM051032.1, on the reverse strand, counting down.
CATTACCAGAAAAGACATAACCCAGCAGTCTAAAGATGACTTAATTGTGATGGTGATTTTAAAATCTGATTTAAAATTAATGGTCCTGTAGAAAAATTGTGAATACATTATCACATATATTCGTGGTATTATTAATTTATCAGACAGCTTGTCATTGCAGTGTCAGATTTGAAAACACAACTCAGATGTTGATATCATTGCTAAGTAACGAGTTGCACTAAAAACTTGCAAGCATAAACTTGAAAACATACAATTAGTTGAAATCAGTCTATCATGTGAGTTCATTTACAAGATTTATTTACAAATAAGATTATATTGACTTGAAAATATTGTTGTCAGAAGTAGTTTTTACATAAAAAATAATCTGTGAATACTTCCTTTCACTTGGCTGATATTTGACATATAAACATAATTATTCATTAAAAACAGCATGCAAGCCTAGACTATCCTGGGTTGATTTACATGCCCGTATTCAGGGAAGTAATCGGTGAGATGCCTTTGTGTAGTAGTCATACCAGAACAAAACAAGTCACATTTATCATTGGCAAGATATGAAATCTGATAATGGTGGCGTTGGCTAGTGAGATAGATGTCATCTCGAGGAAATGTGCGCTAAAAATTATATGTGATACAGAAGAAAAGTGCAAACAATGACATTTATGTATAATATATATATATGAAAACGCAAATGGTTTGTTAATTTATTTATATAAATCTTATATTTATTGGGGGTATACACCTTTAAGTCTACTTTTAAATAATCTTACAAATAATAAAACATCCAGCAAACTATTACATAAATTGAAAATAATGTTTAGAAAGTAAAGCTGAGATTTCTTTAATGTTAACGTTTTTTATTTTTCTATAAACTGAAAATATACTGATACTTCTATTCGGTCTACCTAGATAAGTCATTTACCATTTAAAATGTTAAGAATATATATTTGTTTCATAACTGAATCTGATTTCTGTATTATTATCAACATTTTGATACCAGTCTATCTATTCGAATAATTGTTTTTATCCTGTTTCTACCTGCAACATTGACCTAATAAAAGGGTGACCGTATAAATTTTCCTATCTCCAGTCAACAGGAAGTGGCAAGGTTTATCCAGTTAGTAGTTTATTCCTATGCACCAAATAGCAACATTGTCCAAAATGACTTGGCAAAAATTGAAATACACTTGTACTCACCAGAGTTTTTCATCGATAAATACGCCGTGTTGTCTAGTTTTGCAGAGATCCTAGCTTCCATAATGAGTTGTTAATCCGCACATGTATGGCATAAACAACATCTTCCTTCCATTCCATTTGAAAACACTTGATGTAAGTCGGTTATTCTTTCTGAATAGACTTTCTTCAATCAAAAACAAAGATACAGTTTATTCAAGAAAGAAATAACCCTTTATTTAAATTTTCGTGGAAATGATATTAAAACTGAACAAAGAGTAGATCTATAAATTACTAAAATCTTTAAGTTGTTCACGATGTTCTCCACCCACAATCCGAGTACATTCTAGAAAATTGAAATTCAAATGGGATTAATCTCACCGGTTCAATTCCAGGCATATATTTCATACACTTTTTGATTTAAATGTTATTAACATAATTCATCCAAAACACGGAAACACTAACTATTGTATTCTGAATGCTTTTTTATTTTAAATTCCAACACACTCGCGTCCTAGTTTGTACACTGTAAACTTCAAACTTAACCGAATGACATAGGCGTGACGCACTGCAACTTTTCAAAAATAGATGTCTGGTTTATAGTGAGTACTGTGTACTTATTCTTGTTAGTGAATATAATTGGCGTCAGCAGATTAGATTATTTTAAAAATTTTAGAAGATTGCCGGTAAGAAACCCTGGACTATTTTTTCGGGAAGTACGCATAAATGCTAGCGAGTTATAAGGTTCGAGGCTCGTCATAAAAAACATAATAGTTTTAAGCTAAACATTTAATTAAACTGCTTTTAAAATGCAATTGAGTAGAAAATAGAATACATGGTAGGTGGGGGGAAGGAGAAAGTTTATCCGGTTCGGCCTGAAAACGAAAGCTCGCCCTATTTTCATTTTCTAAGCCCCTCAGGATAAACTTTTTCCATCCCGGCACCAACCATGTATTCTCTATATTTTGAAAAGATTACTGTTGCTGCAAAATATCAGAATGTTTGCAAGATAAATACTATACATTATATTCTGTCCTGTAGATGAAACCCCAAGTTCTTCTACTTCAACATTGAGCCCCACCACCACCTCGACAAGTACCACCACTCAGGCCACCTCACCCGCTGCCCCTGACACAACCCCTGGATCAGAGATCACCACGGAGTCCCAGGGGTACAAGGTCATCACGACCCAGGGCCGGGACAAGGGCCCGGCAAAGCAATCATGCCCTGCCAATGTAGTGGATGGCTTGAAATGGCCTCCAACACAAGTTGGGCACATGAGGAAAGTGAAGTGCCCTGATGGAATGATTGGTTAGTGTCCAGATTAAGTTTTTATTGGGGCGGGATATTTTCAATCATTTTTTGTTAATGAACATGTGTGAAGACAATTCTTAATTGGTTACCAGTTTAATGAAAAGTGTGTATAAAAAAGTTATGGTTTGCGTTATTTTATGTATTGTTTACATTATTCTTGTAAAAATTGAAATACTTACTTGAAGACCATTTTTAACTTGAATTTGCTTCAGAATTGTGTATATATTTTCAAATCATGGTCATATTAGCCTGCACAGGCAGTGCTCAGGTTAGTTTTGATGCAGATTGTAAATGTACACTCGAACCAGAATTTATGGAGGGCAAATATACACTTAGTCGAAACTGTACAGGGGTTACTTTCAGTCCGAACGCCATTGGTTTGCTTAGAAGTGCAAAAGAATCTGATGGAGTAACCTTTAATAATGCAGAATATAAAATGTTTAAAATGAGGAATTTCTACATACGGTTTATCAGGTTGTCTTCACGGGCTTGGTCATATTTATATCACACTTTCAGGGGACGCACTTTGGCAGTGTGGGGAGAGTGGATCATGGCAGGGATCCCCGGATCTTACAGACTGCGTGTCAGAGTGGATGACCAATATTAATGTGAGTGGCAAATCCTCTGTGGTGTGCACCAATTTGCTAAGTTGCAGTACACTAAATTCATTTTGAAATACATGTTAAGCCATACATTATTATGTGCTCAAAATACTTGTTAAGCCATACATTATTATGTGCTCAAAATACTTGTTAAGCCATACATTATTATGTGCTCAAAATACTTGTTAAGCCATACATTATTATGTGCTCAAAATACTTGTTAAGCCATACATTATTATGTTCTCAAAATACTTGTTAAGCCATACATTATTATGTGCTCAAAATACTTGTTAAGCCATACATTATTATGCGCTCAAAATACTTGTTAAGCCATGCATTATTATGCGCTCAAAATACTTGTTAAGCCATACATTATTATTTGCTCAAAATACTTGTTAAGCCATACATTATTATGCGCTCAAAATACTTGTTTAGCCATACATTATTATGTGCTCAAAATACTTGTTAAGCCATACATTATTATGCGCTCAAAATACTTGTTAAACCATACATTATTATGCGCTCAAAATACTTGTTTAGCCATACATTATTATGCACTCAAAATACTTGTTAAGCCATACATTATTATGCGCTCAAAATACTTGTTAAGCCATACATTATTATGCGCTCAAAATACTTGTTAAGCCATACATTATTATGCGCTCAAAATACTTGTTAAGCCATACATTATTATGCGCTTGTGTTCACCATTTATCATTCCTAGGAGCATTGACAGGTTGCCTTTCAAGGCTCTGTACGTGTCATAACATGTAAATGTCCATTTTAGTGTTGTAGTAGTGTCAGTTACAGTCTTTACCATTGAGGAAATTAAAACTATAAAATTGTACAACAACAGCTAAACATGGATTCTTTATTTACAAAAATTGGCATAAATTTACTATATTGACATAACAGCAAGACCAATTGGCTTGTCATCAGCAATAATACAGCTATTAACTCTGAACTTTTAGATTGAGGATGACAGGCCTGTAGAGGAAGCCTTGACTGTTTTGAACACTAACATGATGGGCAGAGAACTGCTAGCAGGTGACCTGAAGAAGGCTACAACGCACTTGATTCCTGGGCTGGTGAGCAAGCTCAAGAAGCAGATGACTGGTGACATGTCTGCCACAGCCATGAGGGTCATGGTTCATCGCGTGAATAAGGTGAGGAGAAAGGGCAGGGAAGGGAGACAAACATGCGACTTACTTAACTAAGGGAAGTAATACATAGCTTCATTAAGCTGCGTTTGAAAGGGATAAAAGGGAGATTATCATACCAATAAATCATTTAAATAAAAAAAAAGTAGCCGAAACCATAAGAACTTACTTCCTCATGTTCTCATCTTAAGCATAGTCACAATGCTTAGTATTAGATATTGGATTATCTAGTTTTTGAGGCAATTATTATTAGCAGCTTACCCTGCAGAGACGAATAGTTTAAGCCTAAATATGTCATTGTGTGATAATTAGGGATGGCAACGAATACCAAAATGCTATTTGAATATTCGAATTCAATATTCGAATAATATTCGAATATTCGTTCGTTTTTTTAAATGTCCGAGTATTTGTTTATTTATCCAGGATGTATAATAGGTAAACAAATTAATGTGTCGGTAAAAACCGTTCTTATCGTTGTCGACTCTATGAATTTAATATGATTTTTTCCACCATCATCATTATCATCATCAATCATCATCATCATCCGATTCATTGATGTCATAATAAAACAACATAGAAAACAGTTCTTAGATTTTATTTTCGAATCATTTACTTTGTCAGACATTTATTAATAGTAAAACAGATCTATACACTTCAAACATCAAAACAGACACCCAATACACAAAGCAATCTGACAATTTAATAAACAGGTTAATGAACGAGAATACTTTGAGATTAATCGGGAAACACATAGAATATATACCTGTGCTGTTTTACTCATTTTTGTTCGTTATATTGAGCGAATAAATGCTTTAAAGTCGGCATGAAAAATGTTGTTGTTAATGCACCGCTAATTAAAGGAATGAAATGAAATTAATAGTAACACCTAAACCGCATAATGCACCATACATTGTTCAAACATTTGTCTCCAATTAGCGTCAGTGTGAAAACATCAGTCTTCAATAAGCCTCAGTTTAGCACCCAAATTATGTTACGTACAAACTGCGCAAATATCGGTCTCTTCTTAGGTCCGTTTACGACTCGATTGTCATTGTTTGCTTAATCTGTTATCTCCCACTGTGCATACGGGTATCAATGGTGTTAAATAACATGTCAACGTGTCAAATGAGGTAACTGTGAAAACATAATGATTGCGGATTATAGAATTAAACTAGTTTATTATGGATATTTTATTTATTTTTATTTTTTTTGCCATTTGAATACTCATTTAATATTCGAATATTCTGTCAAGTATTTGAATATTCGAATATTTTATTATTCGTTGACATCCCTAGTGATAATCCTTTATCTTAATTTGTATCGTAAATTGTCTTTTTAACTGCTCAGTGTGATTTGATTAACATTGCGTAGAGCCAATCAGAAAATTTGGACATTATTGTTTGACGGAGAATTCTTGTAAAATCATTTGAATACTGTAAACGGTGTTTGTTGGATATTTATCTGAGTAGGCAAGGTTATAAATCTTTGAGTCATCTGTCGATTATTTTGAAACTGTGCTTTGGATAACAATTTCTCATGTGTTTCACAGGAAATCGTGAAGTCCAGTAGCAGCTTGCTGGACACCAGTCAGAGCAGGTCGTGGGAGAGTCTCGACGTAGTGACCCGCAAGAAGTCTGCCACGTCCCTGATTGTCTCCCTTGAACAGATGGCGCTGGAGGTCGCGGCCACCTTGAACACCAACGATACCGTCACATCCAAAGAGCAGAACATTGGTGAGTCATAGCAACAGAGAATTGTTTTGTGTAAATGGATGTTGTATGTGGGATTGTAGATTTTGCTCAAAATTTGTGTCAGTCAGTGATAGCAGTTACCAGTTCGTTAGGTATTTTTGGGGTAGCTTTTTAAAATGTGCTAATGTACATGTAGCGTTTATAGCCACAAGATCTTTTGTTGCAGTTTGCATCATTTTCAACAGGCCTGTTTAGTTCATCTCACAGATGCTCAATCAAGTTCATATTTTCAAATGAAATGGTACATTAAAGCAACAAATCAATATTGTACACTCGCCTACCTTTCCTCGTGCAAAATATTGAAAATGGACCTGGATCTCGTGCCTTAGAACGTTCAAGTTGTTCATTTCATTTTTTTGCGAATTTTATTTTTAGGGTTAACATGTTAACTTTCATATAAAAATGTGCAATTGACGAAATAAAATTTTACACTAACATTTATGTCAGTAAATCAAAGATTGCCTAAATTTGTTTTAAATTCCCCTTAAAATGACCATTTTATTACGATTTCTGTAAGTGTCTGGTTAGAAGTGCTGTACCTATATATATTTTTTTCCACGTGTTCCACTACTAAGCTTCAACAGGTTGGGAGCTTTAAAGAGTAAAAAAAATGGAATCGTGTCTGTTGTTCATTCCAGTTATGGAGGTCAGGGTATTAAAGCTACAGGAAGTTCAGTCATCCATCCTTCATCTACCCAGTGGTGTCGCTAGGGACGATGGTTACCGTGACTTCACGTTGCCATTGGACAGTGTGGTCGGGCTGGAGAAATCAGGTAAGAGTGTCTCTAGAAAACTGGGGGAGAGTGGGAAAACAATCCGTTTCGGGAAAATCATGGAATTTGAACAGTTTGAAAAAATCATTGAACAATCTGGGAATTTTACCAAAAAGAATTTGTTGTAACTGTAAAACAATAAAAAGTTCACGTTTGTGTAGAATATAAATTAACTGATAGTGGGGCTTCAAGGGGATAATAAAACACATATATTTATGTACACTGTAACCACTACTCATTGTTTGCTATGGTTTGCTATGGTAACCTCATCATCAATATCAGGAACATTCACTTTCCAGTCAGGGAAATTTTAGGGAATTTTACAGTCATTAAACAGCATGTATGTTCCTTAGAATTTGCACTTTTACTTCAAGAATTGCATTATCCACTATTAATGATATAGGGTAACAATTAAAATTTCATAGCAACAGGCATAGGAGAGGACTTTCCCTTACCTGCTAATTAGTTAGGAAAGCAAACATGTTTTGACAGCTCCGTAAGAAAACTTCTTTCATCCCAAGGAATGTGGATTTTGGCAGAATAACTGATGAATGTTGGATACTTAGGCAGGTATTTAATGTTCTCATTGGTGTGCAATGGATTTAATTTGAAACTTGGGGATATTGGTTCATGAATCGGTTATTTTTGTAAATACTGAAGAGGCTGCAATATTTGGCTGATAGGTCGGGGTAGGATAATTGCCCTAACCAAAAATTGGTTTAATGGTGAATAGCAATGTTACTGTATAAAGGTGTTTTGATCTATAATATTTGTCTGTTTGATTCATAGTTTTGAATGAAGAATTGGTACTGGATAATAAATTGTTCTAGACATATATATCTATCTAGACACACACACACATATATATATATATATATATATATATATATATATATATATATATATATATATATATATATATATATATATATATATATATATATATATATATATATATATATATATATATATATATATATATATATATATATATATATATATATATATATATATATATATATATATATATATATAATGTAGATAGAAGATAAATTCTAGACAAAAAAATAAGAACATAATTTGATTGCATGCTCTTCTGTTCTACTTTATGTGTCAAAAATCACTGCATATGCTTAATAATCATGTACACACATATATTATGAACATGAAATTTGTTCTAAAAACAACTAGGCATTCATAGGCCCCTTGAAATAGATCAGTCCTGACTGACGATACTTCATAAAGATGTATTTCATCAGTATAATTATGTGCTTAATAAATTGTTTTCAGAGTTTCCTTTTGAAATTGAGCATTAGGCATTAGATTTGTAGTTATTTCCTTCCCACAATTGTTGTTAAGAATGATGTAATTATTTAAATACTAAATTAAGAAATTTTATGGCTTTGCTTCTGGAACAGAAATTCTTATTAGCGTGTTATTGCTTTACATAATACTGAGGCCAAATTATGTAATTTAGTTCCTATTTTAGCACATTTTGTTAATAGATCATATTTAATATTAACTATTTTCATGTATATAAATAGTTGTCTTCTAATTACTTGCTCAGCAAAAATGAAAATTATAATGCTAGAAATTCCAATAATTTTTTCTGGTGATTCTTCCAGACCAGGTCACAGTTAGCTACCTGTTCTATAACAACATCGAGTCTCTCATGAGCCCAGGCAGTGATGAAAGTGGCGCAAAAAAGCTGGGGGATAACCCCTCCATTGTTATTAACTCCAACGTGATCTCGGCCTCGATCTCCAAGCATTCCCAGACGGCAGAAGGCGCAGTGGGGAAGACTATGCTTACACGACCTATGACCTTCACGCTCTCGCATAATGAGCAGATGAAAGATAAGGTGCCCATGTGCGCGTACTGGAACTTTAACAGAAGGTGATTCTTTCTTAATACACAGGGCGTTCAGCACGATGCATTTAATTAGTGTATTTTCTGTTTTGATGCCAGCTTATAAGGCTGTGGGAATCTTTTCGCTTGTTTAGCTTGACTTTTTGAAGAAAACGAGTCGAGTTATTGTCATCGCTCTGTCGTCTGTGTCTGCATTAGTTAAGTTTTTTGGTTAAATTTTTGGCAGAGTCCATTTCTCAAAAAACTGTAAAAAGTATCCATTTGAAACTTTCAATATTTGTTCACTATCAAAAGAGTAATTCATTACAACAAGGCAGGTAACCCTGTGATTTGTATTTCCAGAGTTATCTGCCCATTGTTTGGACTTACAACTAAGAATATTTTAACATGTTTTTGTTAAATATAAAATTTCTCAATAACTATGACAGACATTAAATTGAAACTCAAGATACTTGTTTATGGTGCTGACCCCATTCTGCAGACATGAGGAGGTAACTCTTTCAAGGATTTTGTTGTTGGAGTTATTGCCCTTTTTTCAACTTAGAATTTTCGCTCTAGGTCAATTTTCACAATAACTATAAGAGGTATTGATTTGAAACTTAAAATACAAATCATCACTGTTATGAACCCATTTTGTAGACAAGATGAGGTAACTATATGAAGGATTTTGGTGGAGTTATTGACCTTTTTTCAACTTAGAATATTAGCTTTAGGTCAAATTTCTCAATATCTGGAAGAGGTATTGTCTTCAAATTCAACACACTTCATCACAGTTTAGAACCCATTCTATTAACATAAAGGCCAGAATACTATCAAATACGAGAAAGTCGAGCGTCCAGTAGCCGTTGGCGGTGCTCTTGTTGTTATTCGGTTTAGTACTCATTGTCATAATCTTGTATTGTTGGAGTCATGACATTGTTTTAAATATTGGATAAATGTTTTTCCATGTAAAACTTTTTTTTGCCCCCATGCTAAAAAGATTATCATATTTTGTAATTTAACCAATCAAGAGAATGCAATTGGTTTTAAATGCAAATCCTATGTTGAATGAGGAAATTGATCAATATAACTGATTAAAATTCATAGTATAACTGATTAAAATTCATAGTAAAAAATAAGTAATAACTGTTGTTTAGTGTGTGTGTGTATATTTTTGTGTGTGTGTTTTGAGATATTGATAATAAGATGCACAAAAACAAAATGCATGTACTTTAATTACCTCTGTTGTTGACTGTCTTCTCCAGCACTCTGATAGGTGAATGGTCTTCAGACGGCTGCAGAGTGGTGGAGTCCAACAACAAATACACAACCTGCGAGTGTGACCATCTCACCAACTTTGCTGTGCTAATGGATGTCTCCGGCACAAAGGTATTCTTTGATTTTATATATATAAATTCATGAAATAAATGTTGACAAACTGTTGCTTTTTCAGCTTGTAATATGCTAACATAGAGGTACAGAATTTATATTGTGATAATATTCTAATTACTGTATATATAATTAACTTTCTTGAAATCTGTAATTGTCAGGATAAATCCAATTTGTAATATATATCATTGTGAAATTCAGAATGTGTTTGCATATTTTTGCATATATACACAATGTCACGAATGGACAGTGTGTAGTTGTAATTCTCAGGACATTTTTAACTGTGTGAATTTCCACTAGTACATGTATTAATGTAATCAAAATTAAAAGACTAATAAAAGACTGCATGGTAATTCATATGGATGAAACACTTCACTGACATCCAATCAAACCCAGTCCAATGGCAGAGTGTGTTTTCAGCTGGACCGGTTCCACATGATGTCCCTACAGGCCATCACCTACGTCGGCTGTACCGTGTCCATCGTCTGCCTCATCATGTGCTTCGTATCCTTCTCCATATTTAGGTAAACTGTCTTCATATGTTGTGTGTGTGTGTGTTGAATTTTTATCGAGTGCACCGGGCTTCTCTCCTATCTGGCCGTTGCCCCCAGAAGACTTGTAAGGTGGGTTACAGGGGATAGTGTGAGATGCCAGAGACTCCGTTCCAGAGGCGACCCTGGGTCTTTTAGTGCCCGGTGTGAAGCAACTAGTACAATGTACCTCGTCTTGTGGGAAAGACAGGTAGGTTAGGGTGTAGTGGAGATTCAAACCTGTAACCCCTGTGAAGACTGTATTGAAGCCAGTATGTTACCACAAAACCATGTTTTATCGCTATGGCTTCACAACCCAGGGGCCCACACTACACTTTAACCCACTTCATTTGTTACTTATCAATTTTAAGTCAATTGTCAATTTAATAGTCTGATCCATTATAATAGTGTGTACTAAATTTAAAGAAAACAGTTGTAAACTTATGGATTTGCTGTTGTTATAACAAGAGAACATTTAAATAAGCTATATGTAATTGATTTACTTTATTGGAAAACGAAAGTAAAACATCTGAATAGATAATCAACAATGAACAATATTGAGAGAATAGGTGGTAATGTGGAATGTTGACCTAGACGCTTTACAACCAAAGAAAATGTACTACCATATTAAGCGATTGATCTTTAAGTTGGTGTAAGAGAATTCTAAGCCCAGCCAGGTCTGCTAGATGTCTTTATTAAGTTGAGTTACTGAAGTATAAGTCATCATTAGTTGCTCATCACACAAACATGGCTGGTAGAACAACAGAACATCGTAAAAATCGCCATGAAGAGTTTTCATTTTGCATATAGTGTGATCATAAAAAAAAGATGTGCACATACCTTGGTGTTAGTGTCGATGAAAGTACTAACAGAGGGCAATACTGGTTGCATAATTTGATAATTTCAACCCATTACAGGAATCTGCAGTCCGACAGAAATACCATACACAAGAACCTGGTGTTGTGCCTGATGATTGCAGAGTTACTGTTCTTGTTTGGAATTGGACAGACTGAATCCAAGGTGGGTTAAATGCTTTATTCCTGTACTGGTCTTGCCATGTGTTGAAACTTGACCAGACCAGAAAAGTAAACATGGGCTTTTTCTTAGATTCTCGTACAAACTTCATTAATAAAAAATATCAGAGTTATCAAACTGTTATTAAAAAATTTGCAAATAGCCTTTGTTTTGAATGTTTGTTTTTAATTGAGGAATTGTTTATGATTGTGTTTTGCAAGTAAAACATGTTAATTTAGTGCTTTTTCTATGCTACATATAGGACCCGACACTCGAGACTCTTCTCTATTGTGATATGACTACACTGAAGTCACTTGACTAAATATGTAATTCCCACAGAATTGTCATCTTGCTATTTTCGTGACTTGGGGTTAGTGTAAATGTGAGAAAAAGATATCTAGAATAGATGACATAGATGACAATCCATGACCTTATGTATGATACAAACTCACACAAATCACCAATCATCGATTCATACATTAGAAGTGATTTGTGTATTTTGTTGCAAAATATATTTATAGTGTTTTATAATCGAATTAACTTAATAGAATGAATAAAGTAACAATTTTGTTTTTCCATTTTATATAACACCTTTATGTATCAGTTATTTTAATTGAACTGAATGTCATGTAAATGGAGGCATTCAGAAAATGCTCATTGGAATTCTTTGTTGTTATGGCATTTGTATATATTGCTGTGGCTGATGTGAAGCTGGCAGCATACAGCATACCCAAGCCACTCAACCAGTACAAACTTGTGAAACAATCACTTAACAGGACGCTGTCTTCAGGAGCATATTCAGTGTTCATGTCAACATTTCAACTTGTGCAAACTTAAGAAATAATCACTCTACAACAGAAAAAAGTAAAATTTCAATATTCATTGTCAATGTCAATGTTTTTTGTCTTCTGAGACAATCACCTCTCATGACACTTACTTTAGTAATATCACGAAAACTGTTTCATCTCAGCATTGTTACGTATTGTATGTTATCAAATACGTGATTTGATAGACACTGTTATTTGTCCGAGGGCTGTCGTATTGGCCCAAGGCTGAAGGCAGAAGATATGTTATTCCGATTTTATTAATTGTTAATATTTTCAATTCCAGGGTGTCTGCTGCAACTGTTTTTGTGAAACAATAATGTAAACTTGTAAAATTAGCAAACATTTAGTATTGACATGTAACCGCTAAGGTCAGACAGCACCAGAAAACCCACTGTTTTCTCATGAGTATTTCAATCATCTAAATTAAAAAACTTCAAATCACAGTTAACTGGCTAAGAAACAAGATGGCTGCTGTTCCACACATTTCAGCTGCAAATTTTATGACTTTTTCAGCCCTGTCTTATTAGCTAATCTAATTCCTTAAAAATGTGGGCTTTGTATCTTGATCGCTTTTCAGCCCGAGGCCAATGACTGATACATATTTTGGCATAGTTATCGAGGAGGCCTTTGTATTATAAGACGAGGCAACTGTTGTGTCTGAGGGCATATAATGAATAGTTATTCAATAAACAGCCTTACAAATCATTACTGGGATGTTCACAAGGATGCTTAAATATTAATTTCGACATTTCAGGTGAGCTGCTCGGTGATTGCTGGGTTCCTGCACTTCTTTTTCCTCTGCTCGTTCTCCTGGATGTGTCTGGAAGGCATCCAACTGTATTTCATGCTCATCGAGGTGTTCGAGGCAGAGAGGTCACGCGTCAGATGGTTCTACATCTTCGGCTACGGTAAGTGGTTAATCAGGATTGTACGTAAAAAAGTCAAATAACCCCTGGCTTGAAATTTCAACCGGTCAAAATAAACATTTCTGGAGTCAAAATACTTAAGTCACAGGAATTTTGTTTCTGCTTAATTATAAAATGCTCTGAAGATGGTTACTTGTGATAGGATGCAGTATTCTGCATCTATGTTCTAGACAATGTTTTCAATGTTCAGACGAGAGAGATAATGGTTCTTGTTGTTAAAACCAGACAGCCAATCTAATGTGTTTTATTTTTCCATTGAACTTGCTTTCAAGCATAGCCATATAATTAGTTTTGGTTATTTTGTATGTCCAAGAACACAGATAATGGTAGTTTTATTTAAGAAAGATGAAATGTCTAAATGCATGCATGACAGTTGTTTTCAGTATGTTCTATGAATCTGACATGACTCATTTGATGGTGTTTAAATTACCTGGGAATGGTCTTCTGGTTTCTGAAAGTTTACAATGGTTTGCTGCAATATGGTTTCAAGTTTATGATACAATGTAAATACCAGTATTACATACTAGCTAAGAGAATAATACTTCAGTATGTTAGTTTGAAATTCTGTTGATGACTATGTGTTCAGTGATTTTCTATCACAGGTGTCCCCACCGTGATTGTGGGGATATCAGCTGCTGTGGACCATACAGGCTATGGCACCCAGGCTCAGTAAGTGGGCTTAGAATGTGGCTTCTTTTCTGATTCGGAATATTTTTTAGTTTTATGTTTGAGTCTCGAACATAAAGGCCCCTTTTATAATATCAAGGAAATATACTGCTTGTGGTTTTAAAAACCATTGTAAATATATTCTGTTTACATCCTTTTGGAAAAATTCATATTAAGTTCGGAGATCTTTCGTTGTTATCCACCAAAAATTGCAACACATCTCTTACGTGTCAATGGGTACGTTATGAATAACAACCATTTCTCCATTCAGAATGTTGTCAGCTTCTATTTGTAGACATTTTACTTTCACTTTTCAATTAAGAAAATCAATTAAAATTCACTTATTAATTTGCTTTACGTTTATGTAACGATCACAATATGAAAACTTTCTTGTTCAGTTGCTGGTTGCGGACGGACAATTACTTCATCTTGAGTTTCGTGGTTCCAGCCGCTGTGGTGGTGCTGGTATGTGCTGGTTGTCATGTTGACCTGGAAGTGTTAACTTAGGGCAATGTTTTCTTGGTATTATGGAAGATTACTGCACAATAAAATGACTTGAACACACCGGTATTAAGAAAGTATTTCAAATTGTACCTGTGTGCATTCAATTTTTGGGCTGAAAAGAATTATGTTTTGAAAAAAAACAAAAAAAAAACTTTAATACTCACAAATCAACGATGCATTCTTTCAGTATACTTATTTGTTTTAGTAAAGTACCGTAATTCAACTATGTTTTGTCCGTAGAAATGGCTAATGGAAGTAAAAAAAAAAACTGGGCTGGTATTTATAAAGAATCTTAGTCGAAAATTAAGAAAAATCTTAAACTTCTCTAATTAAATTATTGCATTTTCTGACAAAGTAATGCATTTCTGAAAGATTTTGACACATAATTTGAAATATAATTCAAAGTGTATGAATATCTAGCATTAGTCATGCAAATGTTCCAAAGCATAGTGTTTTAAACACAAATTCTAATTTTGACTTATGTTCAACTTAAGTTAAGAATGGCTTAAGAATCTTTATAAATATGGGCCCTGATCTGTGACCACTTCAGATTAACATAGTGATGTTGATGATAGCGGTGTACATGATGTGCCGCCACGCTGGAGTGACTGCCTCGGCCATACAGGCTCGACAGAAGGGCAAGCTCGAGAAAATTGGGTAAGACTTCTGCTGTTGGTAGAACAGTTAGAATAATTTTAATAATGCAGTGAATGAACTTTGGAAGTTTGTGGGGTTTTTTTTCTCAGAACTACATGTCAGAAACTCAGTTTTATATTTTGTGACACTCCATTACTGTTGTTTTCTCTGGTGTTTCTATGCTAATACCTGTATGATAATGGAGCAGATATTATACAAAAATGAACTTTTTAGCTGTGCAATATCCTGTGATGGTGCACAGCAAAATCCATATTGAACGAGGCGACAGCCGTGTTCATTATGGAAGTTTGCTGTGCACCAAACACTATATTGCACAGCTAAAAGTCCATACTTGTTTTATTATATGACTTATAAAATAAACGACAGCTGATAAAATAGTAACAAAACACACATCTGATTGTTTCAATCTTAATTTTAAAACAAAAATACAAGTAAAGCAAGTAAATTTATTGCTTATCTTAACTCCCATTTACGTTTCTTCCTAGAGGCACCGTTACAACAGCTGTTTTATCACAGTCAACTTTTATTATTCAAATTCACCACCGTTAAAGACCAGGCACATGAGAATAACAATCAGCGATTGCGATTTATTGTGCTTTTAATCCAACATAAAAAAATTACCCAATAATATCCACTGAACATAGCATCACAAATACATCCGGAGCTAATGTTTTGACATAGTCATTAATCCATCATATTATGACGTCATCTTTGTACAAACCAACGTCCTGTGCAATGTCATCTGATATTTGCACTGGTGAGGTTAAAGCTGTGCAATATCATGTATGATTTTCTTTCGAGGGTGTGTCGCTGAGCCAATCAAATAATGTTTATTTATAAGTTATATGATAAATTTCCATGTTGCACGAGCATAGTAGTGTTTGTGTATATAAATATGTATTGCATTTTAATTAACAGTACTTCTCAATATATGTGTGTGCATTTTCTTTGTATAATTTTTAGAATGTTTATTGGAAGCAATATAATTTACATTTAACAATTACAAAAAGAGATATTTCTTGTAAATAGTAATAAAGTTAACAGAAACTTTTTTAGAAGGAGCTTATTTTACATAGACATAGTAACTTCAGTAACAAATAGAGTAAACAATGCAAAATTAAAAACAAAGCTAAATTGATGTAGACTACTGGTAGTTTTGATTGTAATTTGAAATATTTTCATTTACTAAACACATCTTAATATTTCAGCACTTGTTTAGTTTTGTTTTAATAACAAGACTGATTTCTTCCAATTTTTCAATCATGTTAATATCGTTATTGATTCTATGCTTATTTGTTGCGCGTCGTGAGAAAACCGGTCTTAATGCATGTGCTTAAAGTGGCATCCCGGATTAGCCTGTGCAGTCCGCACAGGCTAATCTAGGACGACACTTTCCGCTTTTATGGTTTTTTTCTGCTTCAAGGAAGTCTCTTCTAAACATATATCCACTATAGGCGGAAAGTGCCGTCCTGGATTAGCCTGTGCGGACTGCACATTCTAATCCGGGACGACACTTTACGCACATACATTAAGACCGGTTTTTTCACGATGCGCCACATATCATTATTGATTCTATGCTTATTTCTTGTATTTGCCAACTCACAGTAATGGTAAAAACAGTATAATCAGTGAGGACTCTGCAAGTGTGACGTCAGTTGACTTGCCGTAAGTTAGCGTGCACTTCTGTGTAGCGGTCTTTGGTGTGTGTGTCTTAGTGCTTTTCTTGTACCACTGTGCTTACATGGGGTCTCTTGGTCTAGCTAGAGCTGTTGGAATCTGGAGCTTTTTCTGTTTCTATCCCCATGCTTATATAGAAGCAGGAACACGCATATTTACACAAATATATTTTTACCTCCATAATTACACAACTGTTGCCATTGTCTAATTGCTTTATTTCCTTCCTGGAGCTATACTTTTGCACATTTACTTCAGCATTTCCCTTAAAAATCCCATCATTATCACTGGTACACTGCTATCAGGCATTTTGCAGATGCTTAAGTTTTCCCTAAATATCTCTCAAACACTGTTAGAGGATATTGTCTAGTCTTTTCATATATCTCCCAACTTTGCATTTTACAAAGGTGTCTGCAACTGTGGAGTCCCTTTGGAATTGTTATTTTCCCAAAATTTCACTGTCATTCTGGTGTCCGCAATTAGGCGTAAACAAAAAATGTTTCAGGTTACCTGACCTACCCTAAAAAAATGCCCCGACCCTAGAACATTTCATTTGGTTTGTCACATATTTTTTTTTTTTATTCACTTTTTTCCACTAATTTAATGTTGTTTTTTTTATAAATTAGTGTTTTGTTTTGATAGCATCCACTTATAAACAATGTTTAAGGATATTACTGATATGTTTTGAATATTTATTCAGTTTTAGAATTTTCAAATTTGTCAATTACCAAATAAAATAAAAAATCCTAAAAAAAAAATAATTCCCTACCTACATGTACCTTCGCTAAATTTTTGGGCATGTAACCTGAAACAAACATATTTTGTATCACGCCTTATCTAACTTATGTCGTCATGTATCGTCCAATGTAAAAAAAATAATTGTGTTTCTTTTTTTTTTTCTTGCAAGATACAAAATATGTGTACTTATATACTATAAAGTGGTGGTGTTTTTATGTAGTTTTTTCTAATGTACTATGTAGCTTCAAGTATAGTCTTTAATCTAGAGCTCTAGTTTTTGTTTTGCTTTATTTTTCCTCAGTATACTTTTTCTGAATTTGTGTGTAAGTAATTTCCTAATTTATCTTTCTGTTGATACTATTCTTCTAAGTCTTCTAATATTTTGTGTGTAACTTATAACTTACCAACATCATAAAGTTGTTGTGTATAGTTGTATAGTAGGGAAAAAAGCCATTGTATGTAATGGGGCAATCATTTGTGAAAAAAAAAGAGATATGCAGTAATATACAACTCCTAAGTGATTAATAAGTGAAACAATCGTATACATTTTGTATTTAATTGACTACTTGCAAAATCATAGATTGCTCCGCATTTCTGTTTGTCTAAGGTTGTTGGTCCAAAGATTTGAATTAAATTGATTGGATTATGCAACTATGTGCTATTATTTACCTCTGAAATACATGTATAAACCTATAATTGGTTAACTCAATCCTTGATTGACAAGACGCAACTGGTGAATTTGGATGTATAATATTGAAGGCCATAAAAAGATGTCACTGTTCATGAGTTGCTTATATTTACTATATAAAGATTGAAGCATAAATAAAATATCCACAGATTTAACGAAACTTCTAATTTTCAGTATCTGACTTTAGTTTAATCTTAGGAGCTGTATTAATACTAGGCCAGGTTGCAGTTTGGAATTATGGTAGGGGTAAGATTTGTTCAAAATGAATAGCATAATGCCTGACATGTGCTTAAGAAATGAGGGGCGCTTATTGATAATTTAAAGGTGTCTATACTTGTCTATACTTGTCTATTCTTGTCTATACTTGTGTTTTATGTCCAGTCTCTATACTATATGTATGTAAATTATATACAGTTTTCAAAACATGTGTCTTATTTCTGATGAAAAAATAATGTAATGAATATATTGTCATATATATCCTTAATCTGTAATTGTTATGTTTTAAAACTTCACAAGATACAATGTTGTAAAATTAACATTTTTGTTTTATAACTTTAAATGATGTAAATTATATAATTATAAGAAGTAACAATTGATTTACTGTAATAGTAATCAAATAACACTATAGAGTACCTGTACATGTAAATGTAGCTAACATTAATAAATAAGATTAAAATTCTCACCTTTGTTGAATCAAATACAAAATGATGCAGTGAAACATTGCAAAATGACTACCTTATGACTGAAATACTGTTAAAAACAGCGAAAAATCCTAACAAACAAACAAACATTAAAAACAGAAATCATTCTAGATAAAAAAAAGAAAATAGGAAGGAAACACATTAATGTTTTTTTTTTTCTGAACTATTCGAGCAAATCTTGGTGATTTTCATACTCATGATTAAAACGCATAGTTGTACGAGCGGTTTCAACTTCCAACCCCTAGCGAGCGGTGCATATTTCTTTCAGGACATGGCTGAAGGGTTCAGCAGTGCTCGTCGTCCTACTCGGTCTCACGTGGATGTTTGGCTTCCTGTACGTGAATGAGGACACGGTGGCCATCGCGTACGTGTTCGCTATCCTGAACTCCCTGCAGGGCCTCTTCATCTTCATCTTCCACTGCTTCATGGACAGGAAGGTATGAGGGTCGGACGAGGCACCAGAAATGTGCGATATTGTTTTGAACTTGCATGTTTTCTCATTAAAGTTCAAAGCTCTTGTGAAGTGTGTGAAATATGAGATACTAGGGATGCAACGGGTAGCAAATTTTGTCGGGTCAGGTTGGGTATTTTTCTTTGGGTTGGGTATTTGCAGGTCGGGTTGGGTATTTATATAAGTAAAAGTGCACATCACCTTTGTAACTCTAGAGGGCTGTTCCGATGAGTAAACATTGTTTCCACTTTGAAGATAAGACGATTAATGAAATTATTCTCGTTTGTGACATGTTCACTTACAGTTTTGGTGTCAGATTTGGTCCTGCCTAGTGATTTTTAATCATTTTAATAGATCTGCCCTTCCCATTGCATTTATATTGCTTGACAAAGCGCATTGGGCAGCATCTACCAGTTTCAGAAATATCCTTGTTATTACCGGGGTAATTGTCATTGTAATACTGCTAACATCAAAACTAGATCAGAATGTAGCTAATTTGCAGCAGGATTAGAGCTACAAATATGTTGTGATCGGACATTAATTTTGTAGCACTGTCATAAAGAACTATGAAGTTTGAACTGTACTGGTTCCCTTGATAGATTTTTTTCACTGGACTTTTTGTCATCAACATTGTTGTTTGTTAACGAGAATTCTGAGCCGAATAGGGCCCGAGTCCTCCAGCTGTAGAGCATATACATGTATTTTACCCCAAAATCTCTTTTTTTTCGTATTAATGACTTAAGTTGAATGATAAGGACACCAACAAAATTATCAAGTTAAAACTGAAGGGAAAAGATACATGTATTACAGATTATTGGTATTACAGGATATTTAAGTTCTAAGAAATAAACCTTTATAAAATCTTTGTTTTCAAAAAAAGTATCATCGTTTCGATAAATACAGATTTGTTCGGTAAGTAATTTGCATAGGTTATTTGCAGAGGGTTTACGGTAATAATTCAGCAGGAAATAATGCACGTGCTTCTTGTGTGTGCATATATATGCGTTATAAAGGCATTGATTTGTCATTCGAGGCATGAATTTGACAGGTATAGGACTGAAAAGGAAAGGATGAATCTTGAATAACCACACTCCGTCGACAGTTTCATTCGCTTTAAACGTTTGATCACTTCTTTTCATTAACGATAAATTTGACATTTACTTAGGTTTGGTCATATAATATTAACGATGCTCTGAGTTTAAATTCAGTCCCGTTAAAAGCCAAAGCACTCTGCCACACCCATTTCCTCAACTTGACGGTTTTAAACTCCTTGGCTTAAGACGTCCATACAGCTGTTCCGTGGAGTCCTTTCAGCGAATATTCAAGAGCGCCAGCATAAAGTTTGTAAAAAAAAACCTGTCAAATAGAAACACCTATCCCTTTTGGGTCTTGGTTTTATTAATTTGTTCAATATGGTTTTAAATTCAGAAGAACTTTTTAGAAAGATGACAATGATTAAAAGGTTGAATTGCTCTATTATTTTAATACCCGACCGGACCCGAATTTTCCAATGAGAAACCAAACTCGAGTTAATTTTTATGGAACTGAGAATGCAGGTATTTTTGGGTATCCGTTGCATCACTATGGGATACACTCTTTGACTTTAATTTTTTATTGTTTCCTAGAAAATAGACAAAGCTCTTATGGGGCGTTTGAAATTTGGGATGCAGGCTTTGACTTTAATGTGGTCTTCAGTGCTCTTTAAATATTTTGTTTTACTTCCTATTGGACATATGCCTAACTGATTACCTTGTTATTTTTCCGAAAAACATACTGAAGTTATGCTGAATGTCAAAATGATTGAATTTACAGTGGGCTGTACTTGTTTAATGTGTCATGGTTGTTGGGTATATACATCATGGTCATGTTAAAAGTCAAAGTTCTCAGTTCTTTTAAAAGGTTAAGAAGGAATGGCGGCGGGCCATCTACGAGGCCAAGTGGTTGCCAGTGTGCTGTCGGGTGAACCTTGGTGGTTACCATGGCAATATGTCCTCTCCCACACCCACATCATCATCTGGACCACAGAATGTAAGTGTAGATATACGATATGTCCTGAAACTTAAAGTTGAAGTTAATCTCACACAGTTTATGGGATTGTTGTACAAAAAGTGTCTTACTACCTAAGATAAGTACTATATTTAGAATATTTTTCAGTGATGTATGGGGCTGTTGTATTCTATATGAATAGTACTTAAATATTTATGAAAACTGATTTCATGGTCATCAGTAATATATAATCCAATAAGCGTTTGTTCTGTTGTTTTTTTTTATAGTATCTTAAAATGTAGCAATTTCAATGAACAATAATCGATTATCAATATACATTACCGAATATTGAAATATACAAAGTAAAATAAGTATAACAACAACTAGGATGTTATCAAATATGAAATGCATCTTAAAGAGAATGCATAACATTGTTTATTGGTGGTATTTTAGTATAAGATTGTATAAGATTGGTGGTATTTTAGTATAAGATTGTGACATTTATACCAAGCCTGATATTCACTAGTTAAATGTCTTTAAAGGAAAGAACCAGTACTTTAAGAAGAAATTAAATGCTATTTATTTAATAATGAGTAGATGAAATATATCAAGTTTTATTTTTGTTGCAAAACTTATTTAACTCGGTATAGTAAATCACTATTATTATTTGTTAAGTGATGACAGTGATGATGATGGCCATGCACATACCGATAAATCATTCATCAAATGACCAAAATATTTAAATAGTATTAGAATACTGAATTCGAATGTGCAGATATTGTTCTTTAGTTTTCATTGCCATTCCTATTTTAGATAATATAAATTGTATTTTATTGCAGTACTTCCTAAGGTTCTGGAGCGGCAGAAAGCGTAAACGATCCACCTCAAGCTCAGCTACTGGAAAACGTACGAGTTGTTACATTGCCATTAAATGATAAATTAATTGTCACTGCTCGTTTAATTCATGGTTTGAATTGTAAACAGTCCAGGGTGTCAGCATTAGGTTTTGAAAGATTATTGACAGTTCTGTTCTTTTTCAGGGAGAAGTAATGTGGATAGTTACCTCAGATCTGACTCCAGCAGTGGATGTACGGTGGGGACAGCTTTGAATCGCTATAGCAACCAGAGTGACAAGCTGCTACCCAACGGTCAGAACGTGTACAGCGCCTTGCCGACACATTACGAGGGCGAAAACGTAAACGACCTGTCGATACAGGATTGCTCTGTCATTGACAGCGAGTATGTCACAGAGTATTGCCAGAATAACCTACGTGTCATCAATGAAAAGCGAGAATATTCGTCCGGTTCCGAGTCAGATGATGACTGTGACAAAAAACTGAGCACGTCGGTTGATTCTATGAACAAAGATCGACTGTCATTGCTGTCCAAGGATTCCATGGCTAAAGTTCATTCAGAGTTCACCTCTGACAACGAAGAATCAAAAATTAACTTGGCAGTGTCAAATCGAACATATGACTCCACTGCGGACGGTGACCCTTTGAAAAGGTCTGACAGCGAGCGAAACCTTCTCAACAATATCCTGTCCATGTACATGAGTTCGGACGGTGAGAACGGTATTCACAATCCGGCAGAGCGGATCAGCACTTCACAACAGAAACTGGACAGTTTGGAGGGAAAGTGGTCCATCCATAGCAACAAGAATGTGGCAAAAAGTGCGCCAGATTTAAAACTGTCTGCACAGATTGTGAACCAGAACAATAGGCTGGATGCTTCAACGGAACCGTTGCTGGGTAACGTTTCTGATGACAGTAACAGTGTCCGCATTGCTAAGGTGTCGGATCAAAAAACAGCTTCACTGTCAAACACAGAGTAAACATACCTATCAAATACATTTGAAGAGTTGTATTTTCTTATGTGCTATTTTAGTTCAAACATTTTATTAACTTATATTTGAATGTTGTGTGTGACTGCGTGTAGGATAACACACGTGTTCTAAGGCTGCTGTTGGACCATGTACGGTGACTTTTTTTGCTCATAGGTGTTAAAACTAAGCTTTCTAGTCTTCTTGTATTCTCTGATGTATTCTTGAGTATAAGACTATGTGTGGGGAATCAATATTGCATTACATTGTATCTATCTAGTATCTGTTACATTATATGCCTAATTACCATAATTTCGTGGGTTACCATAATTTCATGGCCGTTTAAAACTAATAGAATTTTCGTTTGTGCATCCGAAAACATTTTCCAAATTACTACAACTGTTAAGTGAATTGTATATTTTTGCAGTATCTGAAAAGGAAATCATATTAAATGTCAACCAGTAAATCATTGAAATCACCAATTAATGACATTAAATACACAAATTATTAATTACCCAACAACTACTTTGGAATTAAATACTTGAAATTGCGTATATTTAGAACAGTTTTCCAAGGATAATTGCACATGTATGATTATCTCCATTGTGTTTATTTCTCAATGGAATTTTGCTATTTTCGGTAAAAAAAATAAACAATCCCCCTTCCCTAAATTTGACTGACATTTTCAAACTTTTAACTTTAAGTTAGCATTCCTACCCATGAATCGCTGCATGCAATTTTATCATTTATTTAATATTTAAGAACAATAACTAACACAATAGAATATTTATAGATTCATACAGCCTAAAGTTAAACCTGCAAAACCAAAATTCAACAAGTGTGTAGATTTCGTCAGGCCTATATTGTTACCTTTTAAAAAATATGATAAGGAGTGTGTATTTATAATTTTCAAAAACACTAGTTTTCACCAAGATTTTTGTTTGTTGATCAGCACAGGGTCCAGCACAAACAAAGTGAAACTTGGATGCTGTAAACACTCTTTCACAACAAGGTTGTGGCCTGCCATTCAGAACCCACGAAATTATGAGAAGCTTCCAAACGATACAGATCAGTAGGGTCAGATACAATGACATAACATATACATGAAATAGCAACACAAATCGGTCGTTTAATTACTTTGTTTGCAAAGAGGACATTGCAAATTGTGTTTTATCCAGCTCAGTGGTGAGTTAACAGAATGTATTATTGCGCATGTGTCACAATCGTAAATAAGACCCACGAAATTAGGGTGACGCGGCATATATAAAATCGGTATTTCACGTTCATACATGCAGATATAATACACATATTTCTGTCACAAAAGAGAAAAATGTGAGAAGTTTCATTAATCGTTAATGGGTCAGTAGAATTCTCTCTGCGATCCATGAACATTTGACGTCAAAGAATGCAACATAATGACTGTGGAAGCAATTTCCCATGTTTTGTTACCCATTTAGTAGTTTATACATTATAACGTAATGCTTTTCCTACTCGACAGATCTCTTCAAACATGCTTGTTTTCATCTTACAAAAAAAAAAGGATTTATGTGAATCATTTTAGGAAATTAATTGTTTTTAACTAGAACTTCTCTTATTACCTATTTGCTAGTGAGTAGGAGGTACAAATGTTCATTCCAGTGTTAGAGTTGCCCCTTGTTATAGTGTTGTACAAGTAATAGTTATTTGCAATAGTTTCAATTTATTAACTGCTTGCATAAAAAAAAAAATACAGCTTAATTATAGGAATATGTTACGTCAGAATTATTTTGAGCTGTCACTATATTGTTAAAAGAAAACAAATTAAAAACAACCTTGTATTGCAATCTACAATTGTCTTCATTTGATGTAAGTGTTCCTTTGTGTGTTTTGATTGTTTTTGTCCCATTGAGATAACTGTTTGGTCAGTATTATATATGTACATATAAAGCTTGCATCTCACTCTTCCATGTATGTGTCAGTATATTAGCGTGCAGTTGATAACGCCAGTAGATTTCAATACAGTAGCATGTTATTCTCATTGTATAACACTTCCTTAGATAATTATTTTGCCACATTATTTATGTCATGGGTAAATGTCAAAATTAATGGTGATTGTAAATAATTATATGCATGTTGTATAAAGCAATAATCATCCGAGAACATAATACGTGTCTCTTTCTTTGCACGTTTGTATACTATAGTGACATTATCATGTCTTCAAGCATTCCAAATATGTGTTGGTTGTGAATAAATCGGCGGAAATGTTTTACTGAAACAAGCATGTGTGTGTGTGTGTAATGGCCAGTTTTGTTCTGTGTTCAGCTTGTTGTTTTTTTCATCATACGTCTGATAAATTCCGACTTTTTATAAAGTCTGAGAATTTGTTTTAAGTAAAACGTGAAAGAAAGTAAATCAAATCTGAAGGTCAGATATTTTATAAAAGTGTAGTACAGTAGTGAATCAGTGGCTTGTTATTAAATATGACTGCAATATTTTCATTATTATTTAAAAGATACTAAATTGAAAATGGATGAAAAACATTTTGGCAAACATATGCAGATGCTTGTTTTGTGAAACGTTTCATCGTCTATCTCTCTTGATAGATAACTATAGTTTCTTATTTACTAACGAATTAAAGATGTACATATTCTATTCATAGAAACTAACTTAACCAAGGTTGTGAGAAATATGACCTTGAACTTCTCTTGATATAATTGTCTTGATATAATGCAGAATATGGAGTTGTAGTCCACACAGTGGTGTGGGTAGGTATTTTGATAAAGAAGTCATATTCTTTAGTTACATTAGCATCCATGAAGCAGTTTATTGCAGCAGTCCAGGAATATGTCAGTAAAAATAAAACTCCAGAAAACGTTTCTAATGGACATCTTACCGATCAAAATACAAACAAATGCATTGAAATCGGTAAAATACTAATGTTTTGGTAACTTTTTATTTATAGTTATCTGTATATGATAGCTGGTCATGCCTCTGGAGTAAATCAGCATGTACATTATTGTATATTTTGTGCATACCAAGCGTTTTTGAACATGGACATTATAAAATGCCTTTCGTAAATAAGAAACAGTCGAATAAACGCCACTAACGTTCATAAGAACTAATGCAAATTTAAGATGTATTGAATTCTATTCTATGGACTGTGGCTTTAATTGTAGAATAATTAAAATTCGTTCATACTAAGCCACAAATGTGATTCTATTTCAGTCTTTTTGTGTAGGGATTCTGTAGGTGTAGAATAATGACCTAGCTTCCGAATGTGTGCAATCAATTTGTTCTCAGTAGAATAGACTGAGTATTATGACAATTTTCTAGAACTTGTGAACTCCAAAGTGACCTTATGATGTTAGATAATAGTAGGTGTCCATTTTGGCATA
Source organism: Congeria kusceri (assembly GCA_027627225.1). Lineage (NCBI taxonomy): Eukaryota > Metazoa > Mollusca > Bivalvia > Myida > Dreissenidae > Congeria > Congeria kusceri. The sequence goes on along the minus strand of CM051032.1, from coordinate 21,843,160 downwards.
TGATTGACTTGAGAATACTTTTTAATTTGTCATTGTTTATCAGCTAATAAACAACGGTTTTGAGTACTGATGGGCTAGATTTTAACTATGAGAGTGCCACCTGAGTGGTTTACTAACTGCATGGCAGAATGGTAAACCATTGTTTTTTTACCGAATAATAATGATAATGCGAAAATAAGTTTTGTTTCTAACATGATCTGACAACACAGTTTCTGCAATTATAATAAGAACATTTTTTAGCTCATTCTGTGCTCCACACAAGTTCCCTTGCTTTGAAAATTATGAATTCTGTAAATCAAAAGCGATTGTACAGTCTACAACAATTAAACCCTTCAGTCTGATTGAGTAACTTAGAATACTATCAGAGGAATTAGGGACATTTCAAATGGAGTGTTGAAAAAAATGATAGTTCAGAAAAGTGCTTACATGTGCAATTCAAGCACAATGTGTTATTTTATTATTATTAGAACGTTCATTATTACAGTATTACACCTGTTTGAGAAAATCATACAAGTTATTGTTTGTATATTCCAGATGTGTATATACCAGATGTAACGGTAGTTTATTTATATAAAAATGTTATATACTGTGCGTAAACACAGTTGTTTCTGATGATACATGTATATAAAATTGTTATTTATTTTTATCAATTACTACTTGTCCAGTTAGCACTTTAAAACACAATTTATATGTATTTCTTATTAAAATTTTGTTTCAGAAAAGAGATTATATATGCCAAAATGCAAACCGACTTATTGCACTATTATTTGCCAAAGACGACACCCCTTGTTCTGAGAGGTCAAGGTCATATCTCATTCAAAGGTTGTGAAATGTACATAAAATCTTATATTTTATCTTCTTTCTATATATTGCATAAAACATGGTGTACAGTTGTACAGGTACTTACCTACTTCATGCTGTTAATGCCATGTTTTTATACATTTGTAAATAGGTGAATACATGTTTTCTGTATTTGTGTGTAATTGTGATCCTTTTCATTACATAAATATGAAACAAACTGAGAAGCTGTGTAAACATTTTCTTCTTCAAAATTCCAAAATAATCTCAATAAAAAGTGTAAATATACAGGAAACTGATGATACGTTTAGTTCTCTTTAAAAAAACAACTAGTACACTGTAATTCCGTTTTTTCTGTGTTGGTTTATGTCATGGTAAATTGTTTATACAGCAACAAATCTTGGAAGTATTAAGTATTATTCTGGCTTATTTTTATATAATTTTTATATTTCTTGTAAATATTTGAAATAAATATTGGAAGAAAAGATTATTCTGTTAAATTTAAGCTGAAGATGTCTTAATGATACTGCTTTATAACAGGTTTGATTCCTATATTTTAAGTTGTTTTCTGTGCATGTTTTGTTTTTATTTAAGAAAATTTGTTTAAATTGTAATTCCAAGTAAATAAATGAATAATTTTAAACCGATCTATGGTGCATCAGTTGTTGGTTTTTATTTGACCCTTTGAGTATGATATCAACTATTCCATTGGCTGAAAAACTGTCACACACTTAGAAACACATACACACATTTATTGTCTTAGTGTAGAGGTACAGCTACAATGAGGAAGGGAAAACAAACACAATTCAAGAACATAATTATGTGTTGATTATACTGACTGGACATTAAGTAAAGTAAATATAGATCAAGATCATTAGCCAGTGAACAGTATATAAGCTTTTTTAAACTGTAAACATCTAGGGAGCACAATATGTATGTTTGTTATAAACTTAAATTCAAGGGACTAAAACTACTTGCCAATGACATTCTACCAATAATTCTCAACTTCACAACATGGTTGAGCCTTCGGACATTGGCTACAGACCAATAGCCCAGAATTAGGGAAGTGTGCATTAAATTTTTTATATATCTGGAAGCATATCTGCTATCAGCATGTCAACTGCGACAGTGAATTTCTTATTCTTAATACACATGCAACACTGTATATTTGTTCGATATTGTTGAGAGTTTTTGATTTCCTGGCTCTCGGACCCGCCGACGCGAATTTATCCAAAAAGCAAAAAAATAGAAATGTGTAGCATGTAACCGATATCGTAAAAATGACCTTGTGAAAGGGTTTCAAACTTTACACAGAATACGAAAAAAAAAAACGCTGAAGAAATGACTAAATTGTATGTAACATGCATTGTGGCTGTAAATGGCTGTATGATTCATATGATCTGCTCTCTGTTATTTTATACATCATGCAACACTTAAAGTCCAAAGAAAATACTCAGTAAAAACAACTTAAGATCTTAGAATCATTGTATTAAAATAATTAAATACACATTTATGATTTTATATCAATATTATAATTAACAAATTCCGTTGGTGTATATTGATTTATTAATAAGATATATTCAGTTAGTTTTCACTTCATTGAACATACTGTTATAATATGGCCACTGTCCAGTGATATCTGACGTACTATGTTTAAGTGTGAGCCCAGTTTAACAGTAGTTTTCATATGATAAACTTTGCCTTTTACTGTTACAATTATTGGTATTAATGTCATGGTTATCATGCAGTGATTAAGTTAATGTTGTGTTATATGATTATTGTTAGTAATAATTCATTCAGATTTTAATATCACTGCCCATTTCCATTTGTGAAATTCTAGTCATTATTTTACTCAAGTCTGTTTTGTTTTTTTCATTTTTTTCCCTCCAACCGGACGCTTTTCCAAAATTGTCAGAGAACCAATAAATAAAAAAACTGGCTTTATAGTAGACAAGAACCAGCAGTTGGTTGACTGACAGAACAGTTTTAAGCAGGTCCAGTAAATACAACACCATCTGTTGAAAAACAGGTCATAGTGGTGTAATGGATATGATGTCCGTCATGCGATCAGGACAGCATGAGTTCAATCCCTACTAGGGCAGTGTTCAAAGGATCTTTCCCACAAGACACCAAGTTCTGGGACCATATCCACAAAGCTCCTTAGTGGAAACTTAAGTAAATTTCTTAAAATCATAAAATTCCTCAAGTCTCTGGTTGGTTTATATCAAGTTTATTTATCTTTAATTGTGATAAACTGGTATGGAATCAACAAGTGCTTCTTGTTTTACCATATTTCAGATATACACTATTGATTCTCACAAGGAAACATTTATTTGAAATTTTCCCTTCAATATGACTAAATAAGTTAAGATTTCCCTTAGGAGCTTTATGCATATAGCCCCTGGTTCTTCCCAGGAAACACACTCAAAAGTGTCTCAATAAGCCTATGGCTTTCAACACAATCAAGCTAAAATATATAGGTTTGAACTAAACATGGTGAAAATATGTGCAACAGGAGTTGGATATTTTTTAGATTTTTTGTCGGCAAGTGTCATTTCATAATCAACATTATCATATGTAAAAATTTTATTGGCAGTTTTCACAAATGATTCAAAATGGAAAACAATAAAACTGTTTTAATACATCCAAATTTTCCGTAGCAAATTAACACACAGCTTGTCACTTCCTGTACCATATAAATGTGATAAAACTTTTCGGAGGGATCTGGTAGTTCAGATATCCCGGAACCATGTGGTCGGTGATGGTAATGTTGAACACTTCCTTGTCGTTAATATTCACAAAATTTGCAGCTATGGAATTGTCTTCCCGCTCAAAGAAGATCGCCTGCAGATCCGAGCCACTGGGGAGGTTGTCTTCATGGGAAATGACCTTTGAACCTGGTCGAACAAACTTGCTGAAGTGCCCCATGGCATAAAACATAGGCTGCTTGTAAAACTCGTCTTTATCGGCATTGACAATTACCGGACTGTCCGCTCTGTTGTCCTGCCAGTTAGGGCCACCCTGCATGTCTAAAGCCATGTTCCAGTCCACCCAACCGGAAACTCCATGTTTCAGGTCCTGGACTATGTCCGTGAAGTAGCGTTCGCCACGGTACCAGTTGCCTAGCAACACCGACCTATTCTTGTTGATAAGGTCCTGCTCACATGCCTCTGTATTCAGAATGAAATAATTCTTTCCAAACTGCTCGTATGTGCGATCCAGCGCTGACGTAGGAACCAGCATATCCTCGTACCAGTGTACAGCTATTCCAGAAACATATTTCGCAGCGTTGGGATCATTTAAAACAGCCTCTGCCCAGAAAGGCAGGAACACCCTTTGGTCATCCAGAATCATCAATTTAACATCCCCCAAACCATTGGCTTCTAGAGCTGGTCCCAGGTCCATGGCTATGAAATCCCGCTGTAGTTCAGGCGTCCAGCCCAAACATTGGAAGGGAAATCCTGAAATCATACCATCGCTAGGTTCATTCTGAGCAGTAAGTCCCCATATATTAATACCCTTCTCCTTATAAGCTTGCACAAACTTCACAAAGTAATTTGCCCAGGCTTTGAAGTACTCCCCACCTGGTGATCCTTTTATTTCCCCCTTCCCGGTCATGTTGCCGTTGGTTTTCATCCAGTATGGAGAGCTCCATGGGCTACCATAGAGGGACACGTTCCTTTTACTGACTTTGATGGCATCAAGTATGGCAGGAATCTTTAAATTGATGTCTTCATCTGCAAGCTTGAAATTTTCCAGTTTTAAATCACCATCAAGATCATCGTATGAGTAAATATGCGTTGAGAAGTCGCAACTAGCCATAGGAATCCTACCCAGATTGTACTCGATTCCTTGCTGATCGTAATACGAATTTATAAGATTTTTACGAGCATCTGTCGACAAAGAATTCATCGTCAATGTTGCAGCATCAGTGAACGCTCCTCCAAACCCAATTATTGTCTGCTTTGTTTCGTTACCAACACGAAAGATATATTTATTTGGTTGAACTTTGTCGTCAAATGTCCCCAGGTCACGTTCCATTCGAAGCCCATCACGGGTCGTGGTGAAGGTGTTGAAATACGTCCACAGCAGCCCACCCCCCTCGATTCCTTGGAAATCACAGTAGGTAGAGTTGCAAACACACACAATGGAATCCTGGAGAATATTGAAAACACTTGCATCAATTGCATAATACTTGAAAGTTCTCATGCTGAACAAAAATGCTTAAAAATGGTAAGCTACATATAAAGTATCGTACCTTGCATATAAAATGTGTTATTTTAATATGAAATTAAATGCTGACTGAATCAAAGTTTGTTGGAGGATTCTTTATTTAACCTCAAGTTCTTTTCAAAATAATTGTACAAAGGAATTGTGAAACATAAAACCCCAAACTGTTTAATTTGTGTATGAGATATGTGTATTTAAATTAGTTAAAGGGACTTGTTCCCAGATTTTTACATTTTTGGAAGTGTGCCATTAATTGTCTTAACTTGACAGATTTAAGCATCGGAACTAAAAAGCTCAAGTATAATAGCAAGAAAAGAATTAAAAAAAAAAATTGCTCCCACTGGGTTTCGAACTCGAGACTTCCAAATTAAAAGGCTATCGCTTTAACCACCGAGCCATTTTGATTTCAAAATGTATTTTTTACCTTATGTTAGTGATCCACGTGTTGTCGACAATTTTAATGAAAACAACAGAAACACTCCAAATTATTCCTTCGTTTAGCATTAGTAACGCTTTATAATTTTATCAATTTGAACTGATGATTACTCCTACATATAATGGTATTAACAGTAGCATTATTTTGCTCCCTTGTATACACTGTTCTTTTATTTTTGAAATCTGTGGCATAAAATTGGAAAACTGTCAGTTTGTGAATCTGTGAATAGGTCCCTTTAATGCTATGGCTTGGCAATTGTTGAGTAATACATATGGTGCAGATCTGTTATTTACATTTAATGCAGATGAATATATATGGTGCAGATCTGTTATTTACATTTAATGCAGGTGAACAGAAACGTGACGCACACTTTGTCAGGATATTAACATACAATGTGTAGCTATGAATAGATCTGTTGATACTAGACTGAAGTACAATGTAATATGCCACTACACCTAAAGCAAAAGTTATAGAGTTCCCTTAAAGCCCCACAAAAGGCAAAAATGGCTAAATTCAGACTTTACAATAAAACGGTTATCGTATTGTTTGTCTAAGCATGTGTTTAGGTTAGTATATAAACTACGTCAGAAACATTTCCTTTGCTTGGATACTGTTTATTGCAAAAACACTGATCTTCCCAGTAAAACTGTTTACAAACACTAGCTTTATTTAATGCCGAATGTAGTGGAGATGCGGATTAAATCAGACTATTCACATTTAGCGAGCTGCACGATATTCTACATAAAACACAAGGAACTAAGGGCTAGTTTCGCAGTGTTGAAAATGTAAATACCAAACAGAACTTCAAACTGTTCAAATTCCATTTATTTTATGAACAGGTGTGTAAGGTTTTAGCTCATAATGCATTTATTTAATATGTTTGTTATCTTAAGATTAAAGCTTTTAATGTTAAATGTGTATTACCTGGTTAGTGCCTTTAAAACCCGTGTTTGGACCCCACAGATCAACAATACCTGGTCAAACTTCCGAGGAATGCATGGCGTCTGATCAGCTGCGACCTTAATATCGATCACGTGTAGAACCAGGGTCCCGAATGCAGCCAACAACACGTGCAGGAACACAGTGGAAATATCCATTCTGCTATGTTTTCAATGCTACACACAAAATTATATAAAATGTATATGGTAGTTCAATATTTAAAAAACACAATATTTAATGCACAAATATGCTGCTGTGATTTTGTACTGTACTTGATATTTAATCATGAACTTTCCTCAACCATTATGAACTGATATCAGACCATTATTGCACTGATAAACATTACATCGCGTGTATGTTTACTGACCTTGTCAAAACAATATGATATCATATCACCATGTGTCAACCTGATATCTGTACTAGTACAGTGATAGTCCAAGATAATGTGAAGATTTGTAACATCCACATGTACTGTTTAAAGTCATACATTTTTAAAGCAGCGTGTACATCTTTTAGTGATACCAGTTTTACTGCAGTGGGTCATCATTCTGCTGTGGTATTGTAAGTTTATTACATATTACTCTCATAAATATTTAGTGGAGGGAGGAGGGGTACTGAAACAAGGTACATCCGGTAACAGAGGCTTTCACACAATAAAACAACAATAAATACATTGACATGAACAACAATTTATTTTGACATTATGTATACATGTCACAAAACATAGAAAAACAGATATGCATTTTCAATATATATGTACCGGTATAATGAATGGCAATAACAACTAAAGAACAACATGCCCCTTTGAACACAGTCATAAAACAATATGTTCTGGTTTGTGAAAAATATATGTCTGCGCTATTACAGTGTCTCCACGAATTCATCGTTAAACTTAACTTAAAGTGATTACGACAAAGTTCACATGCATGTACTTACATAATTTTTCCATTCAATGTCAACAACTAACATAGAGGACCAAAATAAAGGCTATAAATGGATAAATTGTGTAGTGCAACAGTTATATGTAATATTTAAGAGATTCAACAATCCATCACATCACCATACACCATGACTCTGGTAGAGATCAGGGTATTTCTGGGGCCACATTTATAAAAATCCTAAACTTAATTTTAAATTAAGATGAAACTAAGTCTAAATTAAACTGTGTGTTTGAAACACAATGCTTTGAGACGTATGCGTGACAAATACTAAATATTATAACCATTGGAATTATTTTGCAACTTCAATTTCTGTATCAAAATATTCAAACAAGCATTCCTTTGGTAGAAAATATAATCATAAGATTTTAGTATTTCAAGATTGTTCTTAATTTTCAACTGAGGTTCCTTATGCCAAATACCAATCCTTGGAAAGATCTTACCAAAATATTGCAGTAGTTCTGGTGACACGCAACAAATAATCCATGGATACAGTTTCGGAATAAAATTGTATGGTTTTATAAAATAATGCAGGAAAGAGACCAACATAAGGTTCCCCTACACCATCAAATTAGTTGGTATAGTCAGTTTTATTCTAAATGCCCTATGTTTGATTTCTCCAATATTTCATGCCTTGCAATAAGGAATCGGTTGAGATTATTAGGTCAGCTACCCCATTAAAGTAGATATGTAGACACAGAAATTGATAAAGAAAAGAGAGTGATGGGAGCAGATAACATTGAAAGCAGATTGTTGAAATGAATACCCAGCAGCAAAGGTCACCAACTTTCTCATGGATATAACACAAAACTGATGACACAACTCTGCAATTGATACATACAGAATATTATTCACTGTATGCCTAGGCAATGGTGAAACTATGTATGTTGTGCAACAGAAATATTTACAACTTGGAAGACACAGAAAATGGGGCTATTCCTTAGCCATTATACAAAACACACATCCTTAAACTTCATGCAACTAGAAAATATGTATTGAAATAGCACTATCCACACAAGAAATACAGTAATAGTGTTTGTACACCAACAAGTATGACTGTTATGGCAACAGGTGAACATGACACAAATCTGGACTATTTTCTTGCATAATATTGATAATAACTGCAAATTCATTCTTATTAAAAATCTTTCTCTCATCACTAGTCTAAACTAATCAATAAATGATTTGTCAATATTGATTTCCAAAACTAATGAACCAATCAAGACCTTATCTGTTACTTCCAGCTAGAACAAAAGTACAACGATAATATAACAAACACTGTCACATAATATCAGTGGAATATGTCCCAGTGAAACCTTCCTCACACTGTCACATATAAGTGGAATATGTCCCAGTGAAACCTTCCTCACACTGTCACATATCAGTGGAATATGTCCCAGTGAAACCTTCCTCACACTGTCACATATCAGTGGAATATGTCCCAGTGAAACCTTCCGCACACTGTCACATATCAGTGGAATATGTCCCAGTGAAACCTTCCTCACACTGTCACATATCAGTGGAATATGTCCCAGTGAAACCTTCCTCACAGTGTCACATATCAGTGGAATATGTCCCAGTGAAACCTTCCTCACACTGCCACATATCAGTGGAATATGTCCCAGTGAAACCTTCCTCACACTGTCACATATCAGTGGAATATGTCCCAGTGAAACCTTCCTCACACTGTCACATATCAGTGGAATGTGTCCCAGTGTAACCTTCCTCACACTGTCACATATCAGTGGAATATGTCCCAGTGAATCCTTCCTCACACTGTCACATATCAGTGGAATATGTCCCAGTGAAACCTTCCTCACACTGGCACCACTTATTCTTCAACCGCAAGATGATTTCATAATAAAGTCTTTAAGATTTGCTGATACCTGAATTATATGTTTCAGTCTTTCCTTTATTAAATATAATTTTTTGCTGGTTGCCCACAAAATAATGTAACGTAATTACCATATTTACTTGGTTATAACACGGATACATTTAACAACTTTTACCCCTGTCTCATAAGCGTGTCCTTAAATGATCACACTGTTTTTTTTAAACATTTCCATTGGAAATTGACTGACAACATAAACAATTGTTAACGGTATACAATATAAACAATACTTCTGTCATTAACAATGAAGTCTTTTCTGGTTTCCACATGCATTACAAACTAAATATTTCCATATTAAATGGTCTCTTTTGCTGGTACCCACATTAAATGCATTGTCCATTCAGGTTCCCAATTTTATTCAGAGATCTATTCAGGTTCCCGTATCATGAACACTCATCATCCCACTCATAGGGTTTCTGGGCACCGGCCACAGCCAACTTGTCAGCCTCCTCGTTGCCATGGATACCCTGGTGGCCTCTTACGTGATTCTGAAAAACAGCTTTCCACATTTACTTAAGGAGAGATGAATGTCATAGTCACCTTATAATGGTTCATCCAAACCTCATCATTTTTAAATACTTCCAGCCAATTTAAACACTATTTCTTCACATAATTTTCCTGTCAAAAAGAGGCAATCTGCTGAAAGGAAAAGTGTACATTCTTTAGAAGAAGTGAAAGGACAAATAGAGGAAATATTTTCAAGCCATGCCAAAAGATTTCACGAGTGGCAGCCATACAGTCTATATCAAGTGTTTACTTTTGAAATAAACATATACATGTAGTTTAAATCCTCAATGCAAAAAGTAATGTTAAAATACTCATCCCAACTGTGTATACCCAGTTAATTTTTATTCCATTACTATGAGAAATTAGAGCTTCAAAATCCTCTCTGTTAATCACTGCTGCACCTGTCGATGTCTTCCAGCCTTTCTTCTGCCAAGATGGCAACCACTTAGTCATCGCTGCAACAGCAACAATAGAAAGGCTTTCCATATATATGCTACAAGCATTATCAACATACTGGTCATTGGTCTTTGAAATTCCCATTTAAATGGGCAATTTTTTTGGGAACATCCATCTGAATGTGGCCAAAGTTATTTGTCTAATATTTAATAAAATTTTGACTTAATTTTAGGCAGGCAATTAGAGGTAAATAATGGTATAGTGAACGAATCCATTTCTATTTTGTTAGTTTAAACCCATTTATTTTAGCTCAATTGTGTCAAAAGAAAGAGGCCTATTAAGACACTTTCAGTTCTGTTTCCTGGGTATAACCAGTACTTGTCCTCTTTGTGAGGAAGATTATAAGAATGCTCCCCGATAAGGGATCGAACTTAGTATCTCCTGATAGCAAGGCGGACACCATATCCGTACGGCACTGTAACTATTTTTTTTATTAGATTGCATCAACATGAAAGACACGTACAGTTGATGAGGAACTGGCTGTCAGTGTGCACTGTGAGTTCTTTGATCCCCTGGGTCTTCGCGTACTGCACCGCCCGCACCACCGCCTGCAATGTTATACAGGGTATAGATGCACCAATCAGTCACGGGTGTTCGCAATAATCTCTTGGAATATGGATTTCGGACATCAGAATAGAAACTGTTGCCATAAAATTGGTGCTTAAGAGAAGCGTATATTTTACTGGTAGCGATTTTTTTTCACTAATTAGGGAACGGGTCCGGTACCCATGAAACTGTCAATTTTGCGTCATGAAAACTTGCTGACTGGGAAACTTTTAAGAAAGTTATTTAATTAATGAAGTACATAAACTAGTGTTATATTTGTTAAATTTAAAAAAATGTATGGCGTTTATCTATAACAAGACGGCCATGATGGCCCTAGGTCGCTCACCTGAGTTTAAGGCATCATAATGGCTAATAACAAGAGGGCAAAATGGCACTAAACCCCTTACCTGAGAATAAAAATCTGGGCCTTGCAGGTTCAGAAGTTTTTTTAATGTATATAAACAATGTGACCCACAGGGCGTGGCCAATTTCTACCCCAGGGGCATTATTTGAAAAATATTTGTAGTGGACCACTATTCAATGTACATACCAAATATGAAACCACTGGGCCTTGCGGTTTCAGAGGAGAAGATTTTAAAAGTCATTTTGCTATTTAAATGTATATAAACCATGTGAACCCCAGGGGTATCATTGGAACAATCTTTGTAGAGGACCACTCCACAAAGTTTCATGCAAAATATAAAACCTCTGGGACATCAATTCCGATGATGAAGTGGAGTACATCAATATGCTTTGTGGTGACAAGTTTGATGACGTGTGTGGTGATTTTGATCTACAAGATGAGAATGAAAATACAGAGAAATTACTTGAATGTACTTACTTAAATGTTAGGTCATGTGTCATAGATAACGGAATATGTATCACAAATGAATAGAGAACTGAAAAGCTAAACTTTCAACCCATACATCTACAATAGTAAAATAAATCTTAACAGTTGCCTCATTTTTGTTGTGTTTTACAAGTTATTGCTTTTTGTTAAGTCTGACTGACAGAAATTCATTCGAACTGACAAATAATTAAAGCCAGTCAGACCGAATGACTGACAGATTTTGTAAGTTTTCGCAAACACTGCATGTGACCCCCATGGTGTGCCCAGTTTTGACCCCAGGGGCATCATTTGAACAATCTTTGTAGAGGACCACCATACAATGTTACATACCAAATATGAAACCACTGGGCCTAACGATTTCAGAAGAGAAGATTTTTAAAGTCATTTTGCTATTTAAGTCTATATAAGCCATGTGCCCCCCAGGGAAATCCAGTTTGGCCCCAGTGGCATCATTTGAAAAATCTTTGTAGAGGACCACTAAACAACGTTACATAGCAAATATGAAACCTCTGGGCCTTGCAGTTTCAGAGGAGAAGATTTTTAAAGTCATTTTGCTATTTAAGTCTATATAAACCATGTGACCCTGGGGTGTGCACAGTTTAACAATCTTTGTAGAGGACCTCTACCGTAAATACTCAGTCATAAGTCGAGATTTTAAGCCTCTAAAATCGTGGTTATAAAGAACATTCGACTTATGAGGCAGTTCACAAAAAATCGTAGCATATTATATTGAAATATGTGTCAAATGCATTTTATTTCTTACCTGCATATTTGCTAATCCACACACTATAATCCATTCATAATTATCGCAATTTGCCCTTTCTATTAATTACCGACAATTAAGACAAAAAGCATAACTGTTTCATTATTAAATAAGATGCAAACTGTGAATGAAACTATCTACTCTATTTGAATTGACTTAATATCCCCACTATAGCCCCCAGCTAGACCATCAGCCACCAATAAAAATCAATAAACCTGCAGACGAAACCCATGATTTTCGTGTATAGCATATTGCTAATTAAACTGGCTGGAACCGGTTTTTGTCCACATCAAAACCTTTCAAAGAGGATTAGGCAGTGATTTTAGCTTCAAGGCATTTACTGCAGACTGTATATACCTGCCTATTAGCGAATACTCTGGCCAATTTTCAGATAGTGTTTTATGATCATCCTTACTCGACTTATGAAATAGTTATTACTAGAAATACGTTTCTGGAATGAATTTTAACTTCTTGACTTATGAGAGGTCTAGACTTATAACTGCATATTTACGGTATGCAATGTTACATACCAAATATGAAACCTCTAGGCCTTGAGATTTCAGAGGAGATTTTTAAAGTCATTTTGCTATTTAAGTCAATATATACCATGTGACCCCCGGGGTGTGGCCAGTTTTTACCCCAGGGGCATTATTTGAACAATCTTTGTAGGGGACCGCTATACAATGTTACATACCAAATATGAAACCTCTAGGTCTTGCAGTTTCAGAGGATATTTTTAAAGTCATTTTGCTATTTACGTCTATATAAAATATGTGACACCTGGGGTTTGGCCAGTTTTTAATCCAGGGGTATCATTTGAACAATCTTTGTACAGGACCACTATTTAATGTTACATACCAAATATGAAACCTCTGGGCCTTGCGGTTTCAGAGGAGAAGATTGTTAAAGTCATTTTGCTTTTTAGATCTATATAAACCATGTGACCCCCGAGGTGTGGCCAATTTTGAACCCAGGGGCATCATTTTAACAATATTTGTAGAGGACCACTATATAATGTTACATACCAAATATGAAACCTCTAGGCCTTGCAGTTTCAGAGGAGATTTTTAAAGTCATTTTACTATTTAAGTCTATATAAAATATGTGACACCTGGGGTGTGGCCAGTTTTTAATCCAGGGGTATCATTTGAACAATCTTTGTACAGGACCACTATATAATGTTACATACCAAATATGAAACCTCTGGGCCTTGCGGTTTCAGAGGAGAAGATTGTTAAAGTCATTTTGCTTTTTAGATCTATACAAACCATGTGACCCCCGAGGTGTGGCCAATTTTGAACCCAGGGGCATCATTTTAACAATCTTTGTAGAGGACCACTATATAATGTTACATACCAAATATGAAACCTCTAAGCCTTGCAGTTTCAGAGGAGATTTTTAAAGTCATTTTACTATTTAAGTCTATATAAAATATGTGACACCTGGGGTGTGGCCAGTTTTAACCCCAGGGGCATCATTTGAACAATCTTTGTAGAGGACCACTAAACAATGTTACATACCAAATATGAAACCTCTAGGCCTTGCAGTTTCAGAGGAGAAGATTTTTAAAGTCATTTTGCTATATAAGTTATTATAAACAATGTGACCCCCCGGGCGTGGCCAGTTTTGACCCCAGGGGTATTATTTGAACAATCTTTGCAGAGGACCACTATACAATGTTTCATACCAAATATGAAACCTCTCGGCCTTGCGGTTTCAAAGGAGAAGAAGTTTTAAGTCATTTTGCTATTTAAGTCCATTTAAACCATGAGAACCCCGGGGTGTGGCCAGTTTTGAACCCAAGGGCATCATTTTAACAATCTTTGTAAACGACCACTACACAATGTTACCAACCAAATATGAAACCTCTAGGCCTTGGAAGTTTCAGAAGAGAAGATTTTTGAAGTCATTTTGCTATTTAAGTCTATATAAATCATGTGACCCCCTGGGTGTGGCCAATTTTGACCCCAGGGGCATCATTTGAACAGTCTTTGTAGAGAACCACTATACAATGTTACATACCAAGTATGAAACCTCTGGGCCTTGTGGTTTTCAGAGAAGAAGATTTTTAAAGTCATTTTGCTATTTAAGTCTATATAAACCATGTGACCCCCCCCCCCCCCGGTGGTAGCCAGTTTTTACCCCAGGGGCATCATTGAACAATCTCTGTAGAGGACCACTATACAATGTTACATTCCAAATATGAAACCTCTAGGCGTTGCGGTTTCAGAGGTGATTTTTAAAGTCATTTTGCTATATAAGTCTATATAAACAATGCGACCCCCGGGGCGTGGCCAGTTTTGACCCCAGGGGCTTTATTTGAACATTCTTTGTAGAGGACCACTATACGATGTTACATACCAAATATGAAACCTCTAGGCCTGCTGTTTCAGAGGAGAAGATTTATAAAGTCATTTTGCTATATAAGTCTATATAAACCATGTGACCCCCCGGGCATGGCCAGTTTTGACCCCAGGGGCATCATTTGAACAATCTTTGTAGAAGACCACTAGAGGATGTCACATATCAAATATGAAAGCTCTGAGCCTTGCGGTTTCATAGGAGAAGATTTTATAAGTTTTCACTTTTAAAATCTATTTTTAGCTCTGGTGACCTACATATGCAGCGGACCGGAAAGATTTGAACAAGTTTGAAAGAGGTCCACCCAAGGATCATTCCTGTGAAGTTTGGTGAAAATCTGCCAAGCGGTTTAGGACGAAATGTTGTTTAAATGAAAAGTTGACGATGCACGCACACACGCACGACGGACAATGGGCGATCACAAAAGCTCACCATGAGCACTTTGTGCTAAGGTGAGCTAAAAATACAAGTAATTTCATGATTTAAATTTTCAATACACATGTCCAATGTATTTAGGATTTTGTCACTGTTGATTTTGGAATATTTAAATTCCAATTAAGTTAATAATGTCCAAACTTGAATTTTTCAGACGACTACCGGTAGCAAGACAGTGCATTCTGTAATATTTTTTTTTTGTATTTAACAACTTCAATGTCAATTATGAACTTGTTTTATTACCATGACAACAAACAATGAGTGGCAGGTTTTTTATTGGTCATATAAAGTTACCTATATTATTATTTCCAGCAGCCAAATAGCCATTGGCTACTAAAATTTCCAAAATTATTCGAAAATGAGGCATATTTTCACAATTTTAGAGACAAATATTTCAAAATTGTGGCCTCAAAATGTATTTTATTAGCTCAGCCAAGAGTTACACACTATTTGTATCATGCCTACAAGTTAATCTAATCAACTCACATGTATCTCCGCTCTGTTATTTGTCTGTCGGCCTTCCAATCTTTCACTGACATTTCTAAAATATGAATATATATTTTTTAATAAATGTCAATTAAGTGTGTACTACATAATAAGAAAAAAAAACACTCTTTGTGTTCCAGTTATAAGCTAATCCACATTCTGGTACATTTCTCTGTGAAGTGATGGTGATCAAATAACCTGACTATAGAAGAATACTTAGAAGTGTGGGACCATTACAATACCCACACTTCACCAGGCTGTAGTTTCATTGCATATCTTAACTGAGATTGTTTTTAGTGTCATGGAATCTGAATTGCATTAAATTCTGGGCTCCCTCTGGCTAAAACAATTTCTGTAGCCAAATTTGCACTGAAGCATTGACATTAGACCAATTTAGGGTATTTTATAGCATTTAATGAATGACAAGTTGCAGTAAAAATAGGATTTTTTTTTAAGCCATATGATCAATTAGCAGCCATAATCTAATTTTGCGAGTGGCAGAGTGAGTCCTGAAATTCATATGAAATGTCTGAGTGAAGGATAAGGCAGACAAGAATACCCAGAGTGGTTTGGACCCCAGTACACGCCGATCCCAGCCTGCGGATTGTCCTTGCCATTGTTGGTGCACGCCCCGTCCGTGTACACCTCTGCTGTTGTTGTGTCTGAAAACACACGATCAATCAGTTGCTACCATATTTAATCAATCTTTTTGGAAAAACTTTTTTTCAGTGTCCTAATCATTAGAGACACAAGGAAATAACTGTTCAAAATCTGTCCAAAAACATCTCATCTGCAATATTTTCATAAAAATCGAAGATAAGGGAATATCTTGGTCCATGTATATCGATATCAACCAGTATCATAATATTGAGATATGTGTAGATAGTTCGTGCGTGCCTTCCTTAGGGCTACCCATGTCCGGGCCACAAGAGAGTGGGTCAACAAGCGTGTGGGCCTTTCACGTCTTGAGCTGTGATGGGTATTTTCGACGTAGGGGTATTTTCGACGATTGCGCATTTACCGGTGTAAACACGAGTATTGCGCATGCTCAGCGGAAGTCACACAGGTTTCACACAGATCATTCAAGGATAACCTAATTTAAGTTTTCATGGCGATTAGAGCGGTAATAAACTTACCTATGTTTGAACATTGCATTTTTGATCTATTTTAACTAATCCTAAAATATCCCCATTCATAAATTAAGTTTTCAATAATTTCTGATTGATGCAAAAAGTTGACAGTTCGTCTGCTTTACACACCGTACATACCATAGTAGTCACGTGATGTTTATGCACATTCGTAGTATACTCTTCAACATAAAAATTGTGTCGTTATTTTAAGCAATCATTACACACACAAAACTTTTATTGACTTTTGAATTAACCTTTAGAGTTTTTAAGACATCTATAAATAAATTTCTTGTAGCCAAAAGGTTCCACAAGAGGCTGTTATAGACAGTATAGTGCAGATGACCTCACAGACGCCTATAATATGGAGAAGGGCATACCTGTTGAGAGGGCTGTCAAGATGTATGCTGTGCCCATTAGCACATTAAAGACCGTGTCAAGGGCAGGGTATCAATAGACACAGTAAGATCTGGGCCCTCAACTGTTTTCTCCTATGAACAAGAGGCATTCTTAGCCAACCATCTAAAGACCATGGCTGAAGCGGGATATGGGTACTCCAGACAAGAAACCATGAACATGGCTTCTGACTATGCTAGTCATCTAGGTTTAAGACCAGCCACACAGTCATTAGGTTTTGATTGGTTTTATGCATTCTTGTCAAGATGGCCAGATTTGAAGTTGGTCAAGACCAGGAGTCTGGAGATAGCCAGAGCAAAATCAGCCACTAAAAGTACAATTGACACTTATTTCAAAGAACTTCAAAACATCTTGGAAAAATATGATTTAGTAAATAAACCAGAACACATCTTTAACATTGATGAAAAAGGATTAAACTGTGAACATAAACCTCCAAAGATTGTAGCTGGTAAATTGTACAAAGCTCAGGTAATCACAACTGGGAAATCAAAAAATGTCACCTTGATCGGATGTGTAAACGGTGTGGGCCAACATGTACCCCCGTATTTTGTATTTCCAGGCAAGCGGATGCTGGACTCGTTACTGCAAGGAGCTTCACCAGGTGCCACTGGCACTAACTCAGAATCTGGATGGTCGAATTCACTTGTATTTGAGAAATACATGAAAGAACATTTGATCAAATATCTTCCCTCTAGAAATAATGGACATGTACTTATTCTTTATGATGGACATAAAAGTCATGTTACATTGTCTTTAATTGAATGGGCCATTCAGGTAAACATTGTACTTTTTGTTTTGCCACCCCATTGTAGCCACATACTGCAACCCTTAGATGTCAGTTGCTATGGTCCGCTTGAGCAGGCGTGGAACTCGGCTTGTCATACGCACATGCGAGAAAGGGATGGTAATATCATCACAAGATTTGATGTTTGTGGAATTGCTTGCAAGGTGTACACCAGCACACTGACAACTTTGAATGTCCAGGCAGCGTTTAAAAAATCAGGGGTGTACCCATTTAATCCAAATGTTGTAAGCCCTTTAACTGTAGCACCATCCACTGTTTTCAGAACAATGAAGCAAGTCAGTCTGCTAGTGTAGCAACACAACAAACACCTGTTGATTTATTCTATGAAGCTAAAGGTGGGCAAATTTTAAAACAGGTAAACATCACAAAACCAAGGAAAACACTTAGCAAAGTTGTTGGTGGCAAGGCAATTACAGAATCTTCAGTTGTTAACACAGTTAAATTTCATTTGGCTTCACAAAACGGAAAAACAAATCAAACTGCTCAGAAGTCATTACAGGATTTTGACAATGCAATGACTGTTCCCAGCACCTCTGGCATTCAGCGAAAAAGAAAACAGCCACCTATTAAGCAGTTGGAAAGCTCTGACTCAGATGACATTCCTGACTCTGACAAGTGCATAATGTGCTAAAAGTTCTACCCTCCTAACAATAACACAAAGCTATCTCACATTAACATTGTAAAGTGGGGTTGCTGTGATTTGTGCCATGGATGGGTACATCTGGCTTTCTGTTCACCCATTAAAGTATTGAGGTTAGGTAATACCTTCCATAGTCCTGGGTGTAAATCAGAACACTAATGAAATAGTGTTCAACACATGTAAATACAACTGTAAATATGTTTAAGTTTATATATAAAAAAATCAACACAGTTTAAATATACTTTAAATAGTTTGAGGTTTCATTTGGACAGTGCTACTAAACTTTTTTGAACAGTATAGTGCAGTGGATTATGAGTGGAGTGCGACCGTCGAAAATACCCCATGTGACTTGCAGAACGTAACCGGTGAGTGTCGGCCATTTTAGTATAATGTAAACAAACATAACAGCTTTAGTAGTTTCTTTTTCGTAAAATATTATTCAAAATATATTTTTTTCTAGAAACAAACATTGGTTTGGTGTGTTTAACCTACATTAATATTGCAATTTGTTTCAAAAACATTGCATCGTCGAAAATACCCGACACGAGGATATCTGCGATTATGGTCTACGTTTATTGCTGGAGGAATGACATGAAACTGTACAATGAAGCCATTGTACAACTTGATAATTGGCACACAATACGGTGCTGCAAATACTTTTGCAAAAAGATTAAATTGATAAACAATAGGGAAAACCTGTTAAAACCACTGTTGCTCCCTAAAAAATTATTGTCAGATCTTGAGGGTGCCAAAAACAAAGAGTGCCCAAAAACATAGAATAAATATGGTATATCAACAAATTATACATGTATAAATGTAGTAAACACCGAAAGCAGTTTAATGCAGACTCAAACACAATTTTTTGGAATGCAATAATAGGCCATCAGCAGTAAATGTATGTTGCAAAAAAACAAAATAGACCTCACTAATTATTATGAGCTTTGTTGAATGCTAACAAGCGTACAAATCAAGTTCACTTATCCGGTACTGAAAAATGTACATGTACCGGTATATGCATCGTGAACATAAAAACACAATCATTTCTTTTGAAAATGCGGTAACAATATGAATTTTCAGTCAAACCCACCTGTTGAATTTGATACGGGTGAGGTGGCTGTGTGACTAGCTCTAGACGTTACTGCGTCGACATACTGCGTAATGCGATTCTGCTTCCAAGTGGCACTAGAACTGGATGGATAGGGTGCGCTGCTGGCACGGTTTATAAACGATTTGTTAGCCGACTTAAGGTTGCCAGCTTTCCCCGTGTTAACTAAAAAATGACTAAATTTTACAATAAAATTGTTTACTGGTAATTTATAACTAAATAAAAACAAGAGGGCCACGATGGACCTAGGTCGCTCACCTGATATCTTTGTATGAAGTTTCATTAAAATATTTCAATACGTTCTCAAGTTATTGGGCGAAAACTGTTTTTCTATTTTTAGTAACAGTGACCTTGACCCCACCCACCACATACTTAAAGCAAGGTCTCGATATAAGGTATCTACGTATGAAGTTTCATTAAAATACCTCAATGCGTTCTAAAGTAATTGAGCGTAAACCGTTGTTCTACTTTTAAAGGGACCTGTTCACAGATTGTCAAATGGACGATTTTGAGATCTTTTGTCATAGATTTCTAAAAGAAAAATACATAACTTATATACAAGCAAAATGACACTCCTGAACAGAAAATATATAGGAGATATTGTGTCGTTTATGAAAAATCATCATTTTAAACGGATAAAATTATAAAGCGTTTGTAACGCTTTTCCTCTGCAATTTGGAAAACTAGTATATCACTTACATAGTGTTAAAAAAAATACAATTATGTATTCAAAAGTTCGGATGGACGAGTGGTTAAGGCGCTAGTCTATTTTGACCCCGATGGTCGCAGGTTCGAGTCCTGGCGAGGGCAAATGTTTTGATCTACTTCTTTTTTCTTAATATAATATTTGTTTTTGTTAGAATAGATGCTTTACTTTTTGCAGTTAACATATAAAAGAGCAAATTAAAAAAAATAAAAAAATCTGTGAACATGTCCCTTTAATAACAGTGACCTTGACCCCACCCACCCCATAAGCAAACCCAAGTGAGGTCTCGATACAAGATATGTGTATCAAGTTTCATTAAAATATTGCAATGCGTTCTCAAGTTATTGAGCGGAAACCGTTTTTCTATTTTCAGTAACGGTGACCTTGACCCCACCCACCCCAAATGCAATCCCAAGCAATGTCTTGATATAAGGTACTTATGTATTCAGTTTTATTAAAATAGCTCAATGCGTTCAAGATATTTAGCGGAAACAATTTTTCTATTTTTAATAATGGTGACCTTGACCCCACCTACCCCATATGCTATCCCAATCAAGGTCTCAATATAATGTATTAATGTATTAAGTTTCATTAAAATATATCTATGCGTTCTCAAGATATTGGGCGGCAACCGTTTTTTCTATTTTTAGTAACAGTGACCTTAACCTTGATCCCTACTACCCCATATGCAATCCCATGCGAGGTGTCCATATAATGTATCTATGTATTAAGTTTCATTAAAATATCTCTATGAGTTCTAAAGTTATTGAGCGGAAACCGTTTTTCTATTTTAAGTAATAGTGACATTGACACCACCCATCCCATATGCAGTCCCAATCGAGGTCTCGATATAATGTTTTAACCAATATGAAACCTCTGGGCCTTGTGGTTTCAGAGAAGAATTTTAAAATAATTTTGCCATTTACGTCTATATAAACCAGGTGAGCCCCAGGGTGTGGCCAGTTTTGACCCCATGGGCATCATTTGAACAATCTTTGTAGAGGACCACTATACAACATTACATACCAAATATGAAACCTCTGGGCCTTGCGGTTTCAGGAAAGACGATTTTTAAAGTCATTTTGCTATTTAAGTCTATATAAACATTGTTACCCCCGGGGTGTGGCCAGTTCTGACCCCAGGGGCATCATTTGAACAATCTTTGTAGAGGACTACTATACAATGTTACATACCAAATATGAAACCTCTGGGCCTTGATGTTTCAGAGAAGATTTTTAAAGTCATTTAGCTATTCAAGTCTATATAAACCATGTGACCCCTGGGGTGTGCCCAGCTTTGACCCCAGGGGCATCATTTGAACAATCTTTGTAGCGGACCACTACACAATGTTACCAACCAAATATAAACCTCTAGGCCTTGAAGTTTCAGAGGAGATTTTTAAAGTCATTTAGCTATTCAAGTCTATATAAACCATGTGACCCCTGGGGTGTGCCCAGCTTTGACCCCAGGGGCATCATTTGAACAATCTTTGTAGCGGACCACTACACAATGTTATATACCAAATATAAACCTCTGGGCCTTGCGGTTTCAGAGAAGATTTTTAAAGTCATTTTGCTATTTAAGTCGAGATTAACCATGTGAGCCATGGGTGTGGCCAGTTTTGACCCCAGGGGCATCATTTGAACAATTTTTGTAGGGGACCACTATACAATGTTACATACCAAATATGAAACCTCTGGGACTTGCAGTTTCAGAGAAGATTTTTTAAGTCATTTTGCTATTCAAGTCTATATAAACCATGTGACCCCTGGGATGTGGCCAGTTTTGACCCCAGGGGCATCATTTGAACAATCTTTGTAGAGGACCACTATACAATGTTATATACCAAATATAAAACCTCTAGGCCTTGCGGTTTCGGAGAAGAAGATTTTTTATGTCATGTTGCTATACAAGTCTATATAAACCATGTGACCCCCGGGGCGTGGCCAGTTTTGACCCTAGAGGCATTATTTGAACAATCTTTGTAGAGGACCACTATACAATGTTACATACCAAATATGAAACCTCTAGGCCTTGCGGTTTCAGATAAGATTTTTAAAATCATTTTGCTATACAAGTCTATATATAAACCATGTGACCCTCAGGGCGTGGCCATTTTGACACCAGGGGCATCATTTGAACAATCTTTGTAGAGGACCACTAGAGGATGTCACATATCAAATATGAAAGCTCCAAGCCTTGTGGTTTCAGAGAAGATTTTTAAAGTTTTCAGTTTTTAAATCTATTTTTAGCTCTGGTGACCTACATATGCAGCGGACCGGAACGATTTGAACAATTTTGAAAGAGGGTCACCCAAGGATAATTGTTGTGAAGTTTGGTGAAAATCTGCCCAGTGGTTTAGCAGGAGATGTTCTTTGAAGGAAAATGTTGACACACGACGCACAACGGACAAAACGCGATCCTAAAAGCTCACCATGAGCATTGTGCTCAGGTGAGCTAATAAATAATATTAATAAATATACAGTATAATTGTACCTTATCTACATTACTTGATTAAAACTGAGAAAAAATATTTCATTTTTATAGAATCCTTCATATTTATATGCTGAAGATAACATACATATAAGCTTCCTTTATATGGCATCGTTTAGCCTACACAAACTAATACAAACTGTCTTGTAAATAAGAAACAAAAATCAAAGGCCTTGGCGATATGTTTACTTCCACTGTATTCAAAAATGGAATACTTTCCTCCTAAGCTATATTTTCCACATAAAACCAAGGCCCACTGACAAGATTAAAGATTACTAACACATTACAGGTTGTTTTTTCAAACGTTGGAGTTGGCGTCTAGGCAGTATGTTTTGTGGGAAATAACCACAGCAAATATGGCAAAGAAGAACTCAAAAACCCCAAGCATAAAATGAACTTTTGAGAAAATGTGCATGATTTTAAAGAAATTCTGCTAGGGGATGATGCCTATATTTGGCCCCTGCTATGAAAGGTAAAAAGCCTGGCGTTACCAATTGAATCGGAAGGGCTACTGAGTAAGGACTTCTTCAGTTGCTGCAGCTCTGCTTTCTTTTTCAGGTATTTCAGTTTCTCCTCATTCATCGTCAGTTTCTGCTTCATAGCTTCCAGCTCCATCTCTCGAATGTTGATCTGCATTTCAAGTGTCACTGCTGAAGTAAAACATTGTGCTATTAGCTTACAATGTGTTTGAGACTCAGTGTAAAACTCTGTTAATTCTATATGTATTACATATTTTATCATAAATTATTTCTTCACAAGTACACTCATTTAAACAGTTCAATTTTTAACATTCCAATAAATATTATTGTTCTCTTTTCTTTGAACAATAATCCAAGCTTGTGTAAGTAATTGTAACATCTTGACATTTTGGTTCACAAGTTTTATGCCCAGTAAATGTGTTATTACATGTAACTCAATTTTCATATGCTAACATTTAAGATTAAAACTTCAGGATTGACTTCTTCTCATATTTGTAGTCACATAATCAAAACAATGTGGCATAAATTACAAGACACACAGTTCTCATTACTCTCACATTTGTCAGCCCCACTGAAATCACTATCACTGTCTGAACCAATGAGAGTCTGCTTCTTGTGGGAGTGTTGTGAGTCATTCCAAGGACCCGGGGGACCTGCCTGGGATCCCACAAAGGACCCGTAACTCTGCTGACTGAAGACCTGTGTGCTGCTTCTTCTTTCTTTAAAGCCGCATGGGCCGCCTTGGCTACAGGGTGGAGCTGTGTAGGGTTAAACAGGATTCATGCCATCTCTAATAAGAATTCTACTTATTTGGATTTCAAATTTGTTATACCCTTTTACATTATATACATGTTACACAGTGAACCGGTATCTTAGAAATTACAAACAATGCTTGAACTTCAAGTCAAGTAACCAATAATATTACCTTAAACACATTCCTTTAAGTACATGAATTACTGTTTTTTTTGTCAGTTATAGTTTACAAACTTCAGTTTAAAATAAAATAATGTCCAATCATATACTATTGTCCATGATTAAACAGTAAATCAGACTACATGAAAGCATACAATCAGTTTTCAGACGAATAGAGATATCTGAAAAGTCACAAGGTTTACTGTTAGGAAAAGCTTTGTCCAAATCCACAAAAAGAACACATTAATTTCCCCAACTACAAAAAGCTGTATTTTTTTCTAAATAGACTGCAAAAAAAATCCCAATTCTGAAATTATTCAAATACCTATCGAACTTACAGTTTACTACAAGTCAAACTAAGAACAGCAGTATCGTAGTGCTTGATGTAAAAATGATGCTCTAAATAAATCATATTCATCTTTATTTCTTTCCATATGACTGCATTAATATAATCACTCTCATTAACATGGATCAGGGACCATGATTCCGATGTTCAAATGTCTTCTTTTCAGAGAGGTTTCAAGCAGATTCAGGCGTGATAAAATTCAATTAATTCCATTAATTATGTGGGCTAGTCTTTCAAAACAAATATTTTGAAAACTGGACCCAATCCCAAAAACGGTGAAAAATAATCACCATAACTATACCTGGATTATCGTTACCACGCACAAATTCCCAAGCTTCATGTTCAGTATCAAATTTCTTGTAGCGAGCTTTTACAAAACCATTCACTTGCTTTTTGCACTCATCCCTTTAAAAAAAAGCAACAAATAAAAGATGGCTACAGATAACGTGTTATTATTTATTATTATCATTATAGAGTGGATACTTCTCAAGTTCAGTGTTTACATTGCAATAGTTTGTGTCATATTGAGAAAAGTTTATAAAATTCTTTTTATAATTGCTTTTGTTTTATCATTGCTATAAAAAATGGGCTTAAAAGAGTATGACTAAACACTGGAAACCCAAGAAAACCCATGAAAACCCCAAGAAACAATTCTTAAAAAAAAAACAAAAAAAACAACTGAACAACAGAAACCTAGAAAATTCACTGAAACCTACTTCAAGTAACGAAAACCATTACCTAACGGCTGAAACCTGCAAAATCCCACGGAAACCTGAAATACTTCACTTTGACACAGCACCCATTCCATAGAACAGTCTAAGAGTTTTAATTCATTGGTCTATAGACCATGTCATATAATCAGTTGTACTGGTAAGAAAGCCAGTTTATACAGAAACAAACAAGAACTCAAGTAAACCATTGTATCCGGTGACAACCCATGGAAACCTACTTTTTGTAGGTTTTTGTGTGTTTTTGCAGGTTTCCGCTGTTAAGTAATTGTTTTTGTTACTTTAAGTAGGTTTCAGTGTATTTAAGTAGAAAAAGTTAAAAAGTTAAATCTTTATATTCATGCCTAGTCTAACAAATAAGACATATAACATGCTACTTTTTTAGATTGGGCTAAATTCGCTGTAACATCTCAACGAAGAAAGGTATTTAAAGTGGTGCAAAACTGAAAGTTTTAACTTTCATAAATTTCCATTATTTGCAACAATAAAGCTATCCATCAATGTATTTTACTTAAGCAACACCTAAACTGCTTAACATGTGCTGATTTCCTAGGACATGAATTTAATTCCGATTTAAACTTTTGTATAAATCTACATTCAGGTACAGTCCGCCATGTTTACCATGTCTTGTTTAACCCTTCAACTAATCGGATGATGAATGTATTTATTCATAGAACAGAATGACCAATCAAAATGACACTATTGTTTCAGTGAAGCAGAATATTGATTAAAGTTTACACAGTGGACAATATTGCCCCCCCCCCCCCAAAAAAAAACAAACACAAAAAAACTCAATATTGTCACAGGGCATAAGCCCCAACTTCTTTTGATACTTCAGGTCTTGTAATACAGTCCATTATTTATTTTTCTTAAACTGGTATTCACCAGTAGAATAATGATTGAAGTTATAAGCATTTCTTTAAAAAAAAAACACACATTGCGAACTATTATGTTTGTTCATTTGTTTTTGTCTTCTCAAATTTCCGAAAATCAACACATCCGAAACAAATAGCCAAATTGCTGTATAGAGTAATTTTATGACAATAATACCATGTCAGGTAAATTCCTGGCGTTCGGCCGCGTCGTACAGCATAAAACGGCATAACAGAACCACTGTCGACTGTAATTACTCCTTTGAAAACAGTAAAAAAGTGTTTAACATATTTAGAAAACATCAGCAGTAAACAACGAGGTTAAATGTACCCTCTCACCGTGCTGACTGGATTGTTTGTCAATGTCTGGGTGCTACCGACGCTCTTTCGTTCTGCTTGAAAAAAGCGTCCTTCGGCTACAGATACAGGAAGTCCAGTCTAGAATTGCCGCTATACTTCCTTTTCCGTTATCGCCATACATTAGAGGTAAACAGAATTGAACTGTTTCTTTTATCGCTATATATCACCTTAATCAGTCCATAAACCCATATGGTTGCTGTGAAATATTCACTTTGAGAGTCTCCCATTTGTTAATTTCGTATTTTATTTGTCTTAGTGTGTGCCAATCAATAAGAAAATTATGTGATTCGAGAGTGACATAAGGAAGTCATGTTTTGTTTGTATACATATTTTATGTATGAATGCTATGACATTTTGATGCATTGGCACGTTTTTGTGCATTTTAATGCGGTCAGTTTTAACTAATCAGTTGAAAATCATCAACGACTGGCTCATTTTCCAGTGTCTACACTTCAAAAATAAAGAAACACCTCTAACTTGATTATGACTGTCGTCAGTTTCCAAAGATTTAAAGCAATTATTGGTATACCTCAAGTGAGTTTTTACTCGTAACTCACAAAGCATAAATTCTCATTTAATTTGGTACCATGTGTGCTAAATCTTTTGAAGTACTTTAACTTTGAGTTCATGCACCATAAGTAAATAGAACATTTTGAAGAATACTAACAATGTCAGAAAATAAATATTGATAATTCAATAATGTTTGTTAGATGTTTTTATGTACTGTTAGTAGTATTGCAAGTTTACCTATTTTGTAGATTTTGTAAATGACTCCATGTACTAGGGAAAGATCTAAGATCTAAAAAGGTACAGGGTGCTGCTAGTCTGAGACGTGCTGCTAATTTAGTGTAACTTTTTGTATAGGGCTAAATTCGCTGGAACGTCTCGTCACCGAAAGACCATTTATGTGGTGGAAAACGAAAAGTTTAAATTTTCATGAATTTTCATTATTTGCGACAATAAAGTTTTAAATCCAACGTATTTTACTTAAACAACACCTAAAATGCTTAACATGTGTCGAAATTTACCTAGAACATGCGTTTAATTCCGATTTAAACTTGCGAATAAATCTACATTCATGTACAGTCCACCATGTTTAACTTGCCTTGTTTAACCCTTCAAACATGCTTCAACCAATCGGATGATGAATGATAGAATTGAATGACCAATCGAAATGACGCAATCGTTTTAAGTGTAGCAGAATATCTATTAAAAGTTTACACAGCGGACGACGACAGCGAGATGTGTTGAAAATGCAATAGTGTGTAGGTTTAAATTGGTGTTGCATCCAAAATGGAACCGTACAAATATTTATGAAACATTATTGAGGAATAAATTCTCTTTGCAAGCATGTAAATTTATTAAGAAATATTAATGCTAACCATGCCATTTCAGCGCGTGAAAGTAGCGACGAAAATCCTGTCGTTACTATATAGACATATAGGGAGAAATTTCCACCACAGAATTGGTCTTTCCCGGGTTTGGCCCCGCCAATATTGCCCATATATAATGTAGCTCAATATTGGCACAGGGCCTAACTTGTTATGCTAAGGGTGCTGCTAAAAAGGAGCAGGGGGGGAAATCAGACCACTTTGTTGTCATTTTCAAATAATTTGCTAAATTCAGGGTTTTCAGGAGTCTAATGCTTCTGATTACGCTTTTTAAGCATAGTTTATTCATTTGTTACTGAATATTTGCAAAAATTTGTTGGATTTCAGAGGGGCAGCAGGGGGGAACCAAAAAGGAGCAGGGTGCAGCACCCTGCTGTTTTGGTCTAGATCTTTCCCTAATGTACTGTGACTGAGAATCAGATATTTTCTTTAGATGTATTCGGCGAGAGCTAAGATCGTGAAACCTCAGGGTGAGAAGCCAGATGAATTTGAGTCGTCCATCTCTCAGGTATGTCACGCAGGATTTATCAAAAATGAGCTTATCAGTTTTAATGTTCAATGCAAACTTCCTTTTTTAATGTTTATGTAATTTTAAATCCCCAAAAATGCAAACTTCTGTTCTATTTCTAATGTATATATAGTTTGAATTTGTTGAACAATAACTTGACACAAATTAAGACCTTATGCGATTGTCCATTGTATGTTAATTAGATTTTCTAACAAACAATGCAGATTTTAGATTTCATGTGCTAAACAGCTTACAAGTTTAAAGTAAATGTTTTTTGCAGGCTCTCCTTGAGCTTGAGATAAACAGTGACCTGAAGGCCCAGCTCCGTGAACTGTACATCACTGCAGCTAAGGTTTGATAAGTTTCCACATTCATTTGATTTTAATCATTCTTGTACATAACCATCACTCTCAGTAATTCATCATTATCATAAATTTGCAGTTATTGATGAAATTGTAGTCATTTGGGGATAGTTAATTATCCGACAGTCGTTATTTTCCTTTATAAATATATTTGAACAAAATTAGAGTAATGTGAACAGCTGAACACGTGGTTTCATGAAAACTTCAAATTGGTTTCACTAATAAATACCAAATAAAAATACCGTAAATACCGTTTTTGACGCCCATGCCCTAATAGACGCGCATGGGATATTTTTTGGTCCCGAAATATTTTTTGTCCATCTATTTTTTGAACATTTACGAAAAACTAAAGTTAGTTTCGAAAGAAACGATTAAATAGACCGCCATATTTATGTATCCGGAATTGCCTGTATATAAATAAACCTATGCCCCACTATACCGGTTACACGCAACCATATATGATGCAAGTGAATGGGACCACAATAATTAATTACGATATTATGAATATTTTTTATTATTTAATGAGACTAAAATTGAGAACATTATAGTATGAAGTAAAATAAGTGTTATGTTATGCTTTTCAACCACTTGCCATGTGCGTTTGCATTGTCACAGCTCATCACGTCGAGCATGTTAATAATTTAGACTGTACCATTGTGTATTACGTCATGCGAGTGAGCTCGTTGTGTCGATCGACGATATGAATTTAGACAGTACCATAGTGAATTTTCTCATGCAGACAAAGCCCATCGGCCGTATTAAGACTGTACCAATGTGTATTACGTCATTGGAAAGTGCGCATACATGAAAACTTGATTTCTGGATAATGGCGAAATTTTTAAAAAATGGCTCCATTTAAACGCGCAGGGTTCCTAAAATGACATGCGCCCTGCGCGTCAAAAAGGACATTTACGGTATGTTAGCATGTATCGTAGTACTATTTATTTTGATTTAATATTTCCATAACACTCAAAGTCAAACGTGTATCATGATGAACAAAACAAGACAAGCATATGACTGAGAACCATGTGCTGACATTTATGTTCTGAATATAGTTATTTAATTTATCTTTAAGTTCAATTGATGCAAGTAAAAAAAGTGCAAAAATCATGAATGACTGTAAGCTTATAATTCTATTACAGTCATTACATATGTATCATGATGAACAAAAAAAAGACAAGCATATGACTGAGAACCATGTGCTGACACTCCTGTTCTGAATATATTCATAATTCTTTACTTGTACTGTTACAGCTGAATCTGAGGCCTGAGGCGTGAAAAATATATATATGAGATTGACTCGTAATAAGCTGGTGCTTGGATTCTTAATTTTCTATATGCCAACTATAAATGAATATAAATCTCCCCAAAAGTCCCAAAGCCATTACTGGCCACGAGGTCTGGTATTCTCTTAATTATTTCTGGCCTGAATTCCATATAACTGGCCACTCAAAACATTTACAGTAAAACCCTGCTGATATGACCACTTGGGGGTCTTAATAAAAGTGGTCTTAAAGGGACTTGTTCACAGATTGGGACATTTTTTGAAGTGTGTCATTAAATGCCTTAAATTGTTAGATTTAAACATCGGAACTCTAGAGCTCCATTATAATAACAAGAATAGAATTAAAAAAGAGAAATTAAAAGAAAAAAGTTTGTCCCTATCGGGGCTCGAACCAGTGCCCTTTGGATTAAAAGGTTATCGCCGTAACCACTCGGCCATCCGGACTGTTATAAGAAGCCTGCGTTTAATACTTGATATAAGTGATCCACGTGTTGTTACAAAATTTAACGGAAACAACAGAAACATTCCAAATTATTCAATCGTTTGGCGTTTGTAACGCTTTATAATTTTATCAATTTCAAATGATCACTATTCATAAACGAAACTGTATTTTCATAATGAGTCTATGCCATTAGTGTCATTTCGCTCCCTGGTGTACAGTGTTCTTTTATTTTTTGAATCTGTGACAAAAAGTTGGGAAAATGTCATTTTGACAATCTGTGAACAAGTCCCTTTAATATTGGGGTGGTCATATTATCGAAGTACGGTAGATCACCAAGTCAGTACATGCAAACGTCTGATTAATTTTAAGTTTTAGTGAAAATAATGAATAGATTACTAAAAATTTCCAATTTGTTTTAAATAAATAAATTTAATTGAATACAGATTTTGTAACTTCTAGTTATGAATATGAGCTTTACATTAAGTCGGAAATTAATTAAAACTTTATTAACTAAGCCCTTTTAAGGTTCAGCATTCATCAGTGTTATCCACTGACTGTCTGCTTGTGTCAGTTAACGTAATGTGATACACCGTCGATGTGTTAACCCCTTATCAAAACATGTGTACCATTGGTGTTCACACTCTCCTTTTATACCGCATAAGCATTTTGATATTTCCATGACATATGTTGTTAATTGATGATGTAAAGTGTCAACGGCCAAATGACACTGGTCGCAATAACGGGGTGATTTTGAGCATTATTTGGTACCTTCCGTCAGTGATTAGTGGTCGTAATATGGAATAGGGGGGTGCCCATACAATCGGAGTTTGCGACCATTGAAATCTAAAGGAAAACAATTGGGTCTTTTAAAGTGTCCGCTTTAGTGGGTAGGTCGTAAAATCGAGGTGGTCATAAAGCGGGGTTTTGGTGTTCCTAGATTTTTCACTGGCCATTAGGGCCAGGGCGGGTATTCACAAAGCTCCTAAGTGAAATCTTAACTTAAACTGAACTTAAGTGAAAATTTCAGGTTAAAGTGTGAAATACCTTATCTGTATCAATATTTACTACTTTAAAACATTTCAGTGCAAAAAGAGGCAAATATGAAACATCCAGGGATTTTTTGGATTTAAGAGCTATGTGAATACGGGCCCTGTGCTCTGGTAATTTTTCATGGACCGCGTACAGTTTTCCTGGACCTTGTGGCTTTGTACGAGGTCTTTCCCGGAGACTGGAATACCATGATAGGAGGAGTCTCATTATTCCAGAAATGTGTTTCTAAATAGTATGTTAGTCTCTGCATCTGTATTCAGGAGATCGATGTGGCCGGCAAGAAGGCTATCATGGTGTTTGTGCCGGTGCCTCAGCTGAAGAGCTACCAGAAGATCCAGACCCGCCTAGTGCGCGAGCTCGAAAAGAAGTTCAGTGGCAAGCATGTTGTGTTCATTGCCCAGGTTTGAAGACTTCCTTGCTGTTTTAGCTCTGCTGATGTGGTTGTTTTTCTGTTCTTAATATCAGAATCTGTGCAAATAGCTTTCTGGGCATTATCAAAATTCTTTAGTTTGTGTTCAGTGCATTACACCTATTTGATTTTACACATTATTTAAACATCTTGGAATCATTTAATGTGTTAATTTTCTTTAATTCATTATGTGCACTGTACTCATAACAAATGTATATCTTGAACAAGTACAGATGTTAAAAATATTAATAACAAAAGATACAAGATTCCAATACGGGTATGGGTTTCAACTGTTTTGCATAATGTCCATTCTTGTGCGGGAAATGTTGAACGACGCAAGAAGAACAATGTTCAAAATTATGAACTATACATTAAACAAATAATAACCTTGGATTTAGAGAATGTCACGGAACTCGTCTGGCTCCCCACTCCCTTGCTCCTTTTGAACAGCACCCTGTGCCTTTTATGATCCTAGATCTTTCCCTATAATCATGATTCTTGTGTTGCGTTCCATTAATATAATGAAAGAAAACACATTTGCGTAAGGGCTACACAACCCTGGTCTATTTCAGAGGCGAATTCTTCCCAAACCAACCCGCAAGACCAAAAGGAAGAACAAGCAGAAGAGGCCAATCAGGTAACAAGTGATGGTATCACAACTTGTGTGCATAAATACTTGCAAGAAGTTTGCTACTTTAAATTTGTGTAATAGTTTCAGAGAGTCTTGGACTTTTTTGCGAACACCTCTAAAAACTTATCAGTCAATTGTTTGGTGATAGATTTTGTTTTGTTCAAACAAACTTTCTATTTATCACCATTTCGGTGTTGTGCAGTAATAATATTGAATTGCTGAAGTGTTTTGCTAGTAACACATTTATTAATTTATTATAAGATTAATAAATTCCAATAAGAACTTGTAACTGTTTTACTGTTTTCCTAATACTTTCTGTGGTATATTCATTAGTTATGATGGAAAAACCTGTACTACATCACTTGGTGTTTGTTCTGTATTATATTTTGAAAGCTTATAATTATTAGGAATTGAAGTGAGTTAAGGTATGATCTGTTCATTTCACAGCCGCACTCTGACTTCCGTTCACGAGGCTATTCTGGATGACCTCTGCTTCCCCTCAGAGATCGTTGGGAAACGCATCCGCATCAAGCTGGACGGCTCCCGGCTCATCAAAGTGCATCTGGAGAAGACCCAACAAACAAACATTGAGCACAAGGTATACTGCAGTCTCTGTTTGAATCAACCATGGTAATTGTGAGGTTAATTTGTCTTGACTTTCTAACAGACTGTTCTGTTTGTTGAGGATTTAACCAAATATTCATACCCATCATCAGCGTAATCCGTTGAGCCTGCTTTCTTTCTATTGTTCTATAATGGCTTGACAAGTACTTAAATTAAATTGTTAGATTGAATTTCATTGATTTAATATATGTTTAGAGTTATTAACAACTTAATTCAAAGTAGTAAATGCTGACTTACCAGCAGTGAACAGCAGAACTGGATATAGTTTTGTGATTGAAGCTGTTTTTATGACAGAGAACTTGATAATAAAGTTTAAAACTGTTGAAATGATGAATAACACTAGACAAGCGTATATCTGATGTTTGTTGATGAAACATTATTCTGATCAAAGAGCATTGTTGTTATGTTACTTTTATGCTTTGAAATTGAATTTACTTTATAACAAATATTGAACATTTTAACACGACATTCGCAAACTTTCCTTTGTTAAATTGACAAAGAACTCGAAACAGTAGTTCTGAAACTGTAAAATATAGTTTGCAATGTAATTGCAGAATATGTTGCCAGGTCATGTTAGAATCCAAATAATTTTTGCTTTATTATTGTTTGTCTGTAAATACTCTACAATTTTGAGCATCAGAACTCTAATTCGTTGTTTATTTACAGATAAGCAACTCAAAATCGACAATTATTTCTTCATTAATTTCATTGCATTTTTGGGGACTGCTGCTTTTGATCAGTAAATGATTGAAAACATGTTGGTCGTAGTTAGAATGAGGACACATTTTCCAGCAACAGTTATACATGTATGGAATGGGAAATTTGTTTTGGAGACCTCAAGAAAACTATCAATATATAAAAATTTAGCCACTAATGAGAGTATGCATTTAAAAAAGCAGGTAATAGGAATGATATATATTTAAGACATTACTATTTCGATTATTCTCGAAAGGGAGGGCATTCCAGATCACAGCTATAAATATCTAACTTGAAACATTTCTGTTCAAATATTCAGCTGAAACCTGTGCACTTGAGGTGATGAATATATTTGACAAGCATATGTCTGATTGCAGTGGATGACATTTCTATTCTGATCAAGGCACTGCTAAAAGTACACTGCATTCAGTTGCTGCAAGTCTGTCAAACCTGGCAGACAGTAAAACTGTACATGGTCCAGAAAAAATAACTGGAACACTGGCCCTTGTAGCTGATAAATAGAGGATGTTGGTTTTCGGTGTGATCATCACCAGGAAGAGAGACAATATTTTCATGAGCACTTGTGCAAATGAAAAGTATGTAAATGGTCTCCATTTCCAGTGATGATATTCAGCATTATCACACCGAAAAACAAACAGATATTCTTTTTATTTTATGCTATTGAGTATTTTTATATTAAAAACAGTATTCCAGCACAGTGAGTGATATATAGAGGATATTTGTTTTCGGTGTGATAACGCGTTTTATTTAATGCTAAGTAGTGAAATATAGAAAAATATCAGTGGGATATATCCCTATATCACTCACAGTGATGGACTACTTTTTTATATTTTATTTGATTTGAACAATATTTAATTGTAGGTGTTGTCACCATTTATCATACATAATTACCAAAAAAGAAAAGTAGTGAGGATTAATAACACCAAATGTTAAGAATACCTCTGTGATATATTGATGTGTCTTTCCTCTTATTTTCTCTTGGATTTTCCTCAGTCGTATTGAGCCAAGGAGACTAGAACAGACGATGCCTTGCGGGTACAAGTTTTACCCACAAGGCATTGGAGCTCGTCATCTTGGTCTAAATTTAATTTTAGAATCCAAAGTATTTATTTTATCCTTTGCACTTTATTCATCCCAGCATATTGCACTTGCACTTGTTGTTTACTGTTGCTATGAACAGTAGTCTCCCTTTGTATACATAATTGTTGTATTGCCCGTTCTCCAATTCCAAAATATAACAAGAATCCAGTGTACCCTTAAGTAATAACTTGTGTTCATTCAGCACATAATTACATTGTTTTGTATGTATTAAGTTTTTATATCCAGTAACCACTCTTAAGTATTTAAGTATCCGATGTGTGTTCTTGTAAGTAGTGTTCAGCGTTTTTTAAAATTCTTCGCCATCTTGTTTTTCTTCAAATTTAATCCAATTTTGTTGTTAAGTCTGAATAATTAATATAGAAAACACTTTATACGTATAAGTATTCAATTTCAGAACACTCCTAACAGTACATCTTTTGTTGTTTTACATTTTAACTCGCATCTACGAGTTTAATCAGCTTATATTGCTTGCGAAAACACGTGCGTTTTAATGTCGTGACTGTGTTAACTGATGTTTACACAATAACACCTATGCACACGGTATTTTTAGAAAACTGAATTTCGGAGAACTGAACACACTTTCACTTTCAATATGTACTTTTATCATAAATATAATTAAAGCTAGCACTGTGTGTTAACTTCTTGATTTAAAAGCTGACTATTATTCAACGACTACGTGGATCCAATTGAATTTAAACTTAAATAAATTTAGAAACACGGATTCTGCGTTGTCTATGAATATACTGTATAGCATAGTAGACTGTCATACTGTAAACACACTGCCATGATAATGCCTGGAGTCAAAAAAAAATTGTGAGCGATTTAAGTTACTTAACTAGATCTAATTCACGGCACATTTGATCGTAATCCAAGATGGCGCTGGAATGTTTATTACTAATCCCGATTACTACGCATTATAGAGAAAATAGTGCGGACGTAATATTGTAAATATCGTGTTGAAAATCCCCTAAATAAAAATCTAACTTAAAGAATATTCAAATAGCATTTAAATAAAAAAAAAAATTTTTGTTTTTGGTGTGATAATGCGTGATATCGTCACTGGAAAGGGAGACAATATACATATTTTCACTCACGCAAGCGCTCATGAAAATATTGTCTTCCTTTTCGGTGACAATCTCACACGTTATCACACCGAAAACAAACAAATATCCTCTATATATCAGCACTGGAAAGGGAGACGATTAATATTCTCCCGAGCGCTTGCGCGAGTGAAAATATGTAAATTGTATCCCTTCCAGTGATGATATGTTTACCACACCGAAAACAAACAAAATTTCTATTTTTTATGCTATGGAGTATTTTTTTTACATTTAAAAAAATAGTCCAGCACAGTGAGTGATATAAGGATTTATCTGACTGATATTTTTCTGTATTTCACTACTTAGCATAAAGTACAAATTCTTGCCATGTTTATACAAACTAACTGTTGTTTAGTGGCCAGTAAGATAGACTCTGGTCCAGTAATCTTTTACAGTCCCGATGACCAGTAGTGGATTTGTGACTTGTAGATTGTGGTAAAATTGATTGTAAGTAAAAAATGTTGAAAGAGCTGCTAAATTATTTTGTTTGTCTTTTTCAGTTGGACACATTCACGGCAGTGTACAAGAAACTCACAGGAAAAGACGTTATTTTTGAATTTCCGGAATAGATGCTCATGTTTGTAAATAACTAAATAAATTAAGGGGCGAAGAAAACGGCATTTATTTGTGCTTCCTATGGAAATAATCCACTCCCAATATTGAAATGACGGTCTTTGTACCATTCTGTAAATCCATTTTGGTGATCATATTTGTACTGTACTTTTCTGCATACATGGGCAAAAGATTGATGTGCATGGACTGTAGAATGCTTTAAATTCTTCAGGACCAATTTTCGCATTTTTCTCCCAAAATGATCAGTTTTTGTGCTTGGTGAGCTGTTGGTTTTGCGGGACTGTCCTGTGTTGTCCGTAATGCATCAACAATTGGGGCCTGTAGGCGCAATAAAGACTTTGCTTTTCGTTCAAACTTGCACAGTTTGTGTATGACCATAAAATCTCAGATAGGTTCGATAATGGGCCGGATCGGACCAGGAACACCAGAGTTATTGGTCTTATTTATGAGAAAAACTGCAAAATGGATTTTGTGCAACATACAGGCTTCTGTCTTCATTTTTCATCTGAACTTGCACAGCATTTGTATGACCTGAAGATTTAAAAGTAATCCAAAAATGGCCTAAATAGAGGTATGGACATTATGTATAGAGACTTCATTTATTGCCTTAAACTTAAACTTACTCTGTTTGTGTTTGACCATAAGGTCTCAGTCAATGCCAGAAACACTAGTTATCCCCCTTTTTGCAAAAAATTGACTGTAAAACAGTTTAGAAATTCATTTACATTAAATCTTGGATAGTTTGTGCATGGCAACAAGATAATCTCATAAGAAATCAAGGAATTGCCCTGATTGGATTATAAAAAACAGTTATTGGTCCCTGCTTGTGCAAAAAATAAAAAAAATGGACTAGGTTTAGGATAGAGACTTCATTATACCCCCACTTTTTGAAAAAGTGGGGGCTATATAGGAATCACGCGTGTTGGTCTGTACGTATAATTTCAGATTATTATTCCCCATGACCAGACGATGTGTCTTGTACATGACCCATGCATAATTGTCAAAGATCAACGTCACAATTCAAGATCAAATACTTTTTCTACGTTTCCGCTTCATAACTTCTTCATGCCTGGAAGGATTTTAATATAACGTCAGATAATTAAACCCCATGACCCGACGATAAGTCTTGTACATGACCCATGCTTGTCCTTTAAAGGTCAAGGTCACAATTCAAGATCAAATACAGATAAATTACTTGTATTTTGTTTCTGCTCCATAACTTCATAATAAGGGATATTAATGTAACTTCAGATTATTATTCCCCATGACCAGACGATGTGTCGTGCCCATGACCCATGCTTGTCCATCAAAGGTCAAGGTCACAATGCAAGGTCAAATACAGATAAATTACTTGTATTTTGTTTCCGCTCCATAACTTCATAATAAGGGATATTAATATAACTTCAGATTATTATTCCCCATGACCAGACGATGTGTCGTGCCCAAGACCCATGCTTGTCCATCAAAGGTCAAGGTCACAATGCAAGGTCAAAAGTCAAATACTTGTATTTTATTTTCGCTTCATAATGCCTTATAGGATTTTAATATAACTTCAAATAATTATTCCTCATGACCAGATGATGTGTCGTGACATGACCCATGCTTGAAGGTGAAGGTCACAATTTAAGGTCAAAGGTTTAAGATTTGCGTTTTGTTCCTCTCCGTTATTTCTAAATGCCTGGAAGGATTTTAATATTACTTCAGTTTGTTGCTCCACATGACTAGACAAAATGTCATGCACATGTCTCATGCTTATCAGTCAAAGGTCAAGGTCAGAATTCAAGGTCAACTGTGTGTGAATCGTTTCCCCTAGTTCTCTTCATTTTGCATTTCAAGCCCTTTTTTCCTTTTATGCAGGCCATTTTGTCGGTCAATACATAATTTGTTCTGTGTCAAAGCTCTACATCTGTGCCAAAGCTGTATGTGGGGGTATTCATCACCTTTAGTGATAGCTCTAGTTAGCTCACCTGAGCAGGAAGTGCTCTGTGAGCTATTGGTATAGGGGACCTCTCCAGTGTCATCCGTATGCCGTCAACAATTTGGACCGTTATCGCAATAAAGACTACATTTTCTGTTCAATCTTGACCTAACTTGCAAAGTTGTGTATGACCATAAAATCTCGGTTGGTATTGATAATGGGCCAAATTGGACCAAAAAACCTTGAGAGTTATGGCCCCTTGTTTGTGGGAAAAAATGCAAAAATTGCCTTTTTTGTTGATAGAGACTTCATTTTTCTACCGATCTTGACCAAACGTACACAGTTTGTGTATTATCAAAAGATCACAGTAGAAGTCAACATTGGGCCACAAACACTAGAGTTATGCCCCCTTTTTTCAGGGCTTGCATTGAGGGAAGTTTGGGAGTAATTTACTCCCTGGTTTTGTCACAATACTTCCAAAATTGCAGCCATGGAAGTTGCAGAACTTCAAAATTGCAGCCATGGAAGTTCCATCATGTAAGGGTGAACAAGTTAGAAGAAAAACTAAGTAATTTATCCAACTGTATTATACCTCTTTTACTGAATAAACTGGCATATAAGAACTTGATGAAAACGAACTGACCTTAAAAACAATTATTGAATTTTATTTTATGCTAAGTAGTGAAACATAGGAAAATATCAGTGAGATATATCCCTATATCACTCACTGTGCTGGACTACTGTTTTTTTAATGTAAAAAAAATACTCAACATCATAAAATAAAAAGACATTTGTTTGTTTTCGGTGTGATACACGTTATATCATCACTGGAAAGGGATACAATTTACATATTTTCACTCATGCAAGTGCTCTTGAAAATATTAATTGTCTCCCTTTCCAGTGATGATATAACGCGTTGTCACACCAAAAACAAACAAATATCCTCTATTTATTCTTAATATAAATTCAGAAATATGAGCAAAACTTCCAAAATCACAGGCCAGGAATTTCAAACTTCCAGTTTTCAAAAGTTAATGAAAGCCCTGATTGTTTGTTGAAAAATAGGCAAAAATTGCCATTTTGCCTTGATTAAGACTTCATTTTTCTTCCAATCTTGACCAAACATTCACAGTTTGTGTGAGACCAAAAGATTTCAGCAGGAGCCAAAAATGGGTAAGGTTAGGCAACAGGCACTGGAGTTATGGCCCCTTGTATGTGGAAAACAAAGGAAAAATTGCCTCTTGTTCATAGAGACTTAATTTTTCTTCCAATCTTGACCAAACTTCCACAGTTTGTATGTGATCATACAACTGCAGCAGAAGCCAACAATGGATCAGATTGAGCGACAAACCGGAGTTATGGCCCCTTTGTTAGTGAAAAAAAATGCAAAAATTGCCTTTTTTGTGAAAAAAAAATGCAAAAATTAGCTTGCTTGTGCATCGAGATTTTATTTTTCATTCAATCCTGATAAAACTTCCACGTTTTGTATGGCCATAAGATCTCAACACAAGCAGCAAATAAGACAGGCCATGAACAGCAGTTATATTCCCTTAATTGTGAAAACTAATGCAAAAATGAATTTGTTGACGGGGACTTCCATTTTCAACCAATCGGGACCAGACTTGCCCAATTGTCTATGACCATAAAATCTAAAGCAAATTTTAATATAGGACGGGTAAATGGCAATACACTAAGACTCTTTTGAAACAAGCCGGCAAGCATGACATGACCTTTGCACTGCGGTCGCCATTATCTTTGAGATCTGCAGCATTAACACTATTCCTCTGAAATTGCCTGAGAAAAGTTGGATACTATGGTTGAGAAAATTATGCAGGTTCTTACTTGTTCTATGTATGAGAGTAAATCGGCTAGACAAATTATTTAAGGACATGGCGTACATTCCCACAAGCCTTTCACAACAGTAAGGTTTCATCTTTGCCAGTACTCAGGTGAGCCCTTTGGGCCATCATGGCCCTCTTGTTTTTCACTAGGGATGGCAACAAATAGTATTTCAGTAACTGGTTAATTGGTTTTGGTATTAAAGCTGCTTACTGGTAAGCTAAGTGTCCTTAATAAGACCTAAAAACACAAAAGGTAACTGATCTGTTTCATTGAATAGTCCTTGTCAATGATAAACATAATTTGTTGACGGGGACTTCCATTTTCAACCAATCGGGACCAGACTTGCCCAATTGTCTATGAACATAAAATCTAAAGCGAATTTTAATATAGGACGGGTAAATGGCAATACACTAAGACTCTTTTGAAACAAGCCGGCAAGCATGACATGACCTTTGCACCGCAGTCGCCATTATCTTTGAGATCTGCAGTATTAACACTATTCCTCTGAAATTGCCTGAGAAAAGTTGGATACTATGGTTGAGAAAATTATGCAGGTTCTTACTTGTTCTATGTATGAGAGTAAATTGGCTAGACAAATTATTTAAGGACATGGCGTACATTCCCACAAGCCTTTCACAACAGTAAGGTGTTCATCTGCCAGTACTCGGGTGAGCCCTTTGGGCCATCATGGCCCTCTTGTTTTTCACTAGGGATGGCAACAAATAGTATTTCAGTAACTGGTTATTGGTTTTGGTATTAAAGCTGCTTACTGGTAAGCTAAGTGTCCTTAATAAGACCTAAAAACACAAAAGGTAACTGATCTGTTTCATTGAATAGTCCTTGTCAATGATAAACGTAACTCTGACAGGTGTCTTTATTGCTGTCACTTGCGACTGTTTTAATTATTGTTCTGTAAAAAAAGGAACAAAACACTGTATATGGAAATCAACTGGATGTTTGAACCTCATGTTAGTGTAAAGATTGGATGAACCTCTGTGTAATGTAAGTGTGATTGAGCATGGTAAACATCACATGCTTGAGCCTTGTTCCCTACACTTTCGACTAAATGCATCTGTATTGCCTCTCATTTGCCAGGTGAAATAGGCCGGACAGGCATCTATGTAAGCACCGTTTGATTGCCAAGTTAACTACAGAAGGCAGGACAGGCATCTGTATGCACCTGCCGATTGGCAGGTCAACAACAGTAAGATATGTTTTATGTAAATCATTTTGTAAGCGATGTATTAAGATGTCAGAGCTATACTCTGTCATTGCCCTTACTCAGGTGAGCGCTTTGGGCCATCATGGCCGTCTTGTTTTAATTTGGTTGATCTTGAATTTGCGTCATCCTCATGGCGCAAATTCAAAACTGAAAGTA
The DNA here is from genome assembly GCA_027627225.1 of Congeria kusceri. Lineage (NCBI taxonomy): Eukaryota > Metazoa > Mollusca > Bivalvia > Myida > Dreissenidae > Congeria > Congeria kusceri. The sequence continues at coordinate 21,801,203 of CM051032.1, read as the reverse complement.
GATAGACTTAATAGGAAAATTAATATCAACTGCCACTAGTGTTATCCTACCATGAAGGAAATATAATGTTATTTATTGGATCAAGTTATCCTATATATGATCAATTGATAATAAATTTAGACGTAATTCTGTAAACTAGCGCCCAAAGTGTTTTTGTTTTGGCTAAGCGTGAAAAACGACAACGCACAGTAAAAAATGGGGTTATTTTCACACATTTCCACGCCTTTTCATGTTTATCAGACATTTATTATTCGCGCTTGTTTTGAATTCGCAAGGAAATAAAATTACAGTCCTTTAATTGGGTAAAAATACTACTACACAATAATTCTGAACAGAAATTGCGCATATTTATGGTAAAGTAACTAAATATTTAATTGGTAAGTAATTAATAGGATATCCTTGAAACAAATATGCATTAGCTGGACAACAATTTTATGTTGTGGTGCCCATATTACCATCCCTATCTTAGAATCAGAAGCAAAAGTACATAATAGCAAGATTAAATTTTATTTTTACATGTAATGAGAATAACTCTAGACCAAAAATATTGTTTCCCTCCTACCTACCCATAAAAATCACCGCTACCCAAGATATATTTTTAGCTCGACTATTCACCGAATAGTACGAGCCATTCTACTTGCCCGCTTTGGCGTGATGCTCTGATCAAGGTTTGTGTGCAACAAGTTCATATTTCTTAACTACTACAGATATTCATTTAAAACTTAACATGCGTCTTCAGGGTCATTATAGTGTCTTCAGGGTCACTGGCCTAGGCCCATAACTGTGACCAGCATTTTCGCATAATTATGCCCCTTTTGTACTTAGACAATTCAGGTTAAGGCTTGTGTGCAAGTACACATCTCTGTTACCACTACAAGTATTCAATTGAAACTTCACACTTCTTTGGGTCATTATGTAAGATCACTGACCAAGACCCATAACTTAGCAGAATTATGCCCCTTTTTGTGAAGGGAACTTGGGGGGCATTTAATAATCGCATCGTCCGTCTGTCCGTCCGTCACGCTTCTTATGTGGAGCATATCTCCATTAGTATTAAAGGGATCGAGATGAAACTTTATATAATAATAGGAGACAATGAGAGGAAATGCAGAGCACAAGGACCGCAACTGTCTTTAATATTTACAGAGTTATTGCCCTTTGTTTTATTTCCTTATGTGAAGCATTAATTTTCTTGTGCGGAGCATAACTCCATTAGTGTTGAAGGAATGCAAATGAAACTTCATATAATGATAGAGGACAATGAGAGGAAGTGCAAAGCACAAGGACCATAACTCTTCAATATTTACAGAGCTATTGCCCTTTGTTTTATTTTCTTGTGCGGAGCATAACTCCATTAGTATTGAAGGGATTCAAATGAAGCTTCATGTAATCATAGAGGATGTTCAGAGGAATTGCAGAGTGCAAGGACTATAACTCTTTTTGTAGGAAGCGTCATTTTTAAAACATATAACTGACATTGTGTTGCCTTCTTCTGGCAAGCATATGCTTCATGGGCATAAGTCACATCCTGTGACAGGCCTTGTTGTGCTAAGAAGATTCTGCAACAAGTTCATAACTATATCTGCTACAGATAATGATTTTCAATTAAAACTTCACACGTTTTCAGGGTCATTATATATAGTCACTGGCCAAGGCCCATGACTGTGACATTCATTTCAGCAGTATTGACCCTTTTTCTACTTATAAATATTCAGGTTATAGTTTGCTTGCAAGTACATATCTGAGATATGATATCTCTGTAACTACTATGATATTCAAATGAAACTAATACATCCGATTCATTATGTAAGGTCACTGACAAAGACCCATAAGTGACAAACAGGTATGAATAGTCGAGCATGCTGTCCAGAGACATCTCTTGTTTTGGAAAAAAAAGCATTGTGTTGGCATCAACAATTTTGAGTGGATCAGTCCAAATTAGGTCAAGGTCAAATTGAGGTTGGGATATATGAATGCATTTGGAATGGTCATAAGCACTAACTGTAAGTATTGTAGTGTTGTAGTAAGTGGTGTTGGTGCTAGACGAAACGGTAAAATCTAATTAACCTCCTACGGAATCATGGGTGGATAGACAGACAGGGCAATCACTATATGCTACACGCATCAAGATGCCGGGGGCATAAAAACGATCATAAACTTTTCTTAAAAGGGCATACTTGGCAGTTTTTTCCTTGTTGTCAATTTGCCAAAAAAATAAAAAATTCCTAGCTGCCCACCCTTTAAGCATGGGTTGTGGGAGGGGACTGTTACCAGGGACACGATATTTTATTTATGACCTTGTACTGTAGCATGTAGACTGCTCAAAGAAATCGTGCTCAGTGGGATCTTCACATAGATGCAGGTTCTGCATTTTTTTCCTGTTTTAGACACTGATAATTTAAGCTCATCCCCAACATTAGTTACAGGAATAATTTCCCATTCATTTCTTCAAGTTCATGATGTAGGCAGGCAAACAGTTCATTGGGTTCAAGGTTAATTGGTACCAGTCTTCAAAATAACCCACTTGCACCAAGTCTGGGACAAGCTGAAATACCTCGGCAAATTAATATTCTAACCAGCTTAAATTGGCAAGAAACAGTAATATAAAATTTTCATGCTTGCAATATAAGTGAGATAATGCAGCAATAGGGCACAATACATTCTCAGACACGTGTATGCATTGCATATTTGTTTTAATATTTTACTGGTAAATATCATTTACTGGTATACAAAGAATCGTTTTATAATGTGACTTTGTTTATCACATGATTATGAACATGTATTATTTTATATGTCAATTCTAAAACAGCAAGTATAAATAAAAATAAACATGACATCTAATTCATGTGAGAAGTTGGAAGGTTTCTAGTCACAAAATAGACTCGGACCCCTCCACACTTGTTATACATGAATTTTCAAAGACGTTATGACTAGTTACAATGTTGAAACACAGGGTTTCAATATTTTCAATATAATTTCAACTACAGCTCATAAAAGTACATAAAAGACAAATACAAATACAGTGTTACTACATGGATTTATTAGAAATAAGTAACAAACTTACATATTTCTACATGCATGTAACAAGATTTGACTGGCATATAACAAATTGGCAGGCAGTTAAATCTTAATATGTAAAAATTAACTAAAACATTTTTCAATGTGCATCATATTATATATTTTGTTATATTTAAATTTCCTTTTAAATGACAGATTCAAAGTACAAGCATTCTCACTCGAAAAAGCAGTGGCAAGAATGTTTTTTTACACTTCTTAGAAGCCAAAAAAACAAAACTTCTATGCTTTTGTTTGTTTTCCTGGATTTTTTTTAACAATCACTGAATTGTCATATTATGACTTGTCATCTTCCTTCTGTACATCTTGCAATTCTGGAACCTCGTCTAATGGGCTAGAATTACTTATAATAATCGGCTGCACTGAAGGTTGATTTTGAACACTGGGGACTGTATTGAAAGTTTGTGCACCAGCCAGACTTTGATCGCCAAATGAGTCCAATTCATTGTTCACAGGGTAGTTTGACACTCTGGTTCCCCGTCTCTTGCCGAGGACTTTGACATAGTTTGCTGGGACCAAGCCCACTGTCTTGCCTTCTATACTTGCTAGGAGCCAACCTTTTACTCTTGGCTGCATTTCTGTAAACAAACCACATCCATAAACATGAAAAACAAAATGAGGCGTGTCGTGGGAAAACCGCGCTTAATGCATCTGTGTAGTGTCGTTCCAGATCTGGGACGGCACTTTCCGCCTACAGTGGATTTATGTTTAGAAGAGACTTCCTTGAAAACAGAAAATACCATAAAAGCGTCAAGTGTTGTCCTGGATAATCCCGTGCGGACTGCCAAGTAGACATAGCTTTTTTCAGAGATTTGAGGAGGTCCAGTCCCCAGGATTAAGGAAATTTATTGACAATTTTGGAAAAAGTAGACAAAACTTTAGGTTTTATGTGTTTATCACGAATATGTCTTGTAAATACAACTGTTAACAGCGGCTGTCAGTGATTAAAATTAGCAGGCAGGTTTATATATCCAATAGTGTCAGATCAATCAATTTTGTGTAAACAGACACAAGAGAATTTATCAAGACAGCTTAAAATGGATATCATCCAGTTCATTTTAATTTAAACCACACACCTTTAGGAGCAATGTGGATGTTAGCCCCAGCCTGGAATGACAGCTCATCATTACTCTGGGCCTGGAAGTTGTACAGGGTTTTACCCACGAAGTGGTCTTCCTCTCCAGTTGCCCAGCCCTGTCCTACACCTTTGGTAAACATGTAAGAACATGTAGGTATAATATATTGTTTGATTATATTGAATTGTCACTTCTGAATGATTGCATGGTTATTGAACGCGGTTATAATAACTTGTTTATAGCTTGTTAAATAGTCGTACTGTTCCGTTCAGTTTAACGGAGAATTATTGACTTTTCCCAATAAAAAATCGCATGCAAAATTTGTTTTTCAATTTCACAATTTGTTAAGCTGATACCATACTGGTGCAGTACCTAAATCCGGACACTTGCTGGTTTTTGGACGATTTCTCAGGATAATAGCATCAAACGAAAATAAAAAGTTAAACATAATAAGTTAGGTTTAATCTTAAGCTTTGGTCAAAATCTTAGAGGGAATTGCTATCTTGAAGTAACAGTATGACGTGTTTAAAAAAGGCCTGTAATACATATCAAAATACAGCTGTAGAGTACCTAAATCCGGACACTTTAAAAATATTTATTAAAAACAAAAAGAATAAAAATAAGCATTCAACTAAAACTTGTTCATCAGTAATAGTGTTTTCTTCTTTGTTTACATTGTTCTGGTGTTTACTTTAAAACATTACAGCTTTATTTAGCGGATCTACTGTTTTGATTTCAATCCCCGGGGCCGCCCCCTCTTGCAAATGTTTACATTTCAAAGAAAGAAAAAACAATAGTAAATGAATTAATACTCAATTTATTATGTTAAAACTTGACATATGTTGATGAGACAGGTGCGTGCATCAACTGATACCATAGAATTATGGGACTTGATCTTACAAACACATTTGTTTTCAGGTGTCCCAGACATGGCGAAAGACCGTCGGCCCGTCGGACATTGCCGACGAAAATTTTAAAAGGCCGACGGTGAAATCCAATATCATCGGACTTACTGTCCGGTAATTTTTTTGTTTTCATTTCCAAAGTTTGTAACCTCTTCGCAGTTTTCACAACAAAATTATTTCGCAGTTACCTGTTCCTGTGTATTCGGATTCGTTGCCATACGTAAACAAGTGAGTTTTAATACGAACAGTGTGTGTTTTGCGAAAATATTTATCGAAATCTATCGTACATTTTCGGTGATATTCAAGTGTTATAAGTACAAACCATGAGTGCCTTCGACAAATTAAAATATGTTAAGGGGGCAATGCCGAATAAAAAAACAACTGCTCCGTCAGATAAAACGCATTCCCCACCCACCAAAGTCACCAAATACTAACGTAAATTTCAATCTTCATGGTGTGAAGGGCGTCCAAAGGATTTGACACAAACTTGTGATTCCTCATTGTACTGGAGGTGTACTATAATCTATAAAGTGATGAAAAATGTTCAATTTTGTGTATGTCATTATATTGAAAAAATAAAAGTAAAGTTAAATATTGGCACATTAAAATTTAAGAATAAAAACTCTTAAGTGGTGAATGTTAAATACCAAAAGTTGAGGCCTGTGAAGTTCACAACTGGCCTGTAAATTTTTCCTCTCCGTAGGACAGTATGGCCTGTAAATTGTGACGGTCTTTCGCCATGTCTGGTGTCCATATTTAATTACTGTTCGTATTTAGGTACCAGTAGCGCATTTAATTACGATATAATTTTGTTAACCGTAAAAACGTTTTTCAACTGTATGTCGGCATCACATTTTTTTTGTTTCTTAAATTATTCATTGTTTATCTATTTTTCATTATTCTGTTTCACATGGCTATCGGTAGATTTTACGTAAGGCGATGTTACAACAAATGCAATAATGAAGGTCAAGTATAAAAACAACTGAGTGTAATGACTGTGTAATTATTCACCAGTGACAGTTCAATATAATCGAACAATACAGTGGTCTAAATTAGAACGAGCCTGTAACTTAAGCCCTGCACTGATCAAATTTGAAAGAGCTTTCTCAGATTCTCAGTTTTATATAGGCAGGCTTGCAACAATACAGGGCTCACGCTGTCGTTCGCCCTTTGAGCCATTTGCGAAAATATTCAGAATTTGGCTCAACTTATTTTTTTTTATTACAGTCAGGGCAATTAATTGTCAATATCTTACCCTCACTGTAATTATATAATAATTTTGGTTTGCTTTGCCAAACTGCCAATTTTGATGACTATATGCACAACAAAATTTAATCAAGTTAAACTCGACATCTGCTGCGAGTAATTTACACATAATTTAACTCGGTCAGAATTTACTGCTATTTCTCTGACAAACCTTGATTTTAACATGCTTCAAAGTATTCACAAGCCTTTGTCAACTGGTCAAAATACAATGGAATCAATATTGTACCACATACTTTAATGCTTGGTGTACACCACTTATTACTTACTTTATAGAACTTTTTTTGTGTGTACAGCTTCAACTCTTTTACCTTAATATTGTAGTGCAAGCAAACTAAATATATTTCATAAAATTTGAAAATTTACCTTGACCAGCAAATGTAGACTTCAAAAATTTCCAAATCAGCCAAGGTCCACCCATGATGATTGCAAAGAACATCAGGACCGGCCAGCTGCTCTTGCCTTTTCCTGGTCCTGGATTTCCGAGACTCTGTGTGACCGTGTCGCCTGCCTCCATCCAGGCCTCTTCTGCGAATCCTTGAGGTCGCAAACGTAACAATACCAACAGCTTTCTGTACAGGTATCGTAATGTTCTAAATATTGCAAATGCTGAAAATATTTGAGCAAACTGGGTCTTCATTCTACTGAAGTTATCAGCAACTCCTATCACAGCTCGAAATGAATTAAACACAGCTTGAAACGTTGAGTCTAACATCATGCTTACAGAAGAGAAAGCACCAACAATGCTTTCAATTGACTGGAAGGCAGGTCTTGAACTTTCTTCAGCCATTCTTGTAAAGGAATTGTAGTCATTTTGTCCACCATAGCCGTATCTGTTCATCCCATACCCATATCCTCCACCATACATACTGGACCCATAAAGTCCTGAACTGTACCCTGCTCCATACATGCTGCTATATGGACTACTGTTCATGCCTCCGCCATAGCCATACCCACTGCCATAGGATCCGTACCCATATCCGGGTGAGTAACTGGAGTATCCTGAAGTGGCTGCACGGGATGGTACTGGGGGAGGGGCATCTCCACCACCTATTGTTGGTAATGAACTTGACACTGAGGATCCCAGACCTGGTGATGGTGCCCCACTAAAACAAATCATATAAATCGATAAAAAAAAAACTTCATACAAAATACAAGACAATTATAATTTATTAAAACTTATACATCTGTAATGGTTATTGTGTTTTATGGTACTTCAATTCATTCTCAAGAGATTTCATATCAACTGTTGTATTGCCAAGGTGTTTATAACATCGTTGCATTTGTAAATAAGCATATTTCTACTGTTTTTAAGGTTAGCTTGAAAAGGTCAACATTTGGATTGTTCAAATGAAACACTCACAGTTATTTATAAATATCAATACAATTTATTGATATTCAACTATTGCTTTTTGAATAACTAAAAGAACAATACAAGACACAAACTGTTATGAATATGATAATTTATTATAAAAAAAGAAAGTACTGTAGAAATTATGTCTTAATGGTTTTTACTCTGTAAGCGTAATTTACTGTATAAATTGGAAAATATTTGTTTTTATTTAAGTTCAAGTCACCACTAAATTTACAAGAAATGTTTGACAATTTTACCATGACAACTTTAATACTGACTTTAGAATAGTTTTATTGTTACCCTGACATAAATGGAGACGGTGACAATTCATCATATTGTCTGTTAACGCCTGGTTTTTCCCAAGGTTTTGGTGGAGCAGCCATTTCTATATTTTCTGAATAATATAGACTGATTTTTACTTATACCTACACAACTCAACGGCCTGATTAAAACAAGTAAACAACCAGTCAAATCCCGGACAGAGGCATTCCGAATATAACAGGTAGTCGTCACTTCCTGGTTGTTGTTGACAATTATGACGCTTTAGGAAATAAACTCCCAAATATTATATACTTTAATTGTATCGTTTATAATCGTTATATAAATCTAATTGTATGTTAGAAATGGGTACAGCTTCTAGCGTTCAGCCTCAACAGGGCATGGTCGCCAATCCCAGAATGGTATACACAGAAAACCTGTCAAAGAAAACGAAAAAGGTGTGTTCCTACAGTTTAGTTTCTACATTGACATGATTAATTTAATAATTAAACACAACACATTTTATCATTAGCTTTCCTGAGCACAAAGTGCTCATGGTGAGCTTTTGTGATCGCCCATTGTCCGTCATGCGTGCGTGCGTTGTCAACTTTTCATTTAGTCTAATTTATGAGACATGCTGCGAATTTAGTGTTACTTTTTATATAGAGTCTAGGGCTAAATTTGCTGGACCGTCTCAAGAAAGAAATTTTCACCACAGAATTGGTCTTTCCCCGGTTTGGCCCCGCCAATATTGCCCATATATAAAGTAGCTCAATATTGGCACATGGCCTAACTTGTTATGCTACTTTTCATTCAAACAACATCTCCTAAACTGCGTGGCAGATTTTCACCAAACTTCGCAGGAATGATCCTTGGGTGGACCGCTTTCAAAGCTGTTCAAATCTTTTCGGTGCGCTAAATATGTAGGTCACCAGAGCTAAAAATATATTTTAAAAGTGAAAACTTTAAAAATCTTCTATGAAACCGCAAGGCTCAGAGCTTTCATATTTGATATGTGACATCATCTAGAGGTCCTCTACAAAGATTGTTCAAATTATGCCCCTGGGGTTAAAATGGGCCATGCCCCAGGGGTCACATGGTTTATATAGAATATATAGGAAAATTACTTCTAAAATCTTCTCCTCTGAAACCATAAGGCCCAGAGATTTCATATTTGGTATGTATCATCCTATAGTGGTCATCTACTAAGATTGTTCAATTTATGCCCCTGGGGTCAAAACGGGCCACGCCCTGGGGATCAAAAGGTTTATATAGAATATATAGGAAAATGACTTTAAAAATCCTCTGAAACCGCACGGCCCAGAGGTTTCATATTTGATATGTGACATTTTCTAGTGGTGCTCTAGAAAGATTGTTGAAATTATGCCCCTGGGGTGAAAACGCGCCACGCCTGGGGTTCACATGGTCTATATAAACTTAAATAGCAAAATGTCTTTAAAAATCTTCTTTGAAACCACAAGGCCCAGAGGTTTCATATTTGGTATGTAACATCCTATAGTGGTCCTCTACAAATACTGTTCAATTTATGCCCCTGGGGTTAAAATTGGCCACGCCCCGGGGGTTACATGATTTATATAGACTTACATAGCAAAATGACTTTAAAGATTTTCTCTTCAGAAACCGCAGGGCTCAGAGGTTTCTTATTTGGTAGGTAACATCATATAGTGGTCCTCTACATAGATTGTTCAAATTATGCCCCTGGGGTCAAAACTGACCACACCCCAGGGGTCACATGGTTTATATACAGTGGAACCTGTCTAAACCGAACAGCGTCGGGACCATGTCGAGCGTTTGGTTTTCAGGTGTTAAGTTTACCCAGGTTTTTTATTAAATGCCATTTCCTTCAAAAATGTATTATCAATTTTATATGTTAATTAGAGTGTATAATAAGAAAACAACAGGTTAATGCATACACTTTAATTATTGTTTATTGTTTTCATTATTTGCAAATAAAATATATATTTGCACATAAAATGACATACCAATTATCAATCAAAGAAATTCCTGTATTCAACGCACAACTTATTTTCATCTGTTTAAATAAATTATAAATTGTTAACTGTTTTGATTAGTTTTTAAACATATTTTGTTTTAGCTTGATTGTACCTCTAGCCTTGGGCTTATAAAGATCACTTCAATTGAAATATTACCAGAATTTACATAAATTATGTATACATTAATTACACTGTTCTGAAACATATAACATTTTACACTGTACGTAAATTTCAACATAAAACAGGACTGACTAATCTGCTTTTCACAAGTTGGTTATTGTCATATGCACTGACTGGCTGATCACTAATTGCGTCACTGTCCCGTTATCACTATGGCGATTATGCCTTTTGTGTGTAAGTGTGTCACCATTTATCGGGTTCATGCCTCTGCGGTATCGCGAAGTGACATCTTGCAGGATACTACCTTCAGTTTATTCAGGTTTTTTAAGGTAAAATGAGATCAAATTTGTGATAAAATCGTTCGGTATTCGGTTTGGATAGGGTTTGGTTTATTCAGGTTTTTTGGTATATAAAATAAGAAGGAAAAAAATCGGGACCGAAACAGCCGTTCGGTTTTGACAGGGATTCGGTTTTCACAGGGTTCGGTTTGGACAGGTTTCACTGTAGACTTAATTATCAAAATGACTAACATAACATTATATAGTGGTCCTCTACAAATATTGTTCATATCATGCCCCTGGGGTCAAAACTTGTCACGCCCCGGGGGTCACATGGTTTATTTAGACTTAAATAGCAAAATGACTTTAAAAATCTTCTCTTCTGAAATGGCAAGGTCCACAGCTTTCCTATATTTGGTACGTAATATTGCATAGTGGTCCTCTCCAAAGATTGTTCAAATTATGTCCCTGGGGTCAAATCTGGCCACACCCCGAATGGTCACATGGTTTATATAGACTTAAATAGCAATATGACTTTAAAAATCTTCACCTGAAACCGCAAGGCCCAGAGATTTGTTCAAGATTGTTCAAATTATGCCCCTGGGATAAAAATAAGCCACGCCTCGGTATGGAAATTCCAATTGGGTTAAAAAGTCTCTGGGTAGCGTCCTAGGGCCCTCAGGGCCCTCTTGTTATAAATGTTATTGTAATAAACCAGTAAATGTGTGTGAGCCTAAAATATCACGTTATTCATACAGTCGCGAGATTTGTCAAACCTAGCATTACTTGTAACTGTAAGGCCTAGTCTAATAAATTAAACGTTTCATGTGAATTTATTGCTATTTTTTTAGATTGAGATTGAGCTAAATTCGCTGTAACGTCTCATCGCCAAAAGGCAAGTTACATGGTGGAAGACTGAAAGTTTAAAATTTCATAAATTTCCATTATTTGCAACAAAAAAATTATCCATCAATTACTCCTATATGAGGTTGGTATACACCGACTCTGCCCATACAAAAAATAGCTCAGAATCCACCGATTACCTCTTATTATTTGGACTATCCATCAATGTATTTTAATTAAACAACACCTAAACTGCTTAACATGTGCTGAAATTTACCTAGGACATGCGTTTAATTCCAATTAAAACTTTTGAATAAATCTACATTCATGTAATTTCCACCACAGTTTTGGTCCTTTACCGGTTGGGCCCTCCGGGCCAATATTGCCCATATAAAAAGTAGCTCAATATTGGCTGGCACAGGGCCTAACTTGTTATGCTACTGTAAAGCCTTAGTTGCAAATATTGAGCTACCTTTTATACCAGTTTTTTTTTTCACCTTTGGGGGAAAGATGGCGGGGCCCTTCAGACTGGCAATTTTACAGCAAACGGGGAATTGTTTTTGTATAAAAGCATATTAACATTTTTATATTATACTTTGTTATAAAACATTAATCAGTTGTTTTGCTACCAAATGATAACTCAGATCATGCACAAATTTGGTTTGATAAAAAAATGCTGGGATTGTTTACAAAAATTCCTCTATCTTAGTAAATTTTTGTCCGATTTTGGTCTTTTTTTTTTCTAAATAAAGCTTATATTCTGAGGGGAATTTTAAGGTAAATAAAGGGGAAAAATGTATACTTTTAATGCAGGGGAATGGGGCCCCAAATTGGCCCTAAAAAACCCACTGTATATATTTGTCTCACAAGCTGCTGAAGGACCATTCGTGTGGTGGAAAGTTCTCCTTTATAACACATTTTGCAGCTACCAATTTTTTGTCGCTTCTTCTATGCACTAAAATAACATGGTTAGTGTTAATATTTTCAAATAAAATTTACATACCAGTAAAGATAATTTATTCCTCAACAATGTTTCATAAATATTTGTATGATAATTCCTCCGTTTTGCATACATCAGCAATTTAAACCTACACACCATTGCAAGAATCTTAATTAACTGTCCTGCACAAGTTTAATGATATTCTGATCTACTGTTAGCATTTTGTTATGGTTTTTTTCTATCGGTCAGTTACTGAGATGCGTCATTGCCATTGGTTGAATTGGTAAACAAGGCTATCTGTATATAAATGTAGTAGATTTATACACAAGTTTATATATATATATATATATTTTTTTTTTTGTGGCGTATCCGTGGTCTAGTGGTAACGCACTGGTTTCACAACTCAGGGGTCGCACGTTCGAGCCCCCGCTACACCCTAACCTACTAACTCGTCTTTCACATGAGACGTTAAACCGAGGTGCAGTGTACTAGGTGCTTCACACTGGGCACTAAAAGACCCAGGGTCGTCTCTGGAACGGGGCGTCTCCTGTATCTTGCACTATCCCTCGTAACCCAACTAACAAGTCTTCTGGGGGCGATGGCCATATGGGAGAGAATCCCGGTGCACTCGATAAATATGTACCACACACACAAGTTTATATCAGATTTAAATGTGTATACAGGGTTGAAGGTAAAATTCGGCGCACGTTAAGCAGTTTAGGTATTGTTTACGTAAAGTACTTTGATGGATATTGATCATACAGTACGGTTAACACAAAAGAAAATCTGTTATCATATCGTGTTTGACTGATTGTAATGTCAAAACAACAACAAGCAAAATTAAAGGATATAAGTAATGTGGTTTTAAACTAATAGTAATACCAGTAGCGATGGTAAAGACAACATTAAATTATCTTGAGTATAGTTTTATTCTAATTTGATATATTAATATGATCCCAGAAAATATTAAAACAAAATGTCAGCCCTTTAAGTCCACATGTACAAGGTTGAAATGAAGGTAATTTTATGGACTAAAAATACATTTGTGGCGCGTCGTGAGAAAACCGGTCTTAATGCATGTGCGTAAAGTGTCGTCCTGGATTAGCCTGTGCAGTCCGCATGGGCTAATCCGGGACGGCACTTTCCGCTTTTATGGTATTTTCTGTTTCAAGGAAGTCTCTTCTAAACATATATCCACTGTAGGTGGAAAGTGCCATCCTGGATTAGCCTGTGCGGACTGCACAGGATAATCCGGGACGACACTTTACGCACATGCATTAAGACCGGTTTTCCCACGACGCGCCTCATTTCGATTCTTCAGTTGTTCATTTTATGTTTTACAGCCACTTAAGATAGACACTCCAGTACTGATAGATCTGAAGCATGGTTCTATCAGGTACAGATATGCAAATGACAGTGTTAAGTCCAGCAAAATTGCAAAAACCACGGAGCAGCCTTTTGAAGGAAAAGAAACAACAAACAAGGGACACTACTTCTACCACCCACGTTTGAATGACTTCAGTGAAAGTAATTTCTTTTTAAAATCCAGAAGCAGTATGTAGTTTATTAAAATGAACTGTTCATATTCTGAAGTACATATGTACCCTAATACATGTAGTTAACTTTGACTGACAGGTACATTTATTAACATGAGCTAAAAACATTAAATGTTTTGCTTTAATGCAAAATGACATTTGATTTTCAAGATGCAGTTGAAAATTTATTAAATCTTAATGTTAGCTCTACTGTGAGTCTGTATACATTTAGTAGCTTTTTTAATAATGATGAACAAAATTAATTCACAGATTAACAAGCAACCAATACCAAAATCTCAACTGTACATGTCTCAATCTATTTTTCACAGAAGCCGCAGCGGACAGAGAGGATCCCCAGAAATTTCTGTACGTCATGAAAGGCCCCAACAGTGCAAAGCAGAAGAAAGTGTTCTACGTGTACGGACGCAGCCTGGACGCCAAGGACGGTCAGCTGGTCAAGCCTACAAGAACAGTTGCCATGGACAAGGACCCCAACTGGCCCATACGACAGAACGCAAATGATGTCTACTACAATCTTACGTTTATCTCAAATAGTAAGGGGAAAATCACATTGCTTGATTAATGACCAACCTATGGTCAATGGCACCTTAACTGTAACACAAAATTTGCCTGATGTTATTCTTACTTTTAATTAGGGATGGCAACGAATACAAACATTGGTTTTCGAATATTCCATTATAACAGTATTAGAATATTTGATCGTCTAATGCAGTATTTAAAACATGATGGACATTTTGCATATACTGGGAGATACATTTACCAACATTGAAAACATTGTTGTGATTTTGCAATTTTGTTTGAGACAGACTGAAACCATTGATTGAGCTCTTCAATAATGCATGTCTTTACTTTGCAGACAAAATCACTGTATGTTTCCATGACTTTCAAGCATGTTTTCAGCAAATGATATTCACTGGGTTTATCTCGGACCGTGATACGTTCTTTTCAAAGCACATTTCTGATTTTATTTATCTACACCATTTATGTTCAGTTCCGGCTGATGACCCTGTCCCAGGAATACCAAACCGGTACCAGATGGAGTAAGTATTTATAACGTTTTATGCCTTATTATGCCCCCCATCGAAGATTGGTTTGCTACTGTCTGTCGGTAGACCACTTTCGTTCCATCTCTCTCTAAGTTCAACAGTTTTCATCTGATCACACCAAACTTCATGAAAATGTTTGTGGGCATAATATCTAGGTCAAGTTTGATATTCAGCCTAATTGCCACAGGAATTATGGAGTTATGGCCCTTAAATTATCTAAAATTAGCCTTTTTAGCCATTTCCGCTCTCTAAGTCCAACAGTTTTTAGCCAATCTTCGCCAAACTTCAGGAAAACTTATTGTAATAATAATATCTAGGTCAGATTTGATAATCAGCCAAATCGCCCTAGGAATTGTGTAATTATTGTCTTCGAATTATCTAAAATTGGCCGTTTTCGCGGTTTCCTCTGTCTCCAACAGTTTTCATCCGATCATCAACAACTTTATGAAAATGTTTGTTATTATAATATCTCGGCCAAGGTTGATAACCAGTGAAATCAGCCCAGGAATTGTGGAATTATTGCCCTTGAATTATATGAAATTGGCCTTTTTAGCGGTTTCTGCTCTGTAAGTCAAACAATGTTCATCCAATCTTCACCAAACTTCATGAACATGTTTGTGGGCATAATATCTTGGCCAAGTTTAATATTCAGCCAAATCGCCCCAGGAATTGTGAAGTTATGGCCCTTGAATTATCTAAAATTGGCCGTTTTAGTTGTTTCTGTTCTCTAAATCTAACAGTTCATAGCGGATCTTCACCAAGCTTGGTGAAAATCTTTGTGTGTGTATTAAGTTCAATAATCAACCAAATCGTTCCAGTGACTGTGGAGTTATGGCCCTTGATTATCTAAAATTAGCCTTATTAGCTATTTTAACCTAGAGGGGGCATAATTGTTTTACAAACAGCTCATGTAAGAGTTTATTTTATAACGAGTTACATGTATTGTTAACCATTTTATATCTTCCACAATTTGTGTCCAAAAGTCACCACACAAAGACACTTACTGACATAATATGTTCATCGCCAATAGTTGCAAAGGTAACAGTTCAATATCAGCAATATTTCCACAATTTAGTTAGTTGACTTGTTTCACATGTTCAGTTATGAGCATTTAAATAACAATTGTATTTCCAGTGAATAATACAGAAGTAACAGATTTCAATTCAGAAACTAATACAGTTGTCATAATTTATTTGTAATATAAATGTGCTAAACAGCTCAATTTCTTTAGCACAGTTGATGTACAGTTGTGACTGCTTATTTGTTGTTTATATATATATATGTTATTCATCTCCATCAAATGTATTTTCCCACAGGTATGCTGTAAAGAATACAGACACAGTTTTTGATCTGAAGAAAAGGGTTGCTCAATGTATAGTCAAATCACCAATAAATGTCCATGTCTGTTTTGAATACAGACTTGTGAGGTATGCTATTTTTTATTTGAAATATTTATATAATTTCAGTTCTGGTGGAATTTTGGGGAAGATTTTCTTCATGGTTGTAATTATATTGCCCCCCTTAGAAGAAGCGGGGGTATATTGCTTTGCAAAAGTTTGTATGTCTGTCTGTGTGTCCGTCAGTCCGCATGTCCGTCAGTATTTGGTAGACCAAACCTTGTCATGGCAATAACTTCGCAACCCTTTGGCTTAGGTTCTAAAAACTTAATCGGATACGAAACAATTTCACAGAAATGTTCCATGGGTGACCCTATACCAAATTTCTTCAATTTATTTTGCTTTGTAGAATGTACCTTTGTTGACCATCTACCAAATTTCTTTAAATTATTTTGATTCGTTAAAAAACATGGTCACCAGGGGCGGGGGCAGTTTTCCTTATATGGTTCGTTGAAAACTTTGAAAATCTTCTTGTCTGAAACCACTGGCTGGATTTTGTAACAGTTTCACAGAAATGGTCCTGGGTGTACCATCTAGGCCAAAAGAAAAATATTCTGTGTTTCGGGCAACCCGACCCTACCTAACTAAAACCCCCGGACCCTAAAATTTTCATTGACGATTGTTTTCCATAAAATCCATATTCGTCAAATTAAAAAAAATAAGTGTTTTTTTACCAAAATGTGTCTTTAAAAAATAAATTAAAAAAAAACGAATTCCCAACCCTACCTAACTTTTATAAGACCGTTGCCCAAAACACACAATTTATTCTTGTTGGCCCTACCAAATTTCTTCAAGTTATTTTAATTTGTTAAAAAACATGGCCCCCAAGGGGTTAGTGCACTTCCTAATATGGCTGTATTGAAAACTTAAAAAATCTTCTTGTCCAAACCACTGGCTGGATTTGACAACAAATTTACAGAAATGTTCCTTGGCAGATCATCTACAAATTATTTTGATTAAAAAGCATGATCCCAGGGGGCAGAGCAGTTTTCCTTTATATGGCTATATTGAAAACTTTAAAAATCTTTTTGTCTATTAACTATTAAAATTGCTTGATTTAGAAATAATTTAACAGAAATGTTCCTTGGGTGAACAACGATTTCCACTCAATAACTTGAGAACACATAGAGATCTTTTAATGAAACTTCATACATAGATACCTTATATCGAGACCTTGCTTGGGATTGCATGTGGGGTGGGTGGGGTCGAAAAATAGAAAAACTGTTCCGCTGAATAACTTTAGAATGCATGGAGATATTTTAATGAAAATTCATATGTAGATACCTTATATTGAGACCTCGTTTTGGATTGCAAGGTCAAGGTCACCATTTCCTAGCCATAGGTGTATGACCCTCATCTTGCACCCAGAACTTTCTTTCATTATTATGCTGACTTTCATGCATTTCATTTGGAAAATTTGGTTATTATGGAATTTCCATGTTTCTTGTTTGTTTATAATGCAATATTCACTAGACATAATTTGCCTGTCCATTAAGTGGAGGAGGTATTTTCTGATCGACTAACATGTTAATGTATTCAATTCAAGTTCTGTTGAACTTCATGTTATGTTCCAGTGATCACCAGGTAATATCAGAACTACAGTTGAGTGAAGAGACACCAGAGGTCGTAGGCGTTCATCTTACAATTATGGAGCGCTAGAGGCGTGGAACGAGGCCAGCAACCTTGGGGGCCCACTGTCATTACATGCTTGGCTGACTTCGAGGCTGATCATGAAATATCCTGTAACTAGGGCCCTTACCCATAAAGATCCTATTGCATACAATTCTTATAATCTGTTTTTCTCATTTATAGTTTTTTTTTATTGTTGAAGGTCGTTATTACATTCAGAATTTAACAGTTGCTACTTAAATTACCCTGTTAGGAACATAAATTTAATTTAATTTCTTATAGAACATTTAGTCTGAAAATTTCATTTTAGTATGAATCAAGTTAAACCTATTCATAGGAGCTTTGTAAATATTGGCTAATCTTAAAATTGTGTAAAGTTTGAAATGTTGTAATATCAAATTCCTTAAATTATATGAGGCGCGTCGTGGGAAAACCAATCTTAATGCATGTGCTTAAAGTGTCGTCCCAGATTAGCCTGTGCAGTCCGCACAGGCTAATCCAGGACGGCACTTTCCGCTTACAGTGGATTTATGTTTAGAAGAGACTTTCTTAAAGCAGAAAATATCATAAAAGCGGTAAGTGCCATCCCAGATTAAGCCCGATTTTTCCACGACGCACCTCATGTATAAATTTGTGAATCCCATTACATGTTAGTAAGCCTTCTGTGTGATTTGCAGCAGTCATCTGTGATATTTTCATGCTTATTATTTAACATATTATTGTTAATATTATTGGTTATTTGGCAGTTTACTTTCTGGTTACTTTATTGCACTTATGGGTTTTATCCATGTTATTGTATTTTCTGAATATATTTCATGTTTTTTGTTCCTTCTGCAGTTAAGTGACACTAATGCTGCTAATGAAATATTCTGATGAAGCATTGGTGAGAAACCTGTGAGATATTTGTATTTAATATTTAATAAGCTAGAATGTGAATGTACTTCATCTGTTGTATGTAATAGCTATTCCTGGCTCTAAAAATCTAATAAGTTATTAATTTTCTCATGCATGAACAAAAACCTTTCAATATTTATTTGAATAAATAGGGAAAAGTACCTGACTGTGGTCATTGTGGTGTTCCAGAGGCTTGTATCGCTGAACTTGATTTTGTAACACTGTATTTGTAATACAACTTCACACAATCAACGAGAGCGATACAACCACTGGAACACCACAGTCATTTATTATTCCATTTATGATATACCTCCTTATGATCAAAACAACACCACAATATGCTACGCTATGAAACAAACAAAATAATAACACAAAATAGTACTGTTAAGAATGCGACTGAATACATGTCATTTACACCAAAGACGTCATTCAATTGAAATCAGCATGTTGTAACAGCAGTGTTGTATCTATAAATAGAACGGGCTGTTTCCCAATGGTTTCTTTCATTCTTAACTGTATTATAGGTTAAGTTCTTAACATATTGTTTTAAAGTGGCCCTATCTAGGTGACTGTTTTGTAACTAGCAGCCTATATTGCTTCATTTTATGTATATAAATGTACTTTATTAAAAATTGTTTTAATGCCACCCTGGGGGGAACCACCACTTTAAAATAGCCCAACTTTCTTAAGGTACCAAACAGACAGGGTCTAAAGTTGGAGCACCTCGCTATATTCCCTGTCTGCAAGCGTTCAACATAAGTAAATCGCATGTCACACAAATGTTTATAAATTAAAATTACTTACACACATAACATACTTGCCTATGCAAGTCTATTTATATTAATTCTTCACTATTTAGTGACCCTTGATCCATTTTACTTATTATAAGAAGTATTCTTACTCCACATACAGGTAAACAGGGCTAGAACCCTAAATACTAACTATTTATTGCTTTACATTATAATACTCATTTTATTCAGAGTATTATTTATTATGACAGCATTCCTAAGTAACTTAGTGTTAATTCTCTGCCATTTCATATACCGGCAGCATAAAATTGTAGAAAAGACATGCAAATATCATATCTATTCTGTACAACTATGTTGAACCACTTAGAGATCTGGCAAAACATTAAGCTGGTCATAATTTTATCTTAAATAAACAACCGGTACTATTGTACCCTTGTTTCCAAACATTCTAATAAGTATATGGCTATTAAATCATATATTTCATCCAGATCTTTAAGTAAAAAAAAAAGACTCCAACAATCCCATTACAGCATATGCTGAAAAATGGGTCTAGAAAAATGATGATACATGTAAAATTATGTGTTTCCATCATTAAATCTTATTCTGTTGGGCTATCATCTCTCTTCTTTTCTATCTAAGTATTAAACTGCAAAGAAAACAATAAATAAACACAAATTACACATCAAAGTTTCTTCATACTTTATTAAAGCATATATAAATATGTTACATTCATAGAGAAATTAATTCTCCCAAATTTTATAAACATTTTCATATTAAAATCTGCATATTTTCATCTGGCAGATCTATTGTTTTCAATATTTCTTTGCAGTTGTTCATAATAGTGCATACTCTTCCAACCCTAACGTCATTATATAAGCCTCACGCTGATTGGTCAGACGGATTAGTAACGAGAATTTTGATTTGTTCAATTACTATCCGTTTTGAGCATCAAACTCAGTATGCAAATTAGGTTCCCACGCTATCACATTCCTCTTAAAGGCTGTATATTCAATTTTTAAAGTTTATACACGTGTTGTATAAATTAAGGAAAGATATTTCTAAAGCATATATTACTGTTTCGCTTTAATATTTACAAAGATTTATTTAAAAACAGTATTTTTATGTACTTCTGATATATTTTTGCGATTAGATTTTTATATAAAGCACCGTACCCACACTGCAAAGATTTCATGTGTCACACCCTTTAAAAGAAGGGATGTATTATAGTTTTATTTAAGCATAGTTTTAAATGTTAAGCAGTGTGCTCGTGCAATGGTTTTTAACTGAAGTCCCAAGGGTAAATAACCCCACTTATCGTCGTCCCAATGTCGCTTGAAGTGTTACGGAAATATACGATCATCGACGAACGTAAAAGAAGTCTGGTTTTTCCAGCCGTTGAATACAGATTTTTATTGCACAGTGTGGAATATGGGTATTCTATCTGGCCTTTTGTATTTTATTCCGAAAATACACCAGAATTTGAGTGAGAATATCTCTAGGTATATAATAAGAGGCAATAATAATGAGCATGTGTAAACTTAAGTTCATAAGTACCAGTACATAATTGTTATGACTTTTGTATTTGTCCAGCCAAAATTTAATGACACCAACAGGGAATTTCACTATAACACTTAGTTTCTGACCTATGAAAACAGACATTTAAATACTATGCATTTGTTTCTATAATCTTATATCAGTTATGACAATAGTTGCAAACGCCTTACGTTTGTTTGTCATTAATCCATGTGCTTTGTGTATTTAGATATTTAACTGTTTGGTGTTTCTACTTAATTGAAATTTTCCATTTCCTTAGTTTAAAAATGAAAAGGAAACTAAACTTATGTGTTGACTTATGTGTTGCAGATTTTCTGCTTTAGATGGGTCCGGTATATAGACCATTTGCAAATCTCTAAAAAAATATATTTTTTATTTGTATGTGCTAAATCTGAATGCCATTAATTATTTTATAATACCATTTAAATCACGACCAAGTTTTTGAACCCTAATAATATGTCATGAATAAAACAATCAAACGTGAATTAAGTGGCATGTATTAAACAAAATTGGTTATAAAATTCTTTCTTCCCAATTTGCAAAATTTCATCAATCTCATTCTGAATAGTCCTGACCCATTTCTGAATCTGTAAAAAAATGCCAGTGTTATTATAAAGTCTGTGATTATTTGTGAGTTAAAGAAGCATTGGAAGGCTGTATATCACTATTTACCATTATATGACTATAATATTTTGTATTATTGAGATGTGTCATGGGAAAACCGGGCTTAATGCACATGCTTAAAGTGTTTCCCGGATGAACATGTGCAGTCCGCACAGGCTGATCCGGGACAACACTTTCCGCTTTTATGGTATTTTCTGTTTTGAGGAAGTCTCTTCTAAACATAAATCCACTGTAGGCGGAAAGTGCCGTCCTGGATTAGCCTGTGCGGACTGCAAAGGCTAATCCGGGATGACACTTAACACATGTGCATTAAGCCCGGTTTTCCCACAACAGGCCTCGATTACTTTTTCTATATCCAAACTACAGTCCTAACAAACATAATAATATGCATAGGTTTACTAAAAAACAGTATTAGTTGCCACATTTGTTGAAGCAAAAACATTGAATGTCAAAAACAGCAGTCATGTTATCTTTTTTTTTGAAAGAACATTGTTAATGTGTTTATGATTGTGTACCTTAAATATGAACCTAATGAATTTATTGAATGTCAAATTTTATATCTAAGTCACATGAGAATTTTGCATTTACAGTTGTGCATTTAATCATTTTAGCAATGTACATATAGTTATGTATGGAATAGTTTTTAACTTTTGATTTTTATGTAACTTTTTAATATTTTCAGATTATGTTGTTGATATTTATAGGATTTATGTGCTTGGGTGTAAAGAGACTGTGTCAACGAAATATTGGTTTCCTATTGCACTATAAATGATATTAAAGGGACTATGCCAACGAAATATTGGTTTCCTATTGCACTATAAATGATATTTTAGATGATAGAAGTACGCTATACTAAGACATGTACATTCACTGAAGAATAAATAAAATAATACATACTGAGGTATTTGATAAAAACAAATCAGCAAAAATGTATGAAAAAAATAAAACCCCAAGTGGGTATTGAACTCACGAGCCATACGAAGAAATAACAGTAGACAGCGCTTTTACCAACTGCACTATTCTGCTTTGTAAGGAAACATGTGTAAACTATGGTTTTACAAAATACAATTGTGACGTCAAAATGTAAACGTCAAAATGTAAACATGAAAATGGCCAACAAACACGACCCATATTGTTGATTAATTTTTATCTCTGAATGCGAAAACTCTTCATATTATATATACCTTATTGTAACTGTTATTATATGGCATAATTAACTTAAGAATTTTTAAAGAAATTACACCCTTGAGGCCCCTTGAGGCCCTTTTTGTTGACTGCATCAAATCCTTGCTGTAATTAATCCGTCCAGAAAGTTAATTTTCTTATGTCCATACCAAAAAAGATAAAATGGCATTTAATGTTACTTGTTTCAACAAGGTCTCCCTTTAAAGGTCAATGTCATACATTACCAACATATTCTGTCTGCTCTAGATACCTATCATTACCAACATATTCTGTCTGCTCTAGATACCTATCATTACCAACATATTCTGTCTGCTCTAGATACCTATCATTACCAACATATTCTGTCTGCTCTAGATACCTATCATTACCAACATATTCTGTCTGCTCTAGATACCTATCATTTATGCATAAAGGAATTTTACAATAGTTGATAATGTTGATCACTATTACCCAATGATGTTCTGTACCCAATCATTCCCAATTTGTTCAATGTTTGCACTGTAATTAAATTTGTTATGCATGAAGTTATTTTAAAACTGCTGATACGTTGTTAGCTCTCACCCATGATTGTGCTATGTCTCATTGACAATTATTTTACATTCTGCTCCATAATTTGGCTTTTTTGCACGGACGGGATTTCGAAATAGCTGGTTAAGTTATTTAACTTTAGTGTTGCCTGTATAATTCAGGTCAGGTATCAAAGTCAATATGAATGCTTGTTTAAGTCACCATGTAGGCTTCAACACGTTGTGTCCTGTCTATTACTTCTGTGTATGGTTTGATTTGGTAATAATTGAGTACATTGGTAAAAGTAATTAAGCCACAGGCCATGTTGCAGTCCATAATGTTCAGTCCATGGAGAGATTTAGAAATAACTATACAGTAGTTATAACCAGTGTGGCCAGCTTACAGGTCGAAGTCAAAATGTCAGGCTATAGTTGTAATTAAAGTTTTTTAAAGTGATCAATAGTGTTCATGTCTGGCGTATAATGACCCCCATGGTGTGTACATTCCATCCAATATATGCTTGTTACTTTACAGCCACGTTTTTGCTTGTTGACCCGGAGTGGAATATCTTGTCCTCTGAGTTGGCCTTTATTTCTAGTTTTGTTTTTGAAAATACGCACAAGCATCCTTTCTTTGTGTTTAAACACCGTGTTTCTTTGCCACCTTTTTATGTTTTATTAGATACAAATTTATACTAACGATGCATTTTTAGCTCACCTGCTTGGTGAGCTATTGGTATAGGGGAGTTCTCCGGCAGCGGCCGTATGCCGTCAACAATTTGGACCGTTATCGCGATAAAGACTACATTTTTTATTCAATCTTGACCTAACTTGCACAGTTGGTGTATGACCATAAAATCTCGGACGGGGTGTTATTGGGTCAGATCACACCAGTAACACTAGAGTTATTGCCCCTTTTTCCTGCCAAAAAAGTGCAAACATGCCTTTTTCCAACTTATATACTTTATTTTCAATCCAATCTTAACCAAACTTTCACAGTTTGTGTATGACCATCAGATCTCAGCAGACGCCAAAAATGGGCCAGATCGTGTTTCAAACACAAGAGTTATTGCCCTTTGTTTATTAAAAAAATATACAAAAATGGACATTATTCAGGATAGAGACTTCAATTTTCATCCAATCTTCACCAGTCCTGCACAGTTTTTCTGAACGTAAGACTACAGGTTAACCGAATATAAGCATGATTGGGTCAGAAACACCGGAGTTATTGCCCCTTGTGTTGGGAAAAAACATCAACAAGTTATCAATGATTTGCTTGCACACACAATTTTTTATTCAATGTTGACCAAACTTACACATTTTGTGTATGACCATAAAAATTGATTGATAAAATTTGATTTCCAACAGTTGCAAACCTTGCATGCAGTTATTTGAACATGCAACATTGATCAGATGGCTTCAGAGCCTGCATTAACATCATTTATCATCATTGGACAGAAAATTATTTAAAAAAAAGCAAAACTTGACCTTATAGCTCAGCCATTGCAATTATTGCATTGCAACTAGTTCTCCAAAACTGTCTGTTAAAAAAACATCAAAATCTACTGTTTCTGCATTTTCAAGAATTGTCACTGACTTAATGAAAGTCAGGTAAAAATATCGAGAAAAATGATTTGAGAACCATTAGCAAAAAAAACGCACATCCACTACCCAACTCGTACTTTAGTTAGCCCATTGCACTAACCGATGTTTTTAATCAAAATTGATCCTGTCCCCCTTTGCGTATTGTTCAGATACCTTAATTTTTCAACCTGTCACAACAGTATGGTCTTCATCTGTACCAGTTCTCAGGTGAGCGCTTTGGGC
This sequence comes from Congeria kusceri, assembly GCA_027627225.1. Classification (NCBI taxonomy): domain Eukaryota; kingdom Metazoa; phylum Mollusca; class Bivalvia; order Myida; family Dreissenidae; genus Congeria; species Congeria kusceri. The sequence continues at coordinate 21,776,109 of CM051032.1, read as the reverse complement.
CATCATGGCCCTCTTGTGTGAAACTGTTCTAGTAGTCTTTTTGGAAATTGCAATTTCTCTTATTGTTAACCATACGCTTCTTTACTACAATGTTTTGTCTTATTATTTGACAATATGTATGTAGATGTATTAACTATGCATCTTGTGAAACGTTTCTACTGAAGTACATTGCATTTATATTAGAGCTGGTCTCTGTAAGAAATTGAACACTGTTACTAAATAAATCGTATTTACATCTGCATTTGTGTGATTGTTTCACTTTAGTTGTTTTTGCAACTTCTTGAATGTTATCACGATTAATGTATGTGTAATCTCTAGAATAATACTAAATTGGACATCGCAAATTTGCCTTAAGCAGACTCGATCATACAATGCACTCCCAAACCATTATACAATCCACGTAAAACACGTTTTCCTTAGTTTGTAAACCTCTTAAGTCTTGGTCTCAATTTTAATATCTACAGCATTCAAAAAATTGTCAAATTCGTATATACAATTCATTTCAAATTGTATAAGCCTACAGCTAACATCCGGTTGTTATATACACTCAACAAAAGTTATAATTTACCAAATACACATTGTATTTTCCTCATTAATAAGAATTTCACCTGCGCTGTTGTAAACACGAAAGTATTTCGTATTTTTAGCTCACCTGAGCACAACTTGCTCATGATGAGCTTTTGTGACTGCCTTTTGTCTGTCATGCATTGTCCGTCGTGCGTCAACATTTTTATTCAAACAACTCCTCCTAAACCGCTTGGCAGATTTTCACAAAACTTCACAGGAACGATCCTTGGGTGACCCTCTTTCAAAATTATGCAAATCATTCTGGTCCATGCATATGGAAGTCACCAGAGCTAAAGAAAATAAATAAAAATTAATAATCTCCTCTGAAACCGTAAGGCTGAGAGCTTTCAAATTATGCCCCTGGGGTAAAATGTGGCCACGCACCTGGGGGTCACATGGTTTATATAGACTTAAATAGCAAAATGACTTTAAATTCACTTTAAATGAATTTAAATTTTTTATCTGAAACCGCAAGACCCAGAGGTTTATTATTTGGTATGAAACATGGTATAGTGGTCCGCTACAATGATTGTTCAAATAATGCCCATGGGGTCAAAACTGACCACGCCCCAGATAGGTCACATGGTTTATGTAGACTTGATTAGCAAAATGACTTTAAAAAATCTCCTCTGAAACCGCATGGCCCAGAGGTTTCGTATTTGGTATGTAACATCGTATAGTTTTCCTCTACAAAGTAGTGTTGTGCCGATTAATCATTTCATCGATTAATCAACGACTAAAAGGTAATGTTTAATTAGTCGATTAAGATTTGGGATTAGTGGAATAATTGAAGAAATATGTGCATGAGTTTTCTTTCTTGAAAAATGTCTAATCCCTTTCTTTTAACTTGAACAAGTGATCTGGTTCATTTATGTGTCAGTGACCAAATAATATAATTAAATAACACACATGCACATATAATTAAATACATTGTCCAATAGAATAAAATGTATACATTTATATATTTTAATATGATTTGTAGAACTAATAATCATCTCTAGTTCTTAATTACAAACAAAGAAATTTGCACTTTTGTCTGCATATGTCATACTGTCAAGCACGAACTGAAGGATTGGTCCAGATATGATGAAAAATAAAGTCTCTCTGTTTGACAAAGGCATTTTTTTTTAATTTTCCTCGAAAAAAGCAACATAACTAGTGTTTCTGGCCTGATTTGGCCCCATTATGGATTCCAAGCAAGATTTCATGACGAACGCCAACGCATGATAGATCCCCTATGCCAATTACTCACAAAGCATTTCATGCTGCGGTCACTTTGCGGTGAGCTAAAATAATAAAAAGTAATAAAAGGCTAAACAAATCTATAAGTATTGCTTTTTTCTTCAGACCCTTAGCATTACAAGTTGTTTATCTATGCCATGTTTGTTGTATTTTTTTAAAACAAATTGTGCACGTTTGTACCCAACACAAGATAAAAGATTTATAGTGTTTGTGTGGTTGCTTAACTTTTCAAAAATTCATTTAAATTTGATATGTATCTTGTCAATAGTCAAGTGCGTTAGTAGGATAATGCAGTTCACAAACTGTATTTACAAAAACATGTGCTTTGCCTATTTCATTATTGCTATATAAATCAAACAAATATTTATTGCCAAACTAAATAAAACAATGTAAATCATTGAAACATTGCAGCCTAGGGTGTATTTCCTTTACTTTCAAGAATCCTGATTAATCAGTTATTTAGTCAGAACTTTTTGCTGATTAATCGACTAAAATTTTGGACACTGATTAACAACACTACGGCGTCCGCGTCTGAATTTGGTTAAAGTTTTTATTCAAAAGTTTTGTAACTTCAAAACTACATAAGTTATTCACTTGAAACTTGGAATATATCTTTGTCATCAACTCCAGTGTCAGGAGCAACATTCCCCATAACTCTGTTTTGTATTTTGACAGAGTTGTGCCCCTTTTTCACTTAGATTTTCTGTTGAAAGTTTATTTTGAACAGTTTTTTAACTTCAAAACTACATATGCTATTCACTTGAAACTTGGAATATACCTTTGTCATCAACTCCAGTATCAGGGACAACTTTCCCAATAACTCTGTTTTGTATTTTGACAGAGTTATGCCCCTTTTCCACATAGATTTTCTGGTTAAAGTTTTATATTCGAAAGTTTTGCAACTTCAAAACTACAGATGTTATTCACTGGAAACTTGGAATATACCTTTGTCATCAACTCCAGTGTCAGGGGCAAGTTTCTTTATAACTCTGTTTTGTATGTTGACAGAGTTATGCCCCTTTTTTTACACATAGATTTTCTAGTTAAAGTTTATATTCAACAGTTTTGTTACTTCAGACCTACACAAGTTATTCACTTGAAAATTTATACCTTTGTCATCAAATCCAATATCAGGGGCAACATTCCCTATAACTCTGTTTTGTATTTTGACAGAGTTATGCCCCTTTTTCACATAGATTTTCTGTTTAAAGTTTATAGTCAAAAGTTGTGTAACATCAAAACATCAGAAATTATTCACTTGAAACTTGGAATATACCTTTGTCATCAACTCCAGTGTCAGCTGCAGCATTCCCTATAACTCTGTATTTTGACAGAGTTATGCCCCTTTTTCACAGAGATTTTCTGGTTAAAGTTTATATTCAAAACTCTGATAACTTCAAAACTACACAAGTTACTAACTACATAAGGTTGAAACTTGGAATAATTTGATGAAATAATTGCCATAACTCCGTTTATTATTTCAACAAATGTATGCCCATTCCACTTTCCAAAATATGTACCAACTGAAATACTTCGAATAGTCGAGCGCGCGTTCTTCTGACAGCTCTTGTGAAAAGATAAGATATTTTGGAACACCCCAGTCAGGCCCGTCGCCGGCAATTTAAAAGTGGTCTGGCCAAAGTCTATGCGAACAAAGTGTAGGGGTGGGGGTCCGGCATGCTCCCCCGGAATTTTGTTTTTATTCTAAAAAGCCCTTAGGAGCGTTTCCCACCATATCTGATACTATTTTAACACTTTCTGGCCAGCTGTTTCTAGGCTTATTTTATGTTAAACTCTCCTGCTTTTCGGCAGTTACCGTTTTTGGCTTCATCGTCGTCGTCGGTATCGTCGTCTTAAATGTTAGTTTTATCATAGCGGCCATAATCATTCACGAATGTTCAAGATATTCGCATATGAAATGTTTGTGTTGGATCTCCATTGTTTCAATATGGTTGAGTTACACGACTGGTTTGCTGGTGCGCTGGTGTTGGTGCGCTTCACAATGCTTTTGTTTGGTTCAATTTCAAACATCGAAGATGTAACTGACCAACCTCAAATTTACCCATCATATTAGCCGTTGTCGACTCGTAATAAACAAATAACACTGACAATATAAAATGATAAAACAATATTTTTGCCTTGTCATCAATACTAAAACTTAAATAATTTAATCAATGAGAGTGAAATACAGCACCTGTTTTTTTTATTGCCATCTAAACACTATCTGGATAAACCAAATCGGTATGAATTTATGACACTTATTAAAGTTTCTTCACAACCACTGACATCACTTGACGGAAAATCGCATCTTTATTATTTCGAAACAACGTACGGTACAAACGTACGGTATTACAACTCTTTTATAATTACGTTATTGCCAAAAAGCGCATTTATCAATTAAAGATATTTATTTTATCGGTTACCATGACATTCTGGAGTCGGGGCTGTTTTATTGCCAGGATGTAAAAAAAAACGTGTATTGATGTTTATGACTTGTGAATAAGGAATAAAAACGGATAAAACTTCATTTTTAAGAAGCTCAAAGTAGTGCGGCCCAATACTTAAAACACCGACGGCGACGACCTTGCCATTGGTGTAACGATGTAGGGATGCAACGAATCCAAATGTTATCTTCGGATTCGGTTCCAAATAAGATTCGAACATTTCGAATATTCGGATCGGATCTTGCAAGTAATAGATACAAATATAATATGTAAACTAAATATAGGTAATGCGAGGCCTTTCTTAAAAATTATGTGTTAGTAATAACAAAGGTGTCTAATATAATTGGCAGATAATATTTAATCAGTGTCATATCGCCCCGATGAAAGAAAAGCAAAAAACAACAGCAACTGATTTTAATGTTCAATTTAAAATTGATCATTATGAATTTACAATACGTTAAAATAAATCCATTCAAGTACATTTGTTATCTACATCTAGTTCAGTTTGTATTCAAACATTATTGTAAATAATTGTTCAGTTACATCACTTTGTTTCTGACATTTTTATACACGCAGTCTTGTAAGTTTAAGTGCACACACTAGCGAATTCGCTTTGACAAGTATATATAACATTTATACATTTTTGACATGTTTAATGATAATTTTTAAGTATAGTTTGCTGGTTTCATGAGTTTTATTTACTTCAATAATAAGTTTCTGAGTTTTCTTCGTTGTAGTGACCACAATTCTTAGTGCAAAAATCTCGTTACTACGTACAGTTGTTATATTTTTTGCGCCAACAAATTTGGCAACACATTTTTATTGCAAATATCGGGATTTCCAGGTGAAATACAAACTAAAACAGTTTTATGTTATGAGAAATATATAGTATACAGGTTCCATATTTGACAATAGTGAATTTCCTTAGAAATATATAAAAACAAATACGGCTTTGTGAACAAAGGTGACTAAATTTCCATCTTTGTATTAAATTTAACTATGGTGGAGCATTTTTTTTTTATCTTACGGAGCATCAAGCGGTCGCTTTTCCGACTTTGTACACGAAAATAACTGTGTTATGCATAGGTTTGTAGAAAACGAGTTTCAACTTAAAGTTTACGACAAGAATTAGAGAACTAGTAGGGATAGTTGTACTGGAACAACTTGTTATTTAAAACTGCATTTGGATCCGATCCGAAATTTCAAGCCGCTGACAGAACTGCGAATCTTCAAATGGAATCGATCCGATCGGATATTTCGGATACCCGTTGCATGACTATTACGATGGACTCCAGAATTACACCGGGCTCAGCTACACCTAAAGCTACACTTATACGGAAAGTTGGTATCAGCCGTGTAACGCCGCATATGCACGTCGCCGAATAAACTCGAGAAAAAAACGTTTATCCGTTTACTTTCAACGCATATAGAGAACGGTTTCGTTAATGCCGCGACGTGCAACGCATAAAGCAATCATTGCTTATACTCGTATGTGCGTGACTGTGCCATTGTAACGCATACAGACAATTAGCATTAATGATGTCTTATACTGTTGAAAAAAATCAGGGAATATAACAACGATGATGATGATGATGATGATGATAATGATTGGCACTCTATCGTACGTATATTGGTATTGTTTATGCGGCGCAAGTGTGCCTTTTTGCCGCATAAACGTGGTCATGATTTTGCGTTGAAAATCACCGCATAAACGTGTTTGGTTACGTTTTTGGCGGCGACGTGCATATGCGGCGTTTAAAAGCCTGATTAGTACTGTTATTTACCAGCTTTAGAGCTTTCCAGTTCTTGCCACTGACATTTTTAACTCCTCGGCAATGCTATTTTGTCTAAACTACTTGAATAGATACATGTGATATCCTAGTGCAACGACATCTCTTGTAGTCACTTCATTTTTGGTGCCGTGACAACAACTTCACAACGCAGCAAGTCTACGATCACGCTCACCTACTAATTAGTACCGCAGCAAGTGTCCGGTCACGCTCACCTACTAAGAGGCACCGTAGCAAGTCTACGACCACGCTCACCTACTAATTAGTACCGCAGCAAGTGTCCGGACACGCTCACATACTAAGAGGCACCGCAGCAAGTCTACGACCACGCTCACCTACTAAGAGGCACCGTAGCAAGTCTACGACCACGCTCACCTACTAAGAGGCACCGTAGCAAGTCTACGACCACGCTCATCTACTAATTAGTACCGCAGCAAGTGTCCGGACACGCTCACCTACTAAGAGGCACCGTAGCAAGTCTACGACCACGCTCATCTACTAAGAGGCACCGTAGCAAGTCTACGACCACGCTCACCTACTAATTAGTACCGCAGCAAGTCTACGACCACGCTCACCTACTAAGAGGCACCGTAGCAAGTCTACGACCACGCTCACCTACTAATTAGTACCGCAGCAAGTCTACGACCACGCTCATCTACTAAGAGGCACCGTAGCAAGTCTACGACCACGCTCACCTACTAAGAGGCACCGTAGCAAGTCTACGACCACGCTCACCTACTAATTAGTACCGCAGCAAGTCTACGACCACGCTCACCTACTAATTAGTACCGCAGCAAGTCTACGACCACGCTCACCTACTAATTAGTACCGCAGCAAGTCTACGACCACGCTCACCTACTAATTAGTACCGCAGCAAGTCTACGACCACGCTCACCTACTAATTAGTACCGCAGCAAGTCTACGACCACGCTCACCTACTAATTAGTACCGCAGCAAGTCTACGACCACGCTCACCTACTAATTAGTACCGCAGCAAGTCTACGACCACGCTCACCTACTAAGAGGCACCGTAGCAAGTCTACGACCACGCTCATCTACTAATTAGTACCGCAGCAAGTGTCCGGACACGCTCACCTACTAAGAGGCACCGTAGCAAGTCTACGACCACGCTCATCTACTAAGAGGCACCGTAGCAAGTCTACGACCACGCTCACCTACTAATTAGTACCGCAGCAAGTCTACGACCACGCTCACCTACTAAGAGGCACCGTAGCAAGTCTACGACCACGCTCACCTACTAATTAGTACCGCAGCAAGTCTACGACCACGCTCATCTACTAATTAGTACCGCAGCAAGTCTACGACCACGCTCACCTACTAAGAGGCACCGTAGCAAGTCTACGACCACGCTCATCTACTAATTAGTACCGCAGCAAGTGTCCGGACACGCTCACCTACTAAGAGGCACCGTAGCAAGTCTACGACCACGCTCATCTACTAATTAGTACCGCAGCAAGTGTCCGGACACGCTCACCTACTAAGAGGCACCGCAGCAAGTCTACGACCACGCTCACCTACTAAGAGGCACCGTAGCAAGTCTACGACCACGCTCATCTACTAAGAGGCACCGCATCAAGTCTACGACCACGCTCATCTACTAAGAGGCACCGCATCAAGTCTACGACCACGCTCATCTACTAAGAGGCACCGTAGCAAGTCTACGACCACGCTCATCTACTAAGAGGCACCGCAGCAAGTCTACGACCACGCTCACCTACTAAGAGGCACCGCAGCAAGTCTACTATCACGCTCACATACTAAGAGGCACCGTAGCAAGTCTACTATCACGCTCACCTACTAAGAGGCACCGTAGCAAGTCTACGACCACGCTCACCTACTAAGAGGCACCGCAGCAAGTCTACTATCACGCTCACCTACTAATTGGCACCGCAGCAAGTCTACGATCACGCTCACCTACTAAGAGGCACCGTAGCAAGTCTACTATCACGCTCACCTACTAATTGGCACCGCAGCAAGTCTACGACCACGCTCACCTACTAAGAGGCACCGCAGCAAGTCTACTATCACGCTCACCTACTAAGAGGCACCGTAGCAAGTCTACGATCACGCTCACTTACTAATTAGTACCGCAGCAAGTCTACGACCACGCTCACCTACTAATTAGTACCGCAGCAAGTGTCCGGTCACGCTCACCTACTAAGAGGCACCGTAGCAAGTCTACGACCACGCTCACCTACTAAGAGGCACCGCAGCAAGTCTACGACCACGCTCACCTACTAATTAGTACCGCAGCAAGTGTCCGGTCACGCTCACCTACTAAGAGGCACCGTAGCAAGTCTACGACCACGCTCACCTACTAATTGGCACCGCAGCAAGTCTACGACCACGCTCACCTACTAATTAGTACCGCAGCAAGTGTCCGGTCACGCTCACCTACTAAGAGGCACCGTAGCAAGTCTACGACCACGCTCACCTACTAAGAGGCACCGCAGCAAGTCTACGACCACGCTCACCTACTAATTAGTACCGCAGCAAGTGTCCGGTCACGCTCACCTACTAAGAGGCACCGTAGCAAGTCTACGACCACGCTCACCTACTAAGAGGCACCGCAGCAAGTCTACGATCACGCTCACCTACTTAGAGGCACAGTAGCAAGTCTACGATCACGCTCACCTACTAATTGGCACCGTAGCAAGTCTACGACCACGCTCACATACTAAGAGGCACCGCAGCAAGTCTACAATCACACTCACCTACCGAGAGGCACCGCAGCAGGTCTACAACTGCTCAGCTACATGATATACGCAGAGAGGTTCACTAAGAAGAGCAAATCCATAGCAAGTGTACAAAGAATCCCGCTGTCCAGAAGCGCAGCAAATCCCAAAAGAGGTCTGCTGTCAAGAAGCGCAGCAGGTCCAAGGAGAGTCCCACTTTCAAAAACATTAGAGGATGAATTTGCAAAAGCTAATTTCCACTAGGGAGGACCATAGGAAAATTGTTGAACGGAAGCTGGCCAGTATTACAGAAGAAACGTCTGAAGAAGATAATCAAGACATTCTCGAGTACCGGTATGCGCAACAAAAAGCAGATTTAATAAGGAGCTTGAACGAGAAATTGCCAATCAAACCGATGCAGCAGACATAGAAACGTAAATTATTGATAGCGAATAATACATTTTGATTTTCAACAGCAAATTACAAAGTAGGCAAAGAAAGCGAAATCTTCAACATCAATAACGCTAAATCAACAACAACTTGAAAACAACAATGCCATAGACGGCAGGACAATGTCATGTTCTCGAGACTCAGTTGCACGACAGAACACCGATGAAGTACCAAGATACGTGCATTATGCCAAGTCTCAGCATCGCCTGCCAAACTTGATTTTACCGGAGTTTGATGGTGACGTTACACAGTGGCAGACGTTTTGGGACACGTACGAATCGTCTATTCCCACCAACTCTCCGCTTTCAGAGGCTGAGAAGTTGAGCTTTTTATGATCGCTATTGCACAGCACAGCAGCGAGGAACATAGAAGGGTTTCCATTGACAAACTCCAATTATCTGCAAGCTTTGGCCAGCCCCACAAAGTCCTGTCCAGTTATGTGCAGTCGCTAATTGATTTGCCACATCCAAAGAAGAGCATAGACAGTCTTCGGAGTTTTAGCGACAAGAGGTTTAGATGCGCTTGGTCACAGTCAAGAGACGTTTGTCACACTTCTCATCCGATCATACTTGAAAAACTTCCATCGGAAATCCTCCAAAACATGACCCGCGATCACGGTGAAGGAAACTGGAAACTACAAGAAGTGCGTGGAGCAATGCGGAAGGAAATAACAATTCTAGAGGCCGGTCAGAAATTGTACTCCACTGAACCCAGAGCAACAGCATCCTTCTTTACGTGTGCAAATAACAAGATGTCTAAGCAAACATCTGTCAAGCAACGACAACAGACTGCACGGAAACAACAGCTGGTTAAATATCCTTTCTGCAATGGCGACCATCATCCACATGAATGCAGGAAATTACAAAATACGAAGATCGTATTGCTATGGTAAAGAACAAAGAATTGTGTTTCAATTGCTTAAAAAAAACACCGAGCCTCAATGTGTACGTCAGATACAGGTGCCGGAAGTGCCAAGGAAAACATCACACTAGCATTTGCAAACAACAGACTGCGTCAGTATTGTCGACACTCAATCCTCAAGGCTCCTGAGTATACTTTAGAGGAAGAAACACGGCAAACGGAAGCTGTTATACACTCAACTATTGACCGAAAATGTGTTCTGTTGAAAACTGCTGTAGCTTTAATATCATCGGGAAGTTACTCAACGGAGTCACACATTTTGTTTGACGAAGGTGCTCAACGGTTTTTCGTTGCAACTGATCTAGCCGAGAGACTTCATATGAAAGAAACAGGAAGAGAGCTAATTCAACTAGCAGCCTTTGGAGACCAACAGAAACGGTCGCGATACATGCCGAATGGAACTATCTTCTTAAAAGCTGATTCAGGCCAGAAGATACCAATACACGTGTTGGTTACACCAACAATAGCAGTACTGTTGCGAAACATACCAGAGCAGGTCAAGAAACTTTGGTATTTAAAGGGGCTGAAACTGGCACAAACTGCAACAGATGACGGTCAGTTCGAGATAGATCTCCATATCGGGGCAGATAATTATTGGAAGATCGTTGAAGACCATGTTATCCGGGGATAAGGCCCCACAGCAGTATCATCGAAGATTGGCTACTTACTGTCCGGTCCGATAAATGAACATAACTCTGAGATAGAAACGCGCATGTTAAATGTGATCACAAGTCACAAACAGGAGTCTGACTTAGAGCGCTTCTGGAACATTGAGTTCCTAGGAATATCACCGGAAACAAGTAAAAATCCGTATGTTCGATTATTCAGGAATACCAACAATCTAGCATAACATTTGAAAAAGGCCGATATAAAGCAAAACTACCATGGAAAGAATATCATCTTCCACTACCTACATACTACCGAATCACAAAGAGACGTACACAGTCTAACATTCGGAGACTTGCACAAGACACGTATCTGCTAAAGAAATATGGAGAGATCATTGCAGACCAAGAGCGCAGATGATTCATTGAAAAGCTCCACACATACAGTTCTACGTCTAACACAGTAGCGCACCGTGCGAACTACATCGCACATCATGGCGCTAGAAAGGATTTCTGTTAACAAACCCATCCGAATCGTCTACGACTGTAGTTATCGCATGTCGCCCAATCATCCGAGCTTAAACGACTGCCTTTCATCAGCACCACCTGACCTTTATGACATATCGAGTATCTTCACCCGATTTCGCCTACACCGCTATGCTGTTTCAACTGACATCCAAAAGGCTTTTCTTCATGTCCAGTAAGCAGAAGAAGATCGGAATGTTACACGATTCTTCTGGTTAAGCGACCCCGAAGATCCAAGCAGTCAGCTGATAACCTGTCCGCTGATAGGCTGATAGGCTGTCCTGTTTGGCGCGACTTGCTCACCATTCATTCTCTGTGCAACACTTCTCAAACATCTGGATCTTCACCGAGATAATTAGAATAGCAAAATCACTGGGAGATATCATTACGTGGAAAAAGTTCTTAGCAGTTTCGAAAAGGAAGAAGACGTGTTACGATACTATCAAGATACAAGGAACCTGATGACTACAGCAAGGTTTAACCTTTATTCATGGAACTCGAACTATCAACAACTAAGAAGACAAGCAGAAATGGATTCTATACATGATGCAGACAATGTGAATAAGGTGTTGGGAATGCGATGGCACATCGAAGATGACCGACTGACATATCAGCAAAGACACCTACCGGTTGCCGAGGTTGTTAGCAGAGAGAGATACGTCAACAAACGTCTCGAATTTTCGACCCGCTCGGACTCATGAGCTCTGTAACAATTCGGGCAAAGGTGCGTCTAAAAGAGCTTAGGCAGGAAAAGGTTGATTGAGATACACCTCTCCCTTCAATTCTTCAAGAAAGGTGGAAGACATTGGTAGCAGATCTCAACGAAGCCGCGTCCATACAAATCAGACGGCATTATTTTCAAGACAACTCAGACGACACCGCTAAACTTCATAATATTTGTTGATGCCAGTCAGACATCATACGCGGCTGCTGCGTACTAGTACATCTGCAGAGAAAACAACGCATTACTAATAATGTCCAAAAGCAGAGTTGCGCCACTGAAAGGGTTTTCTCTTCCCCGTTTGGAGTTAATGTCAGCAGTAATCGGAGAAAGTCTGACTTATCATATTCAACAGTCAATTCAAATACGCGATGTGTACTTGTGGTCTGACAGTCCTACATTGGCTCCGCAGTAAAAGACCTATGAAGAGATTCGTCGCAAACAGAGTGGCTGAGATCCAGGCACAGACAGGTCACCGGAACTGGAGGTACTGCCCTATGGAAAGCAACCCAGCTGACCTACCAACCAGGGAAATGACGGCTTCTCAGTACATGACAAGTGAATAGTGGCACAACGGTCCACATTGGCTGACTAACAAGAGGTCGTGGCCAACCTGGGAACCAGAACCTACAAGTGCCTTAACTGTGACCATTAAGGAAGAGGAAAGAGTGGAGGTTCAAACTAGCTCGGCAGAACACTCAACATGCTCACCCGAACATGCTTTCACACAACATGTTATTCAAGATGCTCACCACAGAAGACTCCATACCGACGTTAACGAGTCAGTTACAGCGCTCCGACAAAAATATTGGATTCTTACCATTCGACGGAATGTACAGACGGTGATCCGGAAATGCTTTACCTGCAAGAAAGCCATAGGCCAACCGTACGCTGTTCCGGACCCCCCTCCACTACCGAAGATCAGAGTGGAAGATGCGCCCCCGTTTTCAGTAACAGGACTTTACTGGCGCATTGACGGTTCGTGGTATCACTGGTAGAGAGACACAGGCTCACATCTGCCTTTTCACCTGCGCGTCGACACGAGCTGTACATCTGGAGGTCGTGCCCGACGTGTCAGAAAACTCATTCATGCAATGCTTCAGGAGGTTTATCAGCCGTAAGTCGCAGCCAAGATTAATGGTTTCTGACAACTGCACAACATTCACTGCCGCTGCCGGAAGTCTAAGAAGATTGTTTCAAAACCAGACTATGCAAGATGCCTTAAATAGTCAAGGGACATAATGGCAGTTCATTCCGAAGAAAGAAGCGTGGTTTGGTGGGTGGTGGGAGCGGCTAAACGGTGTGACAAAGACAGTGCTTAAAAAAATCCTTGGCCTTCGTCGACTACAGAAACCTACCGTATGAGGAAGTACCAGAGGCTTTACCCTCATCAGGACCGTGTATCATGCCTGACACTGCTACTAAGTAATTTCCGGGAGCGATGGCGGATGAAGTACTTGACGGCACTGCGGGAACGAAAATTGGCACAGGGAAACAACCAACAGCGTATTAAGACTGGAGACGTCGTCTTGGTCCAGGACACAACTCTACGCTGCAGCTGGAAACACGTTGTCATAAATGAAGTTACCGAAGGGAACGACGGACGTATACGATCAACCTTAATACGAAACTCATCGGGGGTGACAAGCCGACCAGTCACCAAACTGGTAACCCTCAAGATTAACTTGACGGGCCGGAAGGATGTGGTGAACGACGTTACGCGGGACTGGGAGAGACCAGCCGACCAGTGACCACCCTGGATATCGGGCGTGGACCAGACTAAACCGGCCGGGAGGATGTGGTGAACGATGTTGCGCGGGAGGGACGTTGCAAGCCATCCAAAAAGCGCGCCATAAACATTGACGTCGTTAACAACATTGTCGCGTAAGACATAAACAACATATTTTGTATTGAATACTTTGAAATTAATTGTTATTTTTTATCAGTCTGCAATAAACCTTCGAAGAGTTAACATCTCTTGTAGTCACTACAGGCCTCGTCATTTCAAATGGTCAGTCAGGCCTCGTCATTTCAAATGGATAATGAGATCTCGTCAAATAAAATGGTCAATCAGACGCCCTCAATTCATATGGCGAATCAGGTATTGTGAAATCAAATGGTCAATCAGGCCTCGTCAATTCAAATGGTCAATCCGACCTCGTCAATTCTAACAGTCAGTCAGGTCTCGTCAATGCAAATGGTCAGTCAGGTCTTGTCAGTTCAAACGGTCAATCAGGCCTCGTCAATTCAAATGGTCAATCAGGCCTTGTCAATTCAAATGGTCTATTCGACCTCGTCAATTCAAACGGTCAATCAGTTCTCGTCAATTCAAACGGTCTGTCAGACCTGGGCAAATACAATGGTCAATCAGACTTCGTCAATTCATATGGCGAATCAGATCTTGTTAAATCAAATGGTAAATCACGCCTCGTCAATGCAAATAGTCGGTCAGGCCTCGTCAATTCAAATGGTCAGTCAGGCCTCGTCAAATCAAATGGTCAGTCAGGCCTCGTCAATTCAAATTTTCAGATAGGCCTAGTCAAATCAAACTGTCAATCAGGCCTCGTCAATTCAAATAGTCGGTCAGGCCTCGTCAATTCAAATGGTCAGTCAGGCCTCTTCAAATCAAACGGTCAATCAGGCCTCGTCAATTCAAATGGTCAGTCAGGTCTCGTCAAATCAAATAGTCAATCAGGTCTCGTCAATTCAAATGGTCAGTCAGACCTCGTCAATTCAAATGGTCAATTCGTCGGTACAAGGGGTCAGTCAGAGCTCGTTAGTTCAGATGGTTAATCAGGCCTCGCCAATTCAAAATGGCGAACAAGACCTCGTTATTTCAAACGGTCAATCCGACCTCGTCAATTCAAATGGTCAGTCAGACCTCGTCTATTCAAATGGTCAGTCAGGTCCCGTCAATTCAAATGGTCAATCAGGTCTCGTCAATTCCAACGGTCAATTAGGCATCGTCAATTCAAATGGTCAATCAGGTCCCGTCAATTCAAATGGTCAATCAGGCTTCGTCAGTTTAAACGGTCAATCAGGCATCGTCAATTCCAACGGTCAATCAGGCATCGTCAATTTACTAGTAAATGGTGAATCGGTCTTCGTCAATTTAGTAGTCAATCAGGCTGATAGCAACTTCGTGTTTGCATGTTGCCTTGACAAATATGAGCCTACCATGGTGATGTTTCTTTACATGCATAAAACATGACACTTTTAAGTTTAAAAGTTTACCTCTCCGTAAATCGAAAGGTTATCAACATGCAGTCGACAGTGCATCCGTGAATACATCCTTTTTTAATTTGATGACATTAACATCGCTTTAAATGCGAAACCGTCCGGGATCAGAATAAATTTATGAGTTATTACTGTACCGATCTGTCGCGCTTTGCCACCAAAGCAAGTATGTTTTTGTTTCACCCAGGCAATACATAACATGTACTAGTGAGCGCACGTGCAAATAATCACAATCTGGGAGGAAGTTGCACGTTTCACATCACAGTACATTGTCATAGTCGATTTAGAGCGGCGGAAGCGGCGTACGCACCACCCCTCCTCGTCCAAAAACAAAAATTCCCACGATATGATTTTTAACTCACAATTACTCCATTTCCCATGGTATGTTCTTTCATCAGCCCGTTGCAAAACATCACGCGTGTTTTGTTTCACTTTCTAAAAAAAGTCGTTTGTTTAAATGGCGAATATCCAAAATCTGCTCAATCAAATCATCAAAGTTTATCGGCTTATATTTTTGTTTAAAATAAACCTAGTACCCGTACCTCCTTTTTTGCCTAAATATCACGCAATTGAACTATCATTATATTGCAAAATTAGTTCTGTAGGTACTACCTACTAGGAAGGTAGGTCTGCTTTCCCAGCCTCTCTAATCCATAATCCTTTTTACCGCGCCTGTTTGTAGGTTCCCGGAACGTCTGACTAGTCGAAACTGGTTTAATAACCACAATCCACAATCCTTTTCACCGCGCCTTTTTGTAGGGTCCCGGAACGTTTGACTAGTCGAAACTGGTTTAATAACCACGCCTACTTATAGTTCTGTCTATGACAACGACCATAATAATCCTCACCTTAGTTCAAGAACTCAATAAGTGCTTAAACTTTGTATTGCAGATATTGAGTTATTGAACTAAGGTGACGCTATGATTGGCATGATGCTGTCGTTTATGCATCACCAACAAGCAATGACATAATATGGTAGGACGGCCCGTTAATAAAATCTTGTCGATCCGTCAACACACGGTGTGGCATCTATGGGTTTTTTCAGTCCAACTTCAACTAGGATTATCCGGGTACAGGGCGTGAACTTAGGTTATATTGTGAACTTTTTAATTAAAAACAAGTGTAACCAATAGTTTACGTAGGAGCTTGATGAATATCACCGTTATGCTGAAGCTTATACAGTCAATAATTCTAACAGTTTTTATAAAAAGTGATTTTATTTTGAAGTGTTACTCGCTATATTGATTTAGGACTGAATTAACGTGTAGAGCAGCTGACAATAAGTTTGGAGTCCGTTTGGCACTGCTGACCTACATGCTTCAACGCATTATGTTGTTGTTCGTCAAACCTTGGATAAGACAGCTTCGCCGAAAAATAGTATCTTCATTCTGTAATAAAACGAAGAAGCAGTTGAGTTTGTGCGTCGTGTGACTATGGTTGCTCAAAAGTTAAGACGTCGTGGTTACCATGCATACGCAATTAAATATATATGATAAAGAGTGTCATATCTTTTTTATCACATGCTTTTAAATGACAAAAAAAAATTACTTTACCAAAAGATGTTGATAAATCCTAAAAGTTGTGTACTGACGTGACGTCATTTCATGCTGACGACGTCAACTCACCAAAATAATATCATGCGATTGGTCAGTCAGAGAATAGGTAGCCAATGAAAACGCTCAAAATGTTATTTTACACATGTGTAAGATTGAAATATTTGTAACGGCTGTATTACACGGAAAACAAGGTATAGCATGCGATAAAACTAGATCTATTAAGTTTACGATATAACATCCCGACAATAGTTTTTTCATTAAAGCAGAAACGGGCTTCCGTATGAGTAATAGTGAAACAGTATACACTGTTAATTATAAACTTCATAATTGTGTTCCAAATATTCGTCTTATGAATTATTACAGAAATAACTGCTGAAATCTACTTTTCTTAATCCACGCACATTGTATCGGTGGAATTAAGTGATTACTCTATTTCATAGTTACATGCAATTAATATATTGTAAAAGTTCGGTTCATGTCCTACAATCAGACTGTTCTTACACGGTTACAGGTTTTTAGTTCTCTTGTAAGTAACAACACAGGTAGTTCATCTGTAAACATATCAAATATATTCTGTTTACACATTAACTACCGTTATTTAATAGCATCATGAAACGAGAGGGCCAAGATGGCCCTGGGTCGCTCACCTGAGTTTAAGGCACAATAAAGGCTTATAACAATTAAGAGTGCCAAGTTACACTAAAGCACTACATGAGTATAAACATCTGGACCTTCCAGTTTCACGAGAAGATTTTTGAAGTTTATATAAACCATGTGACCCGCAGGGCGTGGCCACTGTCTACACCTGGGTAATATTTTAACAATTTTTGTATTGGACCGTGCGGTTTCAGAGGAGACGATTTTTAAAGCCGACTTTCAATATAAGTCTATAAAAACTATGTGACCCCGGGGCATGCCTTCTTTTAGCCCAGAGGCATAATTTAAACAATCTTTGTAGAGGACCACTTTACAATGTTTTCACGTAAAATATGAAACCTCTGCACCTCGTGGTTTTAGAGGAGAAGGTTTTTAAAGCCAACTTGCCTTATAAGTCATTTGAAGCAATATGACCCTCAGGGTGTGGCCAAATTTAACAATCATTGTAGAGGACCACTATACAATGTTACATACCAAATATAAAACCAATGGGCCTTGCGATTTCAGGAAGGATTTTAAAAGTTATTTTGCTATTTAAGTCTATATCAACAAATATGAAGCCCGGTGCATGGCCAGTTTTGACCCCAGGGGCATCATTTGAACAATTGTTGTAGAGGACCATTATACAATGTTACTTACCAAATATGAAACCTCTGGGCCTTGCAGTTTCAGAGAAGAATATTTTTAAGGTCATTTTGTTTTTTAAGTCTATATCAACAATGTGACCCCTGTGGCGTGGCCAGATTTGACCAAGGGGCATCACTTGAACAATCTTTGTAGAGGACCACTATTCAATGATAAATACTAAATATGAAACATATGGGCCTTGCGCTTTCAGAGGAGAAGATTTTTGAACTTATTTTGCTATTTAAGTCTATATAAACCATGTGACCCCCAGGGCGTGGCCATTTTTTACACCAGGGGCATAATTTGAACAATCTTTGTAGAGGACCACTACACAATGATTGATGCAAAATAAGAAACCTCTGGGAATTACGGTTTAAAAGGAGAAGATTTCGCCACTCGTGAAAATATAAATTTCTATGATCACGTGTGAATAAAAAATCGATATTCTACCGAAAACGTACATTTTCTTTTTTATGTTACGCCTTTTCCACACAATGTTTGACAGTCCTATTCAATTACTGTATTCATTTACTGTATTAAATCGGGAACTAGTGTGAAACAGTGAATTACCAATTTTAATTCACTGATATTTCCTTATACATTATTGGAAAGCATAAAATAAATACAGATTGCTTTTTCACCGACCCTCGATTTTGACGAAAGTCGTCTATCATTGAATAAAGTATATGATGTATCTGGAATCACAATAAGAAACTATTACCAGAGTACATATACAACGTTAAATAAATTAGTTTGCTTTTTTCACCGACCCTCAATTTACAGATCCGACGCAATTAAGTCTTAAAGGTCTTAACAACTGGTATATTAGTTTCCGTTATTTAAATAATTTTTGTTTTACGTTGCTTAGGCGTAAAAAAAATATGTTTGTTTCCGTTTACCCGACCTACCCTAAAAAATGCCCCGACCCTATAACATTTTATTGGGTTTGTCAGATATATTTTTGTTGTATTTACCTTTTTCAATAATTAAATGTGTTTTTGGATAAATAAGTGTTTTGTTTGGAAAGCATCCACTTATAAACAATGTTTAAGGATATAGCTGATATGTTTTGAATATTTATTCAGTTTTAGAATCTTCAAGTTGACCATTTAGCAAATAAAATAATAATAATAATAAATCCCGACCTACCTACCCTAATTTTTTGGGGCATGTAACCTGAAACAAACATATATTCTTTTGTACGCCTTACGTGAGAAAAGTGTTTTAATTGGTTCCATTTAAATAAAGAGATATAGGAACATTTATTAGAACAGCAATGTTCTGTAATATGTCTTGTTGACTGTAGCGATTTGTTGGCGCTGCACAAAAGGAAGGCCACTTAACAAAAAAACGTCAATATCGACTGTGGATTAATTTCTACATATAGGCCAAGCAATGTTTACAAAATGGTAATCAGTCTTTTTTTATAATTTTATTCTAATGACAAACTCATTTGGTGTCTGTTGCAAATGGACAGGGACAAACACCCTTTACACTCTTTTAGTTTGGGAATATGATAAAATTGTTACACATTTATTCGTTCATTATTACTTGCATGTTCTATGGTTTGAGTATATTATGCTTTTTAGCTCACTCGAGCACATCGTGCTCATGGTGATCTTTAAAGATCGCCTTTTGTTCGTCGTCCGTCGTGCGTCGTGTGTTAACATTTTCATTCAATCAACATCACCTCCTAAACTGCTGGTAAGATTTTCACCGAACTTTACAGAAATGATCCTTAAGTGACCCTCTTTCAAAATTCCTCAAATCGTTTCGGTCCGCTAAATATATAGCTCACCAGAGCTAAAACTAGAATAAAAAACTAAAAACTTTTAAAATCTTCTTGTCTGAAACCACTAGGCGTGGAACTTTCATATTTGGGCGGGACATCATTCTTGTATGGCTTCATTGAAAATTTTAAAAATCTTATAGTCTGAAACCACTAACTGGATTTCTAAATAATTACCACTAAATGTTTCTTGGCTGACCCTCTACCAAACTCCTTGAAATCATGTTGATTTGTTAAAAAATATGGCCGCCAGGGGGCGGGGCAGTTTTCCTTATATGGCTATATTGAAAACTTTCAAATTTCTTGGCTAAAACCACTGGCTGGGTTTCAAAATATTTTCCCATAAATGTTCCTTGGGTGACCCTCTATGAAATTCCTTGAAATCATTTTGATTTTTGTAAAAACATGGCCGCCAGGGGGCGGGGCAGCTTTCCTTATATGGCTATATTGAAAACTTTAAAAATCTTCTTGTCTGAAACCACTGGCTAAATTTCAAATAATTTCACCTACATGTTCCTCGGGTGACCGTCTACCAAATGCGTGGAAATTATTTTGATTCGTTAAAAATAATGGCCGCCGGGGGGCGGGACAGTTTTCCTTATATGGCTATATTGAAATCTTAAACAATCTTCTTGTTAAAAGCCATTATGATGCTCTACACTCAGGTGAGCGACCTAGGGCCATCTTGGCCCTCTTGTTTATTATTTTTGACAATTTTTGTTGTTTGTTTGGTAAACGGTCAGCTTGTAGATTCTAAAACTGAATAAATATTCAAAACGTATCAGTAATTTCCTTAAACATTGTTTAAAGGTAGATGCTATCAAAACAAAACACTTATTTATCCAAAAAATATTTAATTATTGAAAAAAGTAAATAAAACAAAAATGTATCTGACAAACCCAATAAAATGTTCAAGGGTCGGGGCATTTTTTAGGGTAGGTCGGGTAACCTGAAACAAACGTATTTTATTACGCCTAAGCGACATAATATGTCGAATAGATTTCTGTCCGCAGTGTCATTTCGCCCCATTATATATTATGTATTTTTTTCTTTCTGGAATAAATTATACACATTTTGGAAATTGTCTATTTGTTAATCTCAGAATAGGTCCTTTAATATTGTTATCTTATACTTTCACATTTCATGTACACGACTGAGGCCCACGATAGAGGGGAATAACCTACAAAAACATACACACGGGCGTACATTCGCACCTGATGCGCATATTTCTTAGGTACATACTGCCTTGTATGACTCCGTTACGAGTCACGTCCCACCGTACTTCAATTTTTAAAAGAAGAGGCATGGATATCGATGCATTTTTTTATTCCGGAAAATGAAAACAGATCTCAATCAGGTATGCGCATTTGCAAGACGTTTTATAGCAAACATAATAACATATACGTAAATAAAACATGAGTATCGGTATGTGGTATTCAAACCGATCGGCAGATACCGTAGTTTGCATTGAGAAAGAGCAATTAAAACGATCGTTTCCGGGTAATAAATACCAAGTATCTCCATGATGCCTGAAGAAATCCGACAGTTTTCATGTTGTTACTCGGGAAGTTGGGCGACGTGTTTTACTGCACGTTGACCGCCCCTGGTTTGTAGACATCCACTTTTTAAAGGGACATGTTCACATATTTTGTGCAAGTGTTTTTGTAATATTTAGAAATACGTTGGAAAACTAATATTTAGAAAATCACACGGTCATATACAAAAAGGCGTAAAAAAAATATGTTTGTTTCAGGTTACCCGACCTACCCTAAAAAAATGCCCCGACCCTATAACATTTTATTGGGTTTGTCAGATTGATTTTTGTTTTATTTACCTTTTACAATAATTAAATTTGTTTTTGGATAAATAAGTGTTTTGTTTTGAAAGCATCCACTTATAAACAATGTTTAAGGATATAGCTGATATGTTTTGAATATTTATTCAGTTTTAGAATCTTCAAGTTGACTATTTAGCAAATAAAAAAATAAAAATATAATAAAAAATAAATCCCGACCTACCTACCCTAATTTTTTGGGGCATTTAACCTAAAACAAACAATTTTTTGTTCGCCAAAAACATTTGAATCTTGATAACACGCTACGTTAATGAAATAGTAGCCTGTTTACTTCGCAGTACTTAACCTTTAAACAAATATGTAAGGCAAAAGCATCCAACCAAACTTTTTTTTCTATAATATCCAATTAATGGAAACTTTTCACGAAAGTAACATTTAACATTTTGTTTCGAAGTGAATTATTCATTATTAAATTATTTATGTTTTTCAATGCACCATGCGGCCATCTTGAAAAATTATGTCATCTGTAATCTCGCGGTCTGAAATCTTTTCTTTTGAAATAAGTTTGCTGCTAGTGTATAAACAAACACAAATACACGAAAATTGAGGGATTGTTACCTTTTATATATATTGCAAAACAAGAATATGAGTTTTTCTTCATATTAACTTAAGCAGACGAAGTGTAAACATAGACCCTCTAATGTTTACTGTTGATTGCAAGCTGATACGAGTTGTTAAGATTTATGATTTAATATCATAATTATTGATTGTTTCCAAATGAAATCATAAATAACATATTGTTTTCTGAAAGAAAACCAAAATTATGTTTGATGTTGACAATAAAGCATTAAATTCAAAAGATCCACAGTTACCGCGGAAATATAGAGCTACCGCGAGAATACAGATGCCGACTATATTCACATGCATTAGAATTTTCATCGTTTAATAGATGGGACCGCACGACCGACAGGCAGACCGACGGCAGGCGGACGGACGGACAGGAAAGCAGGCAGCCAGACAGACAGACAGACAGACAGACAGACCGACCGACCGACCGACCGACAGACAGACAGACAGACAGACAGACAGACAGACCGACCGACAGACAGACAGACAGACAGACAGACAGGCTACAATTAGGTGTAGTTTTTAGGTTTTTCAACTTCAATTCATGTTAAGTGACTTTAATTGTCCGTAAAATACCCTATATCATACACTTCAGTTGAAAGTGAACGAGAACCAAATATGCAATGGTTATGAATGGAGTGATCTACATTTGATGATACGAATTTCACACTATATGAACAGAATGAATGCAGGTTAAATATTAGAACATCCTAGGTCAATTGGCTGATTTATTTCAAAACTCGAAAATGTGCGAGGGGCGTTTTGAACACATTCAAAGTCCGCAATTCATGCCACAGCAAATTTAGGTGTAAGAACATTTAACACGACCATCAGTTACAGTTAGGCTTTAGGCTTTACGTAACACAGGAATGACGCAGCTGTAATCCACTATTTAAACGCTCCACGAAACCAATTGATCGCAGTTGTTAAATCATGAGTTTTTCAGTAACAATTCGATCAAAGCCATATTACCGACTTCGTTCATAAACTATAGTTTTCAAGTCGCGTGACTTTGTTTACGCCTCGTGTCACACCCCCAACTTCTGACCAATGAGATCGCTTTGTTGACGGAGGGTGACTTATTCGATTTGCAAATATTATTGGGTTTCATAACTTGCTGAGAATCGGCTGCGAACGGTACGTGACATGCAGTTTCCGTTCAAATTTCAATTTGCTTTTCATTTTAAGTTTTAATTGTGGATATCAGTGTTTTAAAAGGATTTATGTTTAAGCTTAAAGCTGGTTGGTATAATGATCAGTTGTTTTTGTTTCAGTTACGCAACTGTTAGCTATTGAACGACTGTATTTTAGAATTAGAACATATTGTTTTGTAATTTATGTGCATGCGTGCGTGTTCTACAGACGAAGGCTAACATGATATTGACTCTTAAAGTTCTGCACACTTGAAATACATCTCCAGCGCGAGATTGTTAAAGGATCATCGTGGTCAGTTATTACTTGCAAACGCGGATAATATATTTGAATAATAAACTTGACATAATTAATAATTAATCCGCTACATAATTAATAAAACGCCTTTTCAAAATAGTAAAATGGTTTTGGATTTTAGTTACTTGGCAATCTCATTCAGTCTATTGCAACATGTTGTTGCGTTGTAATATTGTTGCAAACTTACTTGAATATGATTTACTATTTTCTTTGCACACGTAACATTTCTTGTGAGGTCTCTCGCACTAAATAATGAAAAAGAATATAACATGGTAAATAATCTATAGGAGGTCGTGAGTTCGATCTCTACTCGTGGAGCGTTCAAATTCTATATTTCTCATACGACGCCAAGTACTGGTTCTACCCAGGAAACGGACACGAAAGTGTCTCAGACCTCGGACTTTCGACACAATCAAGCTGAAATGACTTATGTGGGTTTCAATTGCAAAATAAGCAATCACAGCTGAACTTGCAACAAGGGGACAGCAATGCTCTTAGCACTGTATGACCATATTTTTCACATATCACACGTGTGAAAAATAGGATCTCATTCTTCACACATCGCAATCTCATTCTTCACATTTTCTGTGAAGTGTGTGATCTAGTCCAGTTTTTGATATGCACTCAAATCATATTCTTCACACATGAAAACTGAAATTTAAAAAAAATAATTATTTTGTTACATCATAATCCTATTGTTCACACTGTATGAGCCCGAAAAACAAACGGGGTACGGTAGGGTACGCATGGTATGGTACGATATGGTACGGCACGGTATCGAACGGTTAAGTGCGGTACGGTTTGGTATGGCATGGCATAGCATGGCATGTACGGTATGGTCTGTAATGCTATGGTATGGAAATGTACGGTACGGTTAGGTATGGTACGGTTAGGTACGGTACGATACGGTAAGGAACGATACGGTACGATTTGCAAGGTACGGTACGCTACGCTATAATACTGTCCAAACGTACGTACTAACATGTGCGGAGGTTCTAATAAGATCATTATATTACCGTCCGTGTATACGTATATTCTAGTTCGGGCGGACATAAGAATGGTTATTTTGGTTTTAATAATCCAAAATATTACGTTTGTTTGTACGTACGTTCGGATGCGTGCATTGGTTAATATCCCAATCAAAAGGTGCACGTTCGTATGGACGTACGCGAGTACATATGCATTTCTATATTCCCGAATTAGACCATATAAACGTTTTGACTAACGATTAAGCGCATGCATACATAAGTAGCTCCTAAATAGGGCTTAGTTTTTTATAGTGATGACCATACTGATGATGACGTTATTTATTATAATGACGAAAATAATTGTGATGACGATGATGATGTTGACGATGGTAACGATAGTGACGATGATGGTGATGATGATGATAATGATGATGATGACGATGATGTTGATGATGATGATGATGATGAAGAAGAAGAAGATGATGATGTTGATGATTACTGTATAATTATGCTCCAAATAATGATTTCATCTATTTTCGCGATACAATTTCCCATAAAATATGTGAAAAATGTGATCCGTACGCATACCCCCTTTTTGGCCAATCACATTCTTCACACTTATAGATGTGACAAATGAGATCCTATTCTTCAATATGATTTGTGAAAAATATACTGGTAAATATTGAGCATCGTTTTCGATAGGCTTGCAATATTTAACCTACTTATAATAAAGATCGCATAGATTCGTTGAACTGTTTTTAAAAGGGCTACTGAAATCACATAAGGACACATTCGTATACAATATACTATTTTATGAATACCGTAGTTGTTATTCTGAAGTATACTGAAATATGTATTATTTTGTGAGCTCGAAATTCTTGAGAACACGTTAATTTTCGCCTTGCTGCAAATTCACTCAGAACATTCGTGTACATACAGATTTTTTTTTAAATATATTGTGCGATATGTATTAACCGTTTCCAAGGAAACGAGGGAGAACATGCCCATAATTGAGGTATTCATTGGTGCTATAATGACTAGGGAATGATTTTGGGTCTGTACAAACAGATACAGGGTGCTGCTCAAAAGCCAGAGCATTTCGTGGGCATTTTCTTAAACTATATTCGTGGTCATTTTCTAATATTAGGGTCCTGCTAATTCGCTATGGATTTTTCCCTAGTATGACCACATCGCGATCTTAGAGAAGTACAATTTATACTTTACCACAAACATAGTGGGTGACCTTTTAGTCATTTTTTCTTTAAGCCTCGCGGGTCATAAAAAATGTCAGAATATCAGACACTTTCCCAATGCAATACATGACTGTTTAGTTTTACCCCAATTCCAAAAATAATTTGCCTCCTTCATAGGTATGGTTTCAAATTGAGAAGAATCTTGAAGATGGTACATAAAGAAATAGTCTAGTAACAATCACAATGGCACTTGGACACGGAATATACTCCAGTTATATCAATCCTTTCAGTTGAAATGTTTACTGACAATACACGATTTATATGTACATTTTCTTCCCAATTTGGCAACTTTTACGATAAAAAATTCCCAGTTTCAACGAGGCACATTTCCTCCAAGAGTCGAAAAATCACCATCGTCATCATCAGCATCATCTTCATCATCATCACCGTTGAATAGGGTTTATGCCTTATCATAGATCAGTCTGTATTTTTGACAATATTTCGTCTATTATTTGCAAGATCAATTATACGCAAATAACTTAATTTGACTTACAATAATAACTTTTCGCGGGCGCGGGAAAATTAGTAGTAGTAGTAAAATCAATATGAATGAAGCATATTATTGCTACTAGAAAAATTTATTTGTGAAAAATTTGAATATTTATTGTTTTAATACGAGTCTATATTTATGGAAAATACCGTCGATACGCGCCTTTAAACGCCTATTTTTAAATATCATATACATTGATGGAAGTTTTATGACCCGCGGTGTAGACGACAGGGTAGGGACCCGACCCGATACACAATCCTAGTGGACAATGTGTACCCCTTCCGACAAAAAAGCCCGCATTTGATCCGAAAGCGATTTTTGTCACTGGGGAATGGGTCCGGTATCCATCAAATTGGGAATTTCGCGACGTGAAACGTGCAACTGGGAAAAAAATAATAAATAAATTTAATTAATACATAATTTAAACTGATGTTTTATTGGTTTAATTTGGTATTTCAACGGAAAACTATTGACTGTTTAAACGAGTTATAAGCCACTTGTATAGTATTGTTAGCACCTATTGGAGTTGCATCGAAATGACGTCCGAAGTTCTGACGATAGTAATCTTTAACAAAAATCGGAAAATCTGAAGTTGTAGTTATGTGCGTTTACGGAATATTGAAATTCCGCTTTGTACATTGTGAATACTTTCGTTAAGAAGGGACTTTAAATGTTGGTTTTAATTTAGTGTTGACATAGACCATTGAATTGAAACATGCGACCCTGAATGCTTTAATCAACGGAATCGTGATTCAAAAAGTACTGGGGCTCGTGCAAAAATACCTATAATAGAATTGGTACATGGCCTTGAGCATTTGCCAAATTCACACTATTGTGCAATATACCGAAATCCCTCTAAATACAGCCTGTTTTGCGAGATTGTTCTGAATAATGTTCTAGTTAAACCTGATTTAATCGTCCATGAGTCATACCCAAACATGCAGAACAAATAGGCTATCGGGACACACGTCCGCTGATTGGCAACTCAACCAAATAGAAAGTGCAATTGAGACGTGTCGTGGGAAAACGGGGGTTAATGCATGTGCGTAAAGTGTCGTCCCGGTTTAGCCTGTGCAGTCCGCCCAGTGGATTTATGTTTAGAAGAGACTTTTATTACGTACGTACCTACGTACGTACGTACATACATTTAAATAAATAAATAAATAAATCCATCAATCAATAAAAAAGAATTTTGCTTTATCGATTTAGATTCGTCTAACGGGTATTTACAGTAACCATTTTATAACAATTTATGTTACACAGTAAACTCCACTTGTAACGATATCACGATAAAATATATCGCATATAACTATGCTGAGCCCTAGGTCCCGGCCTAATCCCTATGTATTATATATAACATTGGTTGTAACGATATCGCATGTAACGAAGTTTCGGGTAAAACGAAGCTGGTTTTACGGCTCTGTCGTAAGTGTTCCTATTTTATTGCGATATTTGGAGTCTGTATCAGGTGTGGAAAACAATGCTCTGTGTAATGCGGTGGAGTAATTAGTTATACGGTCAGCTTGATTGAATAATCAGTGTTGTGGTATTCGATAAAAAATGGGTTATCTGTACAAAAACCATCGGTTGCTTCTGGTAGTAGTTAATGACGTCAGGTGTAATCAACGTTATTATTAAGAACGTAATATACGTGTACACATGCTGTGAAAAAATAAATCATTGTGGTGATCTTTGATTTTTATCCGCAATATTTATATATATAATCGTCATAAACTGATTGCATTTCTTGATGTTTTTTTTTCCATGTTACATAGTTCTAAATTTAATGTTTATATGTGAAACGAATTGTGTTGCATCTCTGTTAAATACTGGTATGTCCATGCTATTGGTTGCCTATTCACGGATGTAACGATATTCGGATATAGCAATATAAATACTATGGTCCGCTCAATATCGTTATAAGCGGAGTTTACTGTATTTGTTTTTTACACTATTATTTTTTCTGTATTGATAAAGTTTAATATTTTAAGATAAGATTCGTAACTTGCTTCATTTGATTGGCCTTATAATTTCAGTTATCACTCAGATATTTGGACACGCAACAAGTAAGAATAACATGATTCGCATAAAGAATGTTCCATGTTTATATCACTTGGCTTTTAAACAGCAGTTTTTTTTGTATATTGAAAAGAAGAAAATAATTATATTCTGGCAAGAATTGAAGTATTAAAAGGACCATGTCTACAAAAAAAGTGGTTTGGTTCCCTTATACCAAAATAAATGATAGTATATCATATAAATTCGCATAATCTAGGCATCTCAAATAAAAAAAAAGTGTAAATGATGTAGCACATATTGAGATAGTCGATAAAAAAAGCAAAATGGCTTGAAAACAACCAAGTGGGTATCGAACTCACGACTTGGGAGCCGTAAGAATAAATAACAGTAGTCAGCGCCTTTACCAACTAAGCTATTCTGGTTCATAGCAAAACGTGTGCTACTACGGTTATACAAAGTATTCACAATTCTGCCGTCAGAATGTAAACAAGTAAAGGGCCAAACAAACACGACCTATAGTATATAAATATTTTTTTCTCAAAATACGCCAACCCGTTCCCCAATATAATACGTTATTTTAACCTGTATTACAATTATGCTAAATTGCCCCCTTGAGTCCTATTTCGTAGACATAGACCCTTTTAAGACCATAATGCATAATGCGACCTTTGTAGGTCCATATTTTTCACAAAACATATTTTTCACATCTATGAAAAATATTATCGCATTCTTCACAGGTGTGAAAGTTGAGATCATATTCTTCACACTTTACAGTCTTATTTTTCACATTTTCTGTGACGTTTGTGATCGCATACAGTTTTTGATATGCAATTAAATCATATTCTTCTGTGATCCTCACGCATACCTCGTTTTGGGCCAATCACATTTTTCACACTTAAAATGTGTCAAACAGGTGTGTGAAAATTATTATTTGTGAAAAATATGATCATACAGACCGTCTAGTACCGGTAACTGTTTAGTAAGTTATACAACTCCGTACAACAGTTTGAAGGGCAAACACTGAAACTTATCGTGTAGAACTTTAGATGTTGACATTCCATGATCCCTTACCGCTTCTCGTTTTCAGATAGCGCTATCTGACCTACAGTCATTCTTACAGTCACAATGTTGCTTCAAGTTGTAACCGGAGAGCTGACCTTCACCTCTTTGACCCCGCTTGACCTCAGTCAGTGCACAAAAAGGTACGGCCTTGACATTTTGTTATTATAAATTAGAGGGCACACATTAGAGCTATATTCCCATACAGCTTGGTGTTATTGATGGCATGCGCTTTTCATCAATGTTATTTAAAGTTAAAAACATCGCTAAACATTGCTAGGTAGTCCAGTATATCATTTCTTTAATTATTTCCATGCATGAGCTGTTTATTCAACATCTTTCCATTAGAATTGCTTTTATATATATTTTAGCACATAAACAGAACATACACACCCTCTGTAATGACCACGTATCATTAAGTGACGATAAAGTAACTATACTGATTTTGTATATTTATCCAAAAACATGTCGTCGCCATTTTAAATCGCGTGGTTGAAATTTCAGTGACCTTCTGGAGTACTTTGAGAACAGCTACAGTCTTAACGAGAGCTTGTTTACTGGACTCAAAGGTATGAAATGTTGGGACCATAAAGTGTATTATACAATGTTATGCCTTGCATTCGATGACTTGTTTTGGGAAATTGTTGTAATTCAATACAACTCGCCGGTTTTCTGCATAGAACTGCCTTGTAATATATTAGTAGTATAACTGCGTGAATATTTTAGGTAACATTGTTTTGTTATTTAAACATGAATATTTTATCACGGTAACATGGCTGTGCTAGATAAAATGGCTGAATCTTTTATGTAAAGTTGTTATGTAATTAATACGTGAGTCTTTAAATAATTTCTGCTTACATAAAACATTTACACATAAATTTAGACAGAAGCCTGCAATAGGCATTGCACTTCATGATTGCCATAAGCACGTCACCCCTTTTCGACCCCCGTAGTTTTCAGTCAGACGGACATATTAAAAGTATGACCTCCCGTTAATTTGCCAACGGACACTGGCCCTCCCGCTATGTTTAAACAACGTGCTGACACGTGTATTTGACTAACAGTTTCGATATAAATTATGTCCGCCTGACTGGCCACTATCCCGATGGCATACATGAAGAGTG
The DNA here is from genome assembly GCA_027627225.1 of Congeria kusceri. Taxonomy (NCBI): domain Eukaryota; kingdom Metazoa; phylum Mollusca; class Bivalvia; order Myida; family Dreissenidae; genus Congeria; species Congeria kusceri. The sequence continues at coordinate 21,745,498 of CM051032.1, read as the reverse complement.
GTAATCATGTCCAGATAGTACCAATATAGCGAGCACGTATTTTTCAGATGAGAGCGTGTTCTACAAGTGTCCCGACCGTCTCCGACTGCCGCTCATCTTCTACTACGCACACACCGCCGTCGTGTACGTCAACAAACTGACGTTGGCTGGACTGTTAAAGGTGCATTCTCATTAAAGTCAAATCCCTAACGCTAGTCTGCAATGAAAATTCAACCAAGGCCAAAATTAAAATTAACTTTGTTTGCCATTGCCTACCTACCCGACGAAAAGGTCCCTACTGGAAAAAAAAATTTCTTTGTTAAATCAAACCAGTTTTTTTAATTCCGAATATTCTTTTCTGTATATTTTTTTTTGGGGGGGGGGGGAAATAAAAGCTCACTCTTCTTTCCTTTCAGTCGTTTTCCATTGGGTTAATAAATTAACGGTATTAGCTTAACCCTTGCGTATAATAGGCCATATCAAAATGCAATTCTAATAATGTTTTATCATTATAATGAAAACAAAAGGCAGTTTGTCAGCATTCATTGTCTAATTAAAGATGATTGCTAGCAAGCTGTCGTTATATCAACAGACACTTGATTATATTATTAAAAGCAATGTCTGTGTTATATATGCTATATTTTGACGCGAAATGGTTCATTCAGAAATTTACCATTTTTTTCAACAACAAAAATGCCTACCTACGGGTTACCCGTTAACAGCAACCTTGGGTAGGCAATGGCAAACAAACCATTTTTTAAGGTTGGCCCAATGAAACGACGCGTTATTAAAACAGTTACAGTAGGGGTGTTCGCTTTTGTCATATTTACCGTTATCCTGCACGGTGTCCATGAAGTCCGTAGAAAATGTGCAGTGAACCGATAATTGGCCAGCAGATGGCTCATCAATATTCATGAAAACGAACTTTTGACAGCCAATTCTCGCACGGTATATAATGTAGTGGTAAGGGAATATATACCGTGGGTTTCGACGATGATGTTGGACATGCTTTTAACGTTTTACTGAGTTATTCGAGCGGTTTTAACGTTTTACTGAGTTATTCGAGCGGTTTTGCTCATTCAAAAATGTACCTTTAGTAGTATTTAAGCTTAGCAATTCAGCCTTTTCTGGTCGCTGAAATGATCTGCTTCTTTCAGAGGCGGATCGACTTCGAGTTTGAAAAGATGTTCGAAACGGGAGTTGACGAAATGTCTTGGGACGACACTGTAAGAATTTGCCATTGTTTCACCCTGTCAATGTTTCTTCATGTTATGGTATGCATAAAGTTATTAATTTCTTTGTGTGTCCTATATTACACATACTAGTATGAAAGGCATTTCATTGTTCGTAAAAAGGTTCGTCACAATCACAAGCAATCCGGCTTGTTTCAGACGGCAAGTGGGTATGTTGTAATATATAGTAACGCAAAACACGTGATTTTCCAAAATAATATGACACTTTTGTGCACGTGTTCCAGGAGAACTACCGGATGGGCGGCTCATACAAATGGCCGCCGGTGCGGGACGTCGTTGAGTACCGCCGAAAGGTGCGCGAGGTCATACGTCAGATCATCGAGGACACGCCCCTCATACTCCCAATCAACATGAAAAGCCCTTGGGTACGCTTTCTTAAAAATGGCGGCGTATAGAAAGAAATCAACAATTTGTACTGCTTTAATAATGCTAATGTCTAGTATAAACTGCATGTTATTCGATTTATTGAATAAAACTTGATTGATAGGAGATACGATTTACCTCACTATGAAATTAACATACAACTCGAATAGTGTGATGTCATGTTAATACTTATTTTCTTATTTACTCTTAACCGAATATGAGAGAATTTATCTTACAATTTACCCCGTTGTTTCGTCTGACGTTTTTGTAATCAATGTATTAGATATAATATGTCCATGATGTACTGATATCTGTTAGCCGTTGGTTTCACTTAACCCCTTTCTATAATTTAGTGGGCCCTTTTAATGGGGTTTGAACACGAAAGGATCCACTTGGAGACCTCTTCCGTTCTCATTCGTCAACTTCCGGTAGAGATGGTCAGCAGACCGGAAGGCTGGAAATACGCGCCAAAGCAGACTGGTAGGACATTCTGCTAGATTGAATGAAAACGAAACGTTTTTTTAACAAATGGCGCAAACCCAAAGCCAAAAAATACAACGAATTAAAATGGAATTATAAACAAATGTAGATTTGAAGCTGCTGTTTGTTCTTCTCTGAATAAGATGACTTGCTCGCAACCTGATTAGAAATCGAACCCGGAGCGTTCCGATTGCAGTCTGACACCAAATTCATTGCGTCACAATAGTCAACCACTCTCTCTAAGTAGATAGACGAGTACTGGTGGGTAGACTTTTTCTTAGTTGTATGATGTTTATTACATCATAATGTCAAAGTGCACATGCGACTTAACATTGGGAAAGATAATTATCTTCCAGGAAACGGGCCACAAGAAAACCGGATGTTGCGTGTCAGCGGACAGGAAGTGACGTTTGGCAAACCCACAGACTTCCCGTCCTACGGCTGGGACAACGAATATGGTCACTTGAAATGCTTGTAAGTAAACCTCATCTTGTAAGCGTTACGTTTCGTCTTTAACGATTGGAATTTGTTGTCGTTATCTCGTTAAGTGGCAATGAAGTTTTCTTTTACAAAAGCATGTTATTTATCAGGTTAACGGGACTATGTCAACGAAAAGGGCCTCATTGGGGTAATTTCTTTCAAAAAATCAGAAATTAAGATATTGATAATGCCATATATAACGGTCAAAATAATGTATAAATTGGACTTTTTTTTATTTTTTAAACATTTTTGCTGATTTGTTTTTATCATATATCTCATTATATATTATATAACTTATTCTTTATTTAATGTACATGTCTAAGTAGAGTGCATGTGTATAAAGCTGATCTTTGAAACCCGAATATTGGATTGCGATCGCTGTATGAACTCAGCGAAGGGGTTAATTAACATGTCCCAGCCATTTCTTTGTCACGTACTATAGTATGTCAACGTGACTTACAGCTACATCGGAAAAAGTTACGAAACGGTTTACTGCTGGCAGTATCTTCGGTGTACAGTTATTGGTTGATCCTCAGCATTAATTTTACATATACAATTATTGATTCATATTGGGATCGTATTGGGTGTTGCACTTATAAATATAAATAGTAATATTCGAGCAGTTTCACTTTTGCAAGGGTAGTTCAACTGAACCAACTTTTCTTTATATTGGATAAGACGGTTTTATTTACATAACGCCAGACTTTAGTTAAGGAAGTTCTTGGTTCGGTGGCCGTATTTAAATTGACCACAATAGCAACACTATCAATAGCGTCTAAGGCATGACACATGATTTGACATGTGCACAGAAACCTGCCCCGGTCGCGTGACCTAAGCTTGAACGATTTACGAAGAGGGCGTTATAAATGTATCCATGAGTGCATGTGGTGTAACATTCACGATGGACGATAAAAAACCCGTATACTTTTCTCATTATGTTTGGATGATACAGAATAATGTAAGAATGCTCTTATATATTTATACCCCCACAAACGAAGTTTAGGGGTGGGGGGGGGTATATAGGAATGAGCTTGTCGGTCTGTCGGTCCGTCGGTCTGTCGGTCTGTTGGTTTTTTTGGTTTCCTGATGATAACTCAAGAAGGGCTTGACATATTAAAAAAAAATTTGGTACACATGTGTAACAACATAAAATACAGGTCAAGTTCAACTTTGGTTACAAATCACTAAATTTTGACAGAGTTATGGCCTCTTTTGGACTTAAATTTCCTAAAACATGGTTTCCGGATGAATTGAGTTATTGTAATAAAACTTCATACGTTTTATTGAGATCTCGCTTGGGATTACATATGGGCTCAAGGTCAAGGTCACCATTACTAAAAATAGAAAAACGGTTTCCACTAAATAACTTAAGAATGCATTGAGATATTTTAATGAAACTTCATACATAGATACCTTAAATCCAGATCTCGCTTAGGATTGCATATGGGGTGGGTGGGGTCAAGGTCACCAGTACTAAAAATAGAAAAACAGTTTCCACTCAATAACTTGAGAACGCATTGAGATATTTTAATGAAACTTCATATATAGATACCTTATATTGAGACCTTGCTTGGGATTGCATATGGGGTGGGCGGTGTCAGGGTCAAGATCATCATTACTGAAAATAGAAAAATAGATTCCGGTCAATAAATTGAGAACGCAATGGGATATTTTAATGAAACTTAATATGTAGATACCTCATATTGAGACCTTGTTTGGGATTGCATATGGGTTTGATGGGGTCAAGGTCACCATTACTAAAGATAGACAAAATGTTTCTACTCAATACCTAGAGAACGAATTGAGATATTTTAATGAAACTTCATATGTAGATACCTTATATCTAGACCTCTCTTGTGATTATTATACCCCCATAAACGAAGTTTAGGGCGGGGGGGTATATAGGAGTGAGCTTGTCGGTCTGTAACATCATAAAATACAGGTCAAGTTTAACTTTGGTTACAAACCACTAAGTATACATGTATATGAAGATCTATATGCGATTAACAAAGAAACAAAATTCTTAGTTGTTTTGTAAACGTTGGTTACAAAGTCATTGGCGGGTGGCGGATAAAACCGGTGCAAGCGCTCGAATGTACGCAACCAACAGCAGTTCCTTTATACACTGCACTCACTATGTCGCAAGTTTCAAACTGTCTACTTCTCTGATTACTATGCCGCACATTTTACCATTTCGCTAACCTTTGCGACCCGCAGTGTGCCAGCGTTCGAGGCCTCCGAGTTCCTGGTGACGAACGCCGACTTCCTGGAATTCATGCAGGCCGGCGGCTATAGCCGCCCGGAGCTCTGGACGGAGGAGGGGTGGCGCTGGAGGAGTTTCCGGGAGTCCCGACATCCCATGTTCTGGGTTTGCAACAGCGGTGAGTAAATGCGCTGAACTGTTGTTCCGGTCAAGCGCGAGTTTTGAAGTATGGCAGTTAAAAATATAATTTACAATGCGTCATTTTTAATGTTCCCCATAATAAACAGTTCATATTTTAATACTACAAATATCGTATTCACAAATCAGACCTAATAGTTAACTGAGTTATTGGAATACTAAACGGGAAGTAAGTTCATCATTTGAAGCGTGTTTGTGGAAATGGTTAGCAATATCCGTGTTCTTTCTGCAGGCTGCAAGAGTGGCTGTGGGTCGGATCTGGCTGCATACAGCCATTGTAGCCTCCCAGAGCCTAGCGAGGGAGAAACAGCGGCAGACGCCAACTACAGGTGAGTGCCCCCCCCCCCCCCCCCCCCCCCGCGTGTCTCGACTGATGCCGACCTTTAGTAAAACACGCACTCGCTAAATCACGTAATAAAATACCTGATAAGTATATGTATTATTTAACCAAATACAATTGAGTGCACAGTCAGAGTCTCGATTCAGGCTCACCCTCGTTTCAGCGAGGAAATCAAGTCTTCTAGCAATTATTTATTTCAATGTTAAGCAATATAGGAAGCAACCAAGTAAAACATTTCCGGTAATCATGAAGTCTCTTTCCATTGCAATACATGTCGTTAAATCAGTTATTGAGATGTAACAACGTGTTGTTTTCAATACGCAGATACCGTGCAATGTTCGACAATTTGGATATGCCCTGGTCGTGGCCTGTGGACGTCAACTACCACGAGGCTCGGGCCTTCTGTCAGTGGAAGGGGCCTGAATACAGACTGCTTCTTGAGGCCGAACACAACGTCATCAGAGGCACGCAGGTAAGCCTACTCGCACTTGCGCGGTTTTTATAGCATATAATACCAACAGTTTTAAAATGAACATTTTTATGCATTTCCGGTGGTCGGAACCTCAACCAACTACAACAGTTGGTCTGGTAGTACTGATTTTTACGACACGCCTTTATATTGATATGACATAATTTCATGTTATAATACAATACCGGTACGTTTGTTTGTTGCGACCATTAATGTTCTTACTAGTATGGTGTACCCTGCCAGAAAGTTTGTATCCAAAAGGCAGACATGTGATAATGACATCGTAATTGGACGTAAATCGAATTGCATGTTATTCTTAAGGCATTGCGATTGTTTGATTGCAATGAGGACTGGATATCGCTTTAGGAGGACCCACAAGCCGGGACAATGGCTGATAAAGTATTCACAGCTGGTTCCCAACCCTACAACTACAATATGAAATACGGCTCATCCACAGTAAGTCAAGCTTTCGAAATGAAAGTTATATTTCTTGTATTTCACAAGGTGCACGTCACTATTTCTTTCACATTCTTGATTTTTGCTTGTCTGAATGATTGACATTCAATGCACACTTTCCATGTTTTCTTTTCTTTACATTATAAAGTGATGAAGTGATTAAATTGTGTACTCACTTATTAACACAAGAGAGACACGTTCAATAAAATCATTTATTTTATGCTTTCCAGTGATTAACACAGAAATAATAGTGAAATAACATTGGTAATTTTCGCTATTTCACAATGGTTCTCGATTTAATACAGTAAATGAAACGGACCGTCAACGATGCCGGACTCAAAATTGTGAAATGACTTCATTATTTAAACGTGATGACGTGATGAGTCCCGCGAAATTTTCCCTTTAAACTAGGGATGGGACCGAATACTGAAGTCAATATTCGATTATTCGTTTTAGGTATTCGAATATATTCGAATATTCGTTTTGTAAATACTACTTTATACGGCACTCTGTCCGAATATTTACCTATCCGAAACATGTATACTACGTGAACGTAGTTGTATTACCTAGTTGCATTGGTAAATGAGCGATATAACTTTGTGAGTGTTAGGCAAATATAAAGAAATGTAAGATATTGTTTAATGTATTGTTAATTAATTTGTTAATCGTTCCGTTTTTTTAAGAACCATGAAGCTTGTATCTGTTGTGCAGATTACACGTTTCCTGGGTTTTGTCTAATGACCGCGTAAAGTACTTCCAAGCACGTGATGGTGGCATTGTTTATTAATAAAGACTCTTGTATAATATACGGTGTTGATATAATGGAGAATAATTTACAAGTGACGTATATTAAGATTGACCAGATCATGCTAATTTTGTTAAAGAAATTGATTGGCTGATAATGGAATCATTTTGATTGGTTTACTTAGAGAGTAATTGTAATTTACTGTAAACAAGTAAACCGTATAGATGTCACTTAGGGATAATAAACAACAATGTACGCCTTGTGTAAACTGTGAAACCGTTATCTTAACATGGCCCAGTTTTGTTATTTGTGGATACAATGCGTCTTGTTCGCGCCTCCTACAAACCGTTAATTCGCGGCCCTTGTAAAGACGCGGCCCCCCCCCCCCTGCCAATTATCAATTGTCGTTAATTGGACATGTTTGGCATGTGTTGTAAAAACGTCAGACTGCCCCCGCCCACCTGCTAGGCAGGAAATACGACTGGAATTCATGTTAACTTTGCAATCAAACTGGAAAAAAAACATGACTTAAAAAAATAATTGTTCTCTAAATAAATGTGAAAATCGAATATTCGCATTCGTTTTTTTATATTCGAATATTATCCAATATTCGAGTATTCGGTCCCATCCCTACTTTAAACCCATTTAAAATGTAAAATAGAAAATATGTAAATATGTAAAATAGAAAATATATATTTTCACTCGTGGCTGCGCCAGTCGTGAAAATATCATTTTCTATGAACACTCGTGAAATAAAATACGATCTTACACCGAAATCAACAAATATCCTGTATTTCAGATTCACTGCGCCATAACGAGTATTTTTGTGAAATTGAGATACTGAATACCATTTTGCATTGCCTTGTATAGGACGTAATCTTTATGTGTGTACTATTCGCAGCCCGTGAATATGTTCCCGGCTAACGAGCTCGGGTTCCACGACGTGTTTGGTAACGTGTGGCAATGGACGGAGGACCACTTCAATGGCCTGTGCAATGACACGCACTGGTTCTACGATGACTTCTCCACACCGTGCTACGACGGCAAACACAACGTTATTCTGGTACGTAAATGACGTAATACGTGACATAATACATATAATTGTAACTTCCAGTGTAACTCTGTGACCCTCATAACAACTATCACTGGCATTCTTTACATCGTCATTAACAAACGACTCGATAGTGATAAGCGTACAATATCTATATTAACTATTTTGATGTAGCAGGATGGTTTTAAGTCAGTTGCTGAACATTTATGGGTGTTTATGGTATTGAACTTGTAATAATATTGGAATTATAACCATGTGCAGGAAGGATACATATAAAGGCAACAGTACATTGCCGAAAATTAACGGGTGATCATGGTGTTAAATTTGTAAGAATTACGGAATTATAATAATGTGCAAGAATTAAAATGTACTACTATAAAATGGTATTATTGTGTTTTGTATTTAGGGCGGATCGTGGGTTAGCACTGGTGACGAGGCCTCCAGGTTCGCGCGTTTTGCGTTCCGACGTCACTTCCTGCAGCACGCCGGCTTTCGGTTGGCGCGCACCGTAGAGGCCCCGGAGCGGATGCAACTGCCGACGAGAATCGTGGACACGCCGGTGTACGTGCTCGGCCTCGGCGTCGAAGGTAGGAGGTCGTTCATTTAGATAAATAGGCATTTAAAAAAATTGGCGAGACGTATACATATAAATTTATAGTCCACACAAACTGTAGACCTCTATTACTGCCAGAATGATTTGCATGTATTATCTGACCCATAAACATATCAAGACGATGGCACTGGCTCTTCTGAATTGAAATACATGCGATTTATTTTGGGTAATTTTCTGAACATTGTTTAAATGTTTTGCTAATTATGTACAAAATGATTCTGTTCACAGAAAACGTACTATGCGTACCGCAAGACAAGCTACAGCCGATACTGGTACCATCAACGAACATTCATTATCATTTTGAATCGACGTCGGCGTTAAAGGGGATTCTCGAACAGGAGTTCGGATATCGAAAATCATTTCCGGTGCAGGTGGCCGAATTCTGCAGGAACCTTGTGAAGAATAACGGCATCTCCACCAGATCTATGCTATGGATCGGCGCTGGCTCGGGCCGAGGTCCTCTTCTCATGAGCAAGTCATTCTACCAGGTTGGTGCACGGTTGGGTGTTGTTGGTTAAGCGTTGTGTAAAATGTTTCGTACATCTCTTAAATCATAATGTATTAAAATATCATTTCGCTATTGACGAAAAACACACACGGAATTGCACGTATTTGGGTGTCGTTATTTGAGAAAGTCTTGGAGAAAATTAAATTTAAATGTATATTTTGTGTGATAGTAGCAGTAGAGTAGCAGCAGCAACAGCAGCAGCAGCAGTAGACGTTATTGTAGACTAATATTACTACTTGTAGCATCAGTGTGTTATGGCCTAACTTTCTGCGCTAACGGCACACTATAACTGTGACATATCATATATATACTAAGTCATGTAAGTAACGTTGTATGTCACTTGTAAATTTGTATTCGAGGCGCTATGTTGGGGAGCTACACCGTATTGAAATTTCCCTTTAGCGAATGGTATATTCACTAGTATGTCTACTGCTTAAAAAAAATGAAGGAAATACAATAGTACGCAATTAGTTACCGGAACAGACTAATAAAACGCTGTTTATACGCTTTCCTTATTTAAAATCAATAGGTGGTCTATTGACTGCAGTAGATAGAAGTAATATATTTTGTTGGCATCAGTACACCACGTACACCACCATATACATACATACATACATACTACTTCTACTACTACTGCTGCTACTACTGGTGCTGCTACTACTACAGCTACTACTACGCTAATGCTAATGCTGCATACTACTACGTTTATGCTGCTGCTGCTACTTCTTTTATTACTTTTAATACTGCTGTTGCTGCAGGTACTACTACCACCACTGTCACCATCGTCACCGCAGCCACCACCACCACTACCTACTTCCTTACTCTATTAAAATCTACCTCTTCGTACGCTTTATACTGTAGCATGACCGCATGCGCATTATTTCCGAGCAGATACTGGCATGTGACGTCGTGGCACGCTTCCTGGAGACCGCCATGTACATCCAAAAAGGAAATGACGTCACAGTGATCAGCGAGGACGGCAAGGTGGCAACAGGCGCCCTGGATAAGGGAGTGAAGCCTGACAAAGTAGTGTTCAAGCAGGTACCAGACTGAATTGTTTAGACAGTTGTTTTCAAACCATTGATTCCCATTGTTCTATATCTGCTATCGAAATTACTATCTGTCGCCTTTGCGCAAACCCTCAAAAGAGAACAGAAGGCGACACCCATAAATGTTTGTAAAACAAACTACCGACCTAGTAAACTGGTTTAACATTTAAATTTCTTATTGTTATTATATACACTGTATTATTTCCATTATGATTTTTTTATATGATCAACATTTTGTGGTTATATTTCAGTTCACCTGGCTGCCTAACGAAATCGGAATGGATTTTGACCTTACCGTACTCACTTTCCTTGAAAGGACACAGCAACCGAAAGGTTTATTTTTCATTTGTATTAATTACTACACCACATAACTTGTGTGTGGATTGGTCATACAATAATTTCTACGGCCATTTGCCCCCTACCTCTGATTCAAGTAGGGCAGTTGTCAGTTACTGGCATAAGTGTGTGCACTTAGTACTGGTCGACCGCTTAGATCGGCTTAGCTTGCCCAGGAAAAGTGTGAGTAGATTAACTGACCGCCGTGATATGACTGAAATACTGTTAAAAAAGGCGAGACATCCAAACAAACAAACAAACAAACATTAATTACTACAGAGCTGAAATGAGTGGATAGGCGTATTATCCAGATTTTTTTTTTTTAATGGATTATCGCCTGACACACTGTGGAATAAGTTTGAACGCCAAGCTAATAGTTTTGTGCGTGAACCCATTCTGTGATGACCTGCCCGCGCCTTTGTGCTCTGATAGTAATTTCACCTTATGGTTCAATGTATACTGTCTACCGACCGTCCCGTTACCTCTGATATATTGAAACAAATCTTTTTCGAACAGTATACTGGAAGATTCTTACAGTATCAGCGGAAAACACTGGTTAAGTCTTATATTAAACCAATAATCCAATGTAACTGTTTTCGTATGTGTTCACAGCCTGGTTGCTGCGCCTGGCGGAAATCACGCGGAGAGGCGGACTGGTGGTCGTGGCGTCCAAGAGCGGCCGCTGGAACGAAGAGACGCTTGCGGAGACGCTGAACCAGAAAGGGTAGAGTGTAACATTGAGTTCAGGGCCCTATCCACCAACATAAGACTTACGGAAAAAACAACTTTTTCAAACTGTCATGTTCTAAATATGCTGTTAATTGGAATTTAACTTTGTATTCACCAACGCTAATTTTCACATTCTTTCTGGTTAAATGCAGAATATTGTGTCTGTAACGGAAAATATTTTATTGCGTAACTTTTATTGCGTTTAAAAACTTTTAGAAAGAAGCAATTTAAATTGTGCAGCGTCTGGTTTCAGCCGTTTTCTCAATAGTGTATTGCATTTAGATATCATTTTATCGGGCTAGTCACCTATCCTTCGCATGAAACAACTTAAAGTTGCACATACTTGATTGCAGTGCTTGATGTATTCGAAGTTTCCACTTAATGTCGACATATGAGCAGATTACCAGGAACGTGTGATAACGATGTATTGGGAAATTAATAACTGATAACAATATCCAACAATTAACATGTCTACTTTCAGTTTATCGTGCATCGAGACAGCGCAGGTTCCATTTGACGAGGGCTATAAAACCGAGCAAGCGATCGTCACTGTCTGGCAGCATGGTGAGGAGTGAAGAGCGCATGCGCATATGGACTGGAAGTGACAATAAATCGGACGATTACGTTTACAGAAACTATTTATTTTAGTGCACATATCGTTTCATTTAATACACATTACCAGTGATTCTGTACCTTTTGTGCCATGACTGCCAGTTATATCAATCTTGTGCGACTGTGTTAATAGATCTTATTGATAATTGAATGATGATTACATGCAAAGTAGATGTGTACATGTTCATTATATATATGTCAGTTTAAATGCTGATTTTATTCTTACTTCGAATACATTTTGCTTTTTTATATGTGTTTTCTCGCATATCAATATTTTGCATTACCGTGTGTAAGCAGAGTGTGATTACTTTTTGAAGCTATGTTTCATTATATTTTAATGTACATGCATGATATATGATGCATCTTTAATGATTCCTACATGTTTGAAAATGTTATTTTGGTTTATGGCGTTTTCTGTTATAAACACTGTTTAAAATGAAAATGTGTCTTCTTGTATATAATTTAAGGTATGTTGTATATATTTATTTCCATTGATAATACTATACAATCAGTGTACACGAGTATCTGCTGACCTTCTTTTACTAGAATGGAAATGTTTTACCACGGTTGTAACGCTCGTCAAATCAATAAATCGAAACACTGAGGTGGCAAAAATAATAATTGTGTATTTCGGGCAACGGTTTCAAACAAGTTAGGTAGGGTAGGAATTGATTTTTTAAAATAGTTTTTTTAGTCTAGCTATAAATGCGAAACAAATCGCAATCACTCAACCGGCAATACTATTCATCGATGAAGAGATCCAGAATACTCAATTAAAAATATAAAGCGCCTTTTCGACACGGATTATCTAGTTTATCACGATTAACTTTCTTGAAAAAAAATAAATCAGACAAATTCAGATTTCACGGAAAACGATCGTCTCTAAAAACGTTACGGTCGGGGGTTTTCGCTAGGTATGGTCTGGTTGCCCGAAACATAGCACTTTTTAGATAACCTGAGCACTTTGCATGAAACATTTCTATAAATAACTTTTATGTACTGTAGATTTACTGTTTCTTGTAAACGTCCATTGATGTTAGAATTTTTCATCTAAACGGAATTTTCAAAATGCACCGGTAGTAATGTTAAAGAAAGACATATAATAACATATTTATTTACATGTGATCAAAGAACAAGATAATACACTTGAACATGAATAGTAACGGATACAGACTTCTTTTAATAATGATTTCCCAAATGACATCTTTAAAAAGCAACTGTCCATTTAGAAATATAAATATAGCTCGCCAACATTAACTTAATACTCGTGAACTCTATTAGCATAAATTACGAGCTTATATTGGTTACTATATTCGTACTCGGTTTTGTTCGTGCACGTGTTTCACAAGTTTAATGATACCATAACATTATTTTAGTGGGATATTCTTTTAAGTATTCTACTCGATTGCAGTACGCAAACTAATATATTCATCATAACGGTATTTTAAAATATTCATGCATAAAGGTCAGTGTCAGGTTAATGTCGGCGAGCTTTTTTATATACTAAACGTATGCATTCTGGCCGATGTTGAGTGCACCGAACTTCTCCCCAATAGATCGGGAAACATTTGTGCGTTTTGTTTTATATACTAAACGTATGCATTCTGGCCGATGTTGAGTGCACCGAACCTCTCCCCAATAGATCGGGAAACATTTGTGCATTTTGGAGGAATGAAAGGCAAGAGGCAGTGCATTCCTAGTTTGGAAAGTGGGCATTTCAGTACATATTCGACTGCACATATCGTG